>JAZHEH010002021.1:3600000-4200000 GCA_036589455.1 Ateles fusciceps
AACTATTCAGATAAGAAAAAAATTAACTGGCAAACCTTACTCAATATTTTTAGTAAAGCCTATTTTGGTTGAACTATTGCAGCAATCATAGTTCCACTGTCAACTAAGCAGAGGCAAGAAGCCAAGCTGCAATGCAGTAAGACAAGTCTTAATAGCAATTCAGGAGACACAGCTTCAGCTAGCAGCCAAACTGTGTTCTGAAGACATGGAGAGGAGAAGGGTTTTTAAGAGAAATGAAAAGGAAGCTAACCGTGATTACACAAGTTGTTTTCAAAGAATTATCACTGATGGAAGTGGCTGGCCAGTACATGAGTCTATAGTTCATTGGTTGTTGTTCAGAAGTTGCAGTGATGGAAAAATCCAGCAGTTTTTTACAATGTTGTATCGTTGTAGTTTGAAACAATTTAAGAATTCAAGGCAAATTCCTGTTTTCTTAATGTTTGTTTGTTTGTTGCAAGCTTGCATAATGTGCAGACAGTTCTTAAAATGGCTTCTCAACTCCACTTTAGATATCTGAACCAGAGTGACACCATTTTGTATACCACATTTCACATCAGCAATTCAAAACAAGTCACAACCAACTTCTCCAGCACATCAGGTACAAAAATTGAAAAACAAATGATACTGTTTTTGTTTCACTGGTACCATAAAATGCAGTGGTATTCCACTTTTTAATGAGGGCATTATATTTGTGTGTTTTCATGAGAGCATTAAAAGATGAAGTGAGGCATATTAATATATTAAAGAGTTTATTTGAGCAAACAGTGATTAACAAATCAGGCAGTGCTAGACCATAAGTAGCTGAGGGCTACAGTAAGGAGGTGGGATGGGGGAAGCTTGGCTTTTATAAGGTGAACACAGAAGCAAGGCAAAGAATATATTTGACCGGCTAGAGTGGAACACTAGATGTATTTGGATCACTCCAGTGGAAAGCCACATCAAAGGATGTGGCCAAGCATCCTTTGATAAGGAGATTAGTATGGCTAGTTGATGAGTTCCGACTGACCTGGAATATGGCCATTCATACTGAATTGGGTTCCAATTTGTGCACACAGAAACTAGGAGTTAGAGCAACTATAGTCTAAAGGCCTCCCAATTAATTTTTAAACAAAAGATAATAAGATAACATCTAGAAGTTACTTTTAATTTTAAAAAGGTAGATATCAGTTAAAACAAGGCGTTATGATTTTATTTTAACATTTTATTTATTGCCTTTTGAAGTAAATCTGTCATTTGTAAGAACAATGGAATAATTACGCAACAGGGTCTCTCTGCAGCAAAATATATTTAGCAGTACAATTCTAGGCCAAAATCTGTGTTAAGAAGATGTATGTGATTATGCATAATGAAAGCCAAAATTTTAAAAGCTAGCTTAAAGATTATATTGCATTCTAGATCATGCATTAACATTTGCCCCAGGTCAGGAGTTAAGTATTCATAAAATAAAATGGCTGCATAAGTGTCCACATGAGATATGTTTATGTCTTTAGATAATTTTATAGTAGACAGTTAATAGCAGTGTTGCTAACTCATTTTTGGGGATGATAAACAGGATCATTTAGAAGCTGTCATTTGTAGATTCTGCAAGATGCTGAAGAATTTTTTTGCCTTCCTTTACTTTGTGTTCATGATGGAAGCCACACAGCTCTGAGAGAAAAGACACCAGGGCACCTTTGACTCATGGCGTACCTCCAGAGAGGCACAAAGCAATGGAGCAGCCAGATCCTCACAATTCTAGAGGCTCCAACTGCAAACCCATCTGAAGGACACTAAGTAGGGGGAAACACAATCTCCAGCTTTGCAGAAATGTTGGCAACATAAGCCCTGATTAGAGAGAGAACATTCTTTGTTTTGGTGAATCTCAATGGTTTTTATACATAGAACCCTGAAAGGTCTCCCATTAAGTGCATGCCTTTGACAGGGGAGACAGGCTGTTTCTCCCAGAGGGCGTGTTCAATGTCCCCCGTAAATGTTGGAGTGGAGTACGAGGACAAGGTGGGAGGCTCTGGAGACAATGCACAGGTACACTCAGCCCTTCATAAATGCAGTGCTTTCATTCCTCAGATTTTGTTTTTGGACATTATGGTGTACGTAGCTCTTAATAGTCTTTTGTTCCTGTCTTCGTGCATTGGTTGTTTTCTGATCTCATTAGTCTGACTCAGTACATGCTCTGTAGGTTTCTCAGCACAAGGGGAAATCTCTACAGGCTGGCACTCAGCTGCTCCTAACTAGCAACCAAACAAAGGGAGATGTGAGCCTGCTGCCAAGGACAGCAAAAGTAGTTGGGCATCTCTTATGCCTCATGAGGACAAGACATGTTTAAAATATGTCTAGGGTTCTTTGAGGTGCAGCTTATGAATAGGAACTAGCAGTGATGTTATTAAAGTTTATGGGAGGCTAGTTTTGGACTAGCATCCTGCCGTGGGCCCCAGTATGCCGGACCAAACCAGAATGTGGTCTGCTATGCTTTGAATGTTTATGTCCCCTCAAAAATTCATGTGTTGAAACTTCATCACCAAGATGATACCTTAAGAGGTAGGGCCTTTAAAAGGTAATTAAGCCATGATAGCAGAGCCCTAGTGAATGGGATTAAGGCCTTTATAAAAGAGGCTTTGCGCCATGATTCTCAGCAAACTAACTCAGGAACAGAAAAATAAACACTGAATGTTTTCACTCATAAGTGGGAGTTGAACAATGAGAACACATGCACACAGGGAGGAGAATAACACACGCCGGGGCCTGTTGGGGGCTGGGGGGGGTTGGGGGAGGGAAAGCATTAGAACAAATACCTAATGCATGTGGGGCTTAAAACCTAGATGATGGGTTGATAGCTGGCGCAAACCACCATGGCACATGTATACCTGTGTAACAAACCTGCACATTCTGCACATGTATCCAAGAACTTTAACTAACTAAATAAATAAATAAATAAGCATTTGGCCCCTTACCCTTCTGCTTTCTGCCATGTGCCATCTTGGAAGTAGAGAGCAGCCCTCTCCATAAACCACTGCCAGCACCTTGATCTTGGATGCCCCGCCTCCAGAACTGTGAGAAATAAATTTGTGTTCTTCATAAATGATCCAGTCTTTGGACATTTTTACAGCATCACAAACAGGCTAAAAATGATTGGTACCGGCCGGGCGCAGTGGCTCACGCCTGTAATCCCAGCACTTTGGGAGGCCGAGGCGAGCGGATCACGAGGTCAAGAGATCGAGACCGTCCTGGTCAACATGGTGAAACCCCGTCTCTACTAAAAATACAAAAAAAATTAGCTGGGCGTGGTGGCACGCGCCTGTAGTCCCAGCTACTCGGGAGGCTGAGGCAGGAGAATGCTTGAACCCGGGCAGCAGAGGTTGCAGTGAGCCGAGGTCGCGCCACTGCACTCCAGCCTGGCGCCTGGTGACTAGAGTGAGACTCTGTCTCAAAAAAAAAAAAAAAAAAAAAAATGATTGGTACCAAGAAGTAGAGTATTTCTATAACAAATACCTAAAAACATGAAAACAACTTTGAAACTGAGTAATGGGTAGAGGCTGAAACAGGTTTGAAGTGCATGCTAGACTAAGCCTAGATTTCCATGAACGGAAATTAAGGGTGATTCTAGTAAGGGCTCAGAAGAAGAGGAGAGCTGTAGAGAGAGCCTCTGTCTTCCTGGTGATTAGCCAAGTGGTCATGATCAAAATGCTGGTAGAAATATAAACAGTAAAGGCCATTCTGATGAGGTCTTAGGTCAAAATGAGGAATATCTTACTGGAAACTGAAGGAAAGACCATCCTAGTTACAAAGTGGCAAAGAATTTGGCTGAATTGTGTCTGTGTCCTACCTGTTTGTAAAAGGCAGCATTTAAGAGGGATGAGCTAGTGAAGTGGCTTTGTTGTCTGGGGTGAAGACGTGAGGTTCGTCATCTCGAGCCAAGAAAATTAAGGACAGGACATACACAAGAAGTGAGTTTAGGAGCAGAGGTTTAATAGGCAAAAAAAAAAAAAAAAGAGAGAAAGGAGAACAGCTCTCTCTCACAAGAGAGGGATGCCAGAATGGGAATAGGAGACTGATTCAAAAAAAAAAAAAAAAAAGCACAAGCGATTCACAGCAAGCAAGAGAAGGGCCCCAGTTTGCCTGAGCTAGCATGATAAGGAAGAAGGAAGCTCACTCTGTTCTAACCCTACAGGGAAAGTAACTGAAATGGCCAATCTGCTTTTCATTCCTTATTTCTGTTTATTTGAGTCCTTTCTGCCTACAAAGCCACCCTCCTCTGCTTAGCTCATCAGGACACTTACTCTGTTTCATAGAATGAGGTACTGCCTGATTCTAGAATCACAAACAAAAGTCAATTAGATCTTCAAACTAAAGGTATTGTTATTTTGTCTTTTGACAGTGATGATAAATTGCAAATATCATAGTCAAAAGTAATTGATAGGATAATTACAAAGTTCATACGTCAAACATATTTTTCCAAATACTTAGCCAAATTATTTGACTCTTTCCTTATTGTTACATTTCCATATCATATTTTAAGATTAAAAGGAAGCTGAGATTTTATTGGCGTTGAAAAGGAGCATGGTTTGAAATCAGCATGGGACAAAGAAAAATATTCTTTACTTGGTTTCAGCAGTTTGGGTTAGGGTCTTTGTTCCACTAGAGGCAAATTCTCTTTGGGCTAATCTTGTAACTTCTCTCACCCTCAATCCCCTCCCTCCTGAGGCAGAGATGATCGTATCTGTCTTTGGTAGCTCACAGGACTGACTGGTAGATCCAGTGAGACAAATTGTTATTAGCATTTAACTTGTAAAATTATTTTATGTACATTATCTCACTGGCTTTATTTGCCTCTAGTGAAACCAAGGCTCTAACAAAATCTCCTCAAACCAAATAAGGATTTCATTTTGTCCCACTCTGATTTCAAAACATGATCCTTTTCAGTGGCAATAAAATCTCAGCTCTTTTTCAATCTTAAAATCTGCCATAGAAATGTCATGACAATGACAGAGAGTTCAATAATTAGGACAACTATTTGGAAAAAATATGTTTAATATATGAACCATGTAACTATTCTAGTCATAATTTTTTACTGTAATATTTACAAGCTTTTCATAACAGATATGCTGCCCTAATTATCTGTTTCAAAAAGAAACCAAACATATCCTCTGTCATGATAAAACTGTTTTTGACAAATTATTTAGATCAAGCCAAATTTAACTCTTTATTAACACAAAGTAAACAGATCATACTATTCTAGTTATTTCTGTACAAATGATCCAAATTAAGGCAGCTCCTTAACCATATGATTAATTGCTTGTACTCAGCTGTTTCATGGTAGAAAAGACCCACCTTAACATACTTGTTCTTTGATGCACACAGTAAGTTTAAACATTTTAAACTATGATAGTTTAGGGAAATATGTAGGAAGCCAAGAAAGGAAGGGGAGGGGATTTCTAAGGGTATTAGGATATTCCTTTCGGAGAGAATTTAATACACCAAGTAGGCCCAAATAGATCTATGTTTATTCTGTATAATCTCTTTGCCAGAATTGACATTATAGGATCTGCACCCAGTGCCTGCACGAGAGGAAGCCTCCACTAAGGCAACCTACCGGGCCTTTCCTACTCACTCTGGATGCTTCTTACGTTTCTTTCTTTAGAATTATTTTTCTCCTTATTCCGGAAGGTAAAACTCAACGTAATTAGCCAGATGTACACTAAAGAAAAAATGCTGACCTTATTTTCCACACTTATAAAAGCTAAGGTCTTACGTGCTCATTATGAACAATAATAGCCTTGTGTCTATACAAGAAGAAAAGCTAAAACCATAACTTACCTACGCGTTGATGTTTTAATCATGCATTTCTATGCCAACCAATTCCAGGTTTTGGCAGACTGTGAGATATTTTTCTTTCAAGGTGAACTTTCGCTTTAGCTTTTTCATAACAAGCCATGGGAGACTAATTACTCACAAAGTAGAAGGTTCAAATGTATACCCAATGCTATCAGCCAAGTACATGTGAGACTCTGCTCATCTATAAGGGCTAGCTTTCTAGGTCCAGAGGTGAAACTATATACAAGTTATTTTGGTTCTCAATGAATGAGCCTTTGACAAATTCATGAAGCATGATTAAATACTAATAAGCTTAATACCACCTCTTGGCTGGGCGTGGTGGCCCACGCCTGTAATCCCAGCACTTTGGGAGGCCGAAGTAGGCAGATCACCTGAGGTCGGGAGTTCGAGACCAGACTGACCAACATGGAGAAACCCCATCTCTACTAAAAATAGAAAAGTAGCTGGGCATGGTGGGCATGCCTGTAATCCCAGCTACATGGGAAGCCAAAGCAGGAGAATCGCTTGAACCCAGGAGGCAGAGGTTGCCGTGAGCCGAGGGTGCACCACTGCACTCCCACCTGGGCAACAAGAGCAAAACTCCATCTAAAAAAAAACCAAAAATCAAAAAAACACCTCTTGTCCAATTCCTGGAGGAGTGAAGGGTTACAGTGAAGGGTTCCTCACCATTTCTCCATTCCAGATACATGGACACAGGTGGCAGGGAAAGGAAGTGGAGATCCTGAAAGATAAGACTGTGGGTCTCCAAAGAAGTCCAGCCTCCTTCACCTGGCCCAAAGGAAAGGCACTCCAGGGACCTCCTGCGTGCACTCTTCTGCCTTAGGCGTGGCCACTTAGCCCTCTCTGTCTCCGAGGCCAAACACTTGACCCTCTCCAGAGTTAGGGTGGGGCTGCCTGACATTAATACCTCCCCAGCCGTTTTTGAATACACAACTAAAACCCAATCACACTTATCTTCAAACATTTCCAATCCAGGTGCCTAAATTCAAACTACATGCTATAATAAAGCTGCACCAGCCAACTTTACATTTAAGGCCTTTGGGCTCGGGATAATGTAAGGGACATTTTGCTGATGAAAGAATAAGCCTCGTTAGCAGAGAGAACTCATTCTGAAAGCCCATGTGCTTCAGGAGGGACAGTCTTTGGGCTCCTAACAACATGGGGGCTCTGAGCAGTCAGTCACGATGGTGTGAGGCTCCACAGATCTGGGATCTCGCTCCATTGCCTGCCTCACAGTGGAGATGAAGGGCTGGAAGAGGAAGGTGAAAAGGGGGAAAGGAGGGACGATAGAAGGAGGAAAGGAAGGAAGGAGCAATTCCCAGTGAATTAAACTTTCATCTCCTCCTAATAACTACACAGGCAAATAGCTATCTATGTAGAGACATACCAACAGGTAAAATGTCTAAAGCAGAATGAGCTAAGAGTGATATTGACAAAACAGAGTTCACGTGAGTAGACCATCACTAGTGAAGTATTTCCAGCTTCCATGCAGCATATATTCCCAAAGTTGCTTTTTACCGAGGTTGTTTGGAACTTGAGGTGAATTTCTCCGGCAGAAACAATGCTATAAATGGGACTTGCTGTAAAGGGCATAAGTCATTTTTTTTAAAGGAAACAAATAAAACTTTATGAATGAAATGAAGATGTTCATCATTATGAAGGACAAAAAGATCTGAGAAGGTCATGGGATATGTTTATGCTGTTGACTAGGAAGGCAGTTTAAACTATGAAATCAATGAGATGCCCATCAAAATTCTGCCCAACTTGACAGATTCTAAATTGTATTTAAAAGATAAAGTCCTAAAAGTAGTTATCAGAAAGAAAACAAGCAAACAAAAAACGATCCTACTTGACATCAAGAATAGTTTTTTTCAAAACGTAGGAAACTTGCCAGGTGTGGTGGCTCACGCCTGTAATCCTAGCATTTTGGGAGGCCAAGGCAGGTGGATCACTTGAGCCGAGGAGTTCGAGATCGGTCTGGGCAACATGTGAAACCCTGTCTCTTAAAAAATACAAAAATTATTTGGGCTTAGTGGCACAGGCATGTAATCCCAGTTACTACGGAGACTGAAGTGGGAGGATTGCTTGAGCCCAGAAGACTGAGGCTGCAGTGAGCCATGACTGCACCACTGTACTCCAGCCTGGGTGACAAAGCAAGACTCTGTCTCAAAAAAAAAAAAAAAAAAAAAAGAAAGAAAGAAAAAAAGGAAAAGACAGAGAGACAGGAAACTAGGTAATAAAACACATAAAACACAGTATAGGCACAGGGACAGACAAAAAGATCAGCAAAATAATATAGACACTCCAGGATATCTACTCCTGATGGATAGACAGATAGTTAGAACAAAAAGATGACTTAGAAGGATTCATGTTAAACCTACATAAATGCTCCAGAGAGGAGGGAGGGGTATGGTCTTGGGAGTTACAGAGAAATTTTATCATGAATTTTCATTTTTCTCTTTAAAAAGTTAAGAACTATTACAAAATATGGATGTTGATTAATTTTCCAAGTTGTGTAAATTGGTGTTTTTTATGATAGACTTTGCAGAATCTAAAAATTACTTCCCAATGAAAAGCTATCATCGCAGCAGTAAAAGCGGGACCACAAGTGCCTTTCACTTAGTTTTAGTAGCCTTAGAAAGGGGAAATGAGGCTTCCTTCTTGAGGCAGCATAAGTGAAAGGAAGCACTCAAACATTAGAAAAGTTAAGCACAAAGAAATAAAAAATAGACAATGCTCAGCTAAACCACGGATATCTTGGCAAGATGGCTGGATAGGAGGAATGAGCAACTAGGGGAAGAAGTCCTTCCAAGAAGATGATAAACGGTAATCCTCGTAACTTAGACTATTTTGATGTCAAGCAGACAAACGGCCTTTGTTGAGTGGAGCTGCTGTGGGTTTTCTTTAACTGCCTTTAGATCAAAAGGTCTGACAGCTCCCCACGGCCTGAATGATCCCTGCCATGCTGAGATCCAGGATGGATGCTTCAGCATGGCAGAGGCTTGATAGGCTCATTTGGAAGAGAACTATTTTACCCTGATAGGGAGAATGGATTGGCTGACCTTGCAGGGCATTTTCATTATCCTTTTCCCAAAACTTGAATGAACAGAATTCATGAGAACAATCATATACTGTCACAAACTGTGAATGAATTCATCAAAAACCTCTCTCAACCTCTGCCGCTTTCACTTAAATTGTTTTAAATTTACTTTGTCACTGGAAGGCAATATCATTGAACTGAAAGCATTAATTTGAGCAATTGGAAGGTTGTTCTAATTTAAAGTGAACTTTAAGAACATGTGCCATGAGAGTCAGATTGCTTTAGGAAGCCATTCAAATAGAAAAATTTGAAATTTAAAATTTCAAGCACATAAAAATTTATAATGCCACAAGTCCTAACGTGTATTTATGTTATATAAATGGAGAGAGTTGAACAAGAGTGTTTACTGAGAGTTGCAGAGTTAATTTTCCAGGTTGAAAAATTGACAGTGTGAAACTCAGATGGAATAAAGAGATAGGGCAGAGATATAGTTACATAAGAGTTGGTGGTGGTTTTGACAGGCAGGGTCGCAGTGGCGTGGCTGAGACCAGATGAGTCTTGGATGTATTTTGAAGTTAGAGACGATAGTCTTTGCCAAGAAACTGGACATAGAACACGGGAGAGAAACCCAAGTCTACTGTGACACTAAGGTTGTTAACTTGAGTGGCTGGAGAGATGAAGTTGCCATTTGCCAAGATGTGGAAGATTTAAAAAAGAGAAGGTCATATCGATCGACTCAGAAAAGACATTTGGCAAAATCCAACAGCCGTTCATAGTAAAAACCCTTTGGAAACTAAGAACAGAGGGGAGCCTCCTTAACTCAATAAAGAGTATCTACATCTGACTTCACACTTAATGGTGAGGGGAAAAATGGAATCAAGGGAAGTTTTTAATAAACGTCGAAAGATATCCAACATTTCTGTACGCCACTGTGAATAATCTGATATAGTGGGGAAAATATGTTGATGCAGGAGAAAGAATCAGAAATCAGAAGCAGCATCATTGAGCTGATGACGGTATAGGGTCTGATAGACAAGTGAAGGGGTTGGCATCAACTGGGAAAGCAAACAGCTGACCCACATTCATCTCAGTAGCAGCCAAGTGTGAGAGTACTATCCAGCTGGTAAAGACTCAATGTTGATTCCACTTTCTCAGTGGGTTAGAGACCAAGGTCGCCAGCTGAGAATGATAATGAGGGAGACGGTGGTGGTTTTAGGAGAGCGGGGGAGGGAAAATCATCTCTAGGAGGGTTAGGAAAGTGATGAGTACTGGAAAAGAGCCAGATTGCCAGGCAGCGCTGAAAGTTTACCTGGGGTTAGTGATTGTCAACTTAAAATAAAGCCAGTCAGCATTTTTCTCCAACCTCAGTCACCTGCCTGCAGAGGAGGAAAAGGAGGCAAGGTAGCTGAGAGTAGAAGAAGAGGAGTAATGACCATCACACAACACGACATCTAAATGAGGTGACACAGAAAGTGGGAACATGAGGGATCACAGGAAATTGAAAGGACTGTAAACCCCAGTGGAGTCAAACAAGTGTTGGGAGCTCAGGCATGAGAGAAGTTGATTTAGATGAGTAGGAAGCATTGGTCAAAGAGTGGCATTCTTAAAATGGACATTATGGAGAGGAAACAAGATACTCTTTTTTTTTTTTTTTTTTTTGAGACAGAGTCTCACTCTGTCACCAGGCGCCACACTGGAGTGCAGTGGCACGATTTCGGCTCACTGCAACCTCCACCTCCCAGATTCAAGCAATTCTCCTGCCTCAGCCTCCCGAGTAGCTGGGACTACAGGCACGCGCCACCACACCCAGCTAATTTTTGTATTTTTAGTAGAGACAGGGTTTCACCATGTTGGCCAGGATGGCCTGGATCTCTTGACCTCGTGATCCACCCACCTCGGCCTCCCAAACTGCTGGGATTACAGGCGTTAGCCACCGCTTCCAGCCAAAACAAGATACTTTTAAAGACAGGTATAGAATATAGCTAGAGTTATAAGTGGCAGAGATCATGTGAGGGACAAGGTCATTGGAGAAGAGGCAGACAAAGAAAAAAGAAGCCCAATAGTGGAAGGTTTATCTCTGTGGATATTGAAAGATGTAGAATTATGACAGGAGTGTCGGACAGAGCAGCAGGGCAAGTGCTAACCTCTTGCATTAACGTGGAGAGCGGGACAGGGCTTGGAGCCGACTGTGCTGAGGAGGGCTAGTGAGTAATACAGACAGTGGCAGACTACAAAGCCGGGCTTTTTCAGAAGGAGGAAGGGACACTAGTCCAGAAGTGGCAATGAGCCAGGGGAGCAGGTACCCTAACCCCGGGCCTAGTGTTACAGAGCTTAATGAAATGTAAATAGACGCCAATTGACAGAGCTACAAGGGAGGCAGTATTCTCCGACAAGATTGTGATTTTGGTCAGAGGAAGAAGGAAGAGGGTCAGAGGAGGTCCCTAAGGAATTTACTGATGAGGCACCATGCGCTCCAGAGGCTGCAAGAGAGGATTTTCAGGAGCTCAGGAAGGATAGAAGACAGAGAAAAGAGTTCAAGTCTTTTTTTTTTTTTTTCACTAATGATGTAGTTTATGTCCTCTCATACTGACAGATAAAAACACACACATTCTCTAGGCACAAAACTTACATTCATAAATAACTCTCTGCCTAAAGATAAAATTTCAGTTAGTATTCATAATGGAAATCTAATTATTTGACTTATTTAACAAAACCATGAATCTAAAATGTCATTAATAAAATCTAAGAAGTTTTATCACAAAACCGGAGACATGCATTAGTAATCTACCCAACTTAACATTACATCAGAAAAGGAATGAATAGTTCCTTTGATTTTTACACAAAAATTAGCTGGACATGATGGCAGATGCCTGTAATCCCAGCTACTCAGCAGAATGAGGCACGAGAATCACTTGAACCCAGGAGGCGGAGGTTGCAGTGAGCCAAGATTGCACCACTGCACTACAGCCTGGGTAACAAAGCGAGACTCAGTCTCAAAAAATAAAAAATTCCCTATTTTTAGTGGTTTTCAAATTTCATACCACACATTACCAAGAAAAAAAAACATAAAAACAGATTTTAAATACACCAAGCTAGACCCAGTCTGTTGAAACTGATGGATAATTACGTACAATAGCTAGACAGACTTTTGTTATAATGGTGTTGGAGGTCTATCTATCAAAAATCCTTTGGGATTAATTTCTTGATGAAAACATATCTTTGTAAATAGTGTAATACTATAAACTTGGAAACATACCTAGAGTCAGGAGAGGGATAAAAATAACATACAAGTCAATGTTATTCCTAAACTGTCAGCACAAAGCCTTCTGGCTCCCAAACACCCAACATTGCCCCTCAGAATACAGATTAAGAGTAGAATGACTTTACCCTACATGCTGACATTCTTCTACAGAATAATCTTTCACTACATATCAAGGCAGGGCTCAAGTTTCATTCATCTGCTTTTACAGCATGTAATTAGCAGAGCACCAACTTTATAAGTTGATGTGACAATTCAAAATGCTAAACACAAGGGAAGCAAACTGTGCCATATTATTCTTTTTTTTTTTTTTTTTTTGAGACAGAGTCTTGCTTTGTCACCCAGGCTGGAGTGCAGTGATGTGATCCCAGCTCACTGAAACCTCCGCCTCCTAGGTTCAAGCGATTCTCCTGCCTCAGCCTCCCAAATAGCTGGGAATACAGGGGCCCGCCACCACACCTGGTTTGTTATTTTTTTGTATGTTTAGTAGAGATGGGGTTTCAGCATGTTAGCCAGGCTGGTCTCGAACTTCTGACCTCAGGTCATCTGCCTACCTTGGCCTCCCAAAGTGCTGGGATTACAGGCGTGAGCTACCATGCCTGGCCAAAAGCACTCTCTTATTTATTTATTTATTTATATATTTATTGTAGAGATCGGGGTCTCACTATGTTGCCCAGGCTGGAGTGCAGTGGCTATTCACAAGCGTGATCCCACTACTGATCAGCACGTGAGTTTTTGACCTGCTCCGTTTCTGACCTGGGCTGGTTCACCCCCTCCTTAGGCAAGCTGGTGGTCCCCTGCTCCCAGGAAGTCACCATATTGATGCCAAATTTAGTGTGGACACCAGTATAGCACCCTACAGCCCAGAACTCCTGGACTCAAGCAATCCTCCAGGCTCAGCCTCCCGAGTAGCTGGGACTACAGGCATGCGCCACCACACCCGGTAGCACTCTCGAATATACGCTTGAAGACTACATTTCACCACCAATTTAATTTTTCTTTCTTCAACAAAATCTGTCAATGAACTAATTTCTCATAGTTTAAGATTTTTTTTATTCTCTTTCCAGGACCAGAAATTCCAAAATTAAAGGGGAAAAGAATGGAAAAAATAAATAATAACATTGTATGACAATAGGCACTAACTCAATAAAAACTTGCTTCTAAAATAAGATATTATGGAAGAAAATAGTATGGAAAGAATAATACTATGAGAACTTTTTTAAGCATAGTAAATTTGACCCTCAGTCTTCATGAAGATACTGCAGTTTATATAGAAAACAAAATAAGCAAGACTCTCGGGAAAAAAAGTCGGAGTACATATTACATAACATTCTGTAGGCCTAAAGACCTTCTGAGGGGGGAAACAGGAAAGGATGTCCAATTGAATGTTTACTTAAGAATACAGAACTATGAAAAACTCCTGGGTCAGAAGTGTACTTCAAATGGAACCAAACTGTGTGGAAAAAACTTTTATATGTATATTATATATAAAATATATAATATATATATAAGATGGAGTCTCACTCTGTTGCCCAGACTGGAGTGCAGTGGCACAATCTCTACTCACTGCAAGCTCCACCTCCTCGGTTCAAGAGATTCTCATGCCTCAGCCTCCCAAGTAGCTGGGATTATAGGCGTGTGCCACCACGCCTGGCTAATTTTTCTATTTTTAGTAAAGACAGGGTTTCACCATGTTGTCCAGGCTAGTCTCGAACTCCTAACCTCAAGTGATCTGCCTGACTTGGCCTCCCAAAGTGCTGAGATTACAGGCATGAGTCACCACACCCAGCCAAATTTAGACATATTTTTAAGAGGAAAGAAAAGGTACTGAAAATGGAGTCCCTTCCAAAAAGAAAGTCATAAATTGAGGGGAAAATATTTGGATAGTGTAAACCAGTCTAGGTCAAAAAGAAAATTGGGTTGGGGGCAGGAGCTGCAATGTCTCAGGATGTGCAAACAAATGGATCTCAACCATTAACCAAAAGACAGGAGCTCAGTTTATATGAATACAATGAACACTTCAGGAGGTAGTAACAGATGGCTTAGAAATTGTGGCTTTACCTCAAAGTCTACACAGTCAAATAATATGCCTAATTTGTTTGGATGTGTTGAAAGACACCATGACTACAAAGGAGTGTTTCCATCATTTTTGTGCAGAGTGCATCATCATGGTCCTTAGAAATGGCAACAAAAAATGCCCTACCTGTCAAAAAAAAAGAATCTAGTTTCCAAAAGGTCACTAAGGGGATCTTTCAGCTCTTGGCTGTGGTAGCAATGGGCTCAATGTTAGGGATGCCAGAAAATGCTATAGGGTGGGAAAGGAAAAAAAAGAGCCAGGGCTAACAAAAATGAGGTGGGGGTGGTAGGTAAAGAACGGGAAAGGCCTTGTAAGCCTTATACTTTAGTCTAAAAAATTTGATGTATTCATCAGCAAAATTTCCACAAGTCATGATGAGTATGAAGCTCTTGGAGAGAGAGTATTAGCCAGCATCCACAAACACAGTAATCACTGAGCACTCAGTCTCAGCTCTGAAGAAGGACTGAACGTACCGGCCAGGAGCAGATTATAGCAAGGCAAGAAACAAGCTGAAAATGGTAGCAGAGCAGAAGAGAAGGCTCACGGTTTGCACTGTAGTGATGCATCCACACAGAACAATCAGGAAACAGGTCATAGTCACAAATGGACCAAAACATCTGCTGATTCTGGGCTTGAGCTTGATATTAACAATGCAACATTTGCCGTTGATTCAGGAGTGGATGATGCTAGTGAAACTGAATTAGTATTCAAGCTTCATCCCACATATATGGAAAAAGATGACAGTGCACAGATAAGATACATAAATACTTTAGGTAACACTGCTGTTGATCACTTATCCAAATATCTGACTGTGAAGTTAGCTTTAGAAGAATTTTGAAGCCAAGGGGCATCAAATCAGATGAACCACAGCCAGAGCAAAACTCAAGTATCAGGCACCATGGCTGCTGGCATCATCGCACTATATGGCCTAGAGTTCAAGTCTTGAGTGGTGATCTAGGAGTCTGCGGATTCTTTGGGCAACTGACAGAAACACAAACAAGGGGTCTTATACTATAATGTCTGATGTTCTCCTAGGCAGATAGACGTGCTGACATCATGAATATTAGGAAGAAGGGTGGCAGGAGAAAGGAGCTGCCAAGATCACACAGCTCTCTGGCTCTACTCGTGCCCACAGCAGTTGGCGATCAGGGGATACATGAGGTTGCCAGGATCATGGTGGCTGGGAGACCATTTCACATTTTGCTGACATCAATATGGAGGCCAGAGGAATAACACATCCCACACATCTCAAAAGGCCAGCTCTAGATGGGATATCTGAGGGTTTTATAGAATTCTAACCAAAATCCTACTTTTAGGTTTCTCCATTCTCCTTACTGTAGAAAATACATTTGGTAAAGAACACATCATGAAGTCTTTCAGCTCTTGGCTGTAGGAGCAACAGGCTAAAACGTTAGGGATGCCAGATGAAGTCATTGGGTGGGAAAGGGAAAGAAGAGGGAGAGCTGAAAAAATGAGGTGGGGGAGGAAGGCAAAGAATTGGAAAGGCCTTGTAAGCATTATACTTCAGTCTAAAAATAATGAAAATCCACTGAAAGGTTATAGGCAGGGGAAATCATTTTGGAATGTTGCACCTGCTGTCATTAGGCTGTAAACTGAAATTGTCAAGCTTGTGCTACGTTTATGGACTACAAATTGAATGACTTAAGGCCAGTTTTACAAAATTTCCCTTAGCCCTAGAGTGTCATAATAATATGGATAATACAGTCTATTTCTGAGGTGTTAGAGAATGTATCAGTCAGGGTTCTCCAGAGAAACAGAACCAGTAGGAAATACATAGACATAGAAGAGGGGGATTTATGAGAGGAATTGGCTCATGCAATTATGGCAGTTGAGAAGTCCCATGATTTACTCTCTGCAAGCTGGAGACCCAGGAGAGCCAAGGATGTCAGTCTGTCTGAGTCTGAAGGCCTGAGCACCAGAGCAGCTGAGAGTGTGACTCCAAGTTTAAGGCCGAAGCCCTGAGAGACCCAGAGGGCCAACAGTGTTAAGTCCCAGAGTTCGAAGACCAAGAACCTGGAGCTCTGATGTACAAGTGCAGAAGAAGATGGATGTCCCAGCTCTAGAAAGAGAGCAAATGGCCCTTCCTGCACCTTTCTCATCCACTCGGGCCCTCAGTAGATTGGATGATGCCCATTCCACACTGCTGATGGCAGGTCCTCTTTCCTCAGCCCATGCAATCAATTGCCAGTCTCTTCCAGAAACAACCTCACAGACACACCCAGAAAGAATGCTTTACCAGCTATCTGGGTGTGCCTTACACCAGTCAAACTGACATAAAATTAACTACCAAAGAGAAGTAAAGGCATAATTCATAACAAAGATCTCCCACATACTTGACACCTGGCTAATATTGACACTTGGCCAATAAATGCTAATATTTTTCATGAGACCATTTTTATAGTATGTTAGAATTGGGATTTTGTTATTTGGTATAGAAAAACATTCATAGTATTTTCTAAGAAAATGTATAATATTCAGAATTCCACAAAATAGCCCTTTGATGGTAAACATAGCAATCTGCACTTTATTTCTTAGGACAGATATTTGCCTCTTGAAATTAAAATGGCGTTTCTGATAAGTGGTGAGTTCTCAAAAAGTTTTGTCCTTTAGAAATGTAAAAAAAAAGTTCTCTTATTTATTCTTCAAACTAGTAAATATAATGAAGAGACCATAAAGTGAACCAGAACTCATCATTCCACTTCCCAAAAGGTTTTTGAAGGCATTCAGATAACGCTGAGCCAAGGAGATGCTTTTCCTTGCTCTTTATCTTTTCTCTGAATTTAAAATTGAAGAATTAACACAAAAAGAATGAGCAGCAAAAGAAAACATGGACTGAACTTTATCAAACTTAAAAACTGTAGTGTGTTCAAGGACATTGTCAAGAAAGTAAAAAGACAACCTATTCGACAAGAGGAAATACTTGCAAATCATGTTGAATAAGGGCCTAGAAGCCACAATACATTTTTTTTTTTTTTTTTTTTTTTTTTGAGTCAGAGTCTGGCTCTGTCGCCAGGCTGGAGTGCAGTGGCGCGATCTCGGCTCGCTGCAACCTCTGCCTCCTGGGTTCAAGCAATTCTCCTGCCTCAGCCTCCCGAGTAGCTGGGACTACAGGCACACGCCACCACCCCCAGCTAATTTTTGTATTTTTTTAGTAGAGACGGGGTTTCATCATGTTGGCCAGGATGGTCTCAAACTCGACCTCGTGATCCGCCCACCTCGGCCTCCCAAAGTGCTGGGATTACAGGCGTGAGCCACCGCGCCCGGCCAGAATACATTTTTTTAAAACTCTAAAAACAATTAAAAAAAGAAAAGCCAATTTAAAAAATGGATAAAGGACTTGAATAGACATTTCTCCAAAGAAGATATACAAACGGCCAAAAAGCACGTGGAAGGCTGCTTAGCACCATTAGTCACGAAGGAAATGCAAACCAAAGCCACAGTGTGGTAACACTGATACCCACTAGAAGGGCTACCATTAAAAGAGAAACAAAAACAAAAAAAGATCCCCCCAGACTGTTTTCCGAGGGGCCACACCATTTTACATTCACATCCTGTCTGGTTAGGATGTGAATGTAAAATGGTGTGGCCCCTCGGAAAACAGTCTGGGAATCTCTCAAAACGTTAAACACTGAGTTACTCTGTGACCCACTCACTTCCACTCAAGAGAAAATGAGAAAAGCCCGAATGTTCATAGTAGCATTATCCGTAATAGCTAAGTATAGAAAATAAATGTCCATCAACCATGAATAGGTGAATGTAATGTTTTTCAACTTTAGAAAGCAACAAAGTGCTATACATGCTACTGTGGGGGACCCACCCAGACCCAGAGTCGGTATGAAGATTGTTTTAAATTGAAGGTATTCGAGATTCAACAGACGTAGAAAGAAGCTTTTTTGGAGCTTCCCTTAACCTACTAGAAGCAGAAACTTCTAGGAGTGAGGTTGCCACAAAATCCCTCTCCATGGAGTTTTATAGCTCAGAAAACGATGGAGACCACTTGCACCTACATAAACAAAAATCATCACAAATTTTCTTATCTTCTGTTTGTTCCCCTAAAAATCCATTTGTCTTTTGTAAAGAAAACATTCAACCTGCCCATAGAAGCCCTTTCTCCCCTCTCCTCTTCCCCTGTGAAAGCCGGTATATAAACGTGTATATTTAGCAGTTAGGAGCCACTTCTTTTGTGTTCTACATATGAATAAACTGTATCTTTTCTCCTGTTAATCTGTCCATTGTCAGTTAAATTAGCAGGCCCCAGTCACTGAACCTAAGTTGGTAGGGGAAAAGGTTTTCCTCTCACACCACACTGTGAATGAACCTCAAAAACATTATGCTAAGTCAAAGCAATCAATCACAGCAGGTCACATGTTGTGTGAATCTATTTATATGAAATATTCAGAATAGGCAAATCTTTACAGACAGAAAGCAGATTGGTGGCTGCCAGTGGCTGAGGGAAAGAGGAACCAGAGTGACTGCTTATGGGTACAGGGTTTATTTAGGGATTATAAAAATGTTTCGAAGTAGATAGAAGTGGTGGTGACCAAACTTTGTGAATCTACTAAATGTCACTAAATTGTTTATTTAATTTTATTTGTATTTTTATTTTGACACAGGGTTTCACCATGTTGGTCAGGCTGGTCTTGAACTCCTGACCTCGTGATCTGCCTGCCTTGGCCTCCCAAAGTGCTGGGATTACAGGTGTGAGCCACTCTGCCAGGCCCAAACTGTTTGTTTTAAAAGTGTTTATGTTATGTGAGTTTCACTTCAATTTAAAAAAATTAAAAATTTATCTGGGGCTCAATTTTGATAAACGTTGAATGACAAGATAAAGGCTTTAGATTGTATCCTATAAATAACCGGAAACATTTCATAAAATATTTCTTAAAAGCAAACCTAACATTTTAGGATAATGTATTTCTAATGTATGTTTTTATCGAAGATCAAAGCACCCGGTTAACAAGTAAAGCATTCAATGGACTTGTCTAAATGAAGCTCCCCAATTGTTAAGCCTACGTTTTTTTTTATTTTTCCCTGACTTAATGAAACTGGCAAATATAGTGACTAGTTCTGTCTGCATTCAGTTGCATGTGATCACAGAACCCCTTTCAGTCTTTAAACAAGAATCATTTTATGGGTACCTGAGAGAGTAACAGAGTTTTGAAAATGCTAATCTGTGATGACCTGAAGATAGCATGAAGAAGTATGTACAACAAATGAGAAGTGTGGATAAGAAAGGAGAGCAGTAGAGGAGACAGAGAAAATGAGTCAGAGGCAGCCAGGTGGTGGCCTGTGATGTCAGAAGCTTGCTTGGCAGGAAGTGAACAGGGGTTTGCCCCTTTCACATGAAATGGAGGGGATTGCGACCCTGTTTCCTTCAGACTCAGGCAACCTGAGACAACATTTCAGTGAAACAAAAGATGAAGGCAAAACTCAGACAACAGAAAGCCCTGTATCTGTTAAGTTATACTGGATTTTAAAATTGATCTACATTTGTGCAGTTTACGCCTTAAATGATTCACATTTTTGCCCTTGAAGAGACAAAGACTGCTACAGAGAAGAGAGGGGAAAGAGAGCAAAGTCCACAGCTTTAAGGTCTCAGCCCTTCATGGAAGCCCTGTCTCCAGCCACATGCAGCCACATGCAGCCATCTGCCGGGAATTGATGGGCTGCAGAGTAGGAAATCTGTTTTTTTTTTTCTTCACCTCAAATTCAGGTTTATAAGTCAAAAACCACATCTGATGTCATGACACCTAATCATTTACTTCTGTGTTTTATTTCTTTTTTTATTTTCTTTAAATAATTAATATAAAGCCCCACGGTATCTCAGTGATAAACTCTCATTTCCAAGATAAATGAAATAACTGATATGGTCTATAAACTAATAGATCAATTAAAAAACCCCAGCTTAGGACTACAAGGCAACTTCTTTGTGACTGAGTAAACCATCTTTAGCAGCTATTAGAGAAAAACACTGTCATAAATCTATTTTTTACTGCATTCCCATAACACCTCCTGTGTATTTCATGCCAGGATGCCTCACCTGTAGAAAATGTGTTCATCTCCGCCCTTAGACCATGAGCTCCCTGAAAATAGGACCCTTTTCCTATATTTCGGCAATACCAGTGGTCAGCACAGCACAGAGACAGAGATGAAATGTTCAATTAATGAACATGAACTCCATCTGTGGCTCATGAGGTCAGAGACTGCATGCCTTGCTTCAATAATATGTTCAGATGTAGCACACAGTAAGACCTCAAGTATGTGTTTGTTGAGTGAATGAATGAATAACAGGTTAATTAAGGGATGCATATATTCAGCTATTTTGATTTCTTGGAGCCCCTCTTCCAGTATTAAAATATCCAAATAGAAGTTTAAAAAAGGGCCATTTGGACATTTTGCCCATACATTGCCAAACATCTTCATAGTGGATGTATCCAGAAGTGTAATACTATGAACCTGGGTGACTACATATCAGACTCTTTTAGATACTTCTACGTGGTTCAGTACAAGCATTTTCAACCATTTTCTTCGTGAGCACTATTTGTTAATTCTCCTTTATGTGAAACTTAAAAAATTGGATTTCTAATCTAGTTCCTTTCTAGACAAGAGCTATTCTGTAGTGGGTAAATCAGCATGCTGAGTGTACATGATTTTTCTGCCGTTCTTTCTTAGCTGAAATGACCTCCTGCCTGGGGAAATGACCTGAAATTGCTGCTCATGGTTTGCCTCTTAGAACTATGTGTCATCAGGGGTGACTGTGGCCTGGTTTCATGCCTCAGATTTCTTTCAACAGAAATGTTCATATGCTGTACCAAACCATTATAAAAGCAAAGTTTTTTTCACCAGTTGGAAACAATAACCAAAGTAAGCAGGGAAAAAGTAGAGTCTTTTTGTATTTAAAGCATGACTTTTACATTGACATATATTTAAAACTAGTTTATCAGATATTTTTGCAACTATATTTTAAACTGGCAGGCCAGTATAACTAAAAAAAAAGGAATGGTAGTTATGCAAAATTCTAACACTGACTGGAGACACTGGGAAATCTGAAGTATCTTTAGAATCACAGAAAACATATTATTATAGAATTCTTTAGGTATTAGGTATATGCTGTTTTAGCCAAAGTTTAATTTTCTTTAAAAAAAAAAAGCTATCATATAAACTATTGTGTATGTGTGGATGGAATAGATACACAGCTATAGGCAGATAAAGATATACATGTCTAGCCAAAGTCTTAAATGTTTAAAAATGTAGTATAAACTATTGAATATGTATAGTCAAAAATTTCCATTTTTTCCAACTATACTACAAATCATTTCTGGCATATTGCTTCTATTTTAAAAGAGTTGTGCACATTTTCATTTGTAACTTTGGAAACAAATATTTGGCTGTTATTATGACAAATGCCAAAGCTATGATTAAGCCACAGTGTAGGAAAAAGTGACAGAGAATTACTAAATATATATGGTTCATATATTTTGTTTACAAAAGATTGTTGTTAATGCTAACTAAATCTGCTTTTGTTTTATGTCACATTCCCTAAGAGACTCATTTTTTAGCCTGCCAGAATGTTCTGATCAATACAGTGAATAATGTCGACATATACAGATAATCAAAATTATTTTCTGTGCGATAAATATGAAAATGTTTGAGTTCTAGAAAACTTCTCATGTCCACCTTGCCAAGAATTTCCTCGCCTATCAGACATATTTTAAGAAATCCAAAGGTCAGATTTTTTACTACTGTGTGTTTAGTTACAATATTTTTTGACAAGAGTTTCTTGATTCTCGGCTTGGCCCGTGGAGGCTTTCCAAAGTTGTTTTCTTTAAAAGGAAATTTTCCCTTTGCAATTGGTAAGCCAATTCTAGACTTCAGTTTGGTTACTAGCTTACATATTTGAATAGAAGATTTAAAGTTGGCATCAAAAGCAAAGGTGCCCACAGATACTGTTCCCAAATAGAATCACTGTCAGCACTGTGAGCTAAACTGAGCTAAAAGAGCAGTGGCTAAGTATAAAAAGAACAACGGACCCCGGGGCCTACATGAAGATGGAGAGTGAGGATCAAATACCATCAGGGACTGTGCTTATTACCAGGGTGAGGAAATAATCTGTACAACAAACTCCTGCGGCATGCAATTTACCTACATAACAAACCTGCACTTGTATCCCTGAACCTAAAAGTTAATAAAAAGAGACATAAAGAAGAAAGAAAAAAGAATTCAGCAATCTACGAACTTGGATTGAAGGAAAAAAAAAGGTTCTCTAATCTAGAACTAAAATTTTCTATTTCTATTATAAATATAGGCAACAAACTATAGTAGAATTAGGAAAACCTAAGACTTTGTCACCAAGAATAATGACAGGAATATTCATAACTCAGTATAGGCATTGCAGAATTCTCAAAGCATGGTTTATCGTTACTACCTCAAAACTGTAGGCCGGGCGCAGTTGCTCGCGCCTGTAATCTCAGCACTTTGGGAGGCCGAGGTGGGTGGAAAACAAGGTCAGGAGATTGAGACCATCCTAGCTAACATGGTGAAACCCCGTCTCTACTAAAATACAAAAAATTAGCTGGGCATGGTGGTGCACACGTGTAGTCCCAGCTACTCAGGAGGCTGAGGCAGGGGAATCGCTTGAACCCAGGAGGTGGAGGTTGCGGTGAGCCGAGATTGCACCACTGCGCTCCAGCCTGGCGACAGAGTGAGACTCCATCTCAAAAAAAAAAAAAAAAAAAAAATAGCAACAACAGCAACAACTGTAGTAATGATTGGACCACAACTAGATCTTGTTTCATGCATTAATAGGCATTTGTTTTGCGATATCACATACATACAAAGAATACACAAAAAACATGTTGCTCTCTTACAGGATAAAAGAGTTATTACGATAACCGACCTTATAGGGTTGTTATTGTTATTTTTTTCCCAAAGAGTTTCCTCTATGAGAATTAAACTAAAAACACTTATATCATCATGGTTGCACTAATGTCAACAAATGTAAAATTTGTCATATCTCCACATTTAACTTCCAATCGTTAAATAAGTCATCAGAGAAAATCAACAGGATATGTCCGTGTTGCATAGGGACAACCGATATATATAACTCTGCTCAGACTCGTGAAGAAACTCGACTCTTTAATTGTCAGAGTTCAGATTCACAACTTACTAAAATATTATTAAACTACACTATCTTAAAGTATAATTTTTGAAAATGTAAAATTTCCAACTGGTATAAAATGAACATATGTGAAAGATTTTTTAAATTTAGTAGTCAATGAGAGAAGCTGTAAGATGATAAGCTAAATCTAAGGGCATTTAGGAATATACATGTGCCTCGGCTATTTAATAAGGAAGTGTTAGAATAGGATTGCTGCATTGTATCCACACCTGATTTAAGTCCAACAGAGCCGTAGACTGCAATCCCTGGGTTACCTTATTAATGAACAGAAATTACTTGCGTCTTTACCAGGCAAAAATCTATAACTTAGCTTTTGCTTCTACGAGAAGTAAATTGCCCAAACAAAAATCAAGCCCAGCACGGCACTGAAAGAACACTCGGTTGCCTCTTTTCAAGTTTCAGGTACATTTTCTGACAACTACATAAAAATAGCGTGGCTGGGTTTTCTTCATGTCAAAAATCTAATTTAACCATATTCCTAATTACATATATCAAAGTGTGGAAAATGCCCATACCACAGCAATATCAATTGTCTCAGCTTATTCAGGCTGTGATAACAAAATATCTTAAACTGGGTAATTTATAAACAACAAACTTATTGCTCACAGTTTTGAAGTCTGGGAATTTCAAGATCACGATGCCAGCAGGAGCTGGCGTCTGGCGAGGACCCATTCCTCATAAATGGTGCCTTCTATATATCTTCACGTGTTGGAAGGAGCAAGCAAGTTTCCTACAGCCTCTTAGAAAAGGATTTGAATCTCATTCGTGAAGGCAGAAACCTCATGACCTAATCACCTCCGAAAGCCTTCACCTCTTAATACCAACACATTGAAGACTATGACCTCACATACCAACTTGGGAAGAAAACAAATCAAATTCTGCCCCAAATTCTGTCCCCCAAAATAAATGTCCTTCTCACATGCAAAACACATTCATTCTCACTAACCCTAAATGTTGTTCTTAACTTGTTCCGGCATCAACTCCACAGTTTAAAGTCCAAAACCTTATCTACATCAGACAACGGGTGATACTCAATGTATGATTGATTCTGAGCCTGTAAAATCAAACAAATTTTGTGCTTCCAAAATCCAATAGTAGGGCAGGTATAAGATAAGATATTGTCATTCCAAAGAAGAGGAATGAGAAGGAAAAAAGAGGTAACAGATCTCAACCCAATAGGGCAAACAACATTACCTCTTAAGCCTTGAGAATAACGTTCTGTGACTCAGTGCTCCTCCTTCCAAACACACTGAGGTGGGATGTGGGCCCCCAAGGCTCAAGGCAGCCCCACTTTCAGGGCTTTGCTGGGCACAGCTCATGCCACAGCTCTAACAAGTTGGAGTCAGGTGCCTGCAGCTCTTTGAGACGAGAGGTACATGCTGATGGCTCTACCATTCTCGAGTCTAGGGATGGCTCTGCCTCAATAGCTTTGCTACACGTTGCCCTCGTAATGACTGCCTGTAGTGATCCTGTCTCTTTGGCAATTCCCCCTCAGGGATCTGAGGCTCTTGAGGGCATCCTTTGCAATCCAAGTGGAGTTAACCACATATTCATAGATTATGTACTCTGTGCACTCCTGGAGGTGGCACTTCATGAATGCTGCCATGGTTTACTACCTGTACCATCTAAAGGATGCCCTGAGCTGCACCTGGGCCTTCTTGAGCTACAGCTGGGGTGACCAAGAAGTGCTGCACTAGAATGCAGGCAGCAAAGACTTGAAATCATTCTGTCCCCAATGCCCATGCATTCTGCGCCTATGATAGGTGTGGTAGCCCCAGAATTCTTTAAAAGGCCTTCAGGGTCATTCCCCTATTGTTTTTATGAATAGCATCTAACTTCCTTCTATCAGTACTAATCTCCTTATCAAATGTTCACTTGGCTACACCTTGGTCTTCTCTCCTGAAGATGCTTTTTCAGTCTTTACAATGTGGCCAGGTGGACAATTTTTCAAATCGTTATGTTCTGCTTCCCTTTTGATTATAAATTATGTTTTTAAATAGTTTCTCTTCTTGCATTTCACTATAAGCAGTCAAAAGAAGCCATTCTGTGCCCTCAACACTTTGATTAGGTATTTCTTCTGCCAAATATCCTACTTCATTGCTGACAAGTTCCTCCTTTTACGAAATACGATGACACAAATGCAATCAGCCCAGTTCTTTGTCACTTTATAACAAAGATCATCTTTCCTCCAGTTTCCAGTAACGTGTTCCTCATTTCTGTCTGAGACTACTTCAGAGAAGATGGCCTTTACCGTCCATGTTACTATCAGCATTCTGCTATGACCACTCAGGAAATCTCTAAGATTGAGGCTTTCTCTACAGCTCTCCTCTTCTGAGCCCTTGTAGAAATCACTTTTAAAGGTCCATTCATGGTCATATAGGCTTTTTTCTAGCATGTATTGACAAATTATTTCAGCCTCTCTGCCCATTATCCAGTCCCAAAGCCACTTGCGCATTTTCAGATATTTCTTGTAGCAATGCCCCACTTTTTTGTGCTAATTTCTGTCTTAGACCATTTGAGCTGCTGTAACAAAATGCCTTAGATTGAGTAATTTACAACAATGTAAGTATTCCTCTCAGTTCTGGAGGCTGGGAATTCCAAGAGGAGAGCGCCAGCAGATTTGGTGTCGGGCAAGAATGTGTTCCTCATGGATGGCATCTTCTATGTATCCTTACATGACAGAAGGGGCAAACAAGCTCCCTCAGGCCTCTTTTATAAAGGCACTTATCCCATTCATGAGGGCAGAACCCTCTTTTATAAAGGCACTTATCCCATTCATGAGGGCAGAACTACCTCCTAAAGGCCACACCTCTTAATACAATCACTGTGGGGCTTGGTTTCAACACGTGAATTTGGGGGACATGAACATTCAAACCAACATCAATAATCCAAAACGGACAAGTACCACTTTCAGAAAATTTAATTAAGATCCATTCATTCAACAAATATTTCTTAATAATAATAGATAACAGGTAACATGTATTAACCACTTCCTATGTTCCAGAGATTGTGTTTTACATCTGTTATATCATTTATGCCAAAACTTTATGGAATACCTGCCATTGCTATAATCATTCATTATTATTAATGAATAATAATGAATAATGAATAATAATAATAATTTTACCCTGACTCATACAGACTAAAATAACTTACTCAAAATTTAACCTAATAAGTGGTGGAGCTGAGATACAAGCCGATGTCTCTGTCATAACAGAATCTAACTCTTAACTTACAGAAATGTCAACTAGTACTAGCCACAGTTGTTGATGCTGAGAATAGAATGGTTGATAAGACACAGCTCCTGCATTCAAGAAGCTCAAGTCAAATATGAGAGGTGAACAAGCAGCTGTCGATCACAAGATTTAAGTATTATTTTGCGGCCAGTACAGACAAGAGGCTTTGAAGGTATGTGGGAAAAGCACTGAAACCAATCTTGAGGACCACAGGAGGCTTTTTCAGGAAATGTCTTTATAAATACAATATCATTGAGTTTGGTAATGTGATTTGATTTTCTACTTGTTTGCTTTCTATATTCATTAACTCACCACAACTAACGCAAAATTGCAACCCCTTACCAGACTATCTTCTTTATTGTTAACTAAAAAAGGAGGTCAGAAATGATAATTTTAAAACTGTAAATAAATGCCTAGTTTTCATAAAGAACCATGATTTCAGGTTGTAATTTTTTTTTTTATTTTTAAAGTAAAAATTGATCATTGTAATACTTGTAATTTAACTGCTAATCATACTCTCATAAGTTAATTATTGGGTATTCCATTTATATATTAATATCATCTTAAATTTCAAAATCTAGACCAATATATCTATATTAAAAAGGAGAGGGATGTCAATTGAGAAATCACATTCAGTCAAAACTTTCTGTGCATCCGAGGTAAACGCCTTCTAATCTTTGTACACCCCAGTACCTTCAATTCAGAGTTTTCCTCAATATTCTTTATTGGAACCTTCAGGCTAACACATAAGTCTTCCCAGAATCTTTTAAAGAACATGATTTCTACTGCTCTCTCTATATAGCTGGGCTCTTAGTGCCATCTATTGAACATTTACAAAGTGCTAATAGAGAATCAAATACAAGAAGACTTCGCTGAAAACCTGCAATTTAATGATATTTGAGGTGTATAACTTTTAAAAATCCATTTATCATTGCTATTTCTGAACAAATATTAATACGCATTCCACAAATTTTATAGTCTCAAAAATGAAAGATAACTTCTAAAGTATTAAAAAGGGATTTTGCTTCTATGAAAGAGCATTTCATTACATTTTAAAATTATTCTTAAAGAATTTCCTTAACATTCACACTCTTAGATTTGTGTCTATTATCCTCTTGACAGGGATGTGGAGCAGTTTCAAATAAAACCAATTTTCTTTGCTTGGCTGGTGAAGAATTTTTCTGTTAGATATTCTCAATTTATTTGAATTTATTGATTCTATCCATGACATACAGGAAATATTGTTTAACTTTAAGAATTAATGAGTTTTGATCCTGTCTTTAGCTCCATGTTGGTGGGAGGAATGAGAACACAAACATTACTTTCCGTATGTGTTTCTCCTCTTCACTGCTCCTCTCGTGCTCCACAACTCAGGTTTGAAAAAGTTACCCTTGACCATAATTTGACTTTATTTTATTATGGGAAAAGACTTCTGAAAGATACAATATAGCGTAGTTAACCCTTACTTACAATAGCAAAGCAAACTTCTAATACAGCTTTTGTGTTGTCCTTTATACCTCCCTAAGTTTATCTTTTTCCTGACATCAAGGGTAGAAATGCCTCTTTAGGAAGTAGTCATCTCAACAAACTAGGAGTAGAGGAGAAATTTTTCAATTTGGTAGATAATACCTATGAAAAGCCTACAGCTCACATCATACTTAATGGTGGGGAAACTTGAAGCTTTCCTGCTAAGATCAGGTAAAAGACAAGAGTGTCCCCCTCTCCCTACTCCTTTTCAACATTGTACTGCAAGTCCTAGCTAATGCAATAAAATAAGAAAATGAAATAAAAGGTATATTGATTGGGAAGAAGAAAATCAAACTACCTTTGTTCACAGATAAGACTGTGTAGAAAATCTGAAAGAATCAGAAGTTAAAATTAAAATGAAAAACAAAGAGAATTCCTGAAACTAATGATCAATTGTATCAAGGATATAAGACACTAGGTTAATACATAAAAGAAAATTGTTCCAGGTGTGGTGGCTTACGCCTGTAATCCCAGCACTTTGGGAGGCCAAGGAGGGCAGATCAGGAGGCCAAGAGATTAAGACCATCCTGGCCAACATGGTGAAACTCCATCTCTACTAAAATACAGAAAAGTTAGCTGGGCATGGTGGTGCATGCCTGTAGTCCCAGCTACTCGGGAGGCTGAGGCAGGAGAACTGCTTGAACCCAGGAGGCGGAGGTTGCAGTGAGCTGAGATCGTGCCACTGCACTCCAGCCTGGCACCTGGCGACAGAGCAAGACTGTCTCAAAAAAAAAAAAAAAAAAAGATAATTGCTTTCTTTATAACAGCAATAAATAATTGAAATTTGAAATTAAAAACACAATAACATTTATATTAGAACCTCCAAAAATGAAATACTTCGGTATAAACAAAATGTGAACAAAATCTATATGAAGAAAGCTACAAAACCTTGATTTAAAAATCAAAAGAAAAATTAAATAATACACCACATGTTAATGAATAAGAAGACATAATATTTTTATGTCTTCTTATTTTATGATACATAATTATATATCGTCTCTTCCAAAATCAATCTAGAGATTCAGTGCAATTCCAATCAAAATCCCAGCAAATTATTTTGTGGATATCAAGAAACTTATTCTAAAGTTTATATGGAAAAGGAAAAGACCCAGAATACCCAAAACAATATTAAAAGAGAAAATAAAGTTGGAGGATCTGGACTACCCAACTTCAAGAGTTCCTGTAAAGCTACGGTAATCAACACAATGCTGTATTGGTGAATGAACAGACAAATAGAGTGACAGAGAGAATAGAAAAGCCAGAAAGAAATTCATGCAAACACATTCACCGTCTCTTTTCAAGGATGTGAAGACAATCGCTGGAAAAAGATTGTTTTTTCAACAAGTGGTCCTGAAACAACTGGACATCCACATGCAGAAAAAAAAAAAAAAGAATCTAGATATAGACCTTACCTCTTTCACAAAAAGTTAACTCAAAATGGATCATAAACGTTAAGTGTAAAATTCAAGACCATAAAATTCTTTGAAGATAACATAAGAGAAAATCTAGACAACCTTGGGTTTGGTGATAACATTTTTGGTACAATGTCAAAGGCACTATCTATGAAACAAGTCATTGATAAGTTGGACTTAATTAAAATGAATAAGTTCTGCTCTGCAAAACACACTGCCAGGAGAAGAAGGAGACAATTTACACACTGGAAGAAAATGTTTGCAAAAGACATCTGATAAAGGCAGTTACCTAAAATATATAAAGAACTTTAAAAATACAACAATAAAAAATGAACAACTCAATTCAGAAATAAGCAAAATATCTGAACAGGTGCCTTGGCAAAGAAGAAATATAGACTATATGGCAAATAAGCATATGGAAAGATGCTCAGCATTATATATAATTAAGAAATTGCAAATTAAAACAACAATGAGGTAGTACTATGCATGCAATAGAGTGGCTACAATTCAAAACACTGACAATGCGAAATGCTAGCATGAGCATGGAGCAACAGGAACTTTCGTTCATTACTGGTACAAATACAAAATGATATAGTCATTTTGGAACACAATTTGGCAATTTCTTTTATTTCTTCATACCCTGGCTTAATTTATTTTTTTAATTTTTATTTTAGGTTCAGAGGTACATGTGCAGGTTTGCTATATAGGTAAATTTCATGTCACAGGAGTTTGGTGTACTGATTATTTCATCACCGAGGTAATCAGCATAGTATCTGATGGGCAATTCTTTTATCCTCACCCTCCTGCCCTCAGCCCTCTAGCAGACCCTGCTGTCTGTTGTTCCCTTCTTCTATTCATGTGTACTCAATGTTTAGCTCCCACTTATAAGTGAGAATATGTGGTATTTGGTTTTCTGTTCCTGCGTTACTTTGCTTAGGGTAACAACCTCCAGTTGCATTCATGTTGCTGCAAAGGACATAATCTCATTTTATTTTTATCATGTGTGATATTTCATGGTGTATATGTATCACATTTTCTTGATCCAGTCAACCATTGATGGGCATTTAGGTTGGTTCTATGTCTTTGCTATTGTGAATACTGCTGTGATGAACATTCATGTGCATGTGTCTTTATGGTAGAATGATTTATAATCCTCTGGGTATATATCCAGTAATGAGATTGCAGGGTTGAATGGTAGTTCTTCTTTTAGCTCTTTGAGGAATTGCCATACTTGTTTCCACAATGGTTGAATTAATTTACACTTACACCAACGGTGTTGTGCTTTCTCTGCAACCTTGCCAGCATCTGTTGTTTCTTGACTTTTTAATAATCACCATTCTGACTGGCATGAGATGGTATCTCATTGTGGTTTTGATTTCCATTTCTCTATCACTAATACTGAGCTTTTTTTCATATGCTTGTTGGCTGCATCTGTGTCTTCTTTTTAAAAGTGTCTGTTCATGTCCTTTCCTACTTTGTATTGGCGTTGTTTGTTATTCTCTTCCAAATTTGTTTAAGTTCCTTATAGATGATGAATATTAGACTTTAGTCAGATGCATAGTTTACAAATATTTTCTCCTATTCTGTAGGTTGTCTATGTACTCTGTTGATAGTTTCTTTTGCTGTGCAGAAGCACTTTAGTTTAATTAGATCCCATTTGTCAATTTCTGCTTTTGTTACAATTCCTTTTGGAGACTTTATCAAGAAATCTTTGCTCATTCGTATGTCCAGGATGGTATTGCCTAGGTGGTCTTCCAGCGTTTTTATAGTTTTGAGTTTTACATTTAAGATTTGAATCCATCTTGAGTTGATTTTTGTACATGGTATAAGGAAGGAGTCCAGTTTCAATCTTCTGCATATGGCTAGCCAGTTTTCCCAGCAGCATCACTTATTGAATAGAGAGTCCTTTCTCCATTTCTTGTTTTTGCCAGCTTGTCAAAGATCAGATGATTGTAGGTAAACAGCATTATTTCTGTGCTCTCAGTTCTGTTCCATTGATCTATGTGTCTGTTTTTGTATCAGTACCATGCTGTTTTGGTTACTGTAGCCTTGTAGTATAGTTTGAAGTCAGGTAGCATAATGCCTCCAGCTTTGTTCTTTTTGATTAGGATTGCTTTGGCCATTGAGGCTCTTTTTTGGTTCCATATGAGTTGTGAAATAGTTTTTTCTAATTCTGTAAAGAATGTCACTGGTAATTTAACAAGAATAGCATTTAATCTGTAGATTGCTTTAGGCAGTATGGCCATTTTAGCAATATTGATTCTTCCTATGCATGAGCATGGAATGCTTTTTCATTTGTTTGTGTCAACTCTGATTTCCTTCAGCAGTATTTTGTCATTCTTGTTGCAGAGATCTTTCACCTCCCTTGTTAGGTTTTCCTAGGTATTTTATTCTTTTTGTGGCTATTGTGACTGGGATTATATTTTTGATTTAGCTCTCATTTTGAATGTTGTTGGTGTATAGAAATGTGTTTTTGAAGGCTTTTTGTATTTCTGTGGGGTCAGTGGCTATTATGAATGGGATTGTATTTTTGATTTAGTTCTCATTTTGAATGTTGTTGGTGTATAGAAATGGTTTTTTTTGAAGGCTTTTTATATTTCTGTGGGGTCAGAAGTAATGTTTCATTTGTCATTTCTGATAGTGCTTATTTAGATCTTCTCCCTTTTTCCTTTATTAGTCTAGCTAGTTGATTTGTCTACCTTATTTATTTTTTGAGAAAGCCAACTCCTGTATTTGTTGATCTGTTGTATGGTTTTTCACATTTCAATTTCCTTCACTTGAGCTCTGATTTTGGTTATTTCTTGTCTTCTGCTAGCTTTGGGGTTGGTTTACTCTTATTTCTCTAGTTCCTCTAGGTGTGATGTTAGGATGCTGATTTGAGATCTTCCTAGCTTTTTGATGTGGGCATATTGCATCATAAGCTTCCCTCTCAACACTGGTTTAGCTGTGTCCTAGAGAATCGAATATGTTGTATCTTTGTTCTCATTAGTTTCAAATAACTTTTTGATTTCTGCCTCAAATTCATTCTTTACCCAAAAGTCATTCAGAAGCAGGTCAATTAATTTTCATGTAATTTTATGGTGGTGAGTGATTTTCTTAGTATTGATTTCTATTTTTATTGCACTGTGGTCAGAGAATGTGGTATGATTTTGATGTTTCTGAAATTGCTGAAGATTATTTTATGGCCGATTGTGTGGTTTTCAGAGTATATTCCATGTGCATATAAGAAAAATGTATATTTTGTTGTTTTCAGGCAGAGAGTTCTTTAGACGTCTATTAGGTCCATTTGGTCAAGTGCAGAGTTCAAGTCCTGAATATCTTTGTTAGTTTTCTGCCTTGATAATCTACCTAATACTGCTTATGGTGTGTTGAAGCCTCCAACTATCATTGTCTGGTTGTCTAAGACTCTTTGTAGGTCTCCAAGGACTTGCTTTATGAATCTTGGTGCTCTTGTGTTGGCTGCATGTATATTCAAGACAGTTAGATCTTCTTGTTGAATTGAATCCTTTACTATTATGTAATAGCCTTTTTTGTCTTTTTTTTTAATCTTTGTTGGTTTAAAGTCTGTTTTATCTTTTTTTTTTTAGAGGGAGTATTACTCTGTCACCCAGGCTGGAGTGCAGTGACACAATCTCGGCTCACTGCAACCTCCTTCCAGGTTCAAGCAATTCTCCTGCCTCAGCCTCCTGAGTAGCAGGAATTACAGGTGTGTAATCTAGCTGATTTTTGTATTTTTATTAGAGACAGAGTTTCTCCATGTTGGCCAGGCTGGTCTCGAACTCCTGACCTCAGGTGATCCACCCACCTCAGCCTCCCAAAGTGCTGGGATTACCAAGCGTGAGCCACCACGCCCAGCCTGTTTTGTCATTAATTAAAATAACAACCTCTGCTTTTTTTCTGTTTTCTGCGTGCTTGGTAGATTTTTCTTCATCCCCTTACTTTGAGCCTATGGGTGTCATTGTATGTGAGATGACTTTCTTAAAAGCATCATACAGTTGGGTCTTGCTTCTTTATCCAGCTTTCCACTCTGTTCCTTTTAATTGGGGCGTTTAGCCTGTTTACATTCAAGGTTAATATTGACATGTGTGGATTTGATCCTGCCGTCATGTTGTTGCCTGGTTATTATGTGGACTTTATTGTGAGATTGCTGTATAGTGTCAATGGGCTACATACTTAAGTGTGTTTTTGTGGTGGCAGGTAATGGTCTTTCCTTTCCATATTTAGTACTCTTGTCAGGACCTATAGGGCAGATCTGGTGCTAATGAATTCCCTTAGCATTTGCTTGTCTGAAAACAATCTTATTTCTTCTTCGCTTATGAGGTATAGTTTGGCTGGATATAAAATTCTTGGTTGGAATTTCTTTTCCTTAAGAATGTTAAATATAGGTGCTGTATTAGTTAAGTTCTCACACTGCTGTAAAGACATACCCCAAAATGGGCGATTTATGAGGAAAAAAGGTTTAATCATCTCAGGGTTGTATGGGCTGTACAGGCTTCTGCTTCTGGGAATGCCTCAGGAAACTTATAGTCATGGCAGAATGTGAAGGGGGAAGCAGGCAAGGTATTCACATGGCCAGGAGAGAAAGAGTGAAGGGGAAGGTGCCACACACTTTTAAACAACCAGATCTCATGAGTACTTGATCACAAGACAGCACTAGGGGGATGGTGTTGAACCATTAACCTCCCCTACCCATGATCCAATCACCTATCAGCAGGCCCCCCCCCTTCGGCACTAGGGATTACAACTCAACATAAGGTTTGGGTGGAGACACAGAGTCAAACTATATCAGGAACCCAATCTATTCTGACTTGAGCTTTTCAGCTGAGAGTTCCACTTTTAGCCTGATGGGTTTTCCTTTGTAGATGACCTGCCCCTTCTCTCTAGCTACCTTTAACATTTTTTCTTCCATTTCAACCTTGAAGAATCTGATGACTATGTGTCTTGGGGATGGTTATCTTTTATGTAACTTGCAGTGACTGTCTGCATTTTCTGAATTTAAATGTTGGCCTCTCTAGTGATGTTGGGGAAATTTTCATAGATGATATCCTGCAATATGTTTTCCAACTTACTTGCTTTTTCTCCCTCTCTTTCAGGAATGCCAATGAGATGCAGATTTGGTTGCTTTACAGAATCCCATATTTCTCAGAGGTTTTATTCATTCTTCTTTAATGACCTTTAAAATTTTTGTGTCTGATTGAGTTATTTCAGAGAACTAATCTTCAAGCTCCAAGATTCTTTCCTCAGAGTGGTTGATTCTTCTGTCAATACTTGCAATTGTATTTTGAAATTCTTGAAGTGAGTTTTTTAGGTCTATTGGATCAGTTTGGTTCTTTTAAAATGGCTATTTCATCTTTCATCTCAGTTTACTGTATTCCTTAGATTTCTTGGATTGGATTTTGACTTTCTCCTGATTGTTGATGATCTTTGTTCCTATCCATATTCTGAATTCTATTTGTGTCATTTCAGTCTGATTAAGAACCATTGCTGGGGAACTAGTGCAATCATTTGGAGGTAAGAAGACACTGCTTTTTTGAGTTGCCAGAGTTCTTGTGCTGGTTCTTTCTCATCTGTGTAGGATTATGTCCCTTCAATCCTTGAAGTTGTTTTTCTCTGGATGAGTTTTATTTGCTTTAGTCTTCTTTGATGCCCTTGGGGTTTGATTGTGGTATGAGGTGGGCTCAGTTGATTGGCTTTATTTCTGGAGGACTTAAGGGGGCCAAGGCTCAGCTCAGCAATCCTGGGTTGCATGCTCTAACTCTGGGGGGTCTCGTATCAGGCCACTGGTTTTGTTTTCTGGCCCCTTGTGGGTAGGAACCTTGTGAGTAGGAACCAAGGACCAACCCACAGGAACCAACCTCTTGTGGGTTAGCCCTTGCCACTGCAGGGACCAAGGTGTTCCCATACCACTAGCCGCAGTACTCTAATGGGTTGTGCCAGCCAAAGTGCTTTGTCCACGCTCATTTAAGTGTACTAGCAGCGGTGGCAGCACAGCAGAGTGCACATGCATCAGCTGGGGTTGGGTACCAGTGGGATCCAAGCTGCAGCCTTGCTGTACGCCCTCCCACAGGCTGTGGCAACAATAATATCAGGATGGCAAACACAGGGCTGCCATCCTCCATGTGCACATTTGCAGTGGTGACTGTGGCAGCATGGGGAGGGTGGGGCTACTGTTATCCATGCATGCATTTGTATTGGTTGTAGTGTCAGCACAGAGGGTGTGGGGTTGCTGGCATCCATGAGTACATTTGTGCCGCCAATGGTGGTGCAGCTGGTGGTGACAAGGTGCACCCAGGCCAGCAGCAGTGTCTCAGAGAGGTGAGGTCTTCCTGTGTGCATGTGCTGGCAAAGCAGTGAGGGGAGGATGGGGGTGGACTGGCATGCTTCAATGAGGGCCAGTCTACTGGAGCTCTTGGATGGTCAGGTGTGGTCTGCTGGTGAAGAAGCAATGATGAGGGACACCAGGAAGCACCCTGGTTGGGCATCTGAGGCTGCACTGCAAGCAGGTGTGGTCAGGCTGGAGCTCCAGGGGAGGCCAGCAGACAGAGGGCACTCAGAGTGAACTGGGTTCACCTCACAGGCAAGACGAACCCACTCTGTTCAGGTCTGACAGTCCCCCTAAAACTAAAGTCTCTTAGAGGAGTATAGCAAGGCTTGGGGCATGGGTGTTCCTGGCATTTCTCCACTGCAGATTTTCCTGCACCAAACCTTCTGGGCTCCAAACAGGCAAGTCCTGCCCCTACCATCTCTCTAAACAGCTCTGTCTCCCTGTTCAAGCATCTATAGGGTTGGGGTGTCTCCTGCTGCCAGAATTTTGGAGGTCCATGGTAGGAGCAGGTCATTTCTCACCTAACTCACTCCTTCTCCAAAAGTTGTTGGGGGCTGGGAATGAGTTCCATGCAGTTTCCAGATTCCTCTCCCTTCAGCCCAGCATCTGTATCTTCCTTCTGTGCACTCTCAATACCTTCCCTCCAAAGATCTACTCAGGGTACACCTGTCTTCTGATGTCCTGGCCTTTTGGTTGCAGATGTTCCTCCTGGCTGCATCTAGTTGGCCATCTTGAATTTTGTTTTATTTCTTTTTTATTTTCTGAGATGGAGTCTCACTCTGTCCCCCAGACTGGAATGCAATGGCGCTATCTCGGGTCACTGCAACCTCCTCCTCCCAGGTTCAAGCAATTCTCCTGCCTCAGCTTCCCGAGTAGATGGGATTACAGGCACGTGCCACCATGCCCAGCTAATTTTTTTTTGTATTTTCAGTAGAGACAGGGTTTCACCATGTTGGCTAGGCTGGTCTCGAACTCCTGACCTTGTGATCTGCCCACCTCAGCTTCCCAAAGTACTGGGATTACAGGTGTGAACCACTGTACCCAGCCCCATCTTGAATTTTCAATGGCAATTGCTTATAAAACTAAATATATACGTACCATCCTATCCACCAAAATAACATTCCTAGGTATTTAGATAAAAGAATTGAAAATTTATGACCACACAAAAACCTGCACATAAATGTTTATAGCAGCTTTATTCATTTGCCAAAACTTTGAAGCAACCAAGACGTCCTTCAATGGGTACATCTATACAATAACATATTACTCAATGATGAAATGAAATGAGCTATCAAGTCATGAGAAGATATGGAAGTAAAAGAAGCCAATATGAAAAGGCTCTTTTGGCCGGGCACGGTGGCTCAAGCCTGTAATCCCAGCACTTTCGGAGGCCGAGGCGGGTGGATCACAAGGTCAAGAGATAGAGACCATCCTGGCCAACATAGTGAAACCCCATCTCTACTAAAATATAAAAATTAGCTGGGCGTGGTGGTGCCCGTCTGTAGTCCCACCTACTTGGGAGGCTGAGGCAGGAGACTTGCTTGAATCGGGGAGGCAGAGGTTGTAGTGAGCTGAGATTACGCCACTGCACTCCAACCTGGTGCCTGGCAACAGAGCAAGACTCTGTCTCAAAAAAAAAAAAAAAAAAAAAATAAAGAAAAGTCTCTGTTAGGTTTGAACTACATTATATTTTAGAAAAATTAAGAACTATGGACACAACAAAAAGATTAATGGTTTCCAGGGTTTTAGGGGAAGACAGGGGAAGACAAATAATTAGGTGGAGCACAGGGCATTTTGGGGGAGCAATCATACCACTCTGTATGATACTATAATAATAGATATATGTGATTTTCCATTTGTCCAAACCCGTAGAAGGTACAACACCAAGAGCGTACCCTAATGTAAACTGTGAACTTCAAGTGATGATACTGATGTACAAATATTGGTTCATCTTTTTTTTTTTCAAGACAGAATCTAGCTCTGCTGCCCAGGCTGGAGTGCAGTGGCGCAATCTAGGCTCACTGCAACCTCTGCCTCCCGGGTTCAAGAGATTCCCCTGCCTCAGCTTCCCAAATAGCTTGGATTACAGGTGCATGCCACCACACCCAGCTAATTTTTTTGTATTTTTAGTACAGATGGGGTTTCACCATGTTAGCCAGGATGGTCTCGATCTCCTGACCTTGTGATCTGTCCACCTCAGCCTCCCAAAGCCTGGGATTACAGGCGTCAGCCACTGCACCTGGCCTGGTTCATGTTTTATAATAAATGTCCTACTTTGGTGTGGGATGTTGATCATAGTGGGAGGAGGATTTAGGGGTCAGGGTTGGCAAGCAGGAAGTGTATGGGAACTCTGCACTATTCACTTTCATTGAGTCCATGCCTCAGCAGTCAGTCACTGGAGAAGGGCAAGAGTGTAGTACCACTGTGCTGGCCTGATGAATGCTGAGACTTTGCAGGAACACTGAGAAAAAACCCTGTAGCATTCATGCTCCATATTTAACGCCATATGGCAGCAACCCACCATGGGGAAATTTGAAATCTGTGGGATATTGAAGGTAATTTGGCACCAACAATCTCAAAACCAGCTTAATTACAGAGTAGGTTGGCTCAAACCCCCACACTAATCACTGACCGAAGAGGCATGCCTATTTCCAAGTGCAAATAATATTTTCTGTAGTCTCTACTTTTAAAAAAAGTAGATACACATATGATATTCATTTAAAAATTACAAAGCACAGAAAAGCAAGAAAAAGACGACTCATTGACAAGAGATAAAGCAATCAATAAAACCAAACACCACAAATAGACTAGGTGTGGGAACTATCAGAAAGGAGCTTTAAAATCATGTTGATGAATAAGAGAAAAGACCTACTGAGAAGATAGACAATGTGCATGAAGCACTGGGAAATTTCAGCATGATAATGTCAAATGGAAACAATCGTGGAAAAAGCATCAGAGTTGAAGAATTATTTCAAAGAACTTATCAGAGAATGACATAAGAAAGGGTCCATAACCTCAAAGATAGATAAATAAAAATTATCTAAATCAAGACACAAAAAGAATGAAGATTGAAAAGAAAGTGAGCATCCAAAATCTGAGAACAATATACAGCATAGATGTAACAAGGGTCCAAAAAGGAGAAGGAGAAGGAGAAGGAAAAGAGGAGAAGTCGCAGCAGCTTAAAACCTTACCCTATGTACAGACAAAATGTAACTAGAAATGGATGAAATATCTAAATGTAGATGTTAGAATTATAAAGTTTTTACAAGAGAGTTTTAGAAAAAAAGTAAATATAATCTTTTTGATTTCTAGACATAGAAAACATGAACCATAAAAGAAAATGATACTTAAAAAATTCGACTTCATCAAAATTTAAAACTCCTACTTTTTGAAAAATAGTATTAAGAAAATGTAAAAACAAATCTTAGAATGGAAGAAAATATTTGCCAAATAAATAGCTGATAAATCATTTTTATCTGTGATAGAAAAAGAAATTTTACAACACAAAAAAGTAGTAAACCTAAAAAACATCAACAAAAGATTTGAGTAGACACTTCTGCAAAAAAGACATAAGGATGACAAGTAAGCATGTGAAAAAAATGTTCAACTTTAAGCATTAAAAAGACATGCAAACTTAAGCCACAAATACATGCCAATTTAATTTAATAGCTTAATAAAACCCAAAACTGTATATACCAAACAACAATGAGGAGCAGAGCACCTGGAATGCTCATCCATTACGGGTATGTTTCAAAATGTAGCACTTTGGAATGTAATTCGACAGTTTCTTAAGAAATGAAACACATCTTTACCATCCAACTCAGCAATCCCATTTGAAGGAACTTAACCAAGAGAAAGGAAAACAAATATCCACACAAAGATCTATACATAAATTGGTATAGCAGCTTCATTCATAAGAGACAAAAGGTTGGGAGAAGAACAACTCAAATGTTCATCACCTGGTGAATAGATAAACAAAATATGCTACATCCATACAATAGAATAATATTCAGTAACAAAAAGAAACAAACCATTGATAACACGCAAAAACAGGAATAAATCTCAAAAGCATTATATTAAGTAAAAGAAACCAAGCCAAAAAAAAAAAAAAAACCCTACTGTACTATTCCATTTATATGACATTCTAGAAGAGGCAAAATTATATAGATTGGTAATTTTGAAGGGCTGGAGGTGCAAAGAAGGAATTTCTTGAAGAGAAGCATGAGTGAAGGTTTTAAGGGCAATGGAAGTGTTCTGCCTCTTGATTGAGATGGTGGTTACACAACTGTAAATATCAGTCATAGCTTAGAGTAGAACTGTAGCGTACAAAAGAATGAATAACTTAATAAATCTGACTTTTAAAAAAAATACAAAATGTTGAGAGCAAGCCTCTCACAATTTCCTTCTCTTAGTGCAGCCCCTCAAAGTGGGGCTAAGTCTCATGGCTCAGCAGCCTTGTAATATGATAACTGGCCTCCACTGAGTGCCACTGCATATCAATTTATCTTCCCTTCTATGGATCATGAAAACATTACCACGTAGCTTGTGTGGCCTCTCTTCTACATGAATGGAAACCATTCTCAGACATTACAGAGCTTGCTAAGAACTCTGTAAATCTTGGAACTAGGAAGGTAATTGATGGATATCTAATGATCCTCATCCATGTCACCGTTAGGGGAAATGATATTAAACACCACAGACTGCAATTTCTGTGAAATAATGAAGAAAGCAAAGAAACAGTTTACACGTCAGGAATTCTAACTCCCCCTGTTGCTTGGCTCTTCACTTGTCTAAATTTTACTGCAAGACTTCCCAGAGGGTATTTAGGCATATACCAGCCAGCATTTGCCCACATAAAAAGTGAGAAAAAATTGTGTCTGTTTCTGTAACAGGGATTCCCCAAATTTAGTCTACAGTCCAGGGTTGATCCATGACAGTTTTTACTAGTCTACTGCAAAATGAGGGAGAGGAAAAGACAATTTAGTGAATGTTTCCCAAGGCTAAAATGTTTAAGGGACTTTTCTTTATCCTGAAATTATGTCATTTCCACATTTTTAATGTTAAAGTATGCATACACACACATTTTAGGCATATATATGTGTAAAAATCACAGTTGCTAGCACATCACCTAGTCATATTTTCTTGATAAAATTGACCAATATTTTAAATTATCTTGTTACTGATTTCTTGCTTACTTTTTTCCATATCTCTCACCTACGGTATAAATACCATGTGAATTGGGTCCATATTTGTTCAGTCCATTAGTATAATCCCAATACCCAGAACAGAATGGGTGACATAGTATGTATTTCATAATATTTGTTGAATGAATCAGTGATTCCATACCCACATTTCTCTCCTGCTATACTCTATCTCAGAATGAGTAGAAATATAGCACAGTGCATGGTGAAGGGAAACAGACAGCAGGGGAGACAGGGAATTATCCAGGAGCCACGTGACTGATGGAGAGCAATTCCTGAACCACAGGCGAAGCTTCCAGTTTCAGTTAAGAGACATGGCATCTACCATTGCGCCAAAACTGAGCAAAGTAGAGTACTTTTGAGCTGAATTCAGTTGTAGGGGCAAGAAATTGAGGAAATCCTCATTTCATGGCCATAATTTAGTGAAAATTAGAGAAAAGATCATCAGTTGCAAGTAGAAAGCAATGAGGTATTGGGTCAGGGCTGGTTTGTTTGTTGAGAATAGAGCTAGAGTCCTTCCCCTTTTATAACCATTTTCTGATCATAAATATTAATTCCTAGAACGAACTTATCTGCTAGACTGAATGGGATCCCAGATAGCAGAGATGGTGCCACCCCTGTTACTGTTGCATCTGGCATGGTGCACAGGGCTGGCACACAGTAGGGACTCAATAAAGATTCATTGGATAAAAAGTAGAGGTGCAGAAGACAATCCTCTGAAGCCAGTTAGGGAGGGGCTACTGTGAAATCCCACATAAAGGGATTTCCAGGCAGGACTGAGGGCTTCCAGGAGACTACGAATATTTAGTTGTGCAGATATGATGTCAGGCAGTTCTACTTAACCTGAGCTAAGATACTGTGACGTTTTAAGCCTGAGTTTGATTCTTTCTAAAATAGAGCTAGTAAAACTCATAGGGATTTTATAAGAGAAAAATAAAATATTGCATGTCATAGTCTTCGTCCAGCACATTATACTTGTGAACTGCTGGTCTGCACAATGCAGCCCACCGTATCTTGATTATTTTGTCTGCTCACTAGAGAACATCAGAAGCACAGAACCAGTTTTACTCACCTGTACATTCATAATATCTGGAACACTTCTTAGTTCATTCTGTCTGCTAAAAACAAAAATACCTTAGAATGGGTATTTTATAAACAACAGAAATTTATTGCTCACAGTCCTGAAATCTGGGGGAGGCTAAGATCATGGTGCTGGCAGGTTTGATGTCTGCTGAGGGCCTGCTGCTCAATTCACAGAAGCCGTCTTGCTGTGTCCTCACATGGCTGAAGGAGTGCGCACTAATCACATTTATGAGGGTCCCACCCTCATGGCCTAATCACTGCCACCAAAGGCCCTACTTCTTTTTATTTATTATTTTTAATTTTTTTTCAAGATGGAGTTTTGCTCTGTCGCCCAGGCTGGAGTGCAGTGGTGTGATCTCAGCTCACTGCAACCTCCACCTCCCAGGTTCAAGTAACTCTCCTGCCTCAGCCTCCTGAGTAGCTGGGATTACAGGCATGCATCACCATGTCCAGCTAATTTTTGTAATTTTAGTAGAGACAGAGTTTCACCATGTTGGCCAGGCTGGTCTCAAACTCCTGACCTTGTGATCTGCCCACCTCGGCCTCCCACAGTGCTGGGATTACAGGCGTGAGCCACCATGCCTGGCCAGTCCTACCTCTTAATGCCCTGTTGTGGATTCATTTCCAACATATGAATTTTGGGGGGAACACAAATGTTGAGATTGTAACAAGTGCATAGCTCATGTGAGAAGTATGACAGGCACTGCTAACTGCTTCCATGTATCCATTTCCTCTTCTTTTTAACAGCATGGCTTTCATTGCAGGTGAAAATGTGCATGATAAAGTATGCAACTTACCAGGCTCCCATGCAGCCAAGGGTAGCCATGGGAAAGGTTCTCAGACATAAGTGCAAATTCTTTTTTTTTTTTTTTTTTTTTTTGAGACAGAGTCTCGTTCTAACGCCAGGCTGGAGTGCAGTGGCGCGATCCCTGCTCACGTCAACTTCCGTTTTCCGGTTTCAAACAATTCTCCGGCCTCAGCCTCCGGAGTAGCTGGGACTACAGGCACGCACCACCACGCCCGGCTAATTTTTTTGTACTTTTAGTAGAGACAGGGTTTCACCATGTTGGCTAGGATGGTCTCGATCTCTTGACCTCGTGATTGGCCTGCCTTGGCCTCCCAAAGTGCTGGGATGCAAATTCTTTAAGGATCTCCAAAAACTTGCTTTCCTTCTATAGTACAATCTCATCCTCTTCCTTTCTTCATGACGGGAAAACAGACAAGGGGGTGGAGCTGCAACGGTCTTATAACAGTGAAGTGAAAGTGGCTGGACAGATAGCACATGATAGGGTTGGTAAGTGAAGGGTTGGAAGGATCCTGGAAAGCTGGTGGCTCATCCAGAGCCAGTGCACCAATTCTGAACTGCTGACCTCCTTCCTTCCATAAAAGGAGTTACATGGAGGATAATGTCACTTGGTTATCCTTGATCAATTGCTAATAGGCTAGTCTATCTTATGGTTACTCATCCAGATTTATGAACATCCACACAGCAGAATTAAAAGTAGGTTATGCTGGCCAGGCACGGTGGCTCACACCTGTAATCCCAGCACTTTGGGAGGCCAAGGTGGGCAGATCACCTGGGGTTGGGAATTCAAGACCAGCCTGGCCCATATGGTGGAACCCGATCTCTTCTAAAGGTACAAAAAACTAGCCCAGCATGGTGGCGGGCACCTCTAATCCAAGTTACTTGGGAGACTGAGGTGGGAGAATCACTTGAACCCAGGAGGTGCAGGTTGTATTGAGCTAAGATGCTCCACTACACTTCCGCCTGGGTGACAGAGCAAGACTCTGTCTCCAAAAAAAAAGAAAAGAAAAGAAAGCAGATGATGCTTAAATTTATTGTATTTGGAGAAATTCAAATGTTTAGGATAATATAAAAATAAACTTACCAGTAAAGCTATTGTGAAATTAAAATCCTGATAATTGTGTAGACATAAGCATAGAATTTAAATTTCCTAACAATTGTGTGCAAACGTATTATCAAAATCTAAACAATACAGAAGACTAACACAATTACTGAAATTGTTTCTGGTCAAAATTATCTTAATTGTGGTTTCTTAATTCTTAATTCTGGTTTAAGAGTGAATCTATGACTATCAGTATTTCCAATTTTGTGGGTTTAACTTTAATTTGTAATTTTTAACATAGAAGACGTGATTATATACTCATGAGAAAATTGCCTTTTCTGAGTAACACCTACTGAAATTAAGATCCAACTGACTTGAATAATTAATAATACTGGTGTTTTTCTTACCAAAAATGTCTCAGTGCTCCCTCTGGTGGTTTCCTTGGAAAATTTATCTGTTCTCCAGAGTCATTTCCAGGGCTTCAAATTTCAAAGAAAATTTACCAAAACTCTAAATTATTGGTGTAAATGATAAAATTGGCAGTGAAGCTGCCTGAAACCTGAATGCCTAGAATTAAAGATATTCATTTACCACCTATCCCTTCATTCAAAACCATTCATTGAGTATGTCAGATTCTGCTTCGGTGTCAAAGGCTCAGTGATAGCCCAGGAAGCAGGGGGTCTGCCCTCAGCTGGCTCACATGCAGTGAAATGACAAAGTCAAGGAACCAAAGAAATAAAATACCTAGAAATTCTAGCAGAAACAAGGAGTCAAAATAAAGAAGAACACTGAGCAGTAAGCTGACGTCTTCCTTCTCAGTAGGTAAGTTACCTGAGGATAAGAAGGAGTTGGCCCTATGAGAACTGGGGAGGCATGGCTAGTCAAGCACAGAGCAGGTGCAGAGACACTGTGATGCTGAAGCCCCGGCTTGGGCCGCCATGGCTCCTGGGGCGTGGTGAGCCCGGGGGGAAATAGCCATGTGAAGAGTTTGAGAAGCAAAGCAGGGTGGAGCCAGGCAGTTCCCAAAAGAGCATAGTAAACATGGTAAGACATTTGGATTCTATTCAAACTATAGTGAACTATTTAAGAGACATTTGCAAGAGAGTGAGGGAAAAAATTTATACTTTAGTAAGATCATTCTTGCTGCTGCCTGCAGAATGGATGGGAGGGAAGCATATCAGTTCACAAGGCTGTTTCAGTTGTGCAGGCAGGAGATGGCAGGACTCCCACCAGGTGAATACAGTGGGGCTGGGGGAGAGGCACCGAGCACTTATTCAAGATCTACTTTGGAGGTGGAATCAAAAGCCTCAGCTGATAAACTAGATATAGAAAAAGAAACTAAAAACAAACATCTAGACAGAGCTCCATATAGATAAGGAGAAAGTAGCAGTGCACGGGTTGGAAGTGAGGCTGGCGTAGGGAGCAAATGTTCTGTTTAGGGTGGAGAGGGTGAGGAATTTCCACAGGTTCTTACTGGCAACTGATCCCATTGTAAAAGGTAGATTCATTAGAGAAAAATACAGAAGCTTATTAATGTGTATATTCCATATATATGAGAGCCACACAGGAAATGACTAGTTCTCCAACAGGTGGCTTTGAATTCCAGGATGTATAGTATCTTCAGCAAAGAACAGGGGAAGTGACAAGATTAAGGAAAAGGACATGGAGTCTCTTGGGCTGGCAACTTGAGAATGTCGAGTAACTGCCAGATAAAGGCTAGTTAGTAAGGCTTGCTCATGTTGTTTTCTCTGGTATCATATCCAGGCCAACAAGCATCTGAAGTTGTCTTTGGCACATGCGCATACATGTTTATAGCAGCACGATTCACAATTGCAAAAATATGGATCGAGCCTAAGTGCCCATCAACCAATGAGTGGATAAGAAAATGTGAAATCTATACACCATGGAATACTACTCAGTCATAAAGGGAAGAAAATAATGTCTTTTGCAACAATTTGGATGTAGCTGGAGGCTATTATCCTTAGGGAAGTAATAAGGAATGGAAAACCAAATATTGTATGTTTTCATTTAAGTGGGAGCTAAGCTATGAGGATGCAAAGGTATAGGAATGGCATAATGGACTTTGGGGACTCGGGGAGAAGATAGGAGTAGGTAACGGATAAAAAGCAGGTGGGACGCGGCGGCTCACACCTGTAATTTCAACACTTTGGGAGGCCAAGGCGGGCGGATAATGAGGTCAAGAGATTGAGATCTTCCTGGCCAACATGGTGAAACCCCGTCTCTGCCAAAAAATGCAAAATTTAGCTGGGCGTGGTGGCGCGCGCCTGTAGTCCCAGCTACTCGGAAGGCTGAGGCTGGAGAATTGCTTGAATCTGGGAGGCGGAGGTTGCAGTGAGCCGAGATTGCGCCACTGCACTCCAGCCTGGCACCTGGCGACAGAGCAAGACTCTGTCTCAAAACAAAAACAAAAACATATTAGGCATAGTGTACACTGCTGAGGTTAAGGTGCACCAAAATCCAAGAAATCACCATTAAAGAACTTATTAATTTAACCAAAAAACATAGGTACCCTAAAAACTACTAAAATAATAATTTTTTTAAAAGTTGTCTTCAGTAGTTAACCTTTGCTCTGCCTTGTAGAAGGGGTGCAGGATAACTTTTGCCCTTGTAAATCTACATCCTGCTTTTCAGCTAATAGAGGGGATAGCAGAGAGCTTTCCCACATGTGCTTCTTCAGTGTGCTCAGGTCAGCAATCCTTCGTATCTTGGGACAGCATATTTTGATCTCCTATGGGGCTTGTCACACTTGAGATGGTTTGGGGACATCCAAGGAAAAATGTTGAGTAGAAGCTAGACACACAGTTCTAAAGATCAGAGGAAATGGTTTCTGGACAGGAAATCTAGACACCATCAGTGAATTCAAGGTATTTCACACCTCAAATCTGTTCAGATCACCAACAGCAGATGTGGAAAGAGAGAGAAGCCAGAACTGAGGAACACTGACACTTTGAGGTCCAATAAAGGAGGAGGAATTAGGAATCCATACTAAAAAACACAGTGAGTGAGCTGGGGGGGGAACAACTCATGCCGTAGAAGATCGCTCTTCAAGAGGAACTACTGAGAGGTTGGGTAAGATGAGAATGTTTTTATCCTTTGGTAGAAACACAAAGCTTGTTTGAGTGATTAGCAGTTATGAGGATGCCATGGTTGGAATGTTTATGGCCCCCCAAAATCCAAATGTTCAAGTCCTGACCCCCCGGGGTGATGATATCAAGAGGTGGTGATGTCTTTGTGAGGTGATTAGGTCATGTCAGGAATGAAATTAGTGCCAATTTATTAAAGGAAAAAAAAAGGCCCAAGAGAGCTCCCCTCACCTCTTCCTGTCAAATGAGAGCACAGAAAAAAAGACAGATGTCTATGAACCCCTCAACCAGACACCAAATGTGCTGGTGCCTTGATATTGAACTTCCCAGCCTCCAGAATGATGAAAAATAAATGTCTGCTGTTTCTAAGCAAGCCAGCCTATGGTATTTTGTTTTAGCAGCCTGGGCAAAGACAGGGAAGATTTGAATGCACTGCACAATAGACGACAGGGAGGAAGTGGAGATGGAAGGGCACAATTCTCTCAAGTCTTTGACCATAGAAGGATGAAGATAAAGAATCTACATCTAAAGATTTAGGGGAAATGTGTGGTCAAGGAATATTTCTGTTTTATAAGCTTCTATTTTCTTCCAAATTTTATCATGAAAGTGTTCTAACATGGAGAAAAGTTGAAAGAGAAGTGTGAAGAGCACCTGTACTTCCTCTAATTTTAACTGTTGTGATGTACATGTATTTTAAAGATAAATACACATATAAATATTTTACCAGGGACTTCCACCAAGATGGCCAAAATAGGAACAACTCTGGAGAGTAGTTCCCAGCCAGAGAGACCCAGAAGGTGAGCAATCTCCACATTCCCAAATGAGGTACCAGGTTCATTTCAATGGGTCTTGTTTGACAGGGGGGAATAGCCCAAAGAGGGCTAACCGAAGCATGGTGGCACACTGCCCCACATGGGCAGTGCAACTGGCCCGGAGGATTGGGGGACCTTACCCCCCCCCTGCACTCTGGTCCAGATTGTGCTTCCCCCATAGGCTCTGCAACCCACAGTACAGGAGAACTCTGCAAGTTATCAACAGAGATCAGATCAACAGCTCCGGCCCTCTAGCGCCACCAGTTGTCAGCACAGACATGGGTGGAAGTTTTGACTAACGCTGAGAACACTTTCGAGGCAGAACTACCGGTCCTGCAGAAATAGGGAGAGTTGAAAGCAGGGAAACAGGTGATATGACTTGGCAGATCCCATCCCCACAAAGTCCAGCAAACCGAAGCCCTTTTGCTAGAGTTTTGCAGCCAGCACATCCGTTTGAACTCAACCCAGGATGATTGAGCTCAGTGGGAGGAAGGACACCCGCCATTGGGAAGGTGGGTCTAACCTCACCTGTGTAAACAAAACCCAGAGGAAGACTACCCAGCAGCCGGGCTGAGCCCGAAGCAGCCCAGCAGTGCCTCTGCAGGCAGACAAGTGACAGACTGCCTCATCAAGCGGCCTCCTGACAACTGCATAACCAAAAAAACACCTTATACAGGAGAAATAGCTTCAGCTTCAACTTCAACAGAAAGGACGTCCACTCAGAGATCCCCTCCGAAATCATCAACTTCAAAGACCAAAGGTAAATAAATTCATTAAGATGGGAAGAAACCAGCACAAAAAGGATGAAATTATCAAAGACCAGAACACCTCTCCACCAAGGGACCACAGCTCCTCACCAGCAAGGGAGCAAAAACAGGATGGAGTATGAGTTTGATGAATTGACAGAAGCAGACTTCAGAAGGTGGTTAATAACTAACTTCTCTGAGCTAAAGGAACATGTTCTAATCCAATGCAAAGAAAACAAAAACATTGAAAAAAGGTTAGATGAAATGCTAACTAGAATAACCAGCTTAGAGAAGAACATAAACAATTTGATGGAGCTGTAAAACACAGCACGAGAACTTTGTGAGACATACACAAGTTTCAATAGTTGAATCGATCAAGCAGAAGAAAGGATATCAGAGATTGAAGATCAACTCAATGAAATAAAATGAGAAGGCAAGATTAGAGAAAAAGAGTGAAAAAACATGAACAAAGCCTCCAAGAAATAGGGGATTATGTGAAAAGACCAAATCTATGCTTGATCAGTATACCTGAATGTGATGGGGAGAATGAATCCAAACTACAAAACATTCTTCAGGATATTATCCAGGAAAACTTCCCCAACCTAGCAAGGCAGGCCAACATCCAAATACAGGAAATACAGAGAACACCACAATGATGCTCCTCAAGAAGAGCAACCCCAAGTCACACAATCATCAGATTCACCAGGGTTGAAATGAAGGAAAAAATGCTAAGAGCAGCCAGAGACAAAGGTTGGGTCACTCACAAAGGGAAGCCCATCAAACTCACAGAAGACCTCTCAGCAGAAACCCTACAAGCCAGAAGAGAGTGGGGGCCAATATTCAACATCCTTAAAGAAAAGAACTTTCAACCCAGAATTTTATATCTGGCCAAACTAAGCTTCATAAGTGAAGGAGAAATAAAATCCTTTATGGACAAGCAATTGCTGAGAGATTTCATCACCACCAGGCCTGCCTTACAAGAGCTCCTGAAGGAAGCACTAAACATGGAAAGGAACAACCAGTACCAGCCACTGCAAAAACAGACCAAATGGTAAAGACCATCGACACAATGAAGAAACTGTGTCAACTAACGGGAAAAACAACCAACCAGCAACAAAATGGCAGGATCAAATTCACACATAACAATATTAACGTTAAATGTAAATGGCCTAAATGCACCCGTCAAAAGACCCAGACTGGCAAACTTGATAAAAAGTCGAAACCCATTGGTGTGCTGTATTTAGAAGACCCATCTCACATGCAAAGACACACATAGACTCAAAATAAAGGGATGGAAGATTTACCAAACAAATGGAGAGCAAAAAAAAGAGGGGTTGGACAATTTTAGTTTCTCATAAAATGGACTTTAAACCAACAAAGATCAAAAGAGACAAAGAAGCACATTACATAATGGTAAAAGGATCAATGCAGCCAGAAGAGCTAACTATCCTAAATATATATGCACCCAATATAAGAGCACAGATACATAAAGCAAGTTCTTAATGACCTACAAAGAGACTTAGACTCCCCACACAAAAATAGTGGGAGACTTTAACACTCCACTGTCAATATTAGACAGATGAACGAGACAGAAAATCAACAAGAATATCCAGGACTTGAACTCAGCTCTGGTCCATGTGGACCTAATAGACATCTACAGAACTCTCCACTCCAAATCCACAAAATAAACATTCTTCTCAGCACCACATCGCACTTACTCTAAAACTGACCACATAAGTGGAAATAAATCACTCCTCAGCAAATGCAAAAGAACAGAAATCATAACAAACAGTCACTCAGACCACAGCACAATCAAGTTAGAACTCAGGATTAAGAAGCTCACTCAAAACCACACAACAACATGGAAACTGAACAACTTGCTCCTGAATGATGAATAGATAAACAATGAAATGAAGGCAGAAATAAAAATGTTCTTTGAAACCAATGAAAACAAAGACACAACATACCAGAATCTCTGGGACACATTTAAAGCAGCGTGTAGAGGGAAATTCTTAGCAATAAATGTCCACATGAGAAGTGAGGAAAGATCTAAAATTGACATCCTATTATCAAAATTGAAAGAACTAGAGGAGCAAGATCAAAAGAACTCAAAAGCGAGTAGAAGACAAGAAATAACTAAGATCAGAGCAGAACTAAAGGAGATAGAGACACAAAAAAACCTTCAAAAAAATCAATAAATCCAGGAGCTGGTTTTTTGAAAAGGTGAACAAAATAGACAGACCACTAGTCCGACTAATAAAAAAGAAAAGAGAGAAGAATCAAATAGATGCAATAAAAAACGATAAAGGGGAGATCACCACAGATTCCACAGAAATACAAACTACCATCAGAGATAACTACAAACAACTCTATGCACATAAACCAGGAAATCTGGAAGAAATGGATAAATTCCAGGACACTTACATCCTCCCAAGACTAAACCAGGAAGAAGTTGAAACATTGAATAGACTACTAACAAGGGCTAAAGTTGAGGCAGCAATTAATAGCCTACCAACCAAAAAACGGCCAGGCCAGATGGGTTAACAGCCAAATTCTACCAGACGTACAAAGAGGAGCTAATTACCATTCCTTTTGAAATTATTCTAAACAATACAAAAAGAGAATCCTCCTTAACTCATTTTATGAGACCAACATCATCCTGATACCAAAACCCAGCCGAGGCACAACTAAAAAAGAAAACTTCAGGCCAATATCCATGATGAATATCGATGCAGAAATCTTCAATAAAATACTGGGAAACCGAATGCAACAGTTCATTAAAAAGCTTATCCATCATGATCAGTAGGCTTCATCCTAGGGATGCAAGGCTGGTTCAACATATGCAAATCTATAAACATAATTCATCGCATAAACAGAATGAAAGACAAAAACCACATGATCATCTCAATAGATGCAGAGAAGGTCTTCGACAAAATTCAACAGCCCTTTATGATAAAAACTCTCAATAAACTAGATATTGATGGAACGTATCTCAAAATAATAAAAGTTATTTATGACAAACCCACAGCCAATATCATGTTGAATGGGCAAAAACTGGAAGCATTCCCTTTGAAAACTGGCACTGGACAACGATGCCCTCTCTCACCACTCCTATTCAATATAGTACTGGAAGTTCTAGCCAGACCAATTAGGCAAGAAAAAGAAATAAAGTGTATTCAATTAGGAAAAGAGGAAGTCAAATTATCTCTATTTGCAGATGACATGATTGTATATTTAGAAGACCCCATTGTCTCAGCCCAAAACCTCCTTGAGCTGATAAGCAACTTCAGCAAAGTCTCAGGATACATAATCAACGTGCAGAAATCACAAGCATTCCTATACACCAATAACATACTAACAGAGAGACAAATCATGAGCAAACTCCCATTCACAATTGCTACAAAGAGAATAAAATATCTAGGAATACAACTAACAAAGGATGTAAAAGACCTCTTCAAGGAGAACTACAAACCACTGCTCAAGGAAATAAGAGAAGATACAAACAGATGGAAAAACATCCCATGCTCATGGTTAGGAAGAATCAATATTGTGAAAATGGCCATATTGCACAAAGTAATGTATAGTTTCAACGCTATCCCCATCAAGCTACCTATGACCCTCTTCACAGAACTGGAGAAAACCACCTTAAACTTCATATGGAACCAAAGAGAGCCCGCATAGCCAAGACAATCCTAAGCGAAAAGAACAAAACTGGAGGCATCATGCTACCAGACTTCAAATTATACTACAAGGCTATAGTAATCAAAACAGCATGTTACTGGTACCAAAACAGAAATATAGACCAATGGAACAGAACGGAGGTCTCAGAAACAATGCCACACATCTACAAACATCTGTTCTTTGACAAAACTGACAAAAACAGGCAATAGGGAAAGGATGCCCTGTTCAATAAATGGTGTTGGGATAAGTGGCTAGCCATATGCAGAAAGCTGAAACTGGACCCCTTCCTTACACCTTACACTAAAATTAACTCCAAATGGATTAAAGATTTAAACGTAAGACCTAACACCATAAAAACCCTAGAAGAAAACCTAGGTGATACCATTCAGGACATAGGCATAGGCAAGGACTTCATGACTAAAACACCAAAAGCAATGGCAACAAAAGCCGAAATAGACAAATGGAATCTAATTAAACTCCACAGCTTCTGCACAGCAAAAGAAACAATCATTAGAGTGAACCGGCAACCAACAGAATTGGAAAAAATTTTTGCAATCTACCTATAATCTACAAAGAACTAAAGCAGATTTACAAGAAAAAAAACCACAAAACCCCAGCAAACGTGGGTGAAGGATATGAACAGACACTTTTCAAAAGAAGACATTTATGTGGACAACAAACATATGAATAAATCCCCATCATCACTGGTCATTAGAGAAATGCAAATCAAAACCGCATTGAGGTACCATCTCACGCCAGTTAGAATGGCGTTCATTTAAAAAATCTGGAGACAATAGATGCTGGAGAGGATGTGGAGAAAAAGGAACACTTTTACAGTGTCGATGGGAGTGTAAATTAGTTAAACCATTGTGGAAGACAGTGTGGTAATTCCTCAAGATTTAGAAATAGAAATTCCATTTGACCCAGAAATCCCATTACTGGATGTATACCCAAAGGGTCATAAATCATTCTACTATAAAGACACATGCACACGTATGTTCATTGCAGCACTGTTTACAACAGCAAAGACCTGGAACCAACCCAAATGCCCATCAATGATAAACTGGACAAAGAAAATGTGGCACGTATACACCGTGGACTACTATGCAGCCATAAAAAACGATGAGTTCATGTCCTTTGTAGGAACATGGATGAATCTGGAAACTATCATTCTCAGCAAACTAACACAAGAACAGAAAACCAAACACTGCATGTTCTCACTCATAGGCGGGTGTTGAACAATGAGAACACATGGGCACAGGGAGGGGAACATCACACACTGGGGTAGGTTGTGGGGTGGAGGGCTAGGGGAGGGACAGTGGGGGGCAGGGAGGCTGGGGAGGGAAAACACTGGGAGAAATGCCTGACGTAGGCAACCGGGGGGTGAAGACTGCAAACCACCATGGCATGTGTGTACCTATGCAACAACCCTGTGTACCCGAGCCTACAGTACAGTTTTTAAAAAGTTAACTACTTAAAATAATATGAGGTAAGGCCACAAAAAAAAAATTTTATCAAACAATCTGAAAGTAAATTACAGATATCACAGCACTTCAACCCTCACATTTACACTTTCATATGCTGATAGAGAAATTCTCCGAAATAACCAAACTATCTTTTCTGTAAGTAAAAATTTACCAAAAAAAATTTAATAATTTCTAAAATCTAATCCACATTCAGATTTCCCCAGTTGTCTCTGAAAGCTCCTTTAGGGCTGGCATTTCAAATCGGGATGCAGTCCAGGTGCATGCATTGCTTTGGGTTCTTGTTTTTCTTTAGTCTATTTTAACATTTCCTCCATATCTTTTGGGTTACGTGTGTTACGTAAACTTTTTTGGAGAGTTCAGCAAGACACTTGTCTTATGGAATTGCTCACATTCTAGATTTGTGTTGTTTCCTCATTTTTTTCTTATTCATATATCCTGATTTTCTCTGTTAACAGAAATTAGTCAAATATTTGATTAGGTTACAGTAAACATCTTGGACAAGAACTCACCATATGTGGTACCATATATGTTATAGTGCAGATGACACATAATGCCAGGCTTTGTCATTAGTCACATTAAATTGGATTATTTGGTAATCCAACCGGATTTCCCCCTTTATAAAGGTATATCTTTTATCCTTGCAATTAGCAAGTGATCTTTGGGGTACTATCTTGGCACCATGCAAATATCCTTGCTCCCAATAAACCTTCTACCCAATAGTTTTGTATCCATTGATAAACCTTGCTTAAATCAATTATTACAATGTGGTTGACATTCTAACTGTAAAATGCTGATTTTTCAAATTCTTTCATTTGTTTCTACATATATTACCTGGCATTCATCTGCAGAGAAGAGTTTAAGCTCTTTTTAATTAACCATTGAAGTTGCATATATTAGAATGTTTGAATGTTTGGGGAGGGGGCACTTTTCCTTTACCCTCCTAGGTTATCTGAATGTGGCCCTGGAAATTACACCAACAGAAAACAGATTGACAAGAGAAAAATAGAGTTTATAACATCCGCAACATGCTTGCATGAGGGGGGAAACTCAGTGATAAGTAACTGAAGTGTGATTAGAACTTGGGCTTATGTACCATCTCAACAAAAAACAATAAATGTACAGAGAAGTGACAAGATTTTAAAAATGGCTTTCGGCTTTTAGGGGCAGTGAACTGTGGGAAAGTAAACATAAGAGGGGGAACTAATGGAAGAAACGTCTTGTTTAAGCAAGGTTTGCTGTGCAGATTCCTCTTGGTGCCATTTCTGGGCTGTGAGTCCAGGGTCGTCTCTAGTGATTAAGAGACAGCCTGCTTTTAAGCAAATGGGAGGGGGAGGCAGAGAGCTTTTTTTTTTTTCATTGGTATCCAATGTTTCTCAATTGTCTTCAGCTCAAAATAATCTTCATGCCAAAGTAGCATATTTTGAGGCCAGGCGCAGTGGCTCACACCTGTAGTCCCAGTACTTTGGGAGGCCAAGACAGAGGATTACTTGAGGTCAGGTGTTTGAGACCAGCCTGGCCAATATGGTGAAACTCTGTCTCTATTAAAAATACAAAAATTAGCCAGACAGGGTGGCATGTGCCTGTAATCCCAGCTACTTGGGGGCTGAGACAGGAGAATCGCTGGAACCCGGGAGGTGGAGGTTGCAGTGAGCTGAGATCGCACCACTGCAGTCCAGCCTGGGCAATAGAGCGAGACTCCATCTCAAAATAGTAATAATAATAATAATAAAACAAGGTAGCATATTTTGGAGTGGTATATTTTGATCCCCTGCAAATGCCAATATATATTATGCAGTGGGAGGCGGAAGTGTATAATTTAGAAGAGAAGAGAGAGCCAAAAGAAACAAGCCCTTGAGAAGGTGAGAAGAACAGGAATCAAGAGGCATGGGATGAAGTTGATGTTTGGTTGGAGAAACATCTCTTTACACGACAAGAGGGTCGAAAAGGATGTGGGTTTAGAGGCTTAGCTGTGAGAAAATGAAGGAGTAATTCTACCTCTAGGAATACCCTTAGAAAAACAAGCTAAAACACAAATATGAAGATCCCATGATAGCAATAAGAAAAAAATGTCTAAAATAGCAATAGCAGGCTGGGTGCAGTGGCTCACACCTGTAATCCCAGCATTTTGGGAGGCCAGAGTGGGCAGATCACTCGAGGTCAGGAGGTTCGAGACCAGCCTGGCCAACATGGCGACACTTCGTCTCTACTGAAAATACAGAAATTAGCCAGGTGCAGTGGTGCATGCCTGTAGTCCCAGCTACTCAGGAGGCTGAGACAGGAGAATCCCTTCAACTCAGGAGGCAGAGGTTGCAGTGAGCCAAGATCACGCCACTGCACTCCAGCCTGGGCAACAGAGAAAGACTCCATCTCCAAAAATTAAAATAAAATAAAATAACAATAATAAAGGAACAAACTGCAGTGGAGCAATAGCAAAGACTATTATTGTATTTTCACTTTCTGTGGAATGTTATGATAGGAACCTAGAAAGTGAAGAAGTCAAGATTATTATTATTATTACAAAAACTAGCATGGCTGCAACTGCAAAGCTTGATTTTTCTGCACCAGTCATCCTTAAGGTGGCAGCAAGTCCACTTTTTACCAACACCTTACACAGAGAGAAAATACAATAACTCTTGCAGATTTATTTTATCAACTTTGTTCCCCCTACCGAGAATAACAAATAGAATTAATTTAACTAGTTTTCTTTTCACTCACTGGGCATAAACTATTACTCACAGAGAAAATGTTTATTTTGGGAAGTTATTTATATTTCAATTATTAATGGTAGGGGGAAAAAAAACAGAGTTTTTGATACACACCAGGAGGCCAAGAAATAATTCTTATATGGCTTTTTTTAAAAAATAAAGCACTACAGGTTGGGCGCAGTGGCTCATGCCTGTAATCCCAGCACTTTGGAAGGCCGAGACGGATGGATCACAAGATCAAGAGATCAAGACAATCCTGGCCAACATGGTGAAACCGCATCTCTACTAAAAATAGAAAAATTAACTGGGCATGGTGGCATGTGCCTGTAGTCCAGCTACTCCGGAGGCTGGGGCAGGAGAATTGCTTGAACCCGGAGACAGAGGTTGTAGTGAGCTGAGATCACACCACTGCACTCCGGCCTGGTGACAGAGCAAGACTCCGTCTCAAAAATACTAATAACAAAGCACTACAATCAAGAGAAGCATGTGCCCTGGAAAGCCTAAACAATCAACATTTTGATATTTTGGATACTATTTGTTACTCAAATGATATTCACTTATTATCATAACTTCATAATCAGGAAAGCAAAAATGCAAGCTTCTAAAAGAGAACAGTTAAAAGCGAGCCCAGAATCACTGATAATTGCTGATGGGTGAGGAAATAAAACTACATCAATGTCTCAGCTTTTACCACAATAATGCCATATAACTCAGAGGCATGCAGTGGCAAGCATTAATCCTGATGCTCACAGAGCTGCGTGTCATCTGACTGGCTTTGTTCCATGTCTCATTCTGGGTCCAGGCTGGGAGCCTTGGAAAGGCTCATGCCCTGATGCCATCTGGAGAAGCTGATCTAATTAACGGGTCTCAAAGGCAGCCTGGCCTGTGTGGATGATGACTGCTGCTGTCTGTGCTGGGTCTGGCCTGGGGGTGATGATGAACTACACAGACTTTCTGCGGCGAGTGGGCTACGCTTTGTTGACAGATAGATGTGGATATCTCCAAATATCAGGATGCTGGTTGTCAGAGAAACCTAGTATTTTAGATTGCTTGAATTTATCATTTCATTCCAAGACATTTCTTGACATTTATAGACTAAGCTTCTTCCAAGGAACTCATTTCTTACTGAGTCCTTCTAAGCCAAGAAGAAAGTTCTCTAAAATTTCATCAAACCTGTTACACACACACACACACACACACACACGCACACACACACGCACACACACACACACACACACACTTTAATTTAAAATGATGGCATTTACACAATATATATTTATTATTATTTTCCATGAAAGCCCTACTATAAGAACAGGAAAGAAATTTTTTAAATGGACAAAGAGCTAGAAAAGCGATCACAGAGGTGAGAGAGAGCAATGGATTTTGAGAGGTTGGTCAGCAGGAGAGCTTGTAAGCAGCAGAATGCAGAAATGTCTACATCAGGACACACCAACTCTGTCCAATCTGATTTGCTTCCAAAGCCACTCAGACCACTGTGCCCATGGAAGTTGGGGCTGAGCCACAGGGCCACAAACAGGGATGCTGAAGGAAAGCTGTGGGGAAGAATGGTTAGGCTCCCCCAGTCAGACCACTGCAGATCCATCTCTGCTGGAGACTGGAGTTTCACAGTCTAGAGAAGTCCGTCCCAGAGATGTGTTGCAGGGAACCAGGTGCTGCAAAAGACAGGAGCCAAGTGCAGGAACAAAAAATAGGGAGACAAAGTAAAAGTCTGAAAACAGAGTAAGTGGAGAGATCCCCTAAACACAACTGGCTTTCAAAAGTGCCAACAACCCCCTCCCCGCAAATTTTCAGAATCATCATGTCTAACATTAAGCAAGTAAAACATTGAGGTATAAAACCTATAATTCATAGTAAGGAGGTAAATCCCAGAATCAACTGTTAATGTGGCTAGGAGGGGCTATGGCCAGTTACGAATGGGTGGGGACTTGATGCTTATAATAAATCTTCTGGTACAATCAAAAGTTGTAGAAGTTTAAAACCAGCAAGAAATAGACAAATAGTCCCATTAAAAAGTGGACAAATGACATGAATAGACATTTCTCAAAAGCAGATGTAGAAACAGCCAACAAAGTCTAGGCACGGTGGCTCACACCTGTAGTCCCAGCACTTTGGGAGGCCGAGGCAGGGGGATCACTTGCAGTAAGGAATTCGAGACCAGCCTGGCCAACATAGTGAAACCTGGCTTTACTGAAAATACAAAAATTAGCGGGGCATTACTGCAGGCACCTGTAATCCCAGCTATTTAGGAGGCTGAGGCAAGAGAATCGCTTGAACCCAGGAGATGGAGGTTGCAGTAAGCCGAAATCGTGCCACTGCACTCCAGTCTGGGCAACAGAGTGAGATTTGGTCTCAAAAAGTAAAGAGAAAAAAGAAATGGCCAACAAACATGAAAAAATACTCAACATCAGCATCACTGTAATCATCAGGGAAATGCACATAAAACCACGTGAGATACCACTTTACCCCAGCCAGAATGGCGATTATTAAAAAGTCATAAAACAATAGATGCTGGCATGGATGTGGTGAAAAATGAATGCTTATACACTGTTGGTGGGAATGTAAATCAGTACAACCTCTATGGGAAACAGTATGGAAAGTAAATCTACCATTCAATCCAGCAATCCCATTACTGGAGACCTACCCAAAGGTAAAGAAGTCATTATATCAAAAAAATACCTGCTCTTGTAGGTTTACCACAGCCCCCAAAAAGAATGAAATAATGTCTTCTGCAGCAACTTGGATGGAGCTGGAGGACATTATTCTAAGTGTAGTAACTAGGAATGAAAAACCAAATACAGTATCTACTCATAAGTGGGAGCTAAGCTATGGGTACAGAAGGCACACAGTGTTATAATGGGTACAACGTACACTATTCGGGTGATGGGGGCACTAAAATCTCAGACTTCACCACTATACAGTTCATCCATGTAACCAAAAACCATTTGTACCCCTTAAGCTATTGAAATGTTTTACATTTTAATGTTTTTAAATGTAAGTTAAATTAATGTATTACTTTGATAAAAATTAAACTATCTCAAGCAAGGCAATGTGGCACTCACCAGTGGTCTGAATTACTCAGGAGGCTGAGGCAGGAGGATCACTTGAGCCTAAGAGTTCAAGTCCAGCCTGGGCAACATAGTGAGACCTCATTGTTTAAATAAATAAAACAATTTCAAACATAAAATTTAAACAAAAATTGAGCTCAACATTTTAAAATAAAAGTTCAAAAAAATTATATGGATTACTGTTTTCATTATCATTTGAAAGATTCAATAGAAAAGTTATATAGATGTATTCTTCCCTTCAAAAGTATAAAAGTCACAAGAAACCTCATAGTAACGTAATCTGTACATTGAAAATATGTTTTCATTTTAAATAAATGTGTCTAAAGGTTTACTATAATCTTTAACCATAATAATAAATTGTCATGATAAATCCAAGATGCAGTTATTTTTAAGAAATTATAGAACTTCCTTTTAACTAGGACCCCTGGAATTCTTCTGTAAAGAGAATGAATAGAAATGCAGCAATGAGGAGTGGTATTTTTATTGGAAGAGGGGAGTTAAAGGAATCAAAACAGTGTTATGTAGGAGAATGTGTGTAATTCACTTGGTACTTTTGCAGATGTAAATATTTACATCTTTTCAGGTTTGATTGCTGCATTCATACCACGGTGACTGAATAGGGCTGGTCTTTCCTCCTCTGCCGGATCATTCATCACTGCCTAAAGGAATAAGCTGCTTTGCCAAATGGATGAATGATTTAAGATATCCATCTCGTTTTAGCCCTCACAAAAGATCTGCCCCTCACCTTTGGGAGCACTTGCAATTTCTCCCATATTGTTGACTACACACAACTGATAGTGAAATTCCACCCACACTTTCCGTGGTGCCCAGTGGCCTGGTTATTGCAGTTGTGACTGTGATCCTTGGGTCACGTTAGAATTCGGGTGAGATAACCTTCTGGTTGAACAGTCTTTATGAGAGGATCCCGATTTTACAGGAAGATGCTGAGCCGTTCTCTGAGTGTTGGCCCAGCAGGGCATCAGGTCTGTGTGCACTACTGCCCTCCAGGCACAAGACAAATCTTCTTCAGGACTGTGGGAAGCATGCAGTTCATGCATTCTGACAGTTTCTGAACAATATCATTTTAAATTTCCTTCCCTTTTCCCATCTTTTCTTTTTATTTAATGTGATGTGATGTCACCAATGGAACATTATGAGTTATGATATAAACAAACATCCCTAGCCCTATATTCAAGGACAGCATCATCCATTGCAAAGCTCCATTCTGTAGAAACAGAGGCATCATTAGCATTGCATCCTATATGAGCAGTGCCTCTCGAGCACAGCTCCCTGTACATAAAGCATGGGGGCTGCTGTGCACATGGTGCCTTTGTGTGCCAGCTCTGTTAGGAATTTTTGTTCTCATATAACTTTCAATAACCCCATACATTTGTAAGGTTCTGAATTAAGGTTGAAGTTTTATTATTAAATCTTACCCTCCCTTTATCCCATATGAGCTAATGGTAGATACACCTTGCTTAATCTACGAAATAGTTAAAAGACATCATGGTTTTCTAGTCTAATACTCCCAAATTACACATTGCAACCAATTCTATCTCTGCTGACACAAGATGACACAATTCCTAGAATAGCATGGGAACCAGATGGTTCGGACTGGTCTTCATTGATCTCTGTGGTACTGGCTACATTTATCCTCGTCCTTATACTCACTTTCTTTGTATGTAAAACGGAGGCAGAAGTGCCAGACTCAGAGGCCATAATAAAAGACCATTATGGGCAGGATTCTCTGATCTCTTTCTTAATGTGCATAAGCATAGATGATTAATATCCAAGGTGAGTTATTGTTTTTTGAGTCTGTTATTTACCCAGCATGCTGCTGAAGAAAGAAGAGTTTATAATAAGTTCACGGGTTGTTCAGGTGAGATTCTCCACCTTGCATATTTGTGCTATGTCTATGCATACTGCTGATAGCGATGTGTATGCTAATAATTTAAGCAATTTCTCTTCTCTTTCGCCCTCCACATAGCTGCTCCAATATTTAAGAAATGAGACTTTTGATGATATGATAAAAGTTTAGCGTCCTTTCTCTGCCTAGCGTAAGTTCTGGAATCTGTGTATATCAGCAGCTTTACATCATTTTCACAATCAACTAAATTAAAAGGTGGGGTGGGGGTGTTCATTCTTAATCTTGTCCTGTCAAATACTTCTATTTGTTCACTAAGTGTTCATTAGATCACTTTTCCAATGAAGGCAATAGTTTTAAATAATAATACTACACAGCATATATTCAACCTAAATGCTAAGGTGATTGAATTATGGATAACATGTTCTCAGAAAATAGAATGTTCACTATCACACAGAATGTTTCAGCTTTTATTTTAAACTGAGCTCCTCTGCAATGGACTACAGAGTTTCTGCATTTTTCAAGAGAAAACATAAGCATATGCATTATATAACTGTACTAAATTAAGTAAGAGCAAATAGACATTCTTAACTATTCAAAGTGGTAAAACCAAACCATAGAGTTTACACAGAAACTATAAGAATTCAATACAGTGTTAAAACCTTCGCAATACAATGAGGTAAATAAATTCTACTTTTGCCTGGCTTATGTCCATATTTATTCAACCTGTTACCCGAGACATAGAAAGGAAGCCTGAGACATGCATTCTACATGCCCATATGAAGGGCAATGACCTAGAAATAATGATACAACAGTTTATCCAATGATCAGAAAGCCTGGGAGAAACTGAACTACCGAGTGCTACTTAATCCCACAGGCTTACTCAGAAGCCAATCCATGCCTTGCTTGGGATGAACAGCAATGTCAGCTCGTGTATTTTTCCAGCAGCCATTTCCATAGATTCCAAGACAGCTCCAGGCGGATCTACCATGGGGATGAAGTAGCGGACAGATGGATCACTCAGCTGTCCTCCGTCTGTGTCCAGTTACTCAGCTTATTAAGACAGATGAGATATTGAATCCAGACAGTCATGCCTGGCTGTGTTTGTAGACACATGTTCACCTGACTCTGTCCATCCCCTTAGGTAATCTAGAAGTTACTCTAAGTTTAAAACTTTAATTTTGGGAAAAGTTACAGAGGATTCATGAAATAATTTTGAGAGTTTTAAGGAAAATCAATAGACTGTTTCCTAGAAATTCTAAGGATACTAAAATGAATTCCAAGAAGCTTCTGAAAGCCGGCCTGTTCAAATGCCATGAGGTTCACCATTCGAAACTCATTGCAGATGAAAACTTTTTTTTGAACAATTTGCTATTATTTGCCACCCAAGACAGAAGGTTTTTTAAGGTATATTTTCTAAACTGATGGCTATGAATTATTTCAATGTTCCTAAACACTCTGAGAGCTAAGAAAGCAATTCTCATTCACCAAAATCAGAGAAGGGGCTTGCTTCCCCCCATTCCAAGGGGGAGTTTTTTTCCTTCCAAATATTTATCAAAAGCTATTTTCAACCTGAATAACTGAGAAATTGATTAAAGATGCCAGGCAAATTAAGTAAACAAAATCTGCTGCAACACTCACATATTTTCTCACACATGACATAGGAAACAAACATTTTTAGAAATTTTCATACTGTTTGGACTTCATCCCGAGGATTAATACCTTTTAAAACACCAAAATCGATGACCAGAGTTTTGTTAAGATTCGGCCCTCATGTCTAAGGCTAAACTGCAGAGGATGGGGCAAACCCAATATCAGTCCACTATCTTAATCCACTTTGTCTTCCATATGCAGAGATAAAAACAAAGGTAGGGTGCTGACCAGTCTCCCTGGTGACTCCAGAACCAGTATTTACCGGTTTACCGGGACTACCTACCAGATGCCCTCTATAACTAAGGAATAAAGCGCAGCTTTATCTCACAGCTTCCTGTGGAAAGTTCAGCAGAGAAAAGTTCGAAAGCCGTCGGTCATCCCTGCTTCCTGCTCTCCTAAGGCGGACCCCAGGAAGCACAGAGGAGAAAAGGAACACAAGGGAATAGATCCCATTTCTATTTATCTTATTTGATCTTCATAGCAACTCGTGAGATTAGGACATGTACATTATTTATAAAGTTCTCAGTCCTGGAAAACAGTACTTAATGAACAGTTACAACAGACTGGTCAAAGTCAGACAAGAGGCGAAGCCAATTGGGGGGGACGGGGCGTGGGGCTTGGCGTCCTCTAGAAGTGACGGTGACCAGTGCGCCACATCGCTGTGAAGCGCACTCAGCCCCAGCGTTCCACCGCAAAACCCCGCGGTGCTCCGACGCTCAGTGCCCGGCCGCTGGCTCCTCAAGGGGGCGCCGGAATCGCGCGCCCAGGCGACTCCGGGTTCTTGAGACATTATCAGGGGAAATCACGGGTAAGAAAGGGGAAAGGCAAAGAAAGAATGAGTTGGGGCAGGCAGGAGGAAGGATGACTATTATCATATTCTAGACAGTCACAGCCAAGCGCCAGCCTCCTTTCCCGCATCCTACGCCTCCGCAAGCGCACGCACACCACACACACACCAGGGTGTACACACACACCGGTGGGGCACCCCGAGTTGTCTTTTGCCGGATTGAAGAGGCGCTGGCGGCTTCGGCAGCGGTCCGGGCCAAGCGCGTCTCACGGGCGTGGGCGCCGAACGCGCGCGCCTGACCCTCTTCCCAGAGCGCCAGGGGGGACGGAGGGATCGGCCGAGACTGTGCGCTGCGTAGAGCAGAGGCCGCGCGGAGCCGACGCCTGGGGGCGCCCGCAGTGTCCTCGGGCCTCCCCTAAAAGGCGCAGAGAGCTCCTCCTCGAGCCAGGTGGCAGACAGCTAGGGCTGGGGTTGGGTAGCCGGGAGCACGGCAGGGAGGGGGCGGGTCCCAGCAATGCCGTTCTCCTCCTCTATCCTCCTCTACCTCCACACTGGTCTGCGTGCCAAACTCGAGGGTCAACCCCTGACCTTGGCGTTAGGGAGTGATCAGTGTGGCGATCTCAGCCGCGGTGCTCCTCACCCAGCGTGGGCGCGCATCACTAGGAGGGCTTGGCAAGGTCAACCTGAGGGCGCATCCGCAGCGCTTCCCATCCGCTAGGTCGGGAGTGGGGCGCGGGTCAGTTTCCCCGCGACGCCGAGGCTGCCTATCCGGTCCCGCACTCTGGACGCGGGCGCCGGTTCCTCCTGCGCGGGCCAGAGGTGGCGGGGCCGGTGAGAAGCCCGACGCTCGGGGCGTCAGGCGGCCGCGCGGCACTTTATCAGCTGGAGGAGGTTCCTGCGGAAGCTGCCATCCAGGAAGGCGTAGAGGAAGGGGTTGAGGCAGCTGTTGGCGTAGCTCAGGCTGGTGATGAAGTAGGAGATGGCGATGACGAGCGGCGTCTGCGGGAGGTCGGTGGTGAGCGCCACCACTGTGCTCAGGTGGTAGGGCGTCCAGCAGAGGAGACACACGGCCAGGATCGCCACCACCAGGAAGGTCACCCGCTTCTTGGCGCGCTCCAGGGCCTTGGCGTGGCTGTCCAGCCGCATGGCATGCAGCCGACACAACAGGGTGGTGTAGAGGACGCAGATGGTGGACACCGGGATGGCGAAGCCCAGCACGAGCGTATAGAGGCGGCTTGCGCGCCACCAGAAGGCCTCGGGCTGCGGGAAGACCAGCACGCATTGGCGCCGGCCCTGCTCGTCGTCGAGCCGGGCGAAAACAGCGAAGGGCAGCACGACGAGAGTGACGAGCACCCACACGGCCAGGCTCACCGCGCGCGCGGCGCCGTAGGTGCGGCCGGCCACCCGGCGTGACTTGGCAGTGGCCATCACCACCAGGTAGCGGTCGGCGCTCATGACGGTGAGGAAGTAGAGGCTGGAGAAGGTGTTGTACTGGTCGATGGCCACGATGAGCTTGCACATGAGCTCCCCGAAGGGCCACTGCCGCAGCAGGAAGTCGGCGATGTTGATGGGCAGCACCAGCGTGAAGAGCTCGTCGGCGATGGCCAGGTTGAGGATGAACAGGTTGGTGACGGTCTTCATGCGGGGCGCCCGCAGCAACACGTACAGCACCGCGGAGTTGCCTGCCAGCCCCACGGCGCAGATTACCGCGTAGACGACTGGCACAGCCACCGCCAGCGGCGCCGGCAGCTGGGCCAGACTCGACGCGTTGGAGCAGCCCAGCGCTGGGCCCGGGCACGATGCGTTGGCGGACCAGGGCTCCGAGAACGAGACGTTGTCCATGTCGACCAGGACAGAGGAGCCGGTGACCTGGCGTCTCCCACGGCCGCCCGGCAGGACTTAGCGGGCCTGAAGCCTGGGTCCGCACAGACCTGCTCGCGGACACTGGCTTCAGCTCTCCAAGCCCTTCTCTGGTTTTTCTGGAGGAGGGGGCAGTACCCAGCCACCCCCACGGCCCACTGTCGCCGCGGACTCTCGGGGCTGGGAAGGGGAATTGAAAGCACAGGTTAGCTCGTCGATGCGTAGCTTTAGAAAAAGCTGCTGTCTGGGGGGAGGGGGTGCGCCGCGGTGCCCCAAACCTCCTCCACGTGAGCGCTCTCTGCTACCTGTTGAAATCTCACTTCTTCCAATCGAATACATCAAACGAAATGCTAGAGAAAAGAATCCTTCCCTTTATAGGAAAAAAGACCAACCCTTCTCTCCTCTTTTAGGACACTTCAGTAGACCCAGGTCACCCCACCGAATCCCGCAGTGGCAAGCTTCTGTCTCCCTAGGGTCTGTGCGCCCTCGGTAACAGCAAGCTCAACAGCAGTCTTTACCTTACCTGGCTGGCTGGTGAAAGAGTCTGCGTTGCCTGGAGCTGTCAGGAAAAGAACCCGCCTTTGGCGGGAAGGCTGGGGCGCCTGCTGGCTGATTGTCCGCCTCGCCCTGTCTACCTCCCCTTGTTCGCCGGAGTCCGCAACTCGCGTCCCCCGCCGGTCCCTCCCGCGCGCCTGGAAGCACAGGGATGGCGCAGCCGCGACTGTGTTCCACTGCCCGGACCGCCGCGCCCACCCCCCACTCCAAGTAAGATGGTCTTAGAACTAACAGAGAACAGAAATCCCCCCCAAAATTAATGGATTTATTTCTTCCCTCCCAGTAGTGCAAACTCACTTCAATTTGAAATAAAAGAAAGCTCGCCTGTTATGACTCGAATTTAAGAAAAACAAAGTTAGGGTGTTAGTGATCTATTTTTAAAGGAGAACAATGCAATGGGGGCTCCTGTTCCATTTTTAAAACACTGTACCACAGATGGGCTATTGTAATGTGAAATCCGAAAGAAGGAAAAAGTGAGTGCAATTTTATAATGCAAATCTCCTGTTTTCTACTACTCTGGTCTTCAAGGGAATAGACGATTGTTAGTATGTTCTCTAAAATTTTGTGTAAGTAAAGACTTGATTAGTAAAGACAAAAGGCTTCCGGAAAGCCTTTTAGGAAACCATCACAATGCAACCATGACAATGCATATTTCATAAAATGTTGCAAGTTGTTCAACACACTCTCTATTCATCCACACACATGCCGGATTCTCCTGCTAATGAGCGTTATCCTGCAATTGCAGCGGGGGAGTAGCCAAGGAAGGCCTAGCAGGGGCGGTCTTGGACTCCCATGTGGCTATTTCCCTAGACCTTGGTTTCTTCCTCTAGGAAGGGAAAATTATCTTAGGCTCCTCACCAGTTGTCCTGAAAATCGAATGAAATAAACTAAATATTGGTTCTTTCCAATTTCTGTGTTTTCTTTCTCCGCATTCCCTTTAGGAGAGATAATAAATTAAAACACCAGTTTACATCCCTTCCACAAAAGCAGGCAAAGCCCAAATAAAGTGCATTTCTGGTCCTCTGGGATACATCTTAGAGAAGAGGGCCTGAGATCCTGAGAGACTAAAGTCGCCAGTAAAAGACTGTGAGGCCAGAAACACAGTAGCCCCCCCCACCTACCCTTGGAGGATTTGTTCCAAGAGCCCCCGTGGATACCTGAAACCACTTGAGAGTCCTCATTGCCATCAGTGGGAACATGTTTCTGTTCTTCCACCCACAAATGCTGCGACAGCAAATCTAGCATGCATTTCTTTTTTCTTCTTCACATTTTCATGGATAGAAGATTTGTTTTTAGTAGATCTTGGCAACCTCTGCATATGATTTTTTCTTTCCTTATTAAGTCCAGATTTTTTACCTTTTAACATAAAGGACGCATTTGTAGCTTCTCTTTGTATCTTAATCGCAAGCATCAATTCTCTTGCATTTTAGCGCCAGAGAGAAATAAGGGCAAAGAGTCAGTAAAATCAGGGCGACTTGAACACACTGCACTGGACGTTGCCACAGCCATCTGATAACCCAGACTGTGAAGTGACTAACGGGTGGACGGCAGGGAAACACTGGGCAAAGGGAGGACTCACCTCCTGCGGGAGGGAGCAAGATGGCAGGATCTCTTCCGTCAGTCAGAACCCCACGCAATTGAAAACTTAGGAACTGTTTATTCCTGGAATTTTCCGTTTAATATTTTCAGACCACAGTAACTGAAACTAGGGACTCTAAAACCACTGACAGGGGAATTCACTGTATAGTAGCTCCCTGGAATTTACCTACACAATTCTCTTTTTACCAGGCTCTATACAAATCTGCTCCCCTGCAGTTTCACACTTTCTGTGAAAAAATAACAGGAGGGTCTTAAGCTATGTCCCTAAGAAACGTTATTATGATAAAACATATAATGTGAATAAAAGAAAAATATATATAATATATATAACACATATAAACACACATTTGTCTGTATATGTTTGTGTGTATATACACACACGTATGTAGATAGTTGATCATTTTCAACCATTTAGAGATTTTCTAGCCTTTTTCATTGTGGATTTCCAGCTTAATTGCACTGTAAACTGAGAACATACTCAATATGACTTCAATTCATAGACATTTTATTTTCCAATTATTTCATGTGTACTTGAAAAATTGTTTTGCATTTGTTGGGCAAAACTGTACATATGTCAACTAGTCAAACTTGCTATGTTTCTCTACTGATTTTTTTTTTTTTTTTTTTTTTTTTTTTTGAGACAGGGTCTTGTTTGTCACCCAGGCTGGAGTACAATGGCGCAATTGCAGCTCACTGCAGCCTCAACCTCCTGGGCACAAGCAATCTTCCCCTCTCAGCTCCTCAAGTAGCTGGGACTACGGGTGTGCATCACCATTCCAGGCTAATTTTTTGTATTTTTCATAGAGACAGGGTCTCACCATGTTGCCCAGGCTGGTCTTGAGTTCCTGAGCTCAGCGATCTACCAGAGTCAGCCTCCCAAAGTGCTGGGATTACATGCGTGAGCCACCATACCTGGCTTCTGTTGATATTTCTATCGAATTGTCAGTAGCTACTGAAAGAATAGGGGAAAAAATTTCCATGAATGAGTGTGAATTTCTCTACTTATGCTTTCATTATATGCTGTCAATTTTCACTACTTTTTTTTTTTAAGATAGAGTCTCTCACTCTGTCACCCAGGCTGAAGTGCAGTGACAGGAGCCTGCGTCTCCCAGGTTCAAGTGATTCTCCTGCTTCAGCCTCCCAAGTAGCTGGGCCTATAGGGGTGCACCACCACACCCAGCTAATTTTTTTTTTTTTGTAGGGACATGGTTTCACCATGTTGGCCAGACTGGTCTCGAACTTCCGACCTGAAGTGATCTGCCCACCTCAGCCTCCCAAAGTGCTGGGATTACAGGCTTGAGTCACTGTGACTGGCCAGTTTTCACTACATAATTTGATGCTGTTTTATTAAGGGTACACAAGTTTAAGATAGCTATATTTTCCTGTGGAATTTACTCTTTTTTCTTGATAGCCTGATTATAATGATTTTATCATTATGTTACTTGATTTTATCAAATGATTATAAATTTAACATTATAATATAGAATATATCACATATAATTATAACATCGTCAGTATGTATTACTTACCTTTTATCATTATAACAGCTTTAGCTGTTTCTGCTTCTTGCTGTATGTAGTCACTTTTGTTTGCTATCATTAAGCTGCATTAACTGTTTTTCCAATAATATTATCATGGAATAGCTTTTTTAAAAAACATCTTTTTACTTTAAACCTTTCTGTGTCTTTGTACTTAAAGTAGGTCCCGTGTAAGCATTAGAACGTTTGTTTAATCCAGTCTGAAAACATCTTTGAAGGATTTAGTTGATAGTATATTATATGCAGTTATAGGTAGTATTATTAGAGTTGCCATGGTCTGAATGTTTTTGTCTCCCCCAAAACTTACATATTGAAAGCTAATTCTCACTTGATAGTATTTGGAGATGGGCTTTTGGGAGGTGAGTAGATTCTGAGGACAGAGCCCTCATGAATAGAATTAGTGTCCTTATAAAGGCCCAGAGTGCAAAAGCCTCCGGGACTGTGGGGCCACCACAGAGAGTCCCTGTGAAGCTCAGTGTCCAGCAGAGCTGGGGTGGGTCTGCTCCCTTGACTCAGAGAAGTAGAGCAACCACTGTGTGACTGTAGCCCCAGGGAGCCAGGGTGCAAGCCAGGCACCAAGCTGCCCTGGGAGCAGGGCTGCCCAAAGCTGTGGAGACAGGTTCACCAACCCAGTATGTCCAGAAGGTGGGACATGGAACCAAAGAGGATTGTTTTCAAGACTTGAGTTAATGTTGGCTGGCTGCGGTGGCTCATGCCTGTAATCCCAGCACTTTGAGAAGCCAAGGTGGGTGGATCACCTGAGGTCAGGAGTTTGAAATCAGCCCAGCCAACATGGCGAAACTCCATCTCTACTAAAAAAAATACAAAAATTAGCTGGGCATGGTGGCATGTGCCTGTCATCCCAGCTACTGTGGAAGCTGAGGCAGGAGAATAGCTTGAACCTGGGAGGTGAAGGTTGCAGTGAGGAGAGATCGCACCATTGCACTCCAGCCTGGGCAACAAAAGCAAAACTGGGTCTCTAAAAAAAAAAAGATTTAATGTTTGCTCTGTTGGATTTTGGACTTGGGAAGCACCTGTTATGAATTTCTTCTTTCCTATTTCTCCTTTTGGAATGGGAATGTCTATCCTATGCCTGGTCCTACTATTGTATTTTGGAAGCACATAACATGTTCAGTCTCACAGGTTCCCATCTGAACAGCAGTTTGCCTCAGAATGAATTGTACTGTGAGTCTCACTATATCTGATTTTTAACAAGACTTTGAACTTTAAACTTTTGAGTTGATGCTGGAACAAGTTAAGATTTTAGGGACTACTGGGATGGAATGAATGTATTTCAGATATGAGAAGGACATGAATTTTGGGGGAGCCAGAGGTGGAATGTTATGGTTTGAATGTTTGTGTCTCCTCAGAATTCATATATTGAAACCTAATCCTCAATGTGATGGTATTTGGAGATGAAGCCTTGGGAGGTGATTATTAGGTCATGAGGGCACAGCCCTAATGAATGGGATTAATGCCCAGTATAAAGAAGCTTCAAAGAGATCCCTCGTCCCTACTGCTTTGTGAGCTACAGCAAAAAGATGGTCACCAGTCTTCAAATTTGCCAGCACCTTGTTCTTGGACTTCCCAGCCTCCAGAACTGTGAGAAATAAATTTTTGTTGTTTAGAAGCCAACCAGTTTCTAGTATTTCTTTTTTTTTTTTTTTTTTTTTGAGACAGAGTCTTGCTCTGTTGCCAGGTGCCAGGCTGGAGTGCGGTGGCATAATCTCGGCTCACTGCAACCTCCACCTCCTGGGTTCAAGTAAGTCTCCTGCCTCAGCCTCCTGAGTAGCTGGGACTACAGGCATATGCCACCATGCCCAGCTAATTTTTTGTATTTTAGTAGAGATGGGGTTTCACCATGTTGGCCAGGATGGTCTTGATCTCTTGACCTCGTGATCCGCCCGCCTCGGCCTCCCAAAGTGCTGGGATTACAGACATAAGCCACCACACCTGGCCTATAGTATTTCATTATTAAAGCTTGAACAGACTAAGAAAAGTATATATACCTGCTATATTCTTTGTTTTCTATTTCTCCTATCTCATTTCCACTCTGTTTTCCCTTCTTACATTTTTTGGATTAATTAATATTTTATAATTCACTTTCTCCAATTCCATTAACTTATTATTGAATTACCCTTTTAGACATATACTAGAGATTATGGTATGTATCCTTGACTTATTAATACCTACTTTAAATTATTTTTGCAACCTCCTAGACAATACAAAAACTTTTTGACACTGAACTCTATTTACTGCCCTCTTCCTTATGTACAACTGTTAAGGTATATGCTAAATCTGCATATGTTTAGAACTCTATAAAACATTATTATTACTGTTTTAAATAGTCAATGTGCCCTTATATTTACACACACGTTTGTGCTTCCAGTGTTCTCTGTTCCTTCCTGCATTACTAAGCTTCCATCTGGTATCACTTTTCTTCTACTTAAAGAATTCACTTAATATTCTAAGTGCGATTCTGCTGGTGATAAACACTTACTGCTATTGCTATTGTTTTGAAATATCTTTACTTCCCCCAACTTTTTTAAAGAAATGTTTCACTGGATAGTAAATTTTAGGTTTGCAGTTGTTTTCTTTCAACGCTTTGAAATTCCATGATCTTTTTCTCCCATTATTTTTATTTTTAAAAGTGATTTTTTATGTTACTGTAGCCCTTTGAAAGGTAATTTATCTATTTTCTATCACTGTTATTAAAGTCAATCTTTGATTTGATCTTTCAGAAGCTACACTGTGATGGCCTAGAAGTGATTTTCTTTCCATTTATCCAGGTTTTAGTTTATAGAGCTTCTTAAATCTGTGATTTCAGGGTGTGTGTGTGTGTGTGTTTGTGTGTGTGTGTCCAGTTCTGGAAAGCTCTCAGCCCTCTCTCTTCAAGTATTGGTTCTGTCCCACTCTCTCTCATCCCTCCTGCTGGGACCCCAAGTACATGCCTGTTAGGCCTTTATGCTTTCCTCTGTACTTCAATCTGGTCTTCTAAATCCTGGCTTTCTTGGTTACTCCTCAATGCCTTCAAACAGATGCTTTAGGTTGTTTTTTTCTTCTTCTGCAATTTTTGTGGTAGTTCATGATAGGAGGATTTGTGTGATATAAGCTATTTCATTGATAACTAGAAGCAGAAGGTAAAAAGTTTTATATGTAAAGTTTCCTATACAGTAATTACCAAATGAAACTACATGCCTATATGTAAGTTTCATATACATAATTACTGGGAAGTAAGTGTCATTATGAAAATATATATACCAAAATGTTCAAAATATTTCTGTAAGATATGGACTTTTCAGTAATTTTGATTCTTTTTACATTTTTCTAAATTTCCAAATTTTTTAAATAAAACATATATTACTTTTATAATCATAAATATATCTATTTATTAAAATGACCATAACAGTACTTTGTAGTCATGAAATACTGACTACTAAGAAGAAATTAGGACTATATGGAGATTTCTCCCAGCACTTACGAAATGACAATGACCACAAAAAAAGTGAAAAAAAGATATGTAAAACATACATTTACGTATAGAGTTTACCTTATATTCCCTGAAAACTACCCACGCTATTGTCAAAAAGGATAATTTCCGTTAGCAATTTGTAGTGCTTGAACCAAAATTTTATCAATAACAAAACGCTTAACTACAACTACCTCTTTTTTTTATTTTTTATTTTTTTTTGAGACAGAGTCTCACTCCGTCACGAGGCGCCAGGCTGGAGTGCAGTGTCGTGACCTCGGCTTACTGCAACCTCCCCCCTCCCAGGTTCAAGCAATTCTCCTGCCTCAGCCTCCCGAGCAGCTGGAACTACAGGCGCGCGCCACCACGCCCAGCTAATTTGTTTGTATTTTTAGTAGAGATGTGGTTTCACCATGTTGGCCAGGATGGTCTCAATCTCTTGACCTCGTGATCCACCCGCCTTGGACTCCCAAAGTGCTGGGATTACAGGCGTACAACTACCTCTTATTTTGAAAAGTATTCAATGTGACATTTGAATATTGAGTACCAGGAATAATGATACCTGGTGTAATCACTTGTCTCGGTTTGGTGCTGCTCTGACTTCCAAAATTGTTTTTTCTTAACCCAGAAAAACAATTTCAAGGTAGAAATCAAAAGACAGAAATATCAAAATCATAGTACTTGTCATGCAAAAAGACTGGATGTCTTTTCCTTAAAATTAACTACAAGAATGTCTTCTTTCTTTCTAACCAGTCTCATGCAGGAAATTCTAGTCAGTGCAGTAAGGAAAGAAAAAGAAATTTTAAAACATCCAATTTGGGAAACAAAGAAGTAAAACTGTTGTTATTTGAAGATGCAATAATTGTCTATGAAGAAAATTTGGAATCTATAAAAAAATTGTCTATAAAAATTTTATGGAATCTATAAAAACACTTCTAGAAAATTTTATGGAATCTTTAAAAACAAACTTCTTGAAAAACAAGTGCATTTATCAAGACTATAGGATATAAGATCCATTTAAAAGCTTTTACATTTCTATATTGTATACATTGTTAGTATGATCAGAAATTTAAATGTTTTTAATTTCAAATTTTTGAAAACATCATTTACAATACTATCAAGCAATATGACTACATAGGGATAAATCTTTCAAAAGATGTAAAAGACCTGTACACTGAAAATTATAATACATTACTTGAAGAAATTAAAGAAGACCTAAATAAATGGAAAGACATGCCATGTTTATGAGTCAAAAGAATCAATATTGTTAAGATGTCAATTCTCCCCCAAGTTGATCTTTAGATCAATGCAATCTCACTCAAAATCTTAACATGTTTTTTCAGGGGTGGGGGAGGAAGTAGAAATTGAGAAAATGATTTTAAAACTGAAATGTCAATGTAAAGGAGCTAGAATAGCTGTCCAAACAACTTCAAAAAAGAAAAACAGAGTTGGAAAACCAGCATTACCTGATTTCAAGTCTTATTATAAAGCTATAGTAATCAAGACAGTGTGGTTTTGGTATAAAGATAGACTACTTTGGTTAATAAAACAAAAGGAAGACTTCAGAAAAAGACACACATATACATGGACAGCTGATTTTCAACAGATTCAAACATAATTTAGTGGAGAAAGAATAGTCTCTTCAACAAACGGTGCTGAAACAAACAGATATCTGCTAAACGCAAAAAATTAGCTTTAAGCTTTATTGCACTATATATAAAAAATTAACTCAAAGAACAATATGTCTAATAATCCAAAATTACACAGCTTCTGGAAAAAGACACAGGAGAAAAACTTTATGAGCTTAAATTATAATCCCCCAGACCCCCCCCCCCAACAGACCCTAGTGTGTGATGCTCCCCTCCCTGTGTCCATGTGTTCTCATTGTTCAACACCAGCCTATGAGTGAGAACATGCGGTGTTTGATTTTCTGTTCTTGTGTCAGTTTGCTGAGAGGGATGGTTTCCAAATTCATCCATGTCCCTCCAAAGGACACAAACTCATCGTTTTTTACGGCTGCATAGTATTCCATGGTGTGTGTGCCACATTTTCCTTGCCCAGTCTATCACTGATGGGCATTTGGGTTGGTTCCAGGTCTTTGCTATTGTAAACAGTGCTGCAATGAACATATGTGTGCATGTGTCTCGGTTTTTTTCTTGGCAAAAGGGATGGGAAAGGGAGTGGGGCAAGGGGGAGACAGGAGGAGAGGACTAGAGGAACACAGGGAATTATTGCATGTTTACTACAATATCTCAACAAAGCTATTTTTTAAATAACACATGGATGGAAAGCCAGGAGATGGGACTTAGCTACTTGAGGTAAGAAGGTGAAACTGGGACTCCTGTGTATGTACAACCCCAGTGCAAGAAAAATCCCCCAGAAGTTCAGAGAGCAGAAAAGGAAAACTGTACCTTAGTTGAAACAAACAAAATCTTACTCCAAAATGAATAAACTGGGCCTTTTATTTCTAATGAGTCTGGAGTCCAGATTTGCATTACACATTTGCTGCAAGATTCTCCATGCCTTGAAATCAGTGTAAAAACTGGTCTCCACCCGGAATTGTAGCCACAGTTCTGAAGTTGGTTGTGTGTCTTTTCCATCCATGCTTTTATACTTGTAGTACATTTTTTAATCCAAAATATATTTATCTCGTTGTGATTTTTGTTTGCATTTCTCTGATAATTAGTGATGTTGAATATTTTTTCATATGCTTATCGGCTATTTGTACATCTTCTTTAGAAAAATACCGTTTATCCGTTTATGTCCTTTGCCCACTTTTTAATGGGGCTAGTTGGTTTTTCTGTTGTCATTGAGTTGTTTAAAGATTCTTCTTTTTTTTTTTTTTTTTTTTTTTGGTTTTTGTTTTTGTTTTTGAGATGGAGTCTCACTCTGTTGCCCAGGCTGGAGTGCAGTGGCACAATCTCGGTTCAATGCACCCTCTGCCTGCTGGGTTCAAGCAATTCTCCTGCCTCAGCCTCCCAAGTAGCTGGGACTACAGGCACATACCACCATGCCTGGCTAATGTTTTTGTATTTTTAGTAGAGATGGGGTTTCATCATGCTGATCAGGCTGGTCTTGAACTCCTGACCTTGTGATCCACCCCACCTGGGCCTCCCAAAGGGCTGGGATTACAGGCGTCAGCTACCAGGCCTGGCCCCAAAATATATTTAATATTCCTTTGAGTCTTTTAAACATTTACATAAATATTATCATCATCTAGCTGTGCTTCTTCACCTTGCTTTTATTCAGATTTATCTATTTAGTATGTTTTTATTTCGCTTTTTCTTAAAGTCCCTTATTGTATTTTATATATTGCCAAATACCGTAGCTTATTGTTTTAAAAATATTTTTGACTCTATTCTTGGCCACTTTTATTTTTAATATTCTTATTTTAGAATAAGAATATTAAAAATAAAGTACTCTACTTTTTTTAAAGAAAAGTACTCTACTTTTTCTTAATATATTTTGCTAGAGGTTTGAAAGGACTATTTTAATAGACTTCTCTAAGGTTGAGCTGTTTGTTCTATTGATCTTATCTTTTTTTATTAAACATTTTAAATAATTTTTTCTTGCTTTTTCAGGCTTTTTCTTTGCTGTCTTTCCAAATTCTTACAATGATTGTTTCAATGGCCACTTTTTACATGTTTTTCTATCTGCCTCAAAGTACCAATTCCCCTGTATCTTGAAAGTCTTATATGCACTGTGTCGGCCGGATCTTTTAAAAAAGTTGTCATTTTCATTATTTCTTTTTTATCCATGTTATTTTGAGGTTTTTAAAAACATGGTAAGTCATGAGTGTTTTGACTGTCAATGGTGTTAATAACGACACTAACGATAACTATTGGAACTACGTTTCAGTGTTGTCTGAGAACCAAAAGAAAGCAAATATAAAATACAACATCGCCTAATACTTAGGAACTTGATGCACATTAGCTATTATCACACAAACCCTCTCTAATCTCACCTTCTCCCATTTTTTTTTACTTTATTTATTTTGCTCTAGTCAAATGGGACGTCGATGTCCTTCAAACATTTAAAACTTATGTCTACCTTTGCAAAGGCCTGAAGGTGGAAGTAAGCTTACTCGTTTTATGCCTCTGCCTAGGATACTCTTCCATCGTCGCATGCTGTTTGAGTTTTTTTCTCCTGTTTAATGAGGAGGGCTTTGCAGCGTGTCTGCACCACTCACTAGCTGTGTAACCTTGCATAAATCACTTAACCTTTTTATGCCTCATGTTTTCCATCTCTTAGATTACTCGGAGGATTTAATGATAATATATGTAAAGCGTTAAGAGCACTGCCTTGATACAACAAGTATTCATTACATCTTTGCTGTTACTGTCACTACTATTATTATACGAGGAAATTAAGACAGCATAAAATTAAATCCCTTGTCCATAGCAGCACATCACTGGGTTGATGCTATACACAGAACTGAAAAGCCTGCCTTTGATTTCCATCAAAGCCACCATGCCATTTTTTGGGGGAAAATTTGACAAAGATGGTCTCTGTCTTGATGCTCCTTCATACCCTCAGAAGTAAAGCACTAAAAGCCCACTTGTGGATTTTGACATTTTTCTGTATATGTGATATCTGGTTATGATTTTAGGATGCGTATGTAAGTCATCATATTAAATGATGTTTGTGTAATAATGCTAATAGGAAAATCCAGGAAAAATACTAAATTCAAAGTCTGAAAGATCATTTGGTCAAAGTATTAAAGTTCTGTTTCATGAAATGTGCAAAGTGAAAAAACACAAGCAGGAGACGCCTATTTCAGTTCGACATGTAAAGAGTTTGGGGAGTCAGCACTCATGTCCTCACAGCAATGGCAAAGCAGGGCTCTGAAAATCATTAACTCTTCTTAGATCCACCCAAAAACTGAGGATGGAGGGCAAGCCACCAATCCAAGAAGAGAGAGAGAGAAAAATAGAAAAAGAGAGAGAGAGATTGAGAGAGAGAGGTAGATACAGAGGATCACCACTGACGGGGTGGAACCACTAAGGCCAGCAACTGGTTGAAACACTGAAGGAATAATTGATGAATTGCTGAAGAATTAGCATGGACTACACTGAGAGAGAAAAACACCTGCAGTATGGTCTTAGGAGGTTCCCACATTTTTATCACTTTTACCACCAGGAGTCCTACCAGATTCTCGCTATGAAGATAAAATAAAAATTCCCTCCAGCTTCCTGCATGGGGAGGGGGAAGAGTAACAATTTTGAAATACATTCAGAGCTTCTGTTTTTCTCAGCAAGGCCCACCTTCAATACTGGCCTAACTCATGTGGAGTTAAGGAGATACCCAACTTCAGCCTCTTCTCACCTTCATCACTGGAGGAGGGAAATACACAACTCCAGCCCCTCCAGCCTTACTGACTCACCAAAGAGGGTTAGAGGGGGAAGCTAAGAAGCATTTGTTAGGGTCATCCTCCAATTGCATAGGTTTACTAAAGGACAGAGGCCTAATCAAAGGGCTATAGAATGCCTCTTCTCCCTCTACATTTTACTACCATGTCAATGGAGCAGATTCCGTATAATAGCAGGGAAATATAACTGAAAGAATTGCATGTCACAGATGCTATTTAAGAAGAGGTCACTAGGGAAACCCCAAAAACAACAGGGGAGACAAAAACACAGGCACTAGAAGAAATATTAGCCTCTGACACTTATAGCTACAACAAGCAGTAAATGGAGCCTAACTCCTAGCCAGATTAAGCATAAAACTTCATTAATGAAAGTTCCTTTCGCACAATACGTCATGTTTGGGTTAAAAAAAAAAAATACAACAGACACTAAGAGACAAAACATAGTCTGAAGAGGCAAAGCAAGCATCAGAACTAGCCTCAAATATGGCAGAGATTTTGGAACTATCAGACTTGGAATAAAACTACAATTAACATGCTAAGGGCTCTGACTCAGTTCCGACTGCTAGAACAAACTGTTGCAGGACTTTCCTGAGTTCGGACAAAGATGGGGTCCTTGTCCATCCCAGGGCCACGAAAATTTAGGCTCGCAGATGGTTTGAAGTGTGAGTAAAGCAGGGTTTTATCGGGTGGAAAGGGAAAAAAGGGGAAACAGGGGATCCTCTCTAAGGCGAGTCCCTGTTAGAGCGCTTCCCTCCCCCGCTCTCACAGCTCAAATTCCAGGTTCCACACAGGAAGAGCAGGGACCAGGCTCCTCCTCGCTGTAAAATGTGTGAACCTGCGGGCGCGGTGGCTCATGCCTGTAATCCCAGCACTTTGGGAGGCCGAGGCGGATGGATTGCCTGAGCTCGGGAGATCGAGACCAGCCTGGGCAACATGGTGAAACCCTGTCTCTATTAAAACACAAAAAATTAGCCGGGCGTGGTGGCAAGCACCAGTAGTGCCAGCTACTCCAGAGGCTGAAGCAGGAGAATCGCTTGAACCCAGGAGGCAGAGGTTGTAGTGAGCCGAGGTCGCACCACTGCACTCCAGCCTGGGCGACAGAAGGAGACTCGGTCGCAAAAAAAAAAAAAAAAAAAAAAATTTTTTTTTGAAGTGTGAACCTTCTGATGTTCCACCCCAGTGCACAGGCCGGTTGGAGTTTTTCTGGGGGCCTCTTCTCACCTGGCTATCCCATAACTACTATGGATTGGGTGGCCTAAACAACAGAAAGTTGCTTCTCACAGTTTTGGAGGCTGAAAGTCTGAGACCAGGGTGCCAGCATGATTGGGGTCTAGGTGCGCACCCTATTCCTGGTTTACAGATGTCCAACTTCTTGCTATTCTTACACAGCAGAGAGAGAGAAAGGTAAGATCTATTTCATTCTCTTCTTATAATGGCACCGATCCCTAACCCTCATGACCAAATTACCTCCCAAAGGTCCCCCACCTCCAAATATCATCAGGTTTAGAGCTTCAACATATAAATTTGGGACAGGAGCACATACATTCAATAGGCTCTAATGGACACAGTAGATATACAGAAGAAGAAATACCAAATACAGAGGAAGATATACAGATGGCAAATAAGTTTATGGAATATGGTCAAAGCTCTACATCTTTAGAAAATTGTGAGACAGGGAATAACGAGATACAGCTACGCACCTGATACAAAACCCTGACACCAAATGTTGGTGGACAGGATTTCTCATTCACTGCCGGTGAGAACACAGCGTGGAACAGCCACTTGGGAATACAATTTGGCCATTTTTTACAAACTAAATATATAATACAATCTAGTAATATTGCTCCTAGATATTTAGCCAAATGACTTACAAATTTATGTCCACACAAAAACCTGCACATGAATGTTTATAGCAACTTTATGCAGAATTGCCAAAAGGTGGCAGCAACCAAGATATCCTTCAATAGGTGTCTGGATAAACAAACTGTGATATGTTCATACAATGGAATATTATTCAGTGACGTAAAGAAGATATCACACCATGAAGAGATATGGAGGAAACCGAAGTGTATATTGCTTAGTGAAGGAAGTTAGTCAGAAAAAGCCCCATCCTGTATGGTTCCAACAATATGACATTCTGGAAAGGCAAAATAAAGAAGCTTCAGTGATTCCCAAGGTCTGAGGGAGCAGGAGATGTGGAACAGGGGAGGCATGAATAAGTGATGTGCACGAGATTTTTAGGGCAGCAAAATATTCTGTATAGTTCTCTAATTGTGGTTACTTGATTTTATGTATTTGTCAAAACCTGTAGAATTGTACAACAACAAAAAAAAATGAACCCCCATATAAACTAGGGGCCTTAGTTATTAATAATGTATCAATATTGGCTCGTCAATTGTGACAAATGTACAACATTAATTCAGGATACTAATGGCAGGAGAAAATGTGTGTGTGAAGGTAAGTGATTGTGGGGGACCAGATGGGAATTCTCTGTATTTTGTGCTCAGCTTTTCTGGAAACCTAAAAATGCTCTAAAAAATTAAAGTCTAGGCCAGGCGTGGTGGCTCACGCCTGTAATCCCAGCACTTTGGGAGGCCGAGGTGGGCAGATCACCTCAGGTCAGGAGTTCGAGAGCAGCCTGGCTAACATGGTGAAACCCCGTTTCTACTAAAAATACAAAAAATTAGCTGGGCACAGTGGCACATGCCTGTAATCCCAGCTACATGGGAGGCTGAGGCAGGAGAATCACTTGAACCTGGGAGGCGGAGGTTGCAGCGAGCCGAGATCGCACCATTGCACTTTAGCTTGGGCAACAAGAGCAAAACTCTGTCTCAAACAAAAAAAAAAAGAAGAAGAAGAAAGTCTATTAAAAAGAAAAAGAAGTTGGCAGCTCTTCCCAGAAATCTGTAAATGTGTTTGGTGAATGGGCTGCTATGAAGCACAGTGAACTTACATTTAGATAGATTAAAAGAAAGTTCATACCATTTATGTTGTCATGGTTTCATGGGTTTTACAATACTGGTGTTGTAAGCCACAGAATGAATTCCAAGTAAAATGTTTTAAATGTATCGATCAATCAATAATTGCCAAAGTTAAATCCCGCTAACTGCTTTATTGTATTCAATTTCAGTGCCAAGCCAACATTCATATTCAAATATGAAATATATTATTTTTACAATTGTAATTAGGGTCTAATCCATTTCTTTCATAAGAGCCAAAGGAAAGAGAAGTTTCGTAAGTAGCCAGCCAATTTTAAGTTAAACATTTTCCTTAAGAAATGTATCAGTCATTCTATTGATTGATGATCTCCTATGTTCATTACAAGGTTTAAACCTAATAGCACCTCCAACCGATAGCCTCAAGATGAAAGACCTTCTCAATTGTAAGAAAATGACCTTTTCCAACCTATACGAATCATTTTCTGCTTTTGCTATTTCTGAAGGATTAGTCCCATATAGTTAGCTGTTATTTTTTCTATGTTAATAAATCATTTTCACTTAGGGAATTTAAGTTGGAGGCTAAAACAGATTAAATAAACCACGCTAATATCAGTTTGTTTTTATAGCTTAGAAGGATAAGATGATGAACATAAATTGGTCAAAATGCCACAAAATATATCTTCATGTTGGAACCCTGTGTGCCGGTAGCTTCGTTAAGACTGACTAATGGACAATAAAGGTACTGCTGGGTCCAGGCGGCAGAAGGGAAGTGATGATATGGTTCTGTTTACACAGATGTTCTTCAGAAGAAGGTTCACGTAATAAAATAAGTTGCAATATTTATCTGGGTTCATTTTTTGGAACAAAGCCACTTAGAGAGGCTTGGTTATTACTGTTTAAAAATGAAATGCTTTTGATGACACTAAACAGATGACAGCACTTTCCAATTTCTGCACATTGTACTTCTGAAGGCAGCGCTAAAGGGAAAAATGATCACAGTGAAGTGGTCACTGAGTTTATTAATCAAATCTTAGGAGAAAATGAAGTCCTCTTCATCATCTTAGAAGGCAGATGCGAAGCACACAGGGTCATGTAACAGTAGATTTAAATTCCCCCAATGCAGTACCTACATGGACTATGCTACAACCAACCACGTCATGCCAAACTGTGCCTTATTACAAGTTATCAGACCACCCAGAAGAGGCTGGATGCCTCTCTGACTGGGCTGACTCATCAGCACTTCGTTCACTAGAACGAATGCTCTAATATTTCATTTGAATACTGGGTTTCTCATCATTTTTATGTCTTCTTTCATCAAGCCGGTGGTAATACTTCCAAAAGTTTGTAATTGTTCCATTTAAATTCCTGTGGTGTCATGTATTCATCTTCCTCACTTCTTCCACTAATAGTAGCCTCAAGCAGTTCTAATTTCTCAGTCAGCTCCCTCTGGTAGTAGTTTAATAATTCATTTCCTTTAGTTCCTGATGGCCTGGTTAAAGTTCTAGCAGAATTGCCTACAAGGAAATATTGCCAAATGTTGTCTGAGATTCATCTGGCTCAGAGTGTGGAGGGAGTTGCATTACTTTCAACAATCATCAAGTAACTATAATGCATAAGGCAATGTATAGGGTACCAAAAAAGCAGATACGGTATATGGCAAAAGTGCTCTGAAAGGTAATGGTAGATAATAAGTGAAAATTATTAAATACGGTAAGTTAAAGATAAATAAGTTTCTCTATTGCTGATTCTTTTAGAATCTTCAGTATGCTCGTGTCAATCAGGAAACTTCAAGACAAAGAGCTGTAGACAAAGTTTTTTAGACTTAACATTACTTCTCTACGTGGATACTTCCAAGGGACTAGTCTTCTTCAGAACGCACTTTAGAAAATGCCATGCAGGATGAAGTGCAGTGATAAAGGCAAAGCAGTGTTCAGAGAAAGTCTTGTGGAGGTCCATTCAAAGGAACTGTTTTTGCCAATTGGGAGAAATCAGGGAAGATGTCACTGAAGATGTGGCATTGTAGCTAGTTTCTGAAGTATATAGAAAATGAGGATAAGGACAGTTCTATATGGAGAATATATGTGCAAAAAAATGAAGCTAAGAAAGTGTATGTTTGTCTGTGAAAAGAGTAATTTTGACATTTCTTGTCTACAAGAGATGATACCGTTCACCGATGATAGAAATAAAGAAAAATGAATAATTTGGCCAGAAAAAGCTGGGAGATTAAAGGAATAGTCTGTAGAAGATAGAGGGAAAGGATTATTTTAGACTTGTTACATTTGTGATGAAGTTCCTGGTGAAAATTTCAAGAGAAAATTGGAGATTTAATCCTGGAGATTAGACGAGATCCCAGAAGAGACATAAAGATTTTGAGTATCTTTTCCTATAAACAAAATCAATAAAGGTGGGAATGGATAAAGTAGGCTATTAGAGATCAACCCTTGGTGACATTAATTATATATCTCAGAAAACAGATCATTTGATGACAGTATAAAAATCATGACCATCTTTATAGTGGCAGAGAATAAGATTTTGGATCCTAGAATATGTAAGCATCTTAAAGAGAAAATGACTGAGTTTATATATTGTAACACACAACACATTCAAAAAGTAAGCCCTCAAAAATTATAGTAAAATTGAATCCTAATTTTTTGATTTCTCGGACATCTCTCATGTTGCTTGAAATGACATAGGTCTGCCTTGTCCAGACTGACATGTGGCCAGAAATGTTACTCTACATCAAATCATGGGCAGAAGCTAAAGGATTGGCTGAATGGTAAGGGATGTGCAAAGGACAGGATTGGAAGACTGGTGACAATAAAGTTGGGGAAATAGTTACGTGGACAGGTCTTTCAAAATGGACATAGATTGTGAAGATATTGTGTCTGTGTTAGTTATGTATGCTGTATAATTAAATATTATCTATGCTGTATAATTATCTATGCTGTATATTTAATTACCCCCCCAAAAACTTAGTAGCTTAAAACAACAATCCAGGAATGGCTTCATGGCTCCTCTGCTTCCTGGTCTCTCAGATTGCGGTTAACACATCAACCAGGTCTGCAGTCTCAAGTGAAGGCCTGAGGGAACAGAGCCACTTCCAGGCCAACTCACATGCTTGTTGTCAAAGATTCCGTTTCTGAATCTGAAGACCCTAATTCCTCACTCGCTCTAAGACAGTGGTCACCTTTGATTCCTTGGCAGATAGCCCTCTCTCTATCAGGACAGGTATGCAAGAAGGGCCAGAGAGACAATGCCAGTCAGATAAAAGTCAGGGTCTTTTAGAAACTAACCTCTGAAGGGACATACCATCACTTTTGCCATATTGTATTTCCTGGAAGCAAGACACTAGGTTCAACACACACTTGTGGGGGAGGGAATTACACAAAGGCATGAATATCAGGAATCAGGCATCATCAGGCAGACTGCCTACCACAATGTCTCATATAAATACTCATCAAAGAGCATTTCCTGCAGACGAGGCTCTCAATCATCAGGAGGACAAATGATGACTTCTGTGGATGCTGGCCAGCCTCTTTCACCAGCACCACAGTACTTATGAACCCAAGATAAAATGTCCATGTTGTCAGGAATGGAGGCTATTCATGGGCTCAACAGCATGGATTTCTCTTTATTAAGGCTGACCTGGCTGCTGCTACTGCTGAGTCTCTAATCATCCAAAAGCAGAGAGAAAGGTTTTAGCCCCAAATACGGAATCATTTTTTTGGAGGTACAACCAGTTACCTAGTTGCAGGTTGATCAAATAGAGGCTCAACATGGAGGCTTATTTTTGGAAAAAGTAGAGATTCATCCTCATTGGATGTTAACTTTGTAAGTTAGACTTTGGGTAGCAGGATTCTTAGCGGAAGATGACTAAATTTGAGGAATAACTAATATGGTCTGTGACAGCTGCAGTGACTATTGGGACTGTATTTCTCCTCATTTGGAGGAAAGGGTAGGAATGTCTTCACTTGTAGGAAGGATAGCCGCATCTTGTTAGGTGAAAATGTAAAGGTATTTAATTGTCCTCTGGAAGTTTAAATGCATGAGAAAGTGTGTGTATGGAACCTGAAAAGGGGTAAATGATGCAAGTTGTCATTCCATTGTCTGTCAGCACAAAACGCCTCCCTCTTGCCCTACATTGCAATATTGTAGTTAGATCCTATAAATATTTCTCTTTTGCCAGCTGACACAGTGTTAGACTTTGTCAAAGCAAAATGAAGTGGCTTCTCTTCCTGATTCCAGTCGGCCTTTTCCCATGGCGTGACTGCCATATTCACTGAGCTTCTCTGCCATCAGCCCTTCACTAACTGTGGAGCTGCAACCTATGTCTACAGGAAGACGTTTCCTCCCTCCAGGGGGCGGCGGGTGCTCCTGGCAGCTGCTGCCTTTCTGATGAGGTCGCATTTAGCCTTGCGGAGGGCCTTTTTCCAAGCTGTTCATTCATTCCTGGTTTACTCTGTCTTAGGCATGTTTCTTTCAGCTATTTCTGCATTCCTCTTAGATCCCCCTTTTTAAAACAAACAAACAAACAAATGAAAAACCTCTTTTAGTAGTTTAACAGTTTTTCTAGTTAATATATCTTAGTACTGAATGTCTCCTGGGATACAAAATCACCCCCCAGTTGAGAACTGCTTCTCTGAAGCCTGCGTCTCATAGCAGCAGCTGGTGTGATCCTTCACAAAATAAATCATATATTATCTGCCTGCTCAGAAGTTTCTGCAGTCTTCCTTTACAATGAGAATAAAATGTAAATTCCTCTTCTGGGCTAGCAAGACCTGCTGTGGTCTGGCCTCTGTCCCTCAGCAACTTTGTCTCCTCACCGACTTCACACCAAAGCTCAATCCTTCTTGGTATTTGCACTGGGTATTTCTCTCTCCCTGTCATGCTCTTCCCAGATTCTTCCAGGGGATGGCTGCCTTGTTTTATTCAGGGTTGGCTTCAATGCTGCCTCCTGAAAGAAGCCTGCTCTGAACACTCAATCTACACTGACACCTTCCTTCATCTCTCTCTCCCCTTTTCCTGCTCTAGTTCCCTTCACAGCCCCCACCTGACGTTACACAATATTTTGCTGTTTGCTTGCTTGTTGTCTACCTGACCTATTAGAACATAAGCTGCTGGAGGGCAGAGACTTGTACATCCAATCCAGAAGAGTGCCTGGAATAGGCCTTTAACACATACCGGTTGAATAAATAAATATGTGTGATTTCATAGTATTTCTTGACATTATTTTGCTCAGCACATTTATAATATATAACAAAATAAACGTGTGCATATAATGATCAACTCTTCATTTATATGACCTGTAATTTTTAACTTCAGGGTTTTTAAAGTCACAGGTTTATGAATAAGGGTGTAGGAGAGTAAATTTCAGATTTGGAGAGAATAATTTTAGATATTGTTTTTAATGTTTCTATTATCCTATGATTTTATTTCTCAGTAATATTTCAACTGGAATAATTTCATTTTAGCTCCTCCACCTATCTTTGACTACGTGGATTTTATATATGAAGATATTTTCACAGGGTGAAAGCACTAACAACAGAAACTAACAGAGATCAATTTAAATCCAAAGACTGAGGATGCATTCCGAAAGGCACTTTCATACAGTTATTCTGGGAATTGTATGAAATTCTATGTCTTCAAGAACAGAAAACCAAACACTGCATGTTCTCACTCATAAGTGAGTGTTGAAAAATGAGAACATATGGACACAGGTAGGGGAACAGCACACACTGGGGTCTGTTGGGAGATGGGGGGCTAGGGAGGGATAGCAAGGGGTGGGGGAGATTGGGGAGGGATAACATTAGGAGAAATACCTAATATAGGTGACAGGGGGGATGGAGGCAGCAAACCACCATGGCATGGTATACCTATGTAACAATCCTGCAAGATCTGCACATGTAACTCAGAACTTAAAGTATCATAATAAAAAAAAATTCTGTGTCTTCACAGTGAAAACAAGAAAGAACACATTTCTATCTCTATCAGTAATAATACCAATGTAAATAATTCATCTCAGATTTTTACTTGGTAAGCCTTCATACAATCATGGAAGTAAAGAATTTAGTCCAAAATTATTTTTATAAACTTTATTTTCTGATTGGATTATGCCTTTAAAATTACATTTTTCTTTTGTATTTCATCAAGGTCTTAATATCACCAACTAAGTTGTGATGACTGAACTTTACAATTAACAGCACATTCTCTTCTCAGGGCATCTCAGTTGCATATTTTGCTTCAGTTATACTCAAGAAACACACACAGGCATGGAAGCTTACGCCTGTAATCCCAGCACTTTGAGAGGCTGAGGTGGGTGGATCACCTGAAGTCAGGAGTTCAAGACCAGCCCGGCCAACATGGTGAAACCACATCTCTACTAAAAATACAAAAATTAGCCTGGTGTGGTGGCGGGCACCTGTAGTCCCAGCTAGTCAGGAGGTTGAGGCAGGAGAATCACTTGAACCCAGGAGGCAGAGGTTGCAGTGAGCCGAGATCACGCCACTGCACTCCAGCCTGGATGACAGAGCGAGACTCCATCTCAAACAAAACAAAACAAAACAAAGCAGAAACACACTCAAATAACTAAAAGCCAAACCCTGTAGCTTCTGCATTTACAATGCCCTGTAATATAGCACTTGTCCCTTTTTAACATATCCCAGTGGAGCTGTAGGAGACAAGACTTTTTCCAGGAAGAAAAACGGCACATTATTAATGAATCATGGAATCACATGCACAGCCTTGAAGTGCAAGTGGCTGTTTCTATCAGAAGTCCTGATCCTCTCAGCTGCTGAGGATGTGAATGAACCGACAGCAATTTTTAAAGAGATAATTAAGTTAGAATCACAACAGTTAGCAGTGAACAAAATATGGAGCTTTATAATATACCATTAAACTCCAAAAGCCCTAGCTGTCATTAACAACGTCATGAGAAAGCACCTTTTCTTAACACTGGAGAATATGTGTATACTCTTTTCCCAAATCTTTATTTTTATTTCTTTGGAAGCTATTATATTTTTAATAGAAGATAATTTCCCATAAGTTAACATTGTAACACTGTGTTCATATTTTCATAGGATGATGCTGTTTGCATACATATATGGTTGTTTGTGATTGCATTTGTAGTGTGTGTTTATTTGCTATCCAGAGTTTATCACATTTTTGGTAATATAACAGTTAAAAGGAACTGGACTTCATACTCCCAGCCCCAGTCACCTCTGTGTGCTGGTGACACAGTACTCAAGTCTGTCACTCAGCCCAGCTCTTTTTAAGAGGTGGGCCACCTTCTTTTCCATATCCACTGGCAGTCCTCACCCAGCTTTCTACAGCAAACTCATCACGTTCCCTATCGCTCAAACCTGATTGTCGTATTCTCTTTATGAACAGCACCAACAGAGATATGCACTCACCCTGGCCAGAAACCTCTCATACCCAAATTTCCAATCAGAACTACTGCTGATCCTGACTCTTAAATACCTCTTGAATGCAAAGCCTCCTTTAAATTTCTACTAAACCAGCCAAGTCCAGATTTTCATCATGTCTTGCCTAGAGCATTGCAAGAGCTTTCTTAATTTCCATATTTCTACTTTCCCAGCCCTCTGTCCCCATTCACTACTTCATATTGCTGCCTTGGTATTAGCTCTCAGACCCAAATCTGAGCATATCATTTCCCGGTTAAAATCTTCCCATTGAATTACGTTACTTATAAGATAGAATTCATATGCCACCAGCCCTCCTTACAGGTGTAGGCACTCCACCTCTGGGTCCTCATGACACTTGAGTCTCTTCTCCACAGCCTTCCTCCCCAAGACTGATGTTTTTAACTCTCCATTGTTTCCAGCTAGACTGGGTGCTGACTGAAAGAGGTGCGTGTAGCCTTCATCTCTGTTTTCACTGCCAAGTGCATAGTACAGGCTTAATTAATGTTTAATGAATGAATTAATGAAATCTAATATTAAAAAGTCCTACCGAGTTAATGAAGAACCTCTCAGGTAATGTTTGTTGTTTAAAGTATTTCAAAGAAGATGTTTCGACCCAAGGAAAGCCTCTAGGTTTTCAGTTGCTGGGCTGGCTAGTGGAAAAATACAGTGTTTGCAAGCAAAGATGCCTCTGATGGATTCTCAGTCAGAGCATTTATGTGTTGCCTGTGATCTATATGCTTAGAAGTGGTCCTGAATATGCGTCATTATTCATGGTTTGTCCATCATCATTCTTGGCCAACTGAGTCACTTGCGAGGTTGCCCTTAAAATTGGCCGTTTTTACAGCTTAGCTCTCTCACCATGTCAGTTCGGCTTGCAGATAATTTATGTACAACCCAAGTTTCTGTAACTTAAAGGTCACAGAACTTTAATAAAAGACTAAAGGCTATTATCATTTATCTGCTTTCTTTTATGGCCCTACGTGAGTGACACAGAGATAATATTGATAATTCATGGAGGTTCTTATTTGGGTACTTAGAATACAATGCTGAGAACTGGAAAAGGTATAATAAGATGACATAATAACCATGGCATCTGTATGGTAATTTACTGCTCAGATTGTGCCGTCTCTAAGCAATACTCTCCCCTTTGCTGTGATTTGAAAGAGTTCTGCTGCCATGCTCTCTGAGTAGGTTCTCCTCAGATGACCTTCACCTTCCAAAAGGCTACACAGGTTCTGGGGATCGAAGATGGTGTCACGCACACAAGACCCGGCTGCCACATGTAAAGACTTGGGCATCACAGCATGTTGCCGTAAAACAACACCGTGCTAAAAGTGTGCAAGAGTGCACTGAAAAGCCAAAGCCTTGTTTATGGTATGGACAGGAAAACATCATTGGCGTGGAGGGCTCCCAGCATCTCACTCTCAAATTGAAGTCATGCCAGAGAAACTGAGTCAAGGTAACCTGTGAGATATATTTTTCTAAAGTTTGACTTGTTTCAAGACTAGCTCATGTTAAGGAAATGGTCAAGAAATACTACATTTTTTGCCTGTTGAATTCAGGGAATATTTTCCTTTCATTTCCTATTATAGTCAGATAGAAACTGGGCATGCTTAGAGTTGGACCAACAGAAATAGCACTTCTGGGAAAGATTATATACATTTGTTGAATGCTTGTGAAGTCTCAACTCATCTGATTCTCAGACTGGTGTTGTTATCATCATCCCCATCCTCCAGATGAGGAAACTGAGGCAAGCAAAAGTAAGTCACCTGTTCAAGGTCACAAAGTAGTACGGAGAGAAGACAGAGTTCAAGACCTAGCCATTTGGTGCCTAAGCCCTGGCTCCTTCTTATCCTCCAAAGGCAGCTCCCCTAAGTTATTCCCATAGAAGACTAGGGAACAAAACATGTTATCCAGGGAGCCTGATAAATATGTACACAAGGGGAAATTCTTGGAATTAAAAAAATACTGACCATGTAATAAAGCCATGAAATTAGAGTCAATGAAATTGGCCAATTGCCTAACATCTTTCAAGACTACTAACATTTCCGCTTACTGACTAAAACGCTGCTTGAAATATCAATTCTTGATAGCACTTAAAATGTCAGTAATGTATTACCCTCTTGCACCCGGATTGCTTCAAGTCCATTTATGGTAAACCAACAGAATGACTGTCACAGAAAACTAGAAGGTGATTCTCTAACAATCTCTTTTAGACGTTTTCTTTTCATGTCTCAGGTCAGATATATAACTCTGAAAATTTGTGGGTGTAAAGCTGTCTAATTTTTAAAATCCTGTTTATATTTCCTTATTTGATGAAATTTAATTTTCTGAAGATTTTTTTTGTAAATATATTCACTTTAAGTTATAACATGTACTTTTGCATTATAGACCATTTATTTAATAAGCATTTATTGAGTGCTAGACCTTCTGATATGGATAAGTTGTAGTTGCCAAAGCTAGTAGAGTATGATAGAATGTTTTACATTCATATTTTATCATCTTGCTAGCACAGCATCTAAATAATTAGTGCTTATTTCAAGTTAACGTGAAGTAAAAACATAAACTTTGTACACAACCTTATAATCAGATCAAATTATAAGGAATTAGAATTTCTATCTTACAATTATTCTGTTCTTTTAACTTGACACCTTTTAAAATGAAGAAATACAGCTGTTTAAACTTCCAGTTCGCCCAAGTTATACTTTAGACAGTCTCCATTCATGGGGGTTTCACTGAAATACACTTTAGAATATGTTCCAGTCCCTGTAGTAATCCACTGGCACACTGGATTTGGAAAATTTGCAAAGTCTTGGTAGAAGACTGTGAAAAGTATGAGTAATGTTTAGGGAAATGAGTAGAAATAAGAAAAAGCCTACTCTGGAACTCATGTTTATGATGATTCTCTGAGATTCCTACACAGGGATGTCCCTGCTACAGATTATTTCACTTGTTACACAAAATATTCTCAGATATCTTGTTTTCAGTTTGGGGTTCTCGTGGAGGAGCCACCGTGGAGGAGGAGTAGGCAGTAGCCTCCATGGGCCTGAAAGAATAAGAGAGCAATTTCTGTAACCGTGTGTTCTGGAAAGCACGGCAGGACCAAAAGCTTGGTAGGAGGATGTGACTGGATCTCCTCACTCCGCAGGTTCACAGGAAGAAGCCGTGGGATACACCCCTCAATCCCTTCCTGCCCTCTGACCTCCTGTGGGGTATCCATTGGCCTAACCTAGTTGGAAGCCAGAGAGCAAGGGAGGGTGTGGGTGCAGCCCATGGAGGTGAGTCAGCTCACCCAGGCAGACTGGCACAGGAGAGAGGAGTGAGGGACTGGAGGGGATGAACGGAAGACACTGCATGGTGTTTCTCTGTTATTTTATGCTATAGGAATTTCAAGAACCACAGGAAGTGTAGCCATTTAACATTTAATTGAGAAAATTAATAGCATTACAATCTCGTGGATTTTCCTGCCTTTTTTATTTTTGCTTCTAACTCCTTTTGCTCTGAAATTGTATACACAATTAAGATAACTTTTCCATAAATTCGTGGTTGAAATACTTGAAAAAATAAAAATATTTTGTTTGATGTACTTAAATCATTATGCTAATTTTCTACTTTCCCCAAATCGAGAGAGAAAAATGCCAAAATAGTTTAAAATATCAAAAGTAACATTTGAAATAGAAATTAGAAGAAAGGTAAGGAAGATGTGCAACATGAGGAAAATGCCCAGTTTTCCTATTGTGCTTGCTTTCCATGACATTACCTGAAAACCATTGCAACATACATGAATAAATGAATGAATGGATGGATGAATGAATGAATGAATTGGGCAGTATTAACACATAAATTCATAGGACCAAAGATGTTTCTGCTCTAGCACCAAGTGGTCTGGATCCCTCTGATGCCTTCGATGGCACTGCTACATGTAATGTAATGTGTTTACTTGTCTGGCTTTTTGATCAAATTGTAAATTCCTTCGAGCAGGTACCACACCCTATTAAGAACATATGATAGGAACTCAATTAATATTTTTAAGTTAATGAACTAGGAATTACAGAAATAATCGCCAGTAGTTTAGCATAGAAAATACTTCATCCCGATACTGATCTGGTACAAAGGAAGTCAGAGAGCTCCTGAATAAAAGCAAAAGATGTAAGCTTCAAAGCAGAAATAAAACAAAGACCTTGACTATTAAATACCTGTGGCTAAAGATGGCTTTAATAAAGATATATTGACAGCAATATAAGACCACATTTGGACTCATCATAGATGATGTTTATTTGCTTACACTTATCATTAGTAAATATACACACCTTATGTGCTTATGCCCAACTTTATCATTAGAAAACATGAATAGTGTTTACCATATGTTATTTTGATCCTCCTCAAATAATTCCCTCAAAATGGCTACATCCTTACCTCGTACTATCTACCATACGATTCCCAATAGATTACAGAGGCAATTATCAAAGTCAAAATATCTGAATTTCCAGACCAACAGTTCTACTAGACACAAAGCAAAATCAAAGAACGAGACCAACAAAAAATCAAAGAACGAGACCTACCTTGATTTTCCTTCTTTACTGTCATTTAAAATATGTAAGAAAAAAATTCACACATTCAGGCAGATGAATACCATCATCAGGTTGATGGCACCATTTTCATCAATGCTAAATTCAAGAAGAAATGTATCATAGTCTAAAAACACAAAGAAAAACATTTGTGATCCAGGAATCTATACCCTTTAAGTTATATTTATGTGTATAACCAAGAAGATTAAAACCTGAAATGTCTAAATGGTGTTATTTCTTATTATAACCTCAATAAATACTTTATGAAAGGTAAAATAAAGATGTATTACTAAGTAAAATAAACACAAAAATCATAAAGAAATTAGAATAAAATATAAGTGAAGATTCTGGCAGTAATGGGACTGGTCACATCTTTCTAAGACAGAAACTGTAAACTGAACCACTGGTAGATTTGACCCCTAAGATTTTTTTAATTCTGCCATCACGTAATTCTTTTTGTGTTAAGTTCCAGGTTAAAGAAATCTTTGGGGGACTCATGTATGCTTGAATCTAGGAATATCCAACCAACTAGTACTGTTGAGTTGCCAAGTCATTGTAACATTTCCCAGTTGATCTGGGGCTGTAGGTATGTTTTGCAGGGATCAGGGAAAGAATCTCATGTTTATGACCATTATCTAAGGTACCTACACAGGGGTGTCCCTGTTTAGAGTTATTTAGCTTGTTACACAAAATATTCTCAGATATTTAGTTTTCAGTTTGGGGTTTTTAAAGGAAGATCCTTCTTTTTTGAGAGAGGTGAGAGTCATAAATGATAAAAACTAATTCTAAAAAGAATTTATAATTATTCGATCCTTAACTAAGTTACCACTGGCAACCTAACATACTGGTAATTTATGCAATCCTCAAATGAATTTCAAAGGTGTCTGAGCAATATATCCAATGCCAGGTAACATATTGAATAGTGTCAGTATCTGTGCTTAGCCAAAACTAGACCATATTCGTGATAGTCAAGAAGCATTCTACACAGAAAGTTAGATTCTGAGCCAGTCTTCCTATTTTTACTGAAAAAGAAGACAATAATTAGAACCCTTATCTTAACATTAATGTTGTAGACTAGTTTTGAAGATGAGCTGAAAGAGTTTTCAGATGTGTTATATTCTCTATTGTGGGGGAGCCAGAGATAACCTTCAACGCTGGCCTCTTCGTTGGGATCCAGAATTGATTCCACAGAGATTAACAAAAGAAAAGCGTACAAACTTGATTAGTTAGTTTTCCATGTATAAGGGAATCTTCACAAGAGAGTGAAGTCCAAAGAAGTGGCCAAAGGAAAATGCTTTTATACCTTTTAGACAAAGAATAAATTTGAGAGGAATAAATGAGAGGACAAAGAGTCTGGCTAGAAGCAGTAAATTTCTAGGGGAGTCACTGGGAAATATTTGGGAGGGTATAAAACTAGTAGAAGATAAGGGTTACTTCATTAAGTAAATTTATTCAGGTCCATTGCAGCCTCCAATTTCCAGTGTTTGGTGATAAGTGCTGTTTTGTTTTTTTGCCCTAGTATGGGGAGGGCATCCTTCCTGGAGGAATCCTTATGGCTTACTATATTCAGGAAGAGACAGGGTCAGCTCACACTTTCTGAAGCTACAATCTCTTCAATGTTTCCAGAAATAATCAATATATCAATCTTGCATATTTTTGGATGACATGGCTTTCACTCCCTCACTATTTCCCTACATCTTTCAACCAATTTCCATTCTACTTTCCAAAGTCACAATGATAACTTATTAGTACCCTAAGAGTCAACCGACTGATACGTATAAAGTTGTTCCAAAGTCTTGTTATCTAAACAATTATATTTTTCTTCTTTAAATTGCAAAAGTCATAAGTATTTTGTATATTTTTATTGATCAGGCATAAAGTAATAGCCATCATAGCCATCATTAAGAAATTATGGACTACTACAATAAAATAAACAATGTTTGTGTCCTTCATGATTTTTAAAATTTATACCATTTATTTTTATTTTTATATTTTTAATTTTTTTAAACATAGACTCAGTGTTCTTCAGGATCCTCCCAAAAGGTAAATAAAGAAGATACATTTACCTAGTTCCCTTTTCCAAAAATGAATAGTCACATACTTAAAGAATTATAAATTATCTGTGATAATTTACAGGTAAATATATGGTAAATCAGATAGAAATTATCTGTGCTATGATAGCATGATTAGATAGCACCATAGAAAAGAATAATCAATGACACAAAATATGCATACTACCTGATTATTGACAGCAGAATCTAAAGTACATTTTCTTCTGAAATTTTTAGAAAACACTCAGTTCAACACATTTGTGTTATAAGTTGGATTTAAAAAGGGTAGTGTATTCCCTAAAGTACCATATATACCTGAAGGAATCTTTCCATATTTTAAAGAAATGACATCACAAAAGATTTGGAAATGTTTGTTATGAAATAAAATCAGAAGTGTTTTTTTTGCCTTTTTAAAATCCCCTACTCCTATCACGCGTAGGTTAGTCACATAGATACACATAGCCTTGATATCTGCCCCACATGCCGAGAAGCCTGAGGTCCCGGTGAAGTGCTTCTGAGATGCGGGCTACTCTTCCTATCACTCTGTGCATTGTCTGAACAGTGTACTCACGTTGAATTTAGTTGGATAAAAACTCTTCAGTATCATTAGAAAGTCATCTCATTCAGTATTTGGGTTCTCCTTATTATCGTATATCAATTAGAATACATATGGAAAATTTAAGACGGAATAAAAGCAAACGTCCATTGCCTGTGTAGAAATGTTCACGTGTTCCAAACTCCAAAAATATTTCAATGAAAGAAGCCTTTGTTCTCCATCTTCTTCGTCTTGCCACAGTATCACGTTTGTCTCACAAGTACCAATAGTTTTCCTTGTTTAAAACTTATGCTTTCTCCCATTTCCACATTATACAAGGTGTCTGTAACAGTATTGATATTCATTACATATTTGTAAATATTAAGTACAATATATTTAGTTTTGTCTTATCACCAAAAATCACATATTTGCTATAGGAATTTTAGTGAAGATTTTATGGAAATGAGGGCCTTTAACGTAGATTTCCTGTCTGAAGACACAATCCCAATTCCCTGATGTGGTCACTAATCTCAACCTGGAAACTGCAAAGGTCTTAAAGCAAGGCTTTGTTATCTCTGTTTATCTGTGCATCTTTGTGGTGGTGGCAGAAGCTTGCAAAGTTTTGACCTTTATAATTCACAGGACAACTGGTAATTTTAATACCCACATTTTTAATGGCAAAATAGACCTTTTATCTGTGTCTGAAATCAATTTGGAGACTAGTTTCTGCAAATTTAACATCTAAATTTTCTTACTTTAATTTTTAGTCAACATAACTTTCAATGTTTTTAAAGTATATAGTGAATCAAAGATTAGGAAAAGAAATAAGTTGGTGCGTATTTTTTTAAAAGCTATTAATTTAGGCTAAAACGAGATGTGCCTTACTAACATTTTCACGAAAATATTTGGTTTCATATATTCTGTTGCAGGAGGAAGAATTTCAAGCTTTTGCCTAAAACATTATTATAATGTCTGAATGCATTTGTGAGTGAAGGTTTTCTCCTATTTTTTAATCACTCATTTTGTGTTTAACAACCCTCACTCTCAGGAAATGAATTTAAATCCACTTAGCTTCTTTCACAAAGGGCAAGCCAAGTTCCTCTTGATTTATCTTCACCAGAATTATTTATTAGGTTATATTTACCTTCTCACCTAAGAAAATTGGAAATTATTCTGAGGCAAACTGACTGAACGCACTTCTAATGCAAAACGGCCTCATTCTTTTCTTATTTTTGAGTTGCACAGGTTAGTAAGCAAGCAGTGGGGTAACTCAACGGGAATATTCTCTCTCTCTCTTTTTTTTTTTTAAACTATGCCTAGTCTCAGGAAGAGGGTAAGCTGTAGGGATTCCTATCTCCTTTATTCACTGTTTGTAATCGTAAGGCTTATAACAATGCTATTAATTGCTTCATTGTTACTTTTTGAATAAAAAAGTATGAACCAAAGGAGATCTTTCCCTCCTAAGTGTAGATTTCAAAGCTGGAAATTAAGGTCAGTTGCTGCTAGGTTATATCATAAACAAGAAAATAATACAGATTCTCTAATTTTTACGGTTTCATTGTAGTTCTCCAGCTAACAAACTTTTAGGTAACAAGCCAAATAAAGCTAAATGTGAGTATTTATAATATGTTTTGATCTCAGAGAGAGAGATACTAAGTTATAATAAAATTAAACCAGGCTCCCAGGTTCATACACCATGTTTGATCAGGTTGGGGGAGGATAAAGGGACCTTTGTGAATGTTTAATTACAAAACCACATTTGAGTAAGATGAGCTCCCCATGCTCAACTGATAATGAGATATCCCTATGGGGATTGTTTGAAGTATATTTCCAAGCTCCTCCACAGTCTGTTTCACTGGGCCTGAAGGGCTCCCAAGAACCTACATTTTATAACATAGAGTGGCAACTTGAAAACTTGAAGAAAAATTAAGAACAATGTATGAGTAAAGCACAAAGAGAAAAAATAACTAGACAAGTTCTGATAAATATCAGCATATGATGGAAAAGTAGAGAAATGACTTTTTAAATGTCATTTTAAAAATCTAATATTTTTTTAAAAAGAATATATTTCTTACTTTTACCAGAAGTTAAGTAACTTAGCATATTATAACGAAAATTCTGTCCAGGGGAGGATATTGCCCAGGAAAAGGTGAACTTTTCTTTGGAATTTGAATGAACACCTAGTGTCTGATAGACTATTTCAGGGATATGACTAATACATGTAATTAAAGTGTTACTCAGCATGTGAAGCCAGAGGAAACTTACAACTTTAAAATACAGTCTTATCAATTTCAGCGCCTCACAGCTTTAAACTTCAATAAGGAAGATACTAATCAAATTTTGCAGGTGACGTTTGAAGAAAAATTATTAGAGACAACACAGTCTCGAGGCCACACACAGGCTGTGCGTGGCTTCCTCCTTTGTGGCACCTGTTAGGCCTGCTCCCTTGCATCAGCTGCCAGAACTTGGTGTCTGCCTCCCAGTTCCCTGCACCACTGTGCTAGGCTCAGCCTCAACCTGCCCTCCTTGCTAAGGGAACATTGCCCTTGGCAGAGAGCTGGAGAAAAAACGGGATGGGGGAAGCCACCTCTCACGTGTTCCCCTTCCCTAAAGGATCAGTCTTGTACTGCCTTTGTCTAATACCAAAAAATACGTGTCCAGTTTTATAGATATTTATGGTAGGAATACTAGGCAGATATTCTTCCAATGACTGGAAGTGGAAATCCACCAGGCTTTTGTTGCCCACTTCAAATATTTGAGGGATAGTTAGAATATAAATTTTAAAATAACAAAATGAGAGAATATAGATAAAAGTGACAATCCATCCCGGTTACTGGTTAAGTAACTCAAAATCACACAATACTGCATTAGTGGTCATTAGAGTCGTCATCTCTTAATCTTCTTTGAAGATTATCTAGTGCGCACATAATCCACATTCAATTTAATTTCCTTGGACAGTTTCTTGACAGTATCAGTCTCATTATCCTGTGTTCAGTTCGTGTGTACTATACGTGTGTGAAGTTGGACCACATGTCTTTTATATTTCTTCTGATGGTGATAATCTTGTGAAATATTTTTATACTCAAATAAAATATAACAATGTATTCTAAAGTGCCACCAGGAAAAATATCATGCATTCCAGTACTAAAAATATAATTTCAGAATTATTATACCACTAATTTCTATAATCAAATGTATACAATTTGGAAAGATTACCAAACTGTAAACATTCTTCTAAACCTTCCTGCTCTGAATAAAACGGTAAAAAAATAATGATGAAAATGATGAAATAATTACTAAGATTTGTACCCATGACAGCCCTTTTAGAATGCCCTAAGATTTCAATTTTAGGATCCTAATAGAGCATGCAACTGTTACACAAAGGCACTTTCCTGTGATATGATAATCAACCTGGATGCTTTGGCATAGTCTGTGATTCAAAGATATTTCAAATTGAGCTCCTTTGCTATATATAACTACTTTTAGATTTTGGGTCAAATGATGCCAGTTACAGAAGATTAAAAATTTTATTTAACTTTTGAGTTCACAGTGGAGTTCAGCAGAAACCAATGCCTGTGATATTGGTGACAGCCATTACTATTGTCACTGCTCACTGCTCTGCCGGATGCTCACCATATCAGCTCTCTTTCTCTTCCTGGAGGCCGGGGAATAACATTCCTAGTCCTCTTGTACTTATGTGGGAAAATGATAGTTCTGTCCAATGATCCATTAAAAATATCAGGTTATGGGCCAGGTGCGGTGGCTCACACCTATAATCGCAGCACTTTGGGAGGCCGAGGTGGGCTGATTGCCTGAGCTCAGGAGTTTGAGACCAGCCTGGGCAACACGGTGAAACCCCATCCCTACTAAAATACAATTAGCTGGGCATTGCGGCGTGTGCCTGTAGTCCCAGCTACTCAGGAGGCTGAGGCAGGAGAATTGCAAGAACCCAGGAGGCAGAGGTTGCAGTGAGCCGAGATCGTGCCACTGCACTCCAGCCTGGGCAACAGGGCAAGACTCCATCTCAAAATAAAAATAAAATTAGGTTAGGTATGTCCATTCTGAGTTGCAGCACTAAGGAGCAGGTGCATAAATTTGTGTGCTCTCTGTTTCCCTGCTGTGGTTGTCATGGAAGAATCTTCATAGTGGGGTGAGATACACCAATGTCTAAATATCCTGAAAGCTGACACACTGCCTTGATTTAGAGTCACCCAGAAACCCAGAGCAGATTATACGTGTGTGAGAAATAAATATTTACTGTGTTTAGCCACCAAGATTTTGGATAACCAACTTTATCTTGACTGATAAAAATATTGGTAGCAAGAGCTGGGTCTGGCTCTGACAAGTATCTCAGATGTGTACCTCAGTGGCTTAGCAGTCAGAAGGCAGGAAACTATGTTGTGCAGTAGCAAACATGTAGCAAAACTGAAATAATTTTAGAGGCAAACTAGGTAGCTAAAGTGTCACTCTAGGAAAGAAGTTTGGAAAATAAAATTTTGTAGTGTATATTAAATGCTTTTGACTACATATGACAGAAAAATTACAAGAAAGAGAAAAGCTAAGAAAGAAACCAGTTTGTAAGCAGTAATGTAGAAGAGATTTTAGATATTTGGATTCTTTAAGAGTTGAAAGCCCATTGCTTCTTTATTGCAAATAATATAAGATAAAATTGAGAAAAAATATTGAGCTCCGAAAATCTCAGATTCTCAAAGTCTATAACAAGGCTACACGATTAAATTATACATTTACACTGAATTTCTTAACTGTTTGCTTTCTAAATTTATACTGAATTTCTAGTTTGTTTTTTCAAAAAAAATTTTTTCCTATTTCCAGCTGAAGCTATTTACTTCATAGCAATGACATTTTCATTCTGTAGGATTTCTAATATTCATCAGTTTTCTTCCATATTGCCTATACTGTTTAAAAGGATATGATTGAATCTCCATAGCTTTCTGGCAAAGAAGGAACAGTTTTGATTCTTTTTGTTATGTAAGGCTTTCTAACTTTTGAAACCCATAAGCCCTACAATATTTTTGGGCTCTCAGGCACTTAATAATATCAGTTAGCTATTGTATTCTCACAGTCTGTATGATGTGCACTCACATCCATTCATCCGTTCATTCATTGAACTACAATAAGCCAGGCACTATTTAAGGTGCTGGAGATACAGCAGGGGGTAAAAAGGCCTCTGAACTTGTGGAGCTTACATACTAGGGGGAGACAGACAGAAAATGAACAAATAAATGTGTGAATAGTTAGTATTTTCGATTATGATAAGGATTAAGGAGAACAACAAAGCCGAAAAAGCAAGAAAAGGAAAAGCTGGAGGGTAGAGTTAATATTAATATATAGATCAGGGAAGGCCATTCTAATAAAAATGATATTTGAAGAGAAAACTCAATTAAGGGCGAAAAAGAGCCACACATTTCTCTGCGGAAAAATAATGTAGGCTGAGGAAATGTCTAAGGGCCTGAGCCAGCAGTGTCAGTCTGAGCAGCCTTAGAGTAGACAGAGCGGGAGAATCATGAGTCTATGTAGCTAGTAACCAGATCCCTGGGGCTGTGTAAGGCTTTGGATTTTACTCCAAGTGGGGTGATGTCTCAGTGGGAATTAGATTTTTCTCCATGTGATGCAAATCTAAATATCTGTGACTCAAACAATCCAAAGTTCAATTTTCACTCACCTAAAAATGTGGAGTACACAATCCAAGGCAAGAGTGTGAGCTCTGATCTCAAGGTTCTCTGGGAGGTGAGCTCCTTCTAGTTCATGGTTCCAGCATCCCTCAGGCTCTAAGCAGCAGAACGAGAGAAGGAAGATGTTTGTAATACAGATTACACAGAAAACCACATTTTCTGCATGTAAAGTTGGAAAGTGTTGGTAGAACTCACCTTATTTCAGTTCCTAACATTTTTGCCCATAGTTATCAGAGTCTTGAACTTACCTGCAGTTTATTTTCAGCATGAGCCTTTTCTTATACGGGTGGATTAGGTTGGTGGAGGTTCCAGAACTAAGTATTGGTTGCCTCCTGGACCTCATCTGCTGTCTGAATCCAGTTTGAAAACAAATGCCTGCTTTGTTGAGAAAACTCTATCTTTCATCAAATTCTAACAGTTCTCTTGGGAACTCTGTGGGATGGGGTATTGAACTGAAGCATTGAAAAGCATAGACACATTTTCCAATTAGCAAGAAATTAGGGCAAATATAAATGTTAAATTGAGAAATATCTTCTATTGTTAAATAACAGAGTGGCTCTTTTGTTAGAAAAACACACATGAATACTTATCCACAAACCCTCACAAACACACACACAAAGGCATCCTCTCATTTCCTGTGAAAATTTAGTGACAATATTATAATTTACAAAGGAGTGAATCAATAACATTTCAGAGGCATCTGAAATGTGTCAGAGGCATCATTTCAGAGGCATCTGAATCCTTAAGATAATATATATTAGTATCCAGAAACATATTTTTAATTAGAGAAATACATAAAATATTAAAATGTATACCATCTATTCATAAATATGTGCTTATATATAAAATATGTCTGATTTTATATATATACAAAATATCTAATATATTTCATATATATATCCAGATAGATGACAGCTATATGTATAGATACAGATCTACATGCTAGGAGGTTCTCAGATCTCCGTTGCTCACTCCAGGTGGCTCCCTGTGATAGCTTATCCAGAAATTGATTACGTGCCCAGGATTGGCATCCTTTTGAAAACAGCAGCCTTCCTCCGCCTGGAAGTCACTCTACATTGCATGCCTCAGTAAAATTTAAGTGTCATCCCTGTAGGGTAAGAATGGATTAGCATGTAAAGTATTTTAAACCATTAATAAAGGACCTGAAGGATCTCACCTCCCCCCACCCCCCACCAAAAAAAGAGAAAGAAAATCCCCCTAAAAGTTAGGCTTGGGGGAGAGGATAATATTAAAGTTATGAATTCCACACTGGTGTGGTTGCTCATGCCTGTAATCCCAGCACCTTGGGAGGCTGAGGTGTGAGGATTGCTCGAGGCCAGGAGCAACACAGACCGGCCTGAGCAACATAGCAAGACCCTGTCTCTACAAAATAGATTTAAAAGCTAGCCAAACATGGTGGTGCACACCTGTAGTCCTAGATGGGAGGCTGTTGTGGAAGGATTGCTTGAGCCCGGGAGTTCAAGGCCACGTGAGCTGTGATTGTGGCACTACACTCCAGCCTGACTGACAGAGTGAGACCCTATCTCTAAAAAAATAAAAATTAGATTATGACTTCCCATACAAATCTACTAAATTCTAAATTGTATGGAATGGCTCAAAGCTGTAGCTCTCCCATTGATTCCAGATCAACTCAAGACAATTCCTCAAGTTGGAATGAGAGGCAGGGTTGTAAGAGACAATGAGGCAATGAAATACAGCAAATCTGAGAACCAAAGACCTTTGGGTGTGGTTAACAACGAATAGAACTGTCTAGAATAAAATAGACCAAAACTCTACTAGGTTTCCAAAGGAGTTGCACTGCTAAACACTGCTGGTTGGGTCCCTTGGGAGACAGACTCTGAAAGAGGGACTAGTGGGCAGGGGTTTTCAAGGGAGTGCTCTGGGAACACACCTGTGGAAGGGAAGGCAAGGGAAGGAAGCAGAACTCAGCAGAAGAAAAGTTGGGCTCTGATGCAGCCTCAGTGGAGGCATCAGCCAGGCATGAGTAGCTGAGTGATACTTTATAGTTTCTACCAACTGGAGCAAAGAACAAGGACTATACATCCTTGTGTTGAGCAGTTATGGATGTGGGCTTCCCAGAAAGGACATAACGTTGGGTAAGACAGCTCTCTTCAAGTCAGGCCATTCTGAAGAGCTTGCCGGTGGGAGGACTCTGTTAGCAACACTCCGGGTTGCTGGGAAAATAAGTCCTTTACTTCTACATGAGGTGCTCCCAGGGTCCACTTCACCAAGAAACCACAAGTCTGGACTGTAAGAAAATGCAGCTAATAGAGCTTGACTCCTAACTGACTATGGCCAGGAAGGAGTTGAAAAGCTGCTTGGCTATTCACAGTTGCAAAGATATGGAATCAACCTAAGTGCCCATCAGTGGTCGATTAGGTAAAGAAAATGTACATACACACCATGGAATACTACACAGCCATAAAAAAGAATGAAATCATGTCATTTGCAGCAACACAGATGTAGCTCAAGGCCATTATTCTAAGTGAATTAACACAGGAACAGAAAACCAAATGCCACATGTTCTCACCTTTAAGTGGGAGCTAAACATTAGAGACTCATGAACATAAAGATGGGAAAAAATAGACACTGGGGAGCACTAAAGGTGGGGAAGAGACAAAGGGGGACATGGGCTGAAAAACTACCTACTGGATAGTATGCTCAGTACCTGGGTGGCAGGATTATCCATACTTCAAACCTCAGCATCACACAATATACCCATGTAACAAACCTGCACACGTACCCTCGGAATCCAAAATAAAAGGTGAAAAAAAAAATCAATAAAATATATCATCACCATCAAAGAAAAAAATACAAGTAATCAATACTCTTACGTAAATATGCACAATTTTACTAAGTAGAGAAAAGCAAATTAAAAATAAAAATATTTCTCAATCACAATATGGACAAAAATTAACAGATAATTTTCCCTGTAATTAAGGAAGTGGGTAGATAGGAACCTCATACACTAATGGTGGAAATATAAATTGGTGAATTTTTTTTGAAACATTTTTAAATTTTTTCAAAATATTAAATATTCACACCAGTTATTTCAGTATTTGATTTTTAGGAATCAATTATTAAGGAAGACAAAGCCTAGCTAATGCACCAGAAAGATAATGCGCAGGTATATTCAGTTCAACACTGATGGCAATAACAAATCAGTGAAACTAACATGAAGAAAGATAGCCTAGAAACAAATGGTGCTAAAGCAATTGGACAGCACAGGAAAAAAAAAAAAGGAACTTCAACCTAAGTTTTACATTTTACACAAAATTTAGCTCAAAATGGGCCACAGACTTTCCATGCAAAATGTAAAACTGTGTGACTTTAGAAAGAAAAGTAGAAGACAATCTTCCAGATCAAGGTCTCGGAAAGGGTTCTTATGCTTGACACCACACTCATGCTCCATTAAAAAAAAAAAGCTAAACTGGACTTTATCAAAGTTAAAAATTTGTTTTCTGAAATACCTTTGAAGATGATGAAAATACAAGTTACAGAGAGAAAATATTTGCAAATACATATCCAACAAAGGAACCAGCATGTCAAATAATAATTTTTTAAAACTCTTGAATTTCAGCAGGAAACAAAACAAAACAATTCAAATTTAAAATAGGCAAAAAACATGAAAAAATAATTCACCAGAAAAGATACACAGATGGCATATAGATACATGTGTTCAACATCATCAGCCATTAGGGAAATGATACATAACTACATATCTATCAGGATGATAAAATAAAAAATCATGATGACACCAAATGCTAGTGAGGATGTAGAGAAACTGGATCTTTCACACTTTTCTGGTGGGGAGAGTAAATGGTGTAATTGTAAAATGGCTGTAGCCACTCTGGAAAACAGTTTGGCAGCTTCTCATAGTGAAACATTCAGCAGCCATACAAGCCAGAAATTGCATTCTTGGGCATTATGCCAGGGAAAGGAAATTTTTTTTTCCACTTAAATTGCATGTTTTATTTCTGCCAATGCCAGCAAGAGCACAGAAGCCCCATCATATCCATCCCAAACTGGTTTCGAGTAGGTTAAGGTTATAGGGACCCCTGTCAGAACATTGACACAAAGGGCTCCCAAACGCCGGGCACAAATATGTCTGCAAACAGATGGCAGTAAGCAGTGCACTGGCCCAAACGCCTCATGAGTCAGTTTGATTTTGCAAGGCAATTTGCATCGTTGAAACTGCCAGTCTGGAGGGGGATGGGGTAGCGTGAGGGAGTAAAGTTGAAATTGCCTCCTATTAGCTCACCCGAGAAAGGAAATCGATAATCAAACAAAAACCTGTAGATGCACGTTTATATGGCTTTACTTAAACTAGCCCAAAACTGGAACAACCAGATGTGCTTCAACGGGTAAATGGTGAAACAAGCTGCAGTGCATTCAGAGCACACAAACGACTCTGCAACAAAAAATAGCAAGTGATTGATACGTGCAACCACTTGGATTAATCTCCAGGGAATCACGCTGAATCAAAAAGGCCAATCCCAGCAAGTTACATTCTGTATGATTTCATTCTATCATGGTTTTGAAATGATAAAATTATAGGAATGGAGAACAGATTCGTGGTTTCCAGGAGTTAAATAGGCAGTTTGGGCGGGAGAAAGTAGGGGCAATGACTGCAAAAGAGAGCACAAAGGAGCCTTGTGATGATGGAAATGTTCATATCCTGACCATATCTACGTCCATACTGTACTACAGTTTTGCAAGACTTTACCATTGGGGGCAACTTCAAAACGGGGGAAGCCTCATAAAGGGCATGTAGAATTTATCTGCATTACTTCTTAAACAGCATGTGATTCGACAATTATATCAATATTAAAAATGTGATTTCAAAAATAACATTAAAAAAATGTAATTGAAGGAATACACAATTGGGGTTTAGATAAATATGTTTCAAATGCCAGCTCCATCTGCTTTTTTATGCAATAAATGGTAATTTGAAAATTTTGGTGGATGATGGGGAGAGTTAGCATTTTATTTAATGTCTTATGAAAAGAATACGTTAAACACATGGTGACCATTATTATTGTTACTGTGATTATTAAAAGGCAACATGTTTACAAAGCTTCATGGTTCCCAAGGAAAGCATAGGTCCAATGTCCACTTCAGAGTGAGCCAAAAAAACATAATGGAGAAGGAGCATTTCAGAGAATAGAGCCTAGCCCATAGAGGACAAGGGTCCCGAGAGAGCCTCCTAAGAGCAGCGTCAGGGCCTCATCAGCAGAGGGTCTGAGCCAACACAATGTCTTCTCAGGGAAATGTTTGTTTTGCCAAGAACCAGTTCTGGTCCTTTATTTTCCATTTTTCTTCCTGAATGTTTATTGCATCTATCCCATTCTTCTTCAACTCTTGTATACTGGTTGTGTGTTAGGAGAGGGGGCTGAGAACTTCTTTTTAAATAGTAAGTGTCCAGCCCAAAACAGTCATGACGAGTGCATGGACTGAATGCAGAGACTCCTACACACCTTAGCAATCCCAGACTCTGAGTTGAATGCTGTGCACCCACGGGACTTTGTGTTGTCTCTCTTGGGGAGAAAGGGGGTGTGTTCTGCATAGGAAAAGAAGAACAAACTAAATATTTAGTGTTCTGAATGGCAAACGGAGGTAGACATGACTAACGCTCACCTAAATCCTGCTGGTGAGTGGAATCAGTCACCTGGAAGACTACATTTTCTAGTCTCCTTGCAGTTAGGTGGGACCCTGAGACCAGTTCGGGCCAACGAGCCATACTGGAAGTGCTATGGCAGAAACACCCAATTCTCTGTACTGTCTCCTCCGCTGCTGTAGAGGGTCATGCAGGGGGGTTTATGTTGATGTGCGAAAGCCGAAAGATTGAAACAACCTGGATCACTGAGTCACTGCATGGAGGATGGTGACTTCAGAGGGTATCCTAGGCCTAAATGGATTTTGGATGAGTAACAAATAAAGCTTCACTCAGCCATGGAGATTTGGAAATCAATTGTCACCACAGCACAATACAGCCTTTTGCTGTGGTATAGACATGGTTTGTCCCTGCCAAAACTCAGGTTGAAATTTGATCCCCAGTGTGGCAATGTTGGGAGGAGTTTGGCTTATGGAGGAGGATCATTGACGAACAGATTTATGCCCTTCCTTGGGGGTAATTAACTGCTGCATTTCTGGAAAATGAATGTTTTAGGCCCCTTGAGAATGGGTTGTTAAAAAGAATCTGGCTTCCTCGGTTTCTCTCCCTTGCTTCCTCTCTCACCCTGTGATCTCTGCACATGTCCACCCCCCCTGCCCTCTTTCTGCCATGAGCAGAAGCAGCATGAGGGCCTCATCAGATGCAGCTTCCCAATCTTGGTCTTTCCGGCCACCAAAATTGTGAGCCATATAAGCCTCTTTTTATAAACCACAGAGCCTCAGGTATTCTGTTACAGCAACACAAAATAGACTAAGACGCCTATCTAGCCTTATCAATTTAGTTTTAAGCCTATATAAAAATGTTTAGCTTTATTATAGATGTGTGATCAATTTAATGGTACATACATCACTAACATGCTCTGAAAGCTACTTGGTAGAGTAATTCTAGAGAAATAAGAAATGAAATGTTGCATACTTATGTCAGTTACAATTACCAAGCCAAAACAGATAAACTATCTGGGTAGCAAAAGGACTTCAAGGTGTTCTTATCAGTTTCTAGTTAGTTATTCATTCAAAAACCCATGTGCCATTGAATAGAAGAATTCATTTCAGCTAATGTTCAGTTAAATTATATATAAATCTGAAGACAATTATTATTGTCTACTTTCAAGAAATATTCTGTGTAGACCACCAAATATTCAAGTAGAGATAGAAAGAGATAGATCTGGACAATGAAAGTGTGAATATTTAACATGGTCTGTTTATATTTCTGTAAATCATGATTCATTATTTATATTTTATAATTAGCCAAATTAAATTTGAGAACAAGTGTAGAAAATCTTCTCTTAAGCTTTACTGGAGATACCAATGGTTACCCGCTCTCTGGCAGTTAAGAATCTAGCAGGATCAATACTCTGATGAGTCCTCTGATAGAGCTATGAGCAACAGAAGACAGAGAATGAACAGATTTGTTTCTATTGAAGAGATTAGAATTTCTTGGGGAAGTCAGAATTCAGCTTGATTCTTAAGAGAGAGGCAGAACCTCAGAAAAACAAACAAACAAACAAATCCAAGCATTTCCAAGAATAACTTAAACAATTTTTGAAGCAGAAAAATATGGACACCTCAGTGAACTTCGTATGCATTTTGGAAAAGAAGCTATTTTGGACACGTTTTCATGGGCAGAGATTCACAATAAGAATTTTTAAAACGGTCTTTGTATAATGAGGTCAATGTACAAGGGGAACAAACAGATAAAAGTCTTTAGGAGCTCAATTCTACAGAGAATTTGAGCTCAGAACAGAAGTCACCTTCAGAAGAAGGTGCTTAGAATCTATTCACATAATGACGGTGGTAAAGTCATGGGCCTTAATGAGAATCACAAATGTAAATGACAAAAACTAAACCAGCGTGTAACTCCCATGCTTGAGGCAAGAAAGGCAACAAAAGACAGAGAAGAAAAACATGGGGTCAGATAGCAGATGAGTGATGATGATGAAGGGAAGGAAGTGGAGTGCAAGGGCTTCGCCTGAGGCATTGGTGGCAAAGTCCACCCTCCCCACTGTTAGGCAATGCCCGTGTGGCACCAGCTGTATAGCCTCCTGGTCCCTGACCATCTTTCGAGATGTCCAGTAGCCGTTTTGCTGAACTAGGGCCCACATATAGGAAACAACGAGGTGTTGTGACCTCACATTGTAAACTGGAAAACAGACATTGTGGCCAGATCACCTCTCCAGGATGCACTGTAAGATCTGCCTTCCCATAACTGTCGGCGCACCACAGCACCCCCAGTCCCAGGGAGGGAAGTGGTAGACTGTCAGCACACTGTCTGTGGACTGGTGGTGAGAAGAGCGGGTGCTTCAAGTGGACTCCAAGAGAATTGCGTGTACAGTGTGGGGATGTTCATTAGAACAGAATACTCGCCTCTCCTCCCCCGGTTTAAACTGGACAACGGAAGGAAAACCACAGGGGTCGCCCAGGAGACACTAGAGCCCCACCGCCTGGATGGTGAAGACTTCCAGGAGATGCTGCGGGAAATCACTGGGCTGGATGACTCGCGGCCGCCCCAGAGTGGCTGCTAAGCTGGAACCCAGAACCAAGCTTTGGATTTGGAAACGCAGGGAGTTGGAGGAGGCAGAGAAGGTAGATCCAGATCAGAGGAACGTATAAGCAGAAGCCCCTGCTGCGTCTTAGAAGAACATACAAGTACCACCCACAAGAAAGCCAGCGCTGGCATCCTGCCACGTGACAGCATCCTTGGCCAATGGGTTTCTCAGAGAAGGATGGACAGCCACCGGAAACGGACCTCCGTCACAGCGGTTCAAGAGGAGCCACTCACCCCTTTCCTCCTGCTTTTTTCCTGCCTCAACGCACCTGGTAGGGACCCTGAGAAAAGGAAGGAGCTGTTCCTCCCAGGGGCAGCCGTAGCCCCACAGAGGGCGCAGCCAAATGTGCGCTCCCGGGCCATGGGTGGCACCAACACACTCCCTTACTTCGGAACCCTGTGAGCATCCAGCCTCTGGGAGGGCTTCCCTGAGGCCGCCGTCCCAGCGGCATGTTTCTCTGTGGTCCGGCAGGTCTCACTCCATCACAGCCCTTCGCAGGCTGCCCTATAAGGGCTGATTTACAAGTCTGGGTGGCACTTCCTCTGCTACCAGTAATGACACTAATGATTGGTGGCAGTTATTGGGCTTTACATGTATTACTTTATTTAATCTTTAACCGAGCTTATTTATTTATTTAGAGACAGAGTTTTGCTCTGTTGCCCAGGCAGGAGTGCAATGGTGTGATCTCAGCTCACCGCAACCTCCGCCTCCCAGGTTCAAGTGATTCTTCTGCCTCAGCCTCCCAAGTACCTGGGATTACAGGCCCGCCACTATGCCTGGCTAATATTTTGTACTTTTTTAGAGACTGGGTTTCACCATGTTGGTCAGGCTGGTCTCCAACTCCTGACATCAGGTGATCCGCCAGCCTCGGCCTCCCAAAGTGCTGGGATTACAGGTGTGAGCCACCGTGCCTGGCCTCAAGCAAGCTTTATGAAGTAGATGCCATTATTGTAGCCATTTTACAGATAGGACGCTTGATGTGCTCAGGTCACAAAGCTGGTAAGCACCAGAACCGCAGTTCAGAAACCGGCAACAGGTGCTGCACTTCTGACCAACAAATAAATAAATAAATGAGGAAGCAAGTAAATAATTTGGAACTGACGACAGGCCAGAGGCTACAGTAATACGTCTCTCTTCTTTTTTTTTTTTAAGACAGAGTCTTGCTCTGTCTCCAGGCGCCAGGCTGGAGTGCAGTGGCGCGAGCTTGGCTCACTGCAACCTCCGCCTCCCGGGTTCAAGCAATGCTCCTGCCTCAGACTCCCAAGCAGCTGGGACTACAGGCGCGCGCCACCATGCCTAGCTAATTTTTGTATTTTTTAGTAGAGACGGGGTTTCACTATGTTGGCCAGGATGATCTCTTTACCTCGTGATCCGCCCGCCTTGGCCCCCCAAAGTGCTGGGATTACAGGCGTGAGTCACCGCGCCCGGCCCCAATACGTCTCTTCTTATCGTTTCTTGAGTTGGCCTGGACTAAATGCAGGAAATAGGTGGGGTCTAGGTAGGAGCGGTGTTCTCCAAAGCTACCGCACCAGGAGGTGGGAGGCAATGACCTCTTCATTAAGTGTCCCAGTCCAGGAAATCCAGGCTTTCCTTTCTCTCTCCAAGACAAAAGGAAAGGAACTACTAAGGTTAGATTTGACCCATGGGAGGCAAAAATATTAACTATAGTTGACGGACTCAAAGACCTCCAGTGCTGCAGAAGAGCATCCTGCTCCCAGTGAGCCTCGGCCCCACCCACTGACCTGGGCGGAAGCGGCCACAAGGCTCGCCCAGTCCTTAGCCTCTCTTCTGTCCTCAGCTAGGCTTGGAGCCGGCAGCACACGCACTACACGCCTCTTTTGCCAGCTGTCTTCCTTTTGGGACTGTCAACCCAGCACTGGGCTGGGGAGGTAGCAGCTTTGGGCGGTGATGTCATAGTCACAGGAGCCAGCAGGGCACAGAGCTGCGACCACGGGCCCAGCAGAGCTGTCCTGGGTACTGGGCAACACCATCTTCCCGCTGGGTCACCCCATCTTCCCGCTGAGCCATTCCATCTTCCCGCCGGGACACCCCATCTTCCCGCCGGGTCACCCCATCTTCCCCGCCTGGTCATCCCATCTTCCCACTGCGCCATCCCATCTTCCCACTGGGTCACTCCATCTTCCCGCTGGGTCACCCCATCTTCCCGCTGCATCACCCCAGCTTCCCGCTAGGAACTCATCCTCCCCCTGTGTCACCCCATCTTCCCTCTGCATCACCCCATCTTCCCTCTGGGAAACTCCATCTTCCTTCTGGGAAACATCATTTTCCCACTAAGAAGACGGGGTGACCCAGCAAGAAGAATCTTCATTCGGGAAGACGAAGATCTTCCTGCTGGGGTAACTCTCTTCCCGCTGGGCTGCTACAGCTTCCCTCTGCCTTACACCATCTTCTCACACTGGTCACTCCATCTTCCCGCTGTAACACTCCATCTTCCCAATGGATCTTCAAGCCCCTCAGCGTGATGGCCTTGGAGTTTCTCATCTTCCAATAGGCTTTTAACTCATTCTCTGTGTTGAATCACCTCTGCTTGAAGTACTTTTCCAATCAGAATGGTTTTTTTCTCCTGATGAATACATCCTTTCTACAACACCCCCGACAAGTGGTCAGCTACCCTCTTCCCAATTCCTATGAGGAAGAGCTCCTTACTTCCCTGTTAGCTATTTCGTCTTTGGAAATGTCTGACTTCCATAAATTTTTCTTACATTGAACTAAAATTCTCTTTCATTGCTCTGTCAGCCTTTTGCAGTTGTAGTAGCAAATGCCATAAACACTTAAATACTTCAAAAGTGCTAGTCCCCACCTCATGAGTCATTTCCTTTCCAGACCAAACTTCCTAGTTCCTTCAACTAATAAAACATAGGCTTTACCTCTTTTACCATCTAGATATTCCTTTGTCTACACCTCTCCTAAGTGTGGTACCCAGAGGTAAACATCTTTACAGATGTGTTCTGACCCTCCTAGGACAGAACAGGACTGTCATTATTCTGTAAAGAATAGGATTTCTTGCCTAGGTGATTAAAAGAATAATTTTCAATGGAGACTCACATCCTACCTTAGCCATTTGAAAATAGTTCAGCTTTCATACATCAAAAAAGTATCCAGAAATCTCCCCAAGGTTTGCTGAAGTCTAGAAAATATTTCTGCTTTTGCACATCATATTAGTTTGCTAGGGGTGCCAGAACAAAGTACCACAGACTAAGGGGCTTAAAGAGCAGAAATTTATTTTCTCACAGTTCTGGAAGCTGGAAGTCCAAGATCAGGGTGCCAGTAGAGTTGTTTCTTCTGAGGCCTCTCTCCTTGGCTTGCAGATGGCCACCTTCTCCCTGTGTGTTCACATGGCCTTCCCGCTGTGTGTTCTAATCTCCTCTTCTAATAAGGACACCAGTCATACTGGATTGGAGCCCACCCATATGACCTCATCTAGCCTTAATGATCTCTTGAAAGACAGTCACATTCTGAAGTACTGGGCTTAGGATTTCAATATAGGAATTTGGAGGGGTGGGGGAATGACACAGTTTCTCCCATAACATACATCAAGCAAAGCATCTGGAAATTTATCCAAGCTTCGTTGTGATTAGTCTAGAAAATAGGGTGTGGGAAGGAGGGAAGAAAATTATATATTCAAAAATGAGTTATACAGAGAAAAGATAAGAAAATCAGATTGTATTTCTATGCTTTCCTTTTATCATCTCTCAGCAACCTTGACAAGCAATTGGCAGGCAACCCATTCTGCCAGGGATTCAACAGCAGAGCTCTAGCTCTGGGAGCAGGGGAGGAAGGTGACTTTCCAGTTACAATTGTGTGATTTTTCTTTCCAACCCTTTGGCTCAGGCCAAGCAGATTCTCTGAAGCTCAGAGTATTTTGTCATGTGCTGGTATGGGCCCACAACAGCGTGTAATGACGCCACAAATTGGGACTGACTTTGAAGGGATGCTTTACTCTGCCTTTGGTGTTACTTGTAGAAAAGACATGTGGTTATCAAGAAAGAAAGCTATATACATGAAGAATTGACAAATGGAACTGCAAAATAACTTAATGGATCACTACCTCTTTCCTATAATTTGACCCTTTTGATCTATCATCTACTTTTTGATATTGAAAACAGCTACTTTCTCCTTTCATTCAGTCCCTGCTTAATCAAATTCTTCACCCGAGGCAGAAAGAAAAGCCACATGGTTGTGAGAGAAGTTGCTGAAAGCAGAAGCAAGTGTGATTAATGATCAGGCTTAAGAGCTGGTCCCAGAGCTGACTTCACTAGACATGACCATGGGTAAATCACTCCATGTTTCTAAGCCTCAGTTTTCACATCTTTAAAATGGGCATAGTAAGAGTGTCAACCTCATTTGAGAGTTGTGCCCATTAAATGAGGTTGTTGAACTTTTCAGTGAAGTCACTTGCTGGTACACAAAGACAGGGCACAAGCCAACGTGATTGTTGATTTTTTTTTTTTTTACAAAAATGGCTACACATACATCATTCAGACCCTCACACACGTGATTAAGTGGATAGTATGAAAAGAAGATGCAATGTTGGAGCTTGTTTGTTTATTCATTCATTCAGCAACCACTTCCAATGCCTGCAGGAGCTCAAATATTGCAACTGAGGAGCTGGAAAGGGCTTCTCTAAGCTAATGATTAAACAGATACTCAAAGCACAAGAACCCTTAAAGAAGGAGGAGAAAGTATTACTTTCATAGAGAGAAAAATGCATCATGCAAGAGAATACATGAATGTGCAGAGAATTGGAAGGAATTTGGTGTCACTAGAGAGCAAGAATATCAATGGAAAAGAGGCAAGAGATGATGTTGAGTAAGTAGAGGAAGGCCAGAAGATGAGGAACCGTCATGCAATATTTTGATTGTATCCATTAGGCAGGGAGGGGTCATTAGTCCAAAGCAAGGTATTTATAGTTTTTAAAGAAGTAACCTTCAGATACATGTGTTTTAGAATGAGTTTCAGGGATCATATTGAGAATAAAATTCACTGAGGAAAAATAGTGGATTCAGAGGATAAGAGATTCAGTTTTTAGTATTGTTCTACACAAAATTCAGTTGTGTGTACTTGATCAAGTTTTTTCTTTTCCCCCAGAATGTTTGAGAAGAATACTAAACAATTTACAAAATGGCATCATGCATTAATGTCTTTACTGTTACAAACCATAAAATTGTATTTTTTTAACAGCAAATTGTTATTTCAATTAACATTTTCTTGGTCATCCTGTGATCTGTTTTGTTCTTTTTCATCATTTTTAAGAAAATGTTGAAAAGAAATAGTTGAGAAAGTGCTAATTTAAAAATAAAACAGAAACAGTCACTCTTGCCCAGGCTGGAGTGAAGTGGTGCGGCTTGGCTCAGTGCAACCTCCGCCTCTCAGGTTCAAGCAATTCTCCTGCCTCAGCCTCGAGAGTAGCAGGGATTACAAGTGCTTGTCACCACGTCCAGCTAATTTTTGTATTTTTAGTAGAGATGGGGTTTCACCATGTTGGCCAGGTTGGTCTTGAACTCCTGGCCTCGGGTGATCTGCCCACCTGGGCCTCCCAAAGTGCTGGGATTACAGGTGTGAGCCACCGCACCTGGCCTGAGAGGGCTAATTTTAATTATGAAACTTCTGTGCATATAAAATACTTTTAAAAATATTTTGCTCCTATGTGCTTTACCAAAAAGTGGTACAAATAATTCAACCCACATTTGCAAAATTGCATAAAATTCTAGTGACCTCATTGGTAAAAATGTACTCATTTTATAAACGCCAAAATAGCCGTTTAGTATTTACTGTATGATTTTTTGAAGTGATCAAAGATATATATATTTCTGTGTATTCAATTATGATCAAATAGTTATAGGTGGGTGATTTCATATTTTTAAATTTTCCTTTTTCAAGGAGGCAGGTGAAGTGTTCTTAATTTTAAAAATTATTATTAAAATTCATATTATATGAAATATGTTTAAAGTACTGTATTACATTGTGATCAATTTTATGCTACCAAAAGTTACTGAGACCACAGTGCTTAATAGTCTTTAGATCACTTGGTCTGTGAGCTTGCCTTTTCTGTAATTGCTGGCATTTCTCTGAAGGTTACAAAGGAAAAAAACGTTCTTAAAAATAACGTTAATGAGTCCATCTCTGGGTCTCCAAAGGGAAATTGAGATTCTTCTTCAGTTTAATGACAATATATCTGCTCTGTACAAAGATGGTAAAAGGTAACATGCTCTCTTCATCAGAGAAGATTTTGACTGGTTATCTATTGACCTTCTAAATAGCTTTGAAGCAGTCAAGAGAGTATATCAAGCAGAATTTTCATCTCTAATCCATTAAGTGACTACATTTAAGTATGTATCTTCACATTTACTTTAAGGGTGTTAACTAGAATATCTTGTCATTAATTTGTTCAAAACCTGCTTTATGTTCTTATTTTTAATAGCCGTATATTGGCCTAAGCATCCCCAGCACTTAATAGTTTCAAGTGCCACATTAATGAAAAAAAGGTAAAGGAAAACTGGGCTCCTCCTCTGATAATTTACTTCAACTCAGCAAACATTTATTGAGTATTCACTGTGTTCTAGCTGCTGGAATAGATAGGTGTCTTTCTCTAACTGTCCTGTTTTAATGGCCCCCTCTCACTATTTATACTTACTCTGAGCACTGTCACTAACCATGATATGCATAGTGGGAGGACCAGAAGAAGTGAAGGGAGAGAAACCAGGGAAAAAATATTGAAAGAAATTATCTTTGTCCATTTTGTGCTGCTACCTACTACCTGAAACTGGTTAATTTATAAAGAACAGAAATATATTTCTCAAAGCTCTGGAGACTGGAAAGTCCAATTGCAAGCTGTCAGTATTCGGTTGGTGAGGGCCTTTTTGCTGCATCCTCACATGGCAGAGGGAGGAAGGACAAGCTCGAGCCAAAAGGCCCTTTTATAAGGCCTCAATCCCATTAATTTGGGATGATTCTTGCAGGCCTAATGAACTCTGAAAGGCCCACCTCTTAATATTATCACATTGGCAATACCTGAATTTTGAAGGGAACACATTCAAATAAAAGCAGAAATAGTGACTGAAAACTTTCCAAATTAATTGAAAAATGCTAACCTACACACTCAAGAATCTCAATGAATTTGTAGTAGGATAATTGAAAAGGAATCTAGACCCAAACACATCATAGTAAAAATGTTGAAAGCAAAAGAAAAAAGATAAAAAGACATTTTTAGGGCAACAAAGGAATTCAAGTAAGATTATTGGCTGAGGTCTTATAAGAAATAAGGAGGCCAGAAAGTGGTGGGATGACATGTTCAACATGCAGAAAGAAAATTTTTCAAAAAAAAATCTTTATATCCAGCAAAATTAAGCTTCAAAATGAAGATAAAATAAAGACATTCCCAGATTTTAAAAAGCTAAGTGAATCTGTTTCTAGGAGAACTATCTTACAAGAAATACTAAATAAAGTTCTTCAAGCTGGAATTAAGTGAACACAGGCAGTAATTCAAATTGATACACACACAAAACAAAGAACAATAGTAAAGATAATGATGTAATCACACAAAACAATATAAACACTTGTGTGGAAAAAACTCAAATTGTTTTTGCTCTGCTCTCACACTACAACATTCAACATAAAGGACTTCTGTGACCAAACGCGTGGGGTTCCCCCCAACAAACTAAGCAAGTAATCATCTTGGCAGCAGACACCAGCTGGGTGTCCGCCAATTCAATTCTGACACTATCTACCTGGCGATATCAACAGCATCAGATCCCACAGGTTGAGGGCTCAGTTACATAAACTGCCCACCTTCAGTTGCAAGTCTAAGCCTCTGAGATTTCTGACTGACCAACTTCACCACCTCCTCTTTGGGTTTAATTAATTTGCTAGAGTAGCTCAAAGAACTCTGGGAAACACACTTACTTGCTTATTATAAAGGATGTTATAAAGTATATGGATGAAGAGATACAGAGGACAAGGAATGGGGGAAGGGGTGTGCAGCTTTCATGCCCTACTTGGGTGTGCCACCTCCAGGAACTCCACGTGTTCAACTGTATATGGAAACTTTCTGAACTCTGTTTTGAGGTTTTTTATGGGAGCTTCATTACTCAGACATGATTGATTAAATCATTGGCCATTGGTGATCCGATCAACTTCTCCTCTCCCCAGAAGTTTCGGAGTAGGGCTAAAGTCCCAACCCTCCAATCCTGCCTTGGTCTCTCTGGTGACCAGTCCCCATCTTGAAGCTACCTAGGGGCTTCCAGGCCTTAGTCAATCATTAGCATACAAAAAGCATACAAAAAGCATTACTTTGGATGTTCAAAGGATTTTAGGATTTGTATGCCAGGAAACAGGGATGAAGACCAAATATATATATATTTCACAATATTGCAACACTTCTTTATTCTCTTGACTGATGGTCAAAACCAATTGTATAAACAATTGAACTGTTGGGCATGCAACATATAGCAATGTAATTTATAATAACAGGAATAAAAGAGGTGAGTGTAAGCAAAACTGTGTTGGGATAAAGGATAAAGTAAAAGGATTATTCACCATGAACAAATGGGATTTATCCCGAGAATGGATAGTATAACATTTAAAAACCCATTAATGTAATATACCATATTAATAGAACAAAGAGCAAAAAGCACATGATCATCTCAATAGATTAAAAAACAGAATTTGGCAAAATCCAATACCATTTCTTGATAAAAATATTCAAACTGTCAATAAAATGAAACTTTCTCAACCTAATAAAGTACATCCACAAAAAATTTACAGACACCATACTGAATGGCAAAAGACTGAATGATTTCTTTCTCAGATAAAGAATAAGGTAAGCATGTCCACTATTGCCATATCAAAATTTAAAATTCTTATGCTTCAATGAATACCATTAAGAAAGTGAGAACAGTACATATAAGAAGATATTTGCAAACTGTAGTTCTGATAAGGGACTTTTATCTAGAATATACGAGGAACTCTTTGATTCCATAAGATGACCCAATTTAAAAATGGGAAAATATTTGAATAAACATTTGTCCAAATATCGTAAGGTTCATGCACACATGAGAAGATGCTCAACACCATTAGCCATCAGGGTAATACAGATAAAACCCACAGTGAGGTACCACTTCATACCCAGTATGATGGCTATCTAGAAAAAGATAATAACAAATATTGTCGAGGATATAGAGAAAGTGAAACCCTCACACACTGCTGGCAGGGACATAAAATGGTACAGCTGCTTTGGAAGACAGTCTGACGGTTACTTAAAAGGTTAAACACTTTTAGCTATCTCTCCAAGAAAAATTACTATGTCCATATAAAAACTTTTACAGTAATGTTTTAGCGTTAGTTCTGATAGTTAAGTAGAAAAGGCTCAAATGTCCATCAACTGATTGATGATTATTTAGCAATAAAAAAGGAATGAACCACTGATACATGTTAAAACATAGATAGATCTTGAAAAAGTTTTGCTAAGTGACAGAATTCAGTCCCATAAGACCACATATTGTATGATTCCATTCATGAAATTTCCAGAATAGGCAAATCTATAGAGACAGAAAGTGAATTAGTGATTGTCGAGAATAGACTATGACTACTTATGGATCACATTAAGAAGTTCCTTTCTGGCGATGGCAAAAATGGTTTAAAATTGAGTGAGCAATGATAGCACAGCTCTGTGAATATACTATCCACTATTTAATTATACACGTTAAATGTGTGAACTGTATGGTTTTAAATTTTATCTCAGAAAATCTGTTATATTAAAAATCTAATATATTTTCTCTTCATATTTGTGTACACACATAATTAATTTTAAATATTAGTTTAAACTATGTATTATTTTTTACTAACTATATGCTTTACATCTAGAAGAAGCTTTAGTGATTGATAATAGAGATAGCAAATTATGTTTATTCATTTGTGATTCTCTAATTAAAACTTTTAAAACTTAGTCATCCCTAGAACTAGTGTCTCTTGGAAAACTATCAGAAGAATAAATATTATGACTATAATTAATTGGGGATATCAGGAATAAAATCAGTTCAAAAATAACTATATTTCTGAAAGTATATGTTATGGGATGCAGTAAAACATGTTCCCAGGAATTAAATGAATAAAAAGACCGCAAATATTAATAAACAGCTATTTCAAAATGTAAAAAGAAAATACATAAAAATGTCTTTCTGCAAATAAAACAAAAAAATATTTTAGAGTACAACTAAAATATCAACAAAGAATAAAAGATAATTTGCAGCAGAAGAAACTTGGATAGCTTCAACTTTGCTGCTAATCATAAAACAACATGATTTTACCTAGCAGATTTGCAAAAATTAAAAATTCAGCTAAAGAAAAACCCTTCAACAATACTGATGATGATGATGAAAATTGTAAGCTTATGTTAATAACAAATACATATATGTGCAGACTATTGCCTTAGACAGTTGTATCCCCCGGGCTTCTAAATAACTTTGCCACCTTCATTTGGTTCTGTGTACTTAGCTATTGCTGGTTCAACTGAGAGTTAGCTCCACGGAAAGAGGAGATAGAGCCTAAGAATTGATGTCTTAAATAAACAAGTAAACAATCTTTTAGGAGAAGCTGGAACCTCAAATTGGCTAAATGTGATTGATTCTGTTTTTATTTAAGTTTTCTGAGTCACCAGGGGATGGTCACCATCAATTTAGAATCTGGGTGTCCAGGCAACAGCTAGGGATGTCAACTTACTGTGAATCACTCAATAATTTACTTGCTTGATCTGTTTTTCAGAATATACCCTTGCGTTTTTCCTCCTCTCTGAGTGCCAAGCATGGAGTTAACAGACAATTACTGAAGAGCTTATGTTTCAGCATAAACAGATTATACACTTTAGTGCTGCTTCTTCAGTCATATAGTTTTATCCCCTTGTTCTTTATCTTTAAACTTGATGTGTTTAAAAAATTAAGAAAATAAATGCCTAATAAAATGATCAAAAATATTACATAAAGACTTCCACATTTGTTTGTTATTTGTGCCTTTTAGCCTGCTTGAGTCCAAATCAGAGATGGCATCACGCTGTCTTTACTTTCCGAAGTTTCTAAGTTCTTTCATTTGTGAGGCAGTGAGGTAGCTGTGGAGACCGCTGCATGGCCGACATTCACACTGGTCCTATCTGCACTGTTTTACAGGCTTCGTGAGCCACGACATGCCAAACCAAATCACATACAGACCAGAGTTTTTAACTGGAGGCTCACAAAACCACAAGAACTCCATGGATATGATCTATTGTGTAAATCAAAATAAAATTGTGAGCCCCTTAACAAACTGAATGGACCCTCTCTGGGCCAAGGGAAAGCCAAAAAGCTGAATTCCTGACCGTGATGGGAAGGGAGGTCTGACATAACTCATTATACCCCTGCCTTTTAGAGTTTAGGCACAAGAGACCAAAATTAACATTAAAACAGAGATTAAAGACTGACCAAACAGACTCTTTGTGGCAAGAGGACATCAAATTCCAATCTCTGGTATAGCATCACCTGAAGGATACCAGGCTTTCAAGGAAATCAAAGTCTTTTATCCCAAAATATGTTTCATTAAAGGATGTTGCAATGACCCTGTAAAAACTGTCTGTTGTGAGGGATATTTGCATCTGTAGAGAATTTCCCTCCCTTTCTAGGTCTTTTCCAGATTCAGGAGAGATTTAACTAAGGGACTGACATCATTTAAGGTCCAAAAAGAAACATTTACCATCTATTCCCTCTGAAGCCTTAATATGGTTTGACTGTGTCCCCACCCAAATCTCATCTTGAATTGTAGCTCCCATAATTCCCATATATGGTGGGAGGGACCCAGTGGGAGGTAACTGAATCATGGGGGATGGTCTCCCCCGTGCTATTCTCATGATAGTACCTTCTCACAAGACCTGATGGTATTATAAGGGGCTCCCCCTTTACTCGGCTCTCATTCTTCTCTTTCCTTCTGCCATATGAAAAAGGACTTGTTTCTGCCATAATTCTAAGTTTTCTCAGGCCTCCCCCAGCATGTGGAACTGTGAGTCAATTAAATCTCTCTCCTTTATAAATTACCCAGTCTTTGGTATGCCTTCATAGCAGCATGAGAATGGACTAATACAAGCCTACTACTTAGAGGCTTCATCCAAATAAGAATTGTGGCCTCCACGACTCCCCTTATCTTAACTTAAGCATTTCTTTTTAGTGACTTCAACTCTTTAGGCAAAGCTCAACTCAACAAATTGCCAACCAGAAAATCTTTAAATCCACCTATTACCTGTAAGCACCCCCACCCTTTGAGATATCCCTTCATTCCAGGCCCAACCAAAGTATGTATACCTTACATGTAACATGTATTGATTTATGTCTTTGCCTATAACTTCTGTCTCCCTAAAATGTATAAAACCAAGTTGTAAACGGACCACCTCGGGCACATGTTCTTAAGACTTCTTGATGCTATACCCCGGGCTATAGTCACTCATATTTGGCTCAGAATAAACCTCTTTAAGCATTTTACAGAGTTTGGCTTTTTTGCCAACAACAGTCATAAACTTCGATGAGAAAGAGAAAAACAGAAAACTTGATTTTCACTAAACTGTGGCTGAAACTTTGCATTTCATTTAGTTGTGAATGTAGGCAATAAACCACAGTAGTATTACCAGTAAATGTGGCTTTCCCATCAACAGAAATCACTTACATTTTCATATCATTTAATTGAAATTATAGCAGTTAATAGATCTTATTCACTGTTGTAATATGAAAGTATATGTACTACTTTACGACACAGTTGTTTTTAATGTTTAAAACTTTATTCCATTATAATTTATTTCCTTTATAATTCTACGTATTTCGTTTTACGTCTTTTACCTCATTTTCATTTTATTTCATTTTTCTTAGAAGGGGTCTGTGAACTTTGTTAGACTGCTAAATGGCATAACAACACACAGCAAGATTAAGAATTCCTTTGATCTGCATGCAATGCCAGAAAAAAAAAGAGAAAAAGAAGATAAAGAATTCCTGCTCTAAGGCACTCAGTAAACACGAATGGATGGGTGAGTGAACTGATGAATGGAACTGTCTTTCCAATGGCTGGGGGGCATTTGGTCCCCCACACTGAGGCTATTGGACATCTTCGCAGGACAGTCCTATTTTTGGTTTCCTTTCCTTTCTGAAAATAAAGTTGTTCTTCGGAGGGGAAAAAAAAGAATTCCCACTGTATATCAATTTACTCAGTTTTCCAATTGTTAAAAAATCAAAACCCGGCCAGGCGCAGTGGCTCATGCCTGTAATCCAAGCACTTTGGAGGCCAAGGCGGGCGGATCACCTGAGGTCGGGAGTTCAAGACCAGCCTGACCAACATGGTGAAACCCCGTCTTAAAAAAAAAAAAAAAAAATCAAAACCCAAATTTCTTAACCTGAAATTCAAGACTTGTGATAATCTTGCCCTTCCTATTTCACACCACCCTTTCCGTTCAAGCTGATCTGTTGGTGTCGGCGTGTCAGCACCTGCACTGCTGGCTTGCCCACACCAGCAACCTTTCTCACATCGCCTTTGCTGGAATGGGCTCTGCACTTGGCAACTCTCCAAAGAATTATTGTTAGTGCATGGCAGTTCCCTGAGAGCTACAACGTGAGGGCTCCTCAGGGAGGGAAGTTAGACAGTTTTTTAAGTATTCTGCCCTGAAACTAACACAAATGAAGCTGAGAAGACGGAGGCAAAGACATCCTAAAGAAACTGAGGTGTAACAAGACTTGGCCATCATGTGACTCTATTTACATATTCAATGAATAATGGAATTTACAAGATCTTGTCTTTCAAGAAACTCATTAGGCACTAATGAAAGTTAACATTTATTGAGTGTTTGGCACTTGCCAGATACTTCCCTGAATGCTTTACAGGTTTTAACTATTTTATTTTATTTTATTTTATTTATTTTTTTGAGTCAGAGTCTCGCCCTGTCACCAGGAGCAAGCCTGGAGTGCAGTGGCTTGATATCGGCTCACTGCAACCTCTGCCTTCCGGATTCAAGCAATCCTCCTGCCTCAGCCTCCCAAGTAGCTGGGACTACAGGTGCACGCCACCACATTCAGCTGATTTTTGTACTGTAGTAGTGACTGGGTTTCACTATGTTAGCCAGGATGGTCTCGATCTCTTGACCTTGTGATCCTCCAGCCTCAGCCTCCCAAAGTGCTGGGATTACAGGCATGAGCCACCACTCCTGGCCTTTAACTATTTTATTTTAAAGCAACCCTGTGCAGAAGGTATTTTGATTGTTGTTTATTTCACACACAAGGAAACCAAGATGCTAAATCACCTGCCTAAGGCTACCAAGTTTATAAGCGGCAAAGTCAGGACTCCAGCCTTGCCAGTCTGGCCCCAGTCCACACTGTTATTCATCATACTATATTAGTTCCTATTGAGTACAGAAGAAAGAAGCAAAATTTGGCAATCATATCTCGATTGATGAGATGGTTGTGTCAGGCTGCGTCAGTCTGATGCTGTTAAAATCTACGTGTTAATCCTATAACATGTGCCCCAATTCCAAACTCACCTAACAACCTTCTGACTGTAATTTGTCCTCCCACACAAGACAAACTACAGGAAGAGAATCTGCTATCAGTGATAATGCAAACTAGACTTCCTGGTTTCCATGACAATTACATTTTTGTCAGAAAATTTTAAAATTGGCCCTTTAGCTTAGAATATAAAATAGACACACTTTTCTCCATTCCTCCCACCAAGCACATCTAAAAGCCTTGGACATTACGTAAAATAAACCTAAGAAAAATCTCAAAGACAGTAGAAAGCAGACTGATAAGAGATCTTAGGACATGAGGAACAGCATTGTAGGGGAGGAGTTCCCTGCATTTTCTTCCTCTTCTCTCCCAGACTGAATACTAGAGGAGCTGGTAACCCGGGAAAGAGTAAAAAGGCACTACTACCTTTCGCAGTCAAGGAGGTATGAGTGGCGGCCTAGTGGGGGCCAGAAACCCCACCTCTTCTCAGCAGTTACAATAAACTTGAGCTGGAAGTAGAATCAGTCTTGGAAGTCTGCAGGCCACCCAAGTATGAAAGTAAAGGAAAATTTTGAGTTTCCTTCAAGGGAAATTCCAGGCACCTAGCTATCCCTGAGAAGTAAATGAGCAACCTGATAAGCAAGAAGGTAACAATAACTTAAAACAATACCCAAGGGCTGGGCACGGTGGCTCACACCTGTAATCCCAGCACTTTGGGAGGCCAAGGCAGGCAGATCACCTGAGGTGGGGAGTTTAAAACCAGCCTAGACAACATAGCGAAACCTGGTCTCTACTAAAAACATAAAAATTAGCTGGGTGTGATGGTGGGCACCTGTAGTCCCAGCTCTGTGGGAGGGTGAGGCAGGAGAATTGTTTAAACCTGGGAGGTAGGGATTGCAGTGAGCTGAGATCGCACCACTGCACTCCAGCCTGGGTGAGAGAGTGAGACTCCATTTCCAAAAAAAAAAAAAAAAAACTATAGCCCAGAAAGTTCGAGTAAAAAGATGTATGATTTCCTATAGAAAAAAAGATAGCATCTTAACATATGTTCCTGGATTGCTTTTCAGAAACCTAGAGCCCCCACCAAATGGATCCATTGGCAGGTAGACCTCAGATGAAGGGGAGCTTAGAACTAATCTGACCTCTGTTTTTTGTTCTCAATTTTTTCCTGAGGAGACTAGAAGAAGTCACACCCCTCAGGCCCCAGCTCAACATTCCTTTCTGCTGACCCCAAGTTTTAGACAAAGCTTTAGTTTTTAAACAAGCTTCAAATCAAGGAGGCTTTGAACCCATCTATGACCATAAGCCTCCCTGCTTCAAGGTATCCTGCCTTTTAGGCAAAACCAATGTATAACCTCCATGTATTAATGTACATTTTTTGCCTATAATTTCTGCTTTCCTGAAATTTATTCCTCCTTTAAAAACTCTTGGTTTTAAGCCATTGGAGAAGTTGGGTCTTAAGTGTGAGTGGCCAGATTCTCCTTGTTTGGTGCTCTGCAAATAAATGTTCTCCTTTCTTCTGCTGCAAATCCGTAGTATGGATGTTTGACTTGACTGCAACAGGTGAGCGGACTCCAGTTCCATTCAGTAACAAACCCAAAATAGCTGTCAACATGGAGGCTGAGTGGGAAGCCTGGACTTCTACTCCCACCTGGCAGAAACAAAGTGGTGCCCCTTTGATGAGAAACACGGTGTCAAAAAAAAAAGCCAGATGAGGTTTAAATAAGATCCAGAATCTCACAGCATAATAAGCAAAATGTCTAAGTTTCAATTAAGAAGTCAATCACCACACCAAGAACCAAGAAAAATTTAACTGAATGAAAAGAGACGACCAGTAATGCCGACACTAAGACGACAGAAAGGTTAGAATTAACTAAAAATATGTTAGAACGGCCACAATAAAAATGCCTTAAAGAGCAGGAAATAAATAGGAAAAAGGAAAGTCCCAGCAAAGAAATAAAGAAGAACCATATGGAAATTTCAGAATTGAAAAACATAATAGTTGAAATTTAAAAACTCAATGGATGTTTAAATAGAAATTTTAAAACATCAACAGATGGGCTCAGTAGCAGAATGGAAGAGAAAAGGAAAGAATCAGTGAATTGGAAGATGAACAATCAAAATTATCTAATCTAAATAACAGAAAATCTATTGGGAGTTGGGGACACCAGAGTGTCAAAGACCAGTAGCGCAAAAACAAAAAAAATAATCTAACATTCCTGGCATCGTAGTCCCAAAAGGAGGGGACAGAGCTGTAAGTATACTCAAAAAATAATGGTAAAAACTTCAAAAATGTGGCAATAGACATACAAAGTCAAGAAGCTGAGTGAAACTGAGAAATGGATAAATTCAAAATATTCACACCAAGACACATCACACTCAAACTTTTAAAAGTAAAGGCAAAGAACAAATCTTTAAAGCAGAAAGAGAGAAATTACACTCTACCTATGGGAAAAACAATTCTAATGACAGCAAATTTCTTATCAGAAATCATGAATGTGCACCACATTTTGCAAGTACAAAAAGAAAAGAACCAATATTCTATATCCAGTGAAAGTTTTATTTGGGAATTAAGAGAAAAATATAGACACTCTCAGATGAAGAAAAACTAAGCAAATTTGTTGGCAACAGACTTACCCTAAAAGAAGACTGAAGAAAGTTTCCTAAATAGAAGGCAACCAATAAAAGGACATCAGAAAGGAAGAACACAGTATGCAAAAATATGGATTAAAAAACAGACTTTCCTTCTCCTCCAATTGAGGTGAAAACCTCAACTTGAGAATCTAAACTCCCACCACAAGAATCCAGAAAAAGATGAGCAAAATAAGCATAAGGAATGCCAAATGAAATAAATAGTTAAAATGAAAACATAAACGGATGAAATTGGAAACACAAAAACAACAGAGCAAACGGATAAAAACAAGAGCCACTTTTTAGAAAAGGATCAATCAAATTCATAAATCTCTAGCAGGACTGGCAAAAATAAAAGATACAAATAACCAATCACAGGAATGAAACAGGAGATAGCACGATAATCTCTGAATACATCCAGAGAACAGTAAGGGAATTTTATAAACACTTCTGAAGACAACTTAGATAAAACTTCTTCAAAAACGCAAACTAACACAAGTCACTTAATGTGAAATAAATAATTCGAATAGCCCGAACCTATTAAAGGAATTTAAATCTTATTTTTAAAACTCTGAAAAAAGTGGAAACCCAGGTGGTTTCACTGGGGTATTCTATCAAAAATCTAAAGAATTAACACTAATTCTACAAAATAGCTTTGTGAATTAAATAGAAAATAGAAGAGAAATTAACACATCTCAATTAAATTTTTAAAGTTAGTATGTTCAGATGAAAAGCAAAGATAATAGAAAAGGTAAAAGCTATAGATTAATACCTCTTTATAAATGTAAATACAAAAATTATCAATAAGTTATTAGCAAAGGGAATTCAGTAATATATAAAAATTATATCCACATGCAAAAAATAAAAATAGAATCATGCCCTTATGCCATATATAAAAATTATCTGAAAGTGGATTAAAGGGCTAAAACTATGAAATTCCTAAAAGAAATCAGAAAGAAATTTCATGACTTTGGATTTGGCAATCATTTCTTGGATATGACACCAAATGCACCGAGATTAAAAGCAAAAGAGACAAATGATAGTACATGAAATTTTAAAAGATTTGTGCATCAAAGGACACATTTAACAAGGTGAAAAGGCGAACTACCAAACGGAAGAAAATATTTTCAAATTATAAATCTGATGAGGGTTTAATATCCAGGACATATAAAGAACTCCTACAACTCAATCACAACAACAAAAATTATCCATTTAGAAATTGGGCAAAAGACTTGAATAGACACATCTCCAAAGCTAATATACAAATGATCAATAAGCATATGAAAAGATGTTCAACATGGCCAGGTGCAGTGGCTCACACCTGTAATCCCAGCATTTTGGGAGGCCTAGGCAGGCAGATTACTTGAGGCCAGGAGTTTGAGACCAGCCTGGTCAACATAGTGAAATCCCATCTCTACTTAAAAAATTAGCTGGTCATGGCAACACATGCCTGTAATCTCAGCTACTAGGAAGGCTGAGGCAGGAGAATCGCTTGAACCCAGGCAGCAGAGGTTGCAGTGAGCCGAGATCACAACACTGCACTTCAGCCTGGGTGACACAGTGAGATTTCATCAAAAAAAAAAAAGTGAGAAAGAACCAAGAATGGGCTGCCCTTGGGGAAAGAGGATCTAGGATCCAGTTGGTGCAGCTTATGGCTTGTCCCTATGTATACAGTTCTTAAATTATTCTTTTTATTTTTAAAAAATTATTCTTTAAATAGAATATAGGCATGTGGCTTAAAAGGAAACCTTAAAAGGCACAAAAGGATTTGTCTCATTTTAAATTAAAAAAAAAACTGTATCAGCATCAAATAATTAAACATTTCTTTGTTTGAATATCAAAAAAAAAAAAAGTGAGAGAGAAAGAAAAGAAAGAAAGAAAGAGAAAGATGAAAGAAAGAAAGAAAGGAAAGAAAGAGGAAGAAAGGAAAGAAAGTAAAAAGATGTTCAACATCGCCAATCATCAGAGAAATGCAAATGAGAACCATAATGATGTATCTCCTCGCACCTATTAGCATGACTACTATCAAAAAGACAGAAAATAAAAAGTGATGATGAAGATGTAGAGAAATTAGAACTGTTGCTGGGGTTGTTAAATGGTTGATAAAAAGTATGGAGGCTCCTCAAAAAAAAAGTGAAATAAACCAGTAACATACTGTATGGTTCCACTTTATAAGGTACGTAAAGTGGTCAAATTCATGAAATAAAAGTATAATGGTGGTTATGAGAGGCTGGGATAGGGGAAGACAGAGTTATTGTTTAAGAGGTATAGAATTTCAAATTTACAAAATGAAAAGTTTCCAGAGATCTGTTTCACAATAATATGAATTTACTTTCAAAAGGAAAATAAATCTTGGGGCCTCAAAATCACTAAGCTAAAGGGAAAAGTCAAGCTGGGAACTGCTTAGGACAAACTTGCCTCCCATTCTATGCAAAGTCACCCCTCTCTTCACTGAGATAAATGCATCTCTGATTGCCTCATTTGAAGAGGCTAATCAGAAACTCAGAAAAATGCAACCATTTGTCTCTTATCTATCTATGACTTGGAAGCCCAGTCCTGCTTTGAGGTGTTCCTCCTTCACCTCAAGTTGTCCCACCTTTCTGGACTTAACCAATGTATATCTTACATATATTGATTGATGTCCCATGTTTCCCTAAAATGTATAAAACCAAGCTGTGCTCTGACCACCTTGGGCACATGTCATCAGGACCTCCTAAGGCTGTGTCACGAGCGTATGTCTTCAACCTTGGCAAAATAAACTTTCTAAATTAACTGAGCTCTGCCTCAAATTTTGGGGGGTTCACAAACTTTACACTTCTTAACTGTGTACTTTAAAATTGTTAAGATGGTGAATTTTATGGTATGTGGTTTTTATCACAACTTTACGTATACCATGACCAATCAGTCTTTATTCAAAGTTGCCAGTCTTGTTCAGTATGTTCAGTTTTTGGAAGTCAATGAATATGATTCATTAGATTAAGACTAAGGAAAAATGCCATAATCATACTGATGAATGCAGAAATAAAATTTGACAAAATTCAATACAACTTCATAACAAAAACTCTCCAGAAAAATAAGAATAGAGGGAAATTTCCTCAACTTGATAAAAACCACCCATGAAAAAAATCTACAGCTAGCATTACACTAAAACACTGAAGGCTTTTTGCCTGAGATAAGATCAAGTCAAAGATGGCTGCTCTCACCATCCTCTTCAGCATAATGCTGGGAGTTCTAGTTAAGTTCAGCAGGCAATAATAGGAAATAGAAAGCATAGAGATCAGAAGAAAGAAATAATACTTTCCCTATTTGCAGATGACACAAACGTCTGCATAAAAATTCCTAAGAATCAAAAAAAAAAAAAAAACCTCCTAGAACAAATAAGTGAGTTTTGCAGAGTCACAGGAAATAAGATAAACATACAAAACAGCAGTTACACTTATATATACTAGTAATAAACACAGGGACACCACAATTTAAAATACAATACCATTTACAATTGTCCCCCAAACACAATACTTACTTGTAAAGCTGTCAAAGCATATATGGGACCTGTTCATTTAAAACTACATAATTCTGATGAAAGAAGATCTAAACAAATGGGCAACAAGCCATGTTCATGGATAATAAAGCTAAACGTAACAAAGAAGTCAATCCTCCCCAAAATGATATAAAGGTTTAATACAATTTCTATCTAAATCCTGGTAAGAGGATTTGTAGATATGGACAAGATTATTATAAAATATCTATGACAATACATAGGAACTAAAATAACTAAAACAATTTGAGAAAAAGAATAAAAAGGAAACATTCTACTCAATTTTAAGACCTATTTTTTAGCCACAGCAGCCAAGACTGTGATATTGACAGATTGATAGACACATAAATCAATGAAACAGTGAACTCAAGAGTAGACCTACATAAATATACACAACATCTTGATAAAAGTTCAAAAGTAGTTTAATGGAGTAAATGATATGGAGGAAAGACAGACTTTTTAATTCACGGTACAGGAGCTATTGACATTCAGAGGCAAACCTCAAAATCACACCTAATGCAAAAGTTAACTCAAAATGGATTACTGACTTAAAGATAACATATAAGATTATCAAATATTTAAGAAAAAAACATAGGAGAAAATTTTGGACTCTAGTGCTAAAAAAAAGAGTTCTTTTTTTATTATTATTATTTTTTAAAGAAGTGGGTTCTTGCTATTTTGCCAGACGGGTCCTGAAATCCTGGGCTCAAGCAATCATCCCACCTCAGCCTCACAGCTCTCTGGGATTATAGGCATCAGTCATTGTTCCTGGTTCTTGAATACCAAAAGCATGAGTTATAAAAAGAAAAATAAATTGGACTTCATCAACACTGTAAGATTTTCCGCTGTAAAAGATAATAAAAATGCAGGCTGCTACAGATGGGGAAAATATTTGCATACTATATATCCAAAAAAGGACTAGTATCTGGAATACATAAAGAACTCTCAAAACTCAACAGTAAAATAAACAAATAACCCAATTAGAAAGTAGTTAAAAGAAACAAAGAGACATTTCACTAAAAAGGATATGCAGATGGCAAATAATTACACGAAAATGTGTTCAACATCTTTTGCCATTATGGAAATGAAAATTAGAACCACAATGAGATATCCCTATATACCATACAAAGGGCTAAATAAATAATAATGACAGCACCAAATACTGATGAGGATGCAAAGAAATCAGAATGCTCATATATTGATGGCAGAAATGTAAAATGATACAGCCACTCAAGAAAACGGTTTGGCAATTTCTTTAAAAACAAAACATGCCACAATCATAAAGTCAAGCAATTATCCTCTTGGGTATTTAATCAAAGAAATGGAAATACGTTTGCTCAAGAACCCATACCCAATGTTTGTAGCAGCTTTATTTGCAATAGCCAAAGCCTGAATCAGCCAGATGTCCCTCAATAGGTGAAAGAGTGGTACATCTGATCAACCTATATAACAAACAAAGAGCCTCTCTAAAAGAAACTAATATTTATTTAGGAATAAGGCATTACAACGGGAGTGCGCACGCCATAGTAAATTGTGTGCCTATCCAGCAAGGTAAAGGAAGACAAATATTTTTAAAGAAAAATGAGGAGAATTAGGTAACTGTTTTGAAATTACTATTCTTAGCTATGAAGATCAATAACAAGGGTGATGTAAGTCCAAGTCTGAACAGGAAGGGTGCTGGGCAAACGTCCCTGCAGAAGTATTTTTTGTGTAAGATTATGATGTTCTTTGTGCAGGTTTGTGATTTTGCAGTCTTTTGTGATAAGTTTTTGTTTTTTTTTTTAACCAGGGATACAAGCATGAGAACCCTCTCTTCGTAACCTTCTCCAGCTCTATTTATCTGGACTTTCTTTTAACATTGTGACTCCATTTTGATTCTGACAACTTTCATGTTTCTCTCATTTGATTAAGATCTTCTTCCAAAAGCATCGCTATTATTAATCATTCTGCAGTTAGGTTTTGATTTCCACTGGTGCCTGGAAGGACCTGTCCCTGTTTCTGGTCTCATGTCATGTTGATGGAAGTGATTGGTGACTAGGAGCCAGGGTCAAAACCCAGGCAGCCACAGTTGAACAACATGGGAGGTTTGAAGGAATGGCTCTAAGGCTGTCTGCTTGCAGTTCATTATTAAGTTCAGTTTTGTCTGCTTCATAGCTTTTTGTTATCATCTCAAAGTGCTAGACCAGAATTATTGTTTTAGGAGTTGTACTTCTGTAAAAATTTAACAAGTAGCAGATACAAAGTTTAAAAAGTAGATAAACAAAGTAAAATCAATAGTAACATGACAACCTCAGTTTGCATAATGGTTTTCAGCCATAAGCCTAGGCTTTAAGACAATTGAATAAATCAAACAACCATAGAGAATTAGGTGAGACCTGTGATAATCATATGACCTGTTTTCTTATTTTGTGTATATGGGTCTCAACTTTCACAGAGAAGTTTATTGAGGTATATAGCATGTAGTGTTAGTAATAGCATAGATGTTTTCTTATTTAACAACAGATACTAAATAATTTCTTAGATTAGGTTCTGCTCAGTTACCAGCAGGTGTTACTGATTATAAAATTTCAGTTACATCATTCTAATGCCAAGTGAAAAAAGTAGTATGAAGGGGGATAAGAGTCTCATTATGACATGGATTCTTGTTCTAGTGTCACACAAAAAAAGTGGTCGATAATGTGAAAACAGCAACTACTACTCCTGGTTTGCGCTTAAACTATCTCTGCCGTGGTATCACGTGGCTTGGTGAATGAATTTGCTCTGTGGCCCATACGTCAAGCATAAGACTTGTTTTTTAAAGTTTATCTAGTTTCAGCTTATAGGACTTTAAGAACATAACAGCCTTTGATTTTAGTTTGAGCGTTGTAGCCAAGTATTGGAGGAAATTAGGAGAATTCAGGATCCAGTCCAGTCTACAGGTAGACAACAAGAACTTAAAAACAATGCACAATGCAAAACAGGGCTACTGTCTATTAGCAGGGTACTATAATTTTTTTCTTTGGAAACAAGGCTTTTTTTTCTACATCAATCACATAGTAATCCCAGATTTTAAAATTTCTTAGGGCTAGGAAACTTTTGTTTTACTAACATTCTTAAGGCTTCTGAGTCTAGTAGAAAGTGACAATTTTTATTCATTCACTGTAAGACTGGAACCCTTGAAGCCAGGCATTATGTTCATTCTCAAATATGTTATTTTAACTGAAGCTTTGGTAATATAATCAATGTTTCCAGCTGTGTTTTGCTATAGAGACCAAATTTTTATTAAATGTATGTAAATAATCATATTGTCCTAAAAATAAGAGTACTCATGAATACTTTATGAATTTTGGAAAAATCAAGTAGGGAGAAAAATCAAATGATTGAGAGTGGACAGTGGGAAGACACAGATGCTGGTCTGAAGGAAGAGGAAGCTAGGAACCCTGCACAGGGCTACTGTGCACTGGAACTTGCTCCTGGCCCACAGTGACTCCTAGAGAAGGGAAACAAAGCCAGTCAACTGAACCCACCTTATACCAATCAAACCCCAAGATTCAAAGAAGATAAAAGCAAAAAGAAAAACCCATCCAAAGAACAGCAACTTCTAAGATTTTAGAAACATCGGCCCACATGAATGAAAAAAACAGCTCAAGAACTCTGACAACTCAGAAAGCCAGGGTGCCTTTTACCTCCAAACAACTGCACTAGTTCGCCAGCAGTGGTTCTTAACCAGGCTGAAATGATTCAGATAACAGAAATAAAATTCAGAATATGGACAAGAACAAAGATCACTGAGATTCAATTCAAGGATTCTAAGGCATACGGTAAAACACTGTAGGAGATGAAAGATAAAATGGTCATTTTAAGAAGGAACCAAAATGATCCGATATAGGTGAAACACTCACTTCAAGAATTTCAGAATACAGTTGCAAAAATATTAACAGCAGAATTGATCAAGCTGAGGAAAGAATCTCAGTGCTCTAAGATGAGTTCTCTGAAGAAACAGTCAGACAAAAATAAAGAAAAAAGATTAAAGAACAATAAACAAAACCTCTGAAAAATATGGAATGATGTAAAGACACCATGTCTTTAAAAAAAAAGAGAGAGAGAGACCAAATCTATGTCTCAGTGGTGTCTCTGAAAAAGAGGGAGAGGAAGCAAGCGTACTGGGAAACGTATATCAGGATGTCATCCATGAAAATTTCCCCAATCTCACTAGAAAGGCCAACATTAAATTCAGAAAATACAGAGAACCCCTGCAAGATACTATACAAGATGACCATTCCTTAGACACACAGCCATCAGATTCTCCAAAGTTGAAATGAAAGAAAAAATGTTAACGGCAGCTAGAGAGAAGGGGCAGGTCGCCTACAAAGGGAACTCCATGACTAACAACAGATCTTTCAGTAGAAATCCTATAAGCCAGAAAAGATTCAGTTTCTGTATTCAACATTCTTAAAGAAAAGAAATTCCAACCAAGAATCTTATATCCAGGCAAACTAGACTTCATAAGCAAAGAAGAAATGAGATTATTTTCAGACAAGCAAATGCTAAGTGAATTCATTACCACCAGCCCTGCCTTATAAAAGGTCCTGTTGTGAGTGCTAAATACGGAAAGAAAAGATCATTGCAAGCCCCCATAAAAACACACGTAAGTATACATACAATTGATACTATAAAGCAATCACACAATCAAGACTGCATAATAATCAGCTAACAACATGAAGACAGGATCAAATTCACACGTCAATATTAACCTTGAATGTAAACAGACTAAATGTCTCCCATTAAAAGACATAGAATGGTAATGGATAAATAAGCAAGAACCAACTCTATGCTGTCTTCAAGAGACTCAACTCACATGCAATGATACAGTATTGGCTCCAAGTAAAGGGATGGAGAAACATCTATTAAGCAAATGGAAAACAGAAAAAAGCAAGGGTTGCTATTCTAATTTCAGACAGAACAGACTTTAAACCAACAAAGGTCCAAAAAGACAAAGAAGGGCATTACATAATGGTAAAGGGTTCATTTCAACAAGAAGACCTAACTATCCTGAATACGTATGCACCCAACACAGGAAAACTCAGATTCATAAAGCAAGTTCTTAGAGATCTGCCAAGAGACTTAGATAACCACACAATAATAGTGGGAGATGTCAACACACTACTGGTAGTATTAGACAGATCACTGAGACAGAAAACTAACAAAGATATTCAGGACCTGAACACTACATTTGACCAAATGTACCCTAATAGACATCTACAGAACTCTCCATCCCAAAACACAGATACGCATTATTCTCATCTATACTTCGCACATACTCTAAAATCAACCACACAATCAGCCCATAAAACAATCCTCAGTAAATTTTTAAAAAATGAAATCATACCTGCAACACTCTTGGGCCACAGAACAAGAAATAAGTGTGAAGATTTCTCAAAGAACTTAAAACAAAACTACCATTCAACCCAGCAATCCCATTACTAAGTATATACTCCAAGAAATAGAAATTGTTTTACCATAAAGACACACACACATATGTTTATTACAGCACTATTGACAACAGTAAAGACATGGAATCAACCTAAACGTCCCATCAACAGTAGACTAGATCAAGAAAATGTGGTACATATACACCATGAAATACTACACAGCCATTAAAAAAGCCAAGGTCATGTCCTTTGCAGCAACATGGATGGAACTGGAGGCTGTTATCCCAAGCTAATTAGTGTAGGAACAGAAAACCAAATACTGCATGTTCCTACTTATAAATGGGAGCTAAACATTGAGTACATATGGACATAAAAAAGGGAACAACAGACAATGGAACCTACTTGAGGGTAGAGGGTCAGAGGAGGGTGGGGGATTTAAACACGACCTATCAAATACTATGATTGTTAACTGGGTGATGAAATAATCTGTACATCAAACCCCCATGACATGTGATTTACCTGTATGACAAACGTGCACCATATCTGTAAAACTAAATATTAAACAAATGTGAAAAAAAAATGATACATCAATAACATATCCATACAAACATAATTTTGAAAAAAGATTTAACATTAAAAACTAAAATGACTGATAACATGTTAGATTTTTATGAATTTATACAAAAATTTTTGAAACATTAAATCAATAATATATTCAGAAATGTAATTGAAAGAAGATCTAGTATCACTTATCATTTGACAACGCTTCCCATACAATTTGCCAAATAAGCCTAATCATTTACTATCTCTGCAAAAGAGAGACACATTCTTTGAGGCTCTCCAAGGTCCCAAAGTTAATTTCAGGTCTAAAAGACTTCACTTGGAATTTTAATCCTGGAGAAGCTTTCCAAAGACGTCAAAAGGTTCAAAACACTTCATCCAGCCGGAGTTGGTGACTCACACCTGTAGTCCCAACACTTTGGGAGGCTGAGGTGGGTGGATCATGAGGTCAGGAGATCAAGACCATTCTAGCCAACATGGTGAAACCCCAACTCTATTAAAAATACAAAAATTAGCAGGGCATGGTGGTGCATGCCCATAATCCCAGCTACTTGGGCCTCTGAGGCAGGAGAATTGAACCAGGGAGTCCGAGGTTGCAATGAGCCGAGATCACGCCACTGTACTCCAGCCTGGTGACAGAGCAAGACTCCATCTCAAAAAACAAACAAAAACAAAAAACCCACTTCATCCAAACAGAATGACTGTAAAATAATAGTCATTTAACCAGAGTAACAATCAAAAGACTTCAAAAGCAATACTAAATGTTACACAGATGTAAAAACCTTAACCCTTTTAAAGTTTGGTTGTCCTAGGTAACCAAAAACCTAGTAAAGACAAAACAAGAAATTATCTTGATAAAAAGTAGAATCTTTGTTTCTTGGGGCAGTTACTAGCAAAGTAAAGGTAAACTTCCTGCAGTGTTATTGCTTCTCCTCACCTGCAGCCCATTTTGGTAACTTGAAAACTGAACCTGATGAAAAGGAGTAATTAAATTTAATCAGACACAGGAAAAATGTATTTCCAAGGTTATGAATATGCACTACATACAGGGGAATGTAAACAAGAAAACTAGTAGTACCTTCAGCAGGGGAACACATGGCTCTTAGTGACAACATGGGAAGTTTCATGGTTACAATTCACACACATAAAGAAAAATAAAGAATACAGAATAAGGTAATTCTGGAGGAAAACAATGCTCTGCTAGGCCTTTAAAGACAAACATTTCAGTGTCAGATCATAAGAACAAAGTTATTATAAAACCAGAAATAAAGTGTTACAGGAGCTGATGAAAAGATTGATGGAGAGAGTTATCACCCCCAGCCAAGCAAAAAGATATATCCTTTGAAGAGGAGAAAGAAGGAGTGTTGAAGGCAATAATGCATGACCTGCAAATGATGTGCAGCAAGATACAGCAAGAGTTGAATCTCTGAAATATGAATCCAAGAAGTTTCAGAAAAGAAAATTTTACCTCAAGAAATGAACTTATCATTCTGAATGAAGACAACAGCATTTCCAACCTGAATCTGGGGACACTAAATGTATTTCCAAAATAAATTTGGCAGAAATAGAAACTGTCCGCAGTTTAGAAGACGACTTTTAAAGAAACAGAGTTTGGAATTAAAATCAAAACCTTTTACAGTTTTATTAAGAGCAAATCAATACTTGAAAAAAACCTGTTGTTCTAACATAGAGGATGAGATATTTTAGTTTTGTATTAGCATATTTGTAATATCAAATCTCATTTTTTAAGAAAGACATAATTTTCTTTTAATTATAGCCAACTTGATCACACACAACATTCCTTCCATAAATTCCTCCCTCTAAAAACCTATTACAACTTACTCAGATCATTTACAATATGCTTGGATTTTCTGTTTTGTCCTATGCTTTCTCTTTTTAAGATAAGAAATCATTTTATTTTAGGAAAAAGATTTACTACACAAGATTCTGTCTAATAAAAAATCAATCTTCCTTCTTTTTAATCTTCCTTGCTGAAAACACATCTTCATAGGCATAACTTTCTTCAAATCTCTTTCTCCTTCTTAGGGTTCCTTTCTATCTTGTTTCTATTTCCTTCCTAAATCCAAATCTTGAAATAACCCCCAAAATAAACAAAATTATTTTTTCTTTCTCAATGAAAAGCACATTTTTAATGACCTTGTATATTTTACTTTTGGGGCACATTCTGGGTATAGAATTATATATTAATGAATTTTTAACCTTTAGTAATCTTAATTTTTAGCAAGCAGTTTTGAATTGTCACATATCACTGTTTTATAGAGGAGAATCATTTCAAAATCTTTAGAAACATGTTTCCCCATAATTTATTCTGTTTATTAATAGATTTAAATATATTTAGTTTTTCTATAAAATCTCAGAAGCCAAGAACAAAGTTTTATTTATGGTCATCAATTTGTTTTAGTTTGTATCTTATTTGGAAATGACTTAGATATTTAATGAGGATTTATTACTTAATTTAACACAACAGAGCTTTAAATTTTTAATTACATAAAAAGTTTATTTATGAATGCTTATGCCATTTACATTTACCTGATTTATTTATTTTTAATAGTTTCCTAGATTACTTGTGGAAACTGAGATATTAGACAAAGCTAGTCATCATTTGGAGTTATTTCTGTTAACCATCTTTATAGCCTGTGAACATCAGGTGTTAATCTAAGTAAAAACTTGAAAGTTAAATATATGGGTATTTTGCCAATAACTCAGAAGATACAGTCGTTTTCATTAAAACAACAATATTAAATTAGTTTTAAATGTCAAAAAAATTCCAAAAGGAAAGGCCATTCTGTTTAGACAGGGTTTACAGTTTCATAATCTCTGTGTCAACATCCAGCAGAGACTAATATAAAGCCATGTGTCAAGCAAAACTGTATGCTGACAATTCTGAAGATATTTCTGTCTTGTTAATAATTTTAAAGCCAGCCTAAGTCATGTGAGCTAAAGAGCCATTTGGGTTAATTACTATATATTTTATATGAGTATTTATCTAAGCCAATTTAAATAAAATTTCTGGAGAATTTCTGGCTTGCCAGATCTTACCATGCAGATACAACACATAACATAATACATGTACATGTGCATAAACATACCTAAACATTTAGACATAGGCACAAAAAATGTTATACCTTTAATTTTAGAATTTTAGTCCTGAAATCACAATACTAATTCTATAGTTGTAAGGTTTTTTTAGAGAGCTTGAATGCCATTTGAGCTCTGAATTTTTCTTGATGTAATTTTGCCCATCAGTTTTAATGTGAAGAACAGGGCCTAATATGTTGCTGGCTGGAGTTCCAGGAAACCTGGCATGGCTTAGTGTTTGAGAATCCATTCCATTTCTTTTTAATTTCACAAGAGCAAAAAAAATCCTATAAATCCTCTCAGAGGACCTCAAGAGTTTGGAGCAGTGTTTTAGATGGTGGCAACCACCTAGCGACTTTTCATTAGCCATCCTGTGCCCACCATTTACTACGTTTATGACTACTCTCAGAAAATTTATAGAAACAAGCAAGGGAGAAGAGTCAAACCAAATCAAAAGAAACCACGACAATACTGTTCACAAAAATTTTAACCCAGGCTTGCAAATCAACCGAAATATTAAATGAGGTGCACGACCAAAAGTGAATTCACCAGAAATGACATGCCTCACAGATAAAATGTAAATTATAGAAAGCAGAGTGCTCAACCCAAAAGACACTTGTCATTATATCAGAAAAGACTTACCAGAAACGACAAAAACTATTTTATCATCCCAGGAGGAATGAATGTATGGTTCTTTAGTAAGGTGGCCTTATGCAAAGTCAAGAACTTCTACCCAAAAGAGAAAGCCTCGGCTGAGAGAAGACTCTCCAGGGCAGGAAAGGTGAGCTATGGAAGCAGAGAGCTCAATGGGCTCAAGTAAGCACTGCAAACTGGTTCCAAAAATCTCTGACTCCATCCAAATGAGAACCTACTCTAGGTCCCACTTCTGAACACCATTTTTGTCAACATAAATAACAAACAGAGAGAGGCTTTCTGAAAGAAAGTGATGTTTATTTGGGACTAGAGCCTTGTGATGGGAATACAGTTACCATAGTTAACTACATGTATATTCAGGGAAGTAAAGAATGACAAAGGTTTTTAAAGGAAAAATGAGAAGAATAACATAATTGTTTTCAAATGATTATTCTTGCTATAAAGATCAATAACCATGGTGATGCCAGTCCAAAGTTGGGCAGGCAGTTGTTGGGCAGACGTCCTTGCAAAAGTATTTCTTTGTGTTAGGTTGCAATGGCCTTTGTGTAAGCTTGTAGTTTTTGCACTCTTTTGTGTTAGTTTTTGCACTCATTTGTGTCAGGCATAAAAATATGAGAACCCTCTCTGGCTCTATTTGGCAGGTGTTTTTGTTTTGTTTTGTTTTTAACATTAGTGACTCCATTTTGATTCTGACAATATTCACAGTCTCTACAATTGAAATATCAGTCAGCAATAAAAAGAAAGAAACTGTTGATAGATTCTACAACCTGGATGAATCTACAGAATTTATGCCAAGTCTAAAGAATCGGTCTCCAAAGGTTACATATTGCCTGAGTTCATATGTGACATACTTGAAATGATAAAATTAGAGAACTGGAAACTGATTAGTGGTTGACAAACATTTTAAAAAGTGGAGGAGGCTGGGAGCAGGAGGGAAGTAGGTATGGCTATAAAAGGGGAACATGGGCCGGGCGCCGTGGCTCACGCCTCTAATCCCAGCACTTTGGGAGGCTGAGGCATGAGAATCACCTGAGGTCGGGAGTTTGAGATCAGCCTGCCCAACATGGCGAAACCCAGCCTCTACTAATACAACAAATTAGCCGTGCATGGCTGCGGGCGCCTGTAATCCCAGCTACTCAGGAGGCTGAGGCAGGAGAATTGCTGGAACCAGGGAGGCAGGGCTTGCAGTGAGCCGAGATCACACCATTGCACTCCAGCCTGGGCAACAAGGGCAAAACTCTGTCTCAAATAAAAAAAAAAAGGAGGGGTGCGGGGGGGGGAACATGGGGATTGTGTGTGATGGAACTGCTGTGTGTCTTGACTGTGTAAGTGTCAATATCCTGGTTGTGACATTATCCTATAGTTTTACGGGATGTTACCATTTAGTGAAAGCAGATTTTCCTGTAGTTTTTTTTTTACACTTACATGTCAATCTACAACCTAAAATAAAAACTTTAAAGAATGGCTCTTTGATTTTGTATGTCAATATTCTGAGGCTGGCTACGAGGCATTTGCCTCCATGAGAAGAATTCACCTTGTCCCTACAATCAGGTTTCTCAGAGTCAGATTTCAACCATGAAAAAGCCAGCAAGGGCAATTAGTAGATGAAGCTTTTCAGGGCTTCTGGAAATATCCAGCCTTGACACTTGCCATGCCATTTTCCATTTTCAAACTTTCATAAGTTCTAACATTATTTCAAAGATGATTCAAGTCCCACTTTTCCAGGAAGCTCTGCTCAGCTACCCTGGATCTGATTGGTTCTCTCTCTGAGCTCCTTTAACACGGTCTCTTTAGAGTCGTGACATCCAGTGTGGTAGCCACTACCCCCAGAAGATCGGTAAGCACTTGAAATGTGCTCATGGAAATTGAGAGGTGCTATAAGAAAAAAATGTGAACCAGATTTGAACTTAGTATTCAAAAAGAATATAAAATACTTTATTAATTTCAATATTGATTTCATGTTAAAATAACATTCTGGATATACTGGGTTAAATAATTATACTGATACAATTAATTTCATCTGGTTTTCAATCTTTTTGCTTTTTCGCGTGGTTACTAGAGAATGCAAAATCACAATTTTGGCTTACGTCATGTTTCTATTGGACAATGATGATCTGTATACATTTGTTAAGCATCTATGTACATTACTGCAGTCCTTTCTTTTGCAACCACTTAATAGCTACCTACTATTTATTACTTGTACATACTACCTCCTAATGGCAGAAACCGAGACAGGCTCACCTATTCCGCTCGCCCTCCTAGCCTATATTTCTGTATTACGTAGACTATAAAGCTAAATTTCAGCTTCCCCCGAGTCCTCTGTTGCTAGGTTTGAAACAAGCTTCCATAATCAGTCTTCACTGTGAGCAGCTTAGCAGCAGAACAGACACAATAGAGGAAGCCGTCACTGTGGGTGGAGCTGCTGAGAGGCATGGCGGTACAGGCATCTAGGTTTCTGGGGCAGCATGGCAGGGTCAAGGGTCTGGTCCTGAGCATCGTAGGTGCCAAGCCACGGGCCGTAGCTGCCATGTTGCTCTCCAAGTCTGCCCCTGCAGTGTGACTTCTTCTGGCTGGGCTACTCCTCATTGCGTATTCTCTGGAGATGCAGCATCCCTGCCTGGTTCTCAGGCCCTCTCAGAGATTCCATGGCTACAAGTCTGCTTCAATATATTCCCTTATGCTTGGATGTACCAGAATAGATGATGGGACCTGTGACTAATCATGCTGACCAAACTCAGTTGGATGTCTTTTGAGGACAAGGACTATTCTATCTCTTTTGAATGTGCATAGCTAACAGTAAGTGAATCCCCACAGTAAACAGTTCCATAATTTAATGTTGTTAGTGATAATAATTGAGACCATGTCAGATTCTGCTGCAGTAGAATAGCCATGGGCCTTTCAGAATAAGCATACATAGCATGAAAGAGATTTTTTTCAAAGGTCTCAAGTCTCATGCTAAAGTGAGAGAATTTCATTTGGCTCATTATGATGTGTTCATAAAAAAAATTCCTGTTGAGGAAAAATATCAAGTTATAATTTATATCTTCCTTTCCTTACACTCTATGTGTGTGTGTGTGTGTGTGTGTGCACGCATAACTAATGAGTACTAATTTTTCTGATCACCTAGTTCATTTTTGCATAAAGGACATTCATCAACATCCCGATAGTTTCTACCCTAAATTCAGAAAGCTAATAATGATATCTTTGTTACTCGAGTATTGATTCTTATCTGAAATACGTTGGGAAAGGCAATTCACCATGGCTCTTCACATCCCTGCAGGTTCTTGCTGTGTCTATCAAGAATTCAAGGCCCTTTGATTACAGAGGTGTATGTAGGAGAGGGAAAAAGAATGCAAGGCGCTGACCCTCTTCACCTGAGCCATTTCTCTGGGATGTGTTTTTGGTGAACAATCCTGAACAATGTATAATGCCTCCATCTGGGCTCTTTGCAGGGTTCCTCAAGGTCAGTTCCTTTAACACAGCATATTCCATATGCAGGCATCCTTTTGGGCTATTCATCCTTTTGGGACTTAAAAAGTAAGGGAACAAATGCAATCATGCCATTTGCTGTGTTGTGAATGATGAAGTCCCAAGAGTCTTGTGTCTTCTGTCAGGATTCATAATACAGTAGCAAAATAACTTACTTTTTCAGTAAGTGAGGTAAAATCAAATGTCAGACCCAATAACATCTAATGTTTAAGAGTGACTGTGTTTGATTTCTCAATATCGAAGATAAAATTTTCAGGCTCTGTAATTACATCAATGTAATTCAAAGGACTGGGTCATTTCTGAGTCTTCAGAAATTAATGTTCTCTAATATGGGTAATAGAAATGCTTTAAGATCTATCACCAGAAAGCCTGTTTAATTTTTAGAATCTATTAAAATGTGATTGCATTTTATGCTTACAATTATTACCTTTTGTTCCATTTAATTACCCCAAATGCATATTTATAGCTTAATCTTCTTGTTCATTTTCAGCAGAAGAGCATTTGTAAATTACAATTGCAATCTTTTCCTATCTCGGTTGCCACTCTTGCTTCAGAAGTGGCTGATGCCTGGCGCACCTCTATTTACCCATTCATTATAAAAACATTTGTTGAGTGTCTGTGTTTCAAAAGGCATTGTGCTGAGTGCAGTGGGAAGCCTAGAAATGTCTAAGGCAGGGTCACTGCAGTGTGTATTATCCACACATCTGATGAGTGCAGAGAGGAGAAAATCTAGAGGCAGGGCACGGGATAGGATGCTCCAGCATCAGCTGCCAACATGGAAACTGGTGGTGATAGAAAGCGGGAGTCTGCCTGAAGAATAACTGACTTAAGAGGCTGAAGTGGGTACAGGCCTAGCGGCAAGACAGAAGTTGCAGATAACAACCGATCTTGAGGTTTAAGATTGGGTGCCTTGAATGCTGATGATGCCGACCACTAGCAAGACTTCGTCTCACAAAAACAAAAAAAGGAATAGAGAATTGTGAAAGAGCAAATGCCCTGGAGGTGTTAAGGAAAGGAAATCACATGTACTGTTTCAGCCATGAGAATCTAGGAAGAGGAGAGAATGTCTCTGAACGCAGAGGAAGTTGGGAAGATGTAACCTGAACTCTGGGAGGGGTGAGCGGTAAGGTGTGCTTATGACTTGTGTGTTCAGGTGATTCCTGGCCTTGTGAGAAGGAGTGATTTCTGCAAGCCAGGGTCAGAGAAAAGCACAGTAGGGGACGGGGCACTGTGGCTCACACCTGTAATCCTAGCACGTTGGGAGGCCAAGGTGGGCAAATCACAAGGTCAAGAGATCAAGACCACTCTGGCCAACACGGTGAAACCCCGTCTCTATTAAAAATACAAAAATTAGCCAGGCATGGTGGCATGTGCCTGTAGTCCCAGCTACTCAGGAGGCTGAGGCAGGAGAATTCCTTGAACCCAGGAGGCAAAGGTTGCAGTGAGCCAAGTTTGCACCACTGCACTCCAGCCTAGAGACAGAGCGAGACTGCAACTCAAAAAAAAAAAAGCACAGAAAGTAAGGAGAAAACCTTGTGGACCTCACATCTGGGAGGAGCATGAGGAAGGGGACTCTGCATGTGAAACGGAAGGAAGGATAGGAGAGCAGCAGATAATCCGTGTAATGCAGTTCATGCAAAATCAAAGAAGCAGGTATCCAGTAGGAAATATTTGCTACAGAGAAATCAAAGAAAACCATTCCTGAAAAAATCCACTGATGTGTGACTTGCATCTGCAAAGCGAAAGCAGAGCTGCACAGGTGAAGGACTGAGCTACAGGTAGGTGGCAGGCCACAGGCATCTGGTGATGACTGCTAACTCCAAAGGAATTCTTCAGTTCTTCCTTTTAATCCACAGCGATAGGACCTAGATGTTCCAAGCCACACTAGATTCCTTAGCAACAGACATCACCAAAAGGATCAGGAGCTGGAGGTGGAAAGGAGGGAAAGAGTGAGCAGTACAATGTGGCTGATGGCTGTTGCTTTGGGGTTTCACCTAAATCAGGTGTGAGCTATGTAATATTGCAGCGGTGTAATGGATATGATACCAGCAGGCCTAGCCAGCAAAAGGGATTCGTATTGCTACAGTGTGCTTTCTCTCAGCAACTGTGAAGTGTTTCAGGCCCAGGAGAGCATGACTGGGCCAAACTGCTCCCTATAGGAGAGATCTTGGTGTGTTCATGTGTCCTTGTTGAGTTGCAAATGGATTCATTTATAAATGGAACTGATTTCCCTCAACTCCCCCCATTTGCCACCACCCCAGGCAAACACAGACCCACACAGGCAGGAGGCTACTATCCCTTACTGCGAAGAACAAGCTCTGCCTCGGGTCACACCAGATCTAATCTATTTCAGCAGTCTTCATTTAAGATCTTGTCAAAATCTGGCATTTTGTTTTGCTGCATCAAATCTAGTGCAAATGACCCCATCCTCTGACAGGCCCTTCTCAAATACGGTGGAGCCACATTGCCTTTGTTTTAGCTTTGCCCAGGATTCTGTAAATGTCAATGTGTTCTTTTTGTAATTAGCTTTGTAAACCAATTGGAAAAAAGAACTAGTCCCTAAGAATGTTCAGGGACTGTGCAATAGGGGCTTTTACTGGACCCTTTAAGAAGGGCTACGGGCTAGGATAACAGACCTCAGCCCAGCTGTGCCTCCGCTCAGTCCCCAGCCTCCCTGCTCAGCCACCAGATTCTGCAGCCTCCTCAATGCCCAAGTCTTTGACCCAGTGAAAGTGCATTTCCAAGCAAACCAGTTGCTCTGTCCTCCACCGTGACGGTATCATAAACTTGAGTCACATATTATATCCTTGAATTTCTCCCTCAGCTGCATATTGTAGGATTTGTAGTAGTAATGTTATTATTTCCACCAATAAAAGCAACAGCCATCATTGATTGAGGTTAATCAAGCACTCTGCGTGTTCTGAGAACTCTCACCCCCCCATAAATAGTCATAATAGTGACAGTTATCTATGCAGTGCCCACCTGATGCAGATGTTTTACCTGTGGTATCTTTTCCAGTCCTCAAAACAATTTTATGAGGTAGATACTGTTATCCCTATCTAGGCCAGGCACGGTGACTCACTCCTGTAATCCCAGCACTTTGGGAGGCCGAGGCAGGCAGATCACGAGGTCAAGAGATCGAGACCATCCTGGCCAACATGGTGAAACCCTGTCTCTACTAAAAATACAAAAAAATTAGCTGGGCATGGTGGCGTGCGCCTGTAGTCCCAGCTACTCAGGAGGCTGAGGCAGGAGAATTGCTTGAACCCTGGAGGCGGAGGTTGCAGTGAGCCGAGATCGTGCCACTGCACTCCAGCCTGGCACCTGGCGACAGAGCAAGATTCAGTTTCAAAAAAAAAAAAAAACAAACAAACACCAGCAATACTCACAACAGAAAACCCCTCAGCCAGTTTCCCGCAGCCACACACTGCATTCAAGGCAGAGCTGAGAGTCGGGACTCAGGTCGGTGTGGCTCCAAAGACCTCTCCTGGCCCTCTGGTTATTCTCCTACTTGATGACTTGGGCACTGCTCTCATGTTCTTGGGGCTCCTCCTGCTCCTTCTTGCTCTGATCTTTGCCATCGCCATCCTCAAGGCTGAGAGCCCCTGCACACCACTGATGCCAGCATCTAGAGCCAGTCGGACCACACCCAGGTCCCGCTCGATGGCCAGGACTCCACTGGGGGCAGGTTCAGAGCCCGGCTCTGGGGCACCGTCAGAAGACGCAAGCAGAAATGCCTCAAACACTCCATACAGCCTTGGTTATAAAGAGAGAGAAGGTAACCAATCAGGATTTCTAAAAATAGGATTGTATTTTGTACCTATTTCTAGGTGTTGGAGTGTATGTCAATTACAAGATGTTTAACCAGCGCAGAGTACTATTTCAAAATGAAAGATATTGGAGCATGTGGAATAAAGAACAAAACCCATGGTTGGTATGTATTTCCCATTCCCCACCTCTTACATGTCACTGTCCCTCAGGCCCACCTTTGAGACGCCAGGGGATGTCCTTGTCTATGCCGATCCTGGCCCCGACCAGTGTGAGCAGTCATTACTGCGATGGGCCCCGTGCTTAATGAAAATTCAGCAGGCCATACTTCTTCTCCTGGTACAAGCGGTTGGGAGGCTGGGACAGGAGTGACCCACCAGGCTGGCCACTTGGGCTGAAATTCTCTCACCCAAAGCACTGAGTTGGCTCGGGTCCGGGAAGGTCGCACAGCGGTAAGGAAATTGGAGACTGTGGGGGTTCAGAGAGAGAAGGAGTCCAGGGTCACAGATGGGCAGATACCCCGCAGATGTCAGCAGATGGAATGAGGTCCTGGAATATGGGGACTTGGGAATCCCGGGCACGCGTAGGGTGTCTGCCCAAGGTCTGCGGCACCACTGAAAGCCCTGGGCAAGGCACGGTCACCAGAGTGGGAGACCTCCCACCACAGAAGGCCTGGGCCCCCTGGGAAGCGCAGAAGACACAGAAAGGGTGATGGAGGCACCTGCAGCCCATGGTGAAATTTTGCCTGCGCCAAGTCCTACTCGAAGGCAGAGCAGAACTCTCACCTTGAAGCTTGAACTGCCTCCATCTTGGTCCCTAGCCTCAAGAAGAGCTGCCGTGTCATGTAGCAAATGTAATTTGAAATCAGCCTCAACTCCTTTATGACTATTTTCTGTATGTGTGGAAATATGTTCCAATTTCAAGCAATTGATGTAAAGTATCAGGACATTCTATTGCTCTGCCTGTAGCCGTTAAGAAAACAAACAATATATACAAGGCTCTTCCCTCTGGGGAAGAAAGAGTTCTGAGGGGCCAGAGTCTGAAATGGATTTGACTGGGCTGAAATCAAGGTGTTGGCGGGGCTGTGCCCCCTCTGAGGCTCTAGGCGGGAATCTATTTCCTTGCCTCTTAGAACCTTAGGGCGTGTACTTAGTGCAGTCCCTGCTTTGAGAAACTTCTTTTTCGGGGATAACACATGGAACTTTATGAGTGACTTGTAAAGTTCTCTTCTCTTACCAGGAGCCCAAAGCAAAGCAAGGCCACGACAGTGTCCGTGGGCCCTGGCACTGTCGATTTTATGTGTCGACTTGACCAAGCCACAGGCCTCCCCCTGTTCCAACTCGCGTCTAGGTTTCCTGTGAAGGTCTCCTGCACGTGTGATTAAAGATCAAAATCAGTTGACTGTAGGCAAGGGAGGTTATCCTAGACCGTCCCGGTGGGCACGAGGCAACCCACTCAAAGGCCTGATCGAGGCTTCCCTGAGGAAGAAGGAATCCCACCTGTGGACAGCAGCTTCTCCTCACAGCCAGAGGTCCAGCTGCCCTGCCTGAGGCCCGCCCTGTAGTTCTGCACCTGCACACTCACCCCGACACGCGCGTGAGCCAATTCCTCGCCATCAACCTCTTAATACATCCGTTTCCCGTTCCTTTTCTCTGGCAGGGCCCTGCCTGGTGCTACAAGCACTGTTGTGGGCAGAGGTCGGGGATGCCCCCTCCTGTGGTCACATGGAGGACAGTCGGGCACTGGAAGGGCGTCAAGGTGAAGTCCAGGATAACAAGAGCAGGAAGTCCAAACCAAAGCAAAATTGCCAAGGACTAGGCGGGGTTGAGAGCGTCCTCCAAGAATCAAAACGAGGGAGGAGGGGCTCACAGAGCCAGAAGGGCTGAGCTCAGAAGCTTGGGGATAGCTGGGATCTAGGATCATTCCAGACGGGGCAGGGCTCAGCTACGGTGAGTGAGGCATTGCACTCGGGTCAAGAAAACTCAGTCATGACAATGAATATCTTAATACCATATTTTAAAAATAAAAATGAATGCAAAAAAATCTAGGATGAACCAAATATAAAACGTTAAAGAAAGACAGAATCAGAAGATCCACATGCTGTCGGTGGCTGGACTGTGTGTACCAGCCCAAGGGTCTCTGAAATGTCGTTTTGTTTGATGGGCCTGGCTGCTGGTCCCTTAGGACCTAGAGGAGGTTGCAGATGGTCTTCCTCAGGCTTGTGGTTCAAACACTGTTGAACAAACACCAGAAGGAAGTGGTGACCTAGGAAGCCTGCCAAAGTTACGTCCAAAAGCACACAAACTCAGGTGCTAGTCTGCCACCTGCATGAGCAACAGCCAAGATATGGAGCTGTGGGTGGAAATGGACAAAGAACCTGGAGAGAAAAATGGCAGAGCAGAGAGAGGCTGGGGCACCACGGCACCGAGACTTGAATAGCACACACGAGTAACCATCAGTAATCACTGGGCAAACCATAAGTCAGCACTGTGGGAAAGTGTTTCTGTAACTAGTTAGAAACAGCATGATACCATTCGACTGTGGTTTGTCTGAAAATTAACTGAGTCCAAATCAATGCAACTTAGAACGGTAAAAACAAAAACAAACAAAAAAATGCACATTACCGAGTTAAGGGGAGTTAATAGCATTTTGGTGATTTTCTTCTTGATTCTCTTCACTTCATAAAACTGAAACACTAATATTTAACATTTGTGGGGATTTTTGGGTGTCTTAAAACAGCACGGATTTATTTTCTCATAGTTCTGGGGTGCCAGAGTTTGAAATGAGTTCCACTGGGCTGAAGTCAAGGCGTTGGCGGGGCTGGATACCTATGGAGGCTCTAGGGGAGAATCTGTTTCCTTACCTCTTCCAACTTCTGGGGGCTGCCTGCATGACTAGGCTTGTGGCCCCTTCCTTGCATCATTTCAACCTCTTTTTCTTTAATTTTTGTGGGTATATAGTAGGTGTGTATATAACATTTAGTATTTGTATAACAGCACTTTGCTACTGTGGTGTATTAGGAATCAATCAAATATAAAATGTGATATAGCTCAGGAGAAGCCAGTCAGGGGGAGATGTTGAGTGCACACTCATGTACAAACACACACACACTCATGCACATGCACACTTACATGCAACTCCCTCCCCCACTGTCCTCAGATACGCTGCTTACTCAGAATTAGTCAAGACAAGAATATTCCCCTTTCTAATGCAGAAAAACTTATTTATTTATTCAATAGGGTAAAAATGGTAAGATTTCTTTTTACACCTTATTTCTATTATTGCTATATTTATTACCAAAAGTTGTACAAATGTAATTCATAATTAAATAGCAGTGTTGTTCTATATTGATTATATTATACTGGATATTAAAAATCGTAACAATCAAAAATTCATTTCATCAATAGGGGAACGGCAAGTTTTGCCTTAAACTTATTATTTCCAGGCCAGGCACAGCACAGTGGCTCATGCCTCTACTCCCAGCACTTTGGGAGGCCAAGGCAGGTGGATCATCTGAGGTCAGGAGTTTGAGACCAGCCTGACCAACATGGCTAAACCCCGTCTCTACTAAATCATACAAAAATTAGCTGGGTGTGGTGGCACAAGCCTATAATCTCAGCTTCTTGGGAGGCTGAGGCACGAGAATTGCTTGAACCCAGGAGGTGGAGGTTGCAGTGAGCTGAGATCACACCACTGCACTCCAGTCTGGGTGACAGAGCAAGACTGTCTCAAAAAAAAAAAAAAAATTTCCTTTATAAAGTGCTTCACATAACCAAAATATGTGAATCTCATAACAATTCATGCCCACACAGTATTAATTATTGCTAATACCAAATAGATTTGTATATAAAAATAACTATATGCAGTAATATGTGTTTAATCTAAAATAATAAATTCCATACAATTATTATTAGAATGTACGCACAGCCCTTACAAATAATGGATCAAACAGTTACCCTGATTAATACGTGAGCCACATTTCTAAGTCCTGTGAGGCCAGGGAATTGCAGGCTCATTGGAAATCCACGCTGCAGATTTCAAAGGGCTGAGTGGAGTCAAAGGTATTTCAGTTTGACTGCAGACAGTCCTTTTCCAGCTTGTGATCTTGTTCACATTAACTCCTCTGAACCCATTGCCCACATGCAAAATGGAGATTGTTAAAATAATTTTCCTCTGTTGTTATGAGGATCATAAGATAAAATGTGTACAAAGTGCCACGGGCATAAGATCTGGCACTTTAAATAAATGTTTGTTTCTTTCCTTTGCTGGCTGAAGAAAGTGGTAGGGGGAAAGCCTTTCTCTCATTTCTCATGAGGATTTAATAAGGCTTCCAATATGTGGGCCCTGCATTGCTAACTTGAAATGATGTGTTTCTGAGAACTTAGAGTGCTCAGGGCAGCAGCTGTCTGATCTTGTGAAATCCTCTAAAGAAAGGCTCACTCCAAGGGCCTCCAGAAACCTCTGAAGCCCCAGCACCGCTGTGAGCTGGACTCTGTGGCTCTGGCTAAGTGACACATGAAAGCACAGAAGGACACGGAATGTCTTCATCAGGGTTGGCCAAGAGGAGCAGTGAGCAAAGCTGTGGGTGCCTCATATCCTAGCAATTTCAAGGGCATAAAACACACCACTCATCCTTAATCATGTTTCCTGTTTCTGTTTGAGCATCATATAATAAGTTTCAAATATTATCACTATTTGTATGGATGTCATATCCACTTGACTGAATCATGTAAATGAATCCCAGTCAAACAAGTGGAGTCAGACCTATTCCAAGTAAACTTTCTGAGGGAACATCTCTGAGAAATCTGCACTGAAATCATGACAATTATTTTTGTATACCATAAATATTTACCAATAAGTATTTATAAATATCAACATGTATTTTTTTCTCTAGAAAATCAGATACCAGTTTTGAATGTAAGTAGTTTACTTATAGCTCTTTGAGAACAAGAAGTTTGACTCAGGTTTTTTTTTTTTCTTTAGCACTTTCCTATTGTAACCTGAGTGTAATTTAAAATTTCTCTAAAGTACTAAAGCAATCAACAGGGTTGACAGGTATTGACAAGTCTGTTTAATTGACTCTGATATAGATTGACGTATACAGTACTCAGAAAACAGTTGCTGAATGAATGGATTTCCAAGGTAAGGAGTTAGGTAAAAGGCAAAATTGTGTGGGGGAAGAAGCTAATTTGCAGAGAGGCTAGGGATCTTATTCTATTTTGTGTGTCCCATAGAAGTCTCTTCAATTCTCTCAGTCTCAAATCTTTCATCTGCAAAATGAGGATTCTCTTACTAATGCTACAAATTAGCACAAGGATTAAATGCTATGTCGTGCCTAAATGGCGTAGTGCAGCATTATAACAAATGGCAGTTTCCTCAAATCTACAGAGAGATACACTCAAACACCTCAAGGGTAAAAGTTAGTGAGTTATCATTGCAAAACTATTTGCAAAGGAGAATGTCGAAGGGACCGTGATGACACTGGGTTTTCCTTCATCACAGCATGAGTCAGCAATCTTCTAGTTGCAAAAGACTAAAATCCAACCAGAGTAGTTAGAAAAAGAAAGGTCTCCTGGAATTTTCAAAACCTTGGGAAAGGCAGGTGTAGAGGGATTTATGTTACCACCAGAACTTTCTGTCCAGGTTTTTCTGCTTTTCTCTGTGTTGACTTCATTCTGTCTCCCACATGACCAGAGTTACAACAGGGAACTGAGAAAGAAAATCATAAAACTGGAGTGCTGGGTTGGAAGGAACTAGAGGTATTATATCAGCATCACTGATTTTTTATGGTTTGGGGTCTTGCTCTGTGGTCCAGGCTGGAGTGCAGTGGCATGATCATAGCTCACTGTAGCCTCAAACTCCTGGGCCCAAGCGATCCTCCCAGCTCAGCCTCCCAAGTACTGGGACTACAGGTGTGCACGCCTAGCTAATTTTATTTCTATTTTTGTAGAGATGGGGTCTCTCTTGTTTTCTATAGATATATAAATATAGACATGTGTTATGTGCATGCATCTCCTCACAAAGTATATATTAATTACAGAGAGGAAAACAGAAACTGGATAGTGAAGAAATCTACAGACACCACATCAACTCAACCATCCGGTACCTCAGAAAGAGGCACAAATCCTCTTCTAGTATTTGTCAAAAAATTGCATACAGTGAATCTAAACATAAGGAAATATCAGATAAATCTAAATTAAAAGAAATTCTGCAGAATAAATGTCCTGTTCTCCTAAGAAACGTCAGGTCCCTGCAAGACAAAGACTGAGAAACTGTTCCAGATTAAGGAGAATGGAGCTATGACAGCTAAATGCAACATGTAATTCTTGAATAGATCTGAGGAAAATAGCTATAAAAGATATTGCAGGCTCACTTTGGGAGGCAGATCACCTGAGGTCAGGAGTTCGAGACCAGCCTGGCCAACATGATGAAACCCCGTCTCTACTAAAAATACAAAATTAGCTGGGCATGACGGTGCATGCCTGGAATCCCAGCTACTTAGGAGGCTGAGATAGGAGAATCCCTTGAACCCAGGAGACAGGGGTTGCAGTGAGCAGAGATCACACCATTGCACTCCAGCCTGGGCGACAAGAGCAAAACTCTGTCTCAAAAAAAAAAAAAAAAAAATATTGCAACAATTACCAAAATTTGAATATGGACTATAAATTGAATAACAGCTTTGTATCCATGTTAACTTTTCTGATTTGGATAACTGCACTGTGGTGTATTTTTAGGAATATTCTTAGTATATTCTCAGGAAATACATACTGAAGTATTTAGGGGCAAAGGCACAATTCTGAAGCTTGTTCTCAAACATTTCAGAAAGACAAATACATATATACATACATTTAGCAAGTAGGGCAAATGTAAACTCATTTGTAAGTCTAAGTTAAAATAATAAAAATGTTTATAGACTTATTTACCTGTTTTTCTGCCTACAGACAGATACATTTTACTGCAGCTTATCGAAAGCAAATCTCTCAGGCTCTTTGAACGCGAAGCTGTGGCGAATGTTGTTGACCTGCTTCCCTTGGATTTGCTTTCTTTTTGCAGATGCTAATTTTGTCTGGGGCCCTAGAAAAAGACTGTCTTTGATGTTAAAACAAAAACCGCATCTTATGGGGCACACTGTGGAAAACAGCACAAGCTGAAACAATATCAAGACTTAAAAGGGGTTATTTGTTCTAATGTACACACACAGACACACGCACAGAGACAGACAGACACACACGCACAGAGTAAAAATTGCAACAGTAGAGAAAGGAATGAAATAAAAAGTAAAAATCTCCTTCCCAAATCCATTCCACTCCCCAGAGGAAACCACTATTAATGATTTTTTTGCATATCTTGTCTCTAAATTTAAGGAATTTTCTTTTTTTTCTTTTTCTTTCTTTCTTTTTTTCTTTTTTTTTTTGAGACAGATTCTCTGAGTCTCACTCTGTCACCCAGGCCGGAGTGCAGTGGCCGGATCTCGGCTCAATGCAACCTCCGCCTCCCAGCTTCAAGCAATTCTCCTGCCTCAGCCTCCTGAGTAGCTGGGATTACAGGCACACGCCAACACGCCCAGCTAATTTTTGTATTTTTAGTAGAGACGGGGTTTCACCATGTTGGTCAGGCTGGTCTCGAACTCCTGACCTCGTGACCCGCCTGCCTCGGCCTCCCAAAGTGCTGGGATTTCAGGCGTGAGCCACCGCACCTGGCTGGGAATGAAGGAATTTCCCACAATGTCAATAGCTACTAAATGGCAGAGAAGAAACTAGTCACTCTTCAAATGCTTTGAATTGTTTTATTTTGTTCTAAAACTCGTTTTATGGTTCAAAGTCTTACATTTACAAAGGCGCTGCTCCATCATGGTCAATCTCAAAGGCCCACACATACCTATCCTGAAATCCAAATGCGTAAATAAAAATATAAGTGCAAACAACACAAAAGAGACCCAGATTTATACATATACATTGAGATGCCTATTCCATGTAAGAAATGTATTCGTTCTTTTAACAATTTTAATATAATCGATTTTTCTCCCCGTTTATGCGACAGTCTCTGAAGGTTCCTGGTTTGTCTTCTACACAGTGCTTTCTCTGCTCATGAGTCACATGAAACTTCTCTGGAGCAGAAATTCTGCAGAAACAACTCTCTCTGCCCCTTGGATTACCCCCCGGAGACAGTCAGTGGCACAACGACAATGCAATTAAATTAACAAAGCATGTCTCAAGATTGTGTATCATATACTCATTAGCAGCAAATAGGAACTATTTCTAGCTGGATATTACATCCTAACCACACTCCCTTAGAAATTATTTGTCTTTTGATTAAATAATTAGATGCGTACACTTAAAATACTTCCATTCTTTACTTTAAAAAGTCATTAAAATATACTCACTGACTACAATTCCTCGAGGAAAATTTTCTTGGAATAAAGTTCCTTCCATTACCCTTTGGAGCAAAGGAAATTTATTCTAAGAAAACTCAGGAAAATTTTCTTAGAATAAAGTTCCTTCCATTACCCTTTGTTCCAAACAACAGGCAAATATCATTTTAATTACGACGACGCTTTGTTGTTCTCTGCAACGTCTTTTTTGCCCTGAGCCTAGTTTAAGCTCCAGGTAATCTAATTTCTTTCTTTATTTTCCTTTTTTTTTTCTTTTAAAAGATTGTTGTCTCTTTCCTTAGTATCCTTTGGCATGGCTTTTTTCTCCAGCCCCAAGAAGCTCCCAGGATCACTGAGTTCCATATAATATTCCTTGTAACTAAAACTGAGAGTGTTTGTTGATGTTGATTTTGGACCAAGAAGCTGGCAGGCAGGTGTCCAACAAACAGTTACCTGAGTGTGGAGAAGGACTGTGGGAATCATTACCATCTGTGTTTGCCATGGTGTTCCAAGATCCTTCCTCCTGGAAACCCAACCTCCCCTTTACTCTGTGGTTTCCAAGTCTAAAAACTGCCTCGGGTCTGGCAACTGTGTAAGCAATTACGACTTTATAGACTGACTGCTTTCAGCCCCTGGTCATCCATCCTTGATTTCTTCTGCAAGTATAAAATGATTATTGCCCTTCTGTTTGTCTTTAGAGGTGCTGGTTCTATTAACCACCTCCATAACTTTTGCAGGTCAGCCCTTCTTGGTCACCACTCTGATCCTGCCTCTCCTTGTAATAGTCGCATACATCTGGTTTCAGAGACTAAGTCTCACCACTTGGCCTCTATTGCTCCAGGGTTCTATGACCCTCTTTATTACCGGTGAGCCTGGATCTGTAAAATGGCCTCTTTCCAACCAGCCATGGTTTATAGGGCTACCACCAAATATATTGTAGTGATACTTTTTGCTAGTGTGTTGCTTGAGGGCTTGCTAAATGGTGTCTCCTCTTAGCTGCTTCATGGAACATACTCATCTAATAGACCTTCCAGTCTTGCATGGTATGTTCCTAGCAGACCACCTTCACTGTGTTTTTTAATTCCTTCTGCCATGGCAATTTTGGCATTTCAATTTCACTTTGCATGTTGGGAGACGATTCTGGTGTTTCTTCACATCTTTTGAGCAAAGGGCATTGAGAGTAGTGTTCAAAGACATCAGCAAAGCCGCTCTGAAGCAGAAAACAGATTTGCTCACATTTCAGGGTAAGAAAGTGAGAGTCTGCCTCCCCGCCATGAGACATTCCGGGATAATGAAGCAGAATACATCTCCAGAGGGGGAGAAGTGAGAGTTTTGTTAGCAGCTCCTACATAAGATCGGGGTGTCCTAAACTTGGAATGTTTCATCTGTGACAGAGACCCTGTTTGAACAGTATTTACCGGGGCTCACTCTGCATCACCTCCTTTAAAATTGGGGGGTCAGGATGGATGACCCAGTGTGTACTTGAAGCTCCTGCTGTCTGCTGTGCTAAGCTGTCTGGATCCGGCTGGTCTCATTGCCTCCTTCCTGGCCACGTGCGTGGAAGTGTGATGGGCTGACCTGGCAGCTGCTGCTGTTTAGAGACTGCTTGACCCCTTGGAAAAGAATGCTTGTTCTATGTTTGTTGCTTTTTCCATGTTGCTGCTTTCTCTGTGCTTCTAGGAACCATCCCAGGGGTGAGTGATAGGGTGTTAAATCCGGGATCTCAAGAAAGTGCTCCTAAAACAACAAACTCTCCTCTTCCTACCTGATGTTCTGACCACTTTTACCACGTTCCATTAGAATCCCCAGAATATTCCTCAATTGCATGCCAAAGAGGCCTTCTTGCTCCTCTTAGATGTAGTCCTTTCCCTCCCTTACGAGGCCCAGCAGGCCTCTAGATGTGTTGCATTGCAACTTAACCTGAGTTTACAGACATAGCAGCCAAGAGGAAAGGAGGCGCAGATCCTGATGTGGACATATGTTGTCCACCTGGAGCTCTGATATCATTGAGGGGTTGTGTTAACCAACCATAGAATTGCCTAAGCGTCTTATTCTTGTGTGGCATTTAATAGATAGCTTTATTTTATGTTACGTTATTTTATTTTTTTAGAGACAGGGTCTCACTCTGGCCCCCAGGCTAGAGTGCAATGGCATAATCAAAACTCACTATAGCCTTGAACTCCTGAACTCAAGGGATCTTCCCACCTCAGCCGCATGAGTATCTGGGACTATAGGCCTGCGCCACCATACTCAGCTAAGTTTTTTATTTTATTTTTTGTAAAGATGGAGTCTTGCTATGTTGCCCAGGCTGAGCTGGTCTTGAACTCCTGGTCTCAAGTGATCTTCCTGACTCAGCCTCCCAAAATGTTGAGAATACAGGTATGAGCCACCACACCCAGCTGTGACTCTTCTTACTAAGCCATGTTTAGTCACTATCATGTCACCAGCTACCAAAAGTAATTTTACTGATTGGCAGAACCACGCCTAGAAGGAGAGTGGGAGGTGACTTGTTCGTTACCAACTGTATTATTGGTTAAATTTGGTTAAATTTAACCAGACTATATTGGTTAAATTTATCAGTATCAATTTCTTTTCTTTTGAGACAGAGTCTGGCTCTGTTGCCCAGGCTGGAGTGCAGTGGCTCACTGTGACCTCCACCTCCTGGGTTCAAGCAATTCTCCTGCCTCAGCCTCCCTAGTAGCTGTGATTACAGGCACCCGCCACCATGCCCAGCTAATTTTTGTATTTTTTTAGTAGAGATGAGGTTTCGCCATGTTGGCCAGTCTGGTCTAGAACTCCTGACCTCAGGTGATCCACTCGCCTTGGCCTCCCAAAGTGCTGGGATTACAGGCGTGAGCCACCGTACCCGGCCATCAGTGATCATTTCTAAAAGTATTACTGAACATTAGATTAACATACAGTGGGGGGGATAGTATTTAAAATAATAATAAAAGAGCTAGTGCCAGAAGATACATCAGTAGTAGCAAAACATATAGATAAAGATATAGATAATGGCAGATACTGTTTCCCGTCTACTCCAAAGCTAGCCCCTTTCTTAGTCCTTGTGGGATTTTGGATTTTGTTTTTGGGTTTTTTTTATTTTATTTTATTAATTTTTTTTTCTTTTAGAGATGAGGATCTCACTATGTTACCCAGGCTGGTCTCAAACTCCTGAGCACAAGTGATCCTCCCTCCTTGGCCTCCCAAAATGTTAGGATTACAGGTCAGTCCTGTACATGCCCAGCCAGTCCTTGTTAATAAAACCTAAATTTTGACAAACTTTTGAGTTAAGATATTTTGATCTTAGGGAAGCTTTCCAGTCTGAGGTCTGGGATGGGTCCATGGCACAAATCTGGCTAATGAGGCATGAGCCGCTGTCCTGGGGCCATCTGGGAAGGATTTTCCTCACTTAGAGGCAAGCATGTGGGATGAAATTCTGCCCTGCCTGCACCACACCCACTTCTCATCTTTGATGGAGCCACGGGGAAGACTGAGGGCTGCAGGGATGAGCCTCAGAGTCCTAGCACACTTGACTTCTCACTTAATGCCAGTGACACGCCCCTACCTCTAGATTTCTTGTGATGCGAAAAAATCAAATTCATTTATTTTTTTTACTTATCAGTAGACGAGTCATATCTTATTTGCAGCCAAGGCTTCCTTAGTGGGGTCCATAAATCAAAGGAGTATAGAGTTTACCTGGAGACCACATTTGAATATTATTTAGACTCAGTGTTACCTTGTTTTCATTGTTATTGTAATTGTCTTTATTGCTGTTATTGGCAGGTGTGTGGGAAAGGGGGAAATTACCACTTTGAACACAACTAGGACAGGATAACCCAGCCTCAAAGATTTGAGGGAAGCCGAGCGCAGTGGCTTACGCCTGGAATCCCAGCACTTTGGGAGGATGAGGCAGGTGGATCGATCAAGAGGTCAGGAGATCGAGACCATCCTGGCTCACACGGTGAAACCAAGTCTCTACTAAAAATACAAAAAAACAATTGGCCAGGCATGGTGGCACACCTGTGGTCCCAGCTGCTCGGGAGGCTAAGGGAGGAGAGTCACTTGAACCCAGGAGGCGGAGCTTGTGGTGAGCCGAGACCACACCATTGCATTCCAGCCTGGGCGACAGAGTGAGACTCCATCTCAAAAAAAAAAAAAAAATGAGGAAAATTGGAAATATTCACTCTAGGAAAATAAGAGTTTGGAAGGTGTGGTGATATCTATCTTCAAATATTAAAATAGCAAACATGTATAAAAGAGATTTAAGCATTTCTGTGTGTTTCTGAAGGACAAAAATAAGACCTATGGATGGACTTTGTACAAAGTGAGGTTTGTGCAGGTAGAACTCACTACCGAGAATCGTTTAAACCTAGACTGAACTGCTCCGTGACATAGCTGACTTCCTAGTATTGAAGGTTCCTGGTGCAGGTGAGGTGGCCACCTGCAAGGCTATAACCTTGAAAAGAAGTCACTGTTCAGGGTGAGAGTCTGGAAGTGATGTCCTTGGGGTCTTTTTCGCTCGACAATTCTACGCTGCTGTCCCTTTCTGTCATAAAAATTAGTAAATTAATAACTATGATATCATAAAATCTGAAATACCAAAGACAGCTGGATGCAAGTTTAGGTCCTTATGAGGTTTGGAAAATATTTGCCAATGATTTTTAAAAATCTCCGAAAACATGACTATAATTCTCGCTGTTTATAAGAGACCTAGCATTTAAAAAATAAATCACTATACCAATATTTAAGAGTATTAGAAAACAGTAATCAGTGCCAGAACGAACAAGTCAATGAAGCAGGTTAGATAAACAAAAACAAACCTTAGCGTACATAGAAATTTGGTATATGCTAAATGGGGAAATAGATGTATACGTAAATTTATAGTGTGGGAACAACTGATTAACCCTTTGGGAAAAATAAAGTTGGAATCTTATTTCCTAAAACACATAAAAATAAATTCTAGACATAAATCAATATTAATTTTTTAATATTATAAGTGTTTTTTAACAAAATCATAGAAGACTAGTAGAAATCAGTGCCTGTTTGTTCCAGAAAGAGGAAACTATTTCTTTAGCATAAAATGAAAATTGAAGAAATTAAAAAGGACATCATTATTCACAGGTGACATGATTGCCTGGATAAGGAATCCAAAAGAATTTACAGGTAAACTCTAAGAATTAATAAGATAATTTAACAAAATATACTCTTTCTATATATATAAAATTACTGTATACCAACAAAAACCAAACCCAGGGAAATTAATTTTTTTAAACACCATTAATAGCTTCAAAATTATCAAGTAATTGGATTAAACTGAACAATATATGTTCAAAAATATCTGTAAAGATAATTATAAATTTCTGTAAAAAACGTATTTAAATTGACCCAAATAGTGGGAGATACAACATGTTCAGATTGTAAGGCTCAGAACTATAAAGACATGAATTCTAAGTCAGCTTATCCAATCGCAGCTAAAATCCTGAGAATGTGTGCATGTGTGTGTAACTGGATGAGCTAATTCTTAAATATATATAGAAATGCCAAAGGAATAGCCAAGACACTCATGAAAAGAAATAGGTGGAAGGACTTGCTCTACCAGATACCAGAGCTCATTATGAAGCTGTAGTAATAGAGACAGTGAGCTATTAGTGCACGAACAGAAACAAACACTAATGGAAGAGAATATGCTACCCAGACACAGGCACAAAATGTATAACAAAGCAGAACAGCAGATTGAACCTAGGAGGCAGAAGTTGTAGTGAGCTGAGATTGTGCCACTGCATTCCAGCCTGAGCAATAGAGCCAAACTCCATCTCAAAAAAAAAAAAAAAAAGTCAGGAAACAACAGATGCTGGAAGAGGATGTGGAGAAATAGAAACGCTTTACACTGTTGTTGGGAGTGTAAATTAGTTCAACCATTGTGGAAGATATTGTGGTGATTCCTCAAGGATCTACAACCAGAAATACCGTTTGACCCAGCAATCTCATTACTGGGGGTGTATACCCAAAGGATTATAAATTATTCTACTATAAAGACACGGGCACATGTATGTTTATTGCAGCACTGTTCACAATAGCAAAGACTTGGAACCAATGCAGATGCCCATCAATGATAGACTGGATAAAGAAAATGTGGCACATATATACCATGGAATACTATGCAGCCATAAAAAGGATGAGTTCATGTCCTTTACAAGGACTTAGATGAAGCTGGAAACTGTCATTCTCAGCAAACTATTGCAAGAACAGAAAACCAAACACCACAAGTTCTCACTTATAAGTGGGAGTTGAACAATGAGAACACATGGACACAGGGAGGGGGAACATCACACACTGGGGCCTGTCAGGAGGTGGGGGACTAGGGGAGGGATAGCATTAGGAGAAATAGCTAATGTAGATGACGGAGTGATGGATGCAGCAAACCACCATGGCACGTGCATACCTATGTCACAAACCTGCACATTCTGCACATGTACCCCAGAACTTAAAGTATAATAAAAAATATACATTTTAAAAACAATAGAATAAATCAAATAGATACTTGACAAAGAGAAATCCCAGTGGTCAATAAATATATGAAAAGCTGCTCAACTGCATTAAAAAAGGAAATTAAAACCACAAAGTAGCACCACACATTTTACCAGATGGGTAAAATATTTGAAGAAAGTGAAGTCAAAAAACTGTAATAACCTGCTTTTGGGAGAATAAGTTAATATAACAGTTCAAAAACTCCTTTGGTGTTGAAGATTTAAAGACATCAAAATTTTATGATCCAGAAAATTCTAGGTGAACATTCCAGAGAAATGAATGCATATACGTACCTGTGTGCATGTACAAAAATGCTGACAGCACTATAGTTCAGAGCAACCAAAATTACAAACAAACCAAATGTCCATTAAGTGAATAAATTGATGTATATTTGAATGGAATATTATAAAGCAACAAGAATAAGCTATAGCTACATGTCACAAAATTGATAAATGGTGCAATCATTATGGTGCAAAAGACAGGTATAAATAATGTATATGGGAGGATATGCCTATCATTGATTTTCCTTTTTTAGGGAGGCCTATTTATATGATTAATAAAAAGAAAAACAAATAAATTATAACCACAAAGGTGAATCATGCATTGGTTTTCCATTGCTGCATAATAAACTATCCCAAAATTTAGTAGCTTAAAACAAAAACCGTTTATTATCCCATAGATGCTGTGGGTCAGGAATCCCAGTGTGGCTTAGCTGGATGCCTCCGGCTCATGGTCTCCCACAGGCTCAGTCAAGGTACTGCTGGCCTGCATTCATCTCAAGGCTGGATTTGGGAAGGAGCTGCTTCCAACCACATTCACATGATTGTTGGAGGCCTTCAGTCCTTGCTGGCATTTGGGAGGACACATCAGTTCCTCGACTCATGAAGCTCGTAGTGTAGCATCTGCATCCCCTAGAGCAAGAGCCGAGAGAGGGAACCGGAGAAGAGAGGAGGAAGGGGGAGAACAGAAACCACAATCAGATCCACTCTCAAAAATGGCACACCATTGCTTCTGCTGGATTCTATTGGCTTGAAGCAAGTCTGTGAGTTCAGCCCACACTGAGTGGGAGGAGATTACAGGGGCATGAATACCAATCGGGGCCATCGTAGAGGATGTCTACCACAGGCAGTTACTGCTAAAGCAAAAAGGAACATTGTGATCACGAAGAGAAAAAGAGATGAAGGAAGTTTCTGGAGTGTTGGCATCATTGTATTTCTTAATACACACACACACACACACACATTTCAAACCCTCTTTAGGATGTACATTATAACTCATAATAATGAAAAACTATAAAGTTATACATGTATACAGAAACCATAATGAAACCTACATTATTAAGCATAGAAAATATTTTAAATATCTTTATGCCTAATAACATTATTTAACAAATTAAAAGGGGAAGAATACAATAGATTAAAAGAGATAAGAATACAATAGTCAAAAAACAATGTAAACAAAATAAAATATAAAAATATCATACAGGCTGGTCCGATGGTAGTGGGTTATCAGAACTTATTAACATTAGTGTCACTAAAGTTGGTATACAACCCCCCCACTGATAAATTTGACTGGCTTAAAAAAATAAATTAATTAAAAAATAAAAATATCATACAATAGTCAACAAAAAACATAAACAAAAACAAAAGTCAGACAAGGTGGCTCACACCTGTAATCCCAGCATTTCGGGAGGCTGAGGGGGGAGGATCACTTGAAACCAGAAGTTTGAGACCAGCCTGGGCAACGTAGTGAGACCCCCATCTCTCCCAAAAAACAAAAATACAAAAATTAGCCATGCCTGGTGGCATGTGCCTGTAGTCCCAGCTACTTGGGAGGCTGAGGTGATCTGGCCACTGGGCTCCAGCCTGGGTGACAGAGCAAGATCCTGTCTCAAAAATAAAAAAAGATGAATAATACAACAATAAAAGAGCGTTTATGCATTAATCTATACAGACTTTATATAAATCAATTAGGGAAAAAAGGACTACTGTAATTCCAGCACTTTGGGAGGCCGAGGTGGGTGAATCGCTTGAGGCAGAAGTTCAAGACCAGCCTGGCCAACGTGGCAAAACCCCATCTCTACTAATTATGCAAAAATTAGCCAGATGTGGTGGTGCACACCTATAGTCCCAACTGCTTGAGAGGCTGAGGCAAGAGAATCGCTTGAACCCAGGAGGTGGAGGCTGCAGTGAGCCAAGATCGTGCCACCGCACTCTAGCCTGGGTGACAGAGTAAGACCCTTTCTCAAAAAGGAAAAAAAAAAATACAGGCAAAGTTATAAGAAACTCTTAAAAGACAGTATACAAATGATCAATAAACACATAAAAATGTTCAACTTTACCATCAAAGGCTAAGAGTAACAGCAGAAGCAAAACATGTTTGCTGCTTTTTTTTTTTTTTTTTTTTTTGAGATGGAGTCTTGCTCTGTCGCCAGGCTGGAGTGCAATGGCGCAAGCTTGGCTCACTGCAACCTCCACCTCCTGGGTTCAAGTGATTCTTCTGCCTCAGCCTCCCGAGTAGCTGGGACCACAGACACGTGCCACCATGCCCGGCTAATTTTTTTTTGTATTTTTAGTTGAAATGGGGTTTCACCATGTTGGCCAGGATGGTCTCGATCTCTTGGCCTCGTGATCCGCCCACCTCGGCCTCCCAAAGCACTGAGATTACAGGCGTGAGCCACCACGCCCCGCCTGCTTCTTAAATTAACAAAGATGTTTTGAAAGACAGCTTTCACTGGTGAAGAGCGTGTAGTGAAATCAGCACTCTCACACTCTGCATTAGGCTACATCTGACCATCCTAGAAAGCAACTCAACAATGTATCAGGATTTTCCAAATGCAAATGGTTTGACTGTATTCTAGAACGTTACTTTAAACCTTTAAGTAATGTAACTGTATTAAATGAAGTTTGAAAAATAAGAAATAAAAATTAATATCTGTAATCCTACTACCCTCATAACTCAACTATCATTATTCTGGTTAAATTCTGGCCAGACGCAGTGGCTCACACCTGGAATCCCAGTACTTTGGGAGGCCGAAGTGGGCGGATCACCTGAGGTCAGGAGTTCAAGACCAGCCTGGCCAACATGGTGAAATTCCGTCTCTACTAAAAATACAAAAATTAGCCGGGCGTGGTGGTGCATGCCTGTAATGCCAGCTACTTGGGAGGCTGAGGCAGGAGAATTGCTTGAACCGGGAGATGGAATTTGCAGTGAGCCAAGACCGCACCACTGCACTCTAGGCTGGACAATATAGTGAGACTGTCTCAAAAAAAATTTCCTTGCAAGATTTTTTAAAATATGTTTTTGTAGATCGCTGTAATCACCATGCACATGGTTGCATTTTTTAACTTAATATCATATGATGTAAATTTTTCCACATTGCCATATATTTGATTGCCACACACTGTTCCTTAGAGTAAAAATACCATGGTTTATCTTGAAATTATCTTGAAATAATTTAAATAATGTTTTCTCAACTCTTTAATTAGTTGCTAAAAGTTTGCGTGAATTTATAAAGTCGTCAAGGAGGCATGAAAATCAGTTTAACTCCATCTCAACAGCAGTGAATATTGTTTGATACGGTCTCTTTTGATTTAGTGATGCAAAGAGCTTTTTTTGAATTTAGCCTTCTGACAAAGACACTTTAATAGAGGCAAGGCTGAGTTCGCACACTGCTCACAGTTCACAGTTCAGGGCCAGCTTCCGACTGCCTGACACAAGAACAATTAGAAACAGAATGTATGGAGGTGGATAAGAATCACTATGTGATGATATCATACAGTTCAAAAGATCTGATGTTATTTATTAAATGTCATCATCTATAGGCCTTAAAAGAAAGAAAACTGTTCCACAAAACTATCCCATGTTCTAACTGAAAATGAAAGAACTAATAGGAACTGTTTTGAAAGAAAGGCAGTTAAAAATAAACTGATAATGGACAAAATAAATCCACTAGAAATTACAGTCCAGGAATATATGTCTCTAGAAAGTTAATTAGGACAGAGGAAAAGGACTTATATCTGACCTGAGATCAATAATCCTTAATTGCATTAAAGACAATTAGGTAGAATGTCCAAAGGATATTCTTTTATGAAACTAAAAGGAAGGAAAGGTCACTGTGATTTAATACAAACTATATTTGGTCTTGACCCTGACTTCTGGCACAGAACTCCTAAAGCCCTTGGAATTTCCTGAGTAATAGAAGTGTTGTTTATAACTCATAATGAGCAGCTTCCATCACAGCTGAGTTTATGCTAATGGCGTGACTTAAAGCGGGGTTCCTAGACAGCCTCAGGATGCGGCTGGTCGCCAGAAAGACCAAGTAAGTAGGGGCTTGGAACTTTCAGCCCCACCCACTGGGTTCTGGGAAGAGGAAGGAGACGTAGAGATTGAGTGATATAAAAACCCTTGAACAGGCCAGGCGTGGTGGCTCATGCCTGTAATCTTGGCACTTTGGGAGGCCAAGGCGGGTGGATCACTTAAGGTCAGGAGTTTGAGACCACCCTGGCCAACATGGTGAAACCCTGTCTCTCATTTTAGGAGCAGGATTTCGTTTCCTGTGTTGTTCATTATTGTATCCCTTGCACCTAAAAAAAAATGCCTGCTAACCAATAAATAGTTGTTAAATAAGTGAATCCTAGAATGGATCCATACCTGGTTACATACTGGAAACTTAATCAAAATTAACTTTCTAACCTCTCCCCTCCCACTGTCTATCTCCCCCTCTAATCTCTCTTCCTATCTTTCCTCTCTCCCTATCCCATTCTCTTCCATTGTACATACGGCAAAATGAGTTCAGAGAGGCTTTCCACAGAAAGACACGACAGCAAAGCAGAGCAGAGGGGCAGTAGTTGGCCTAGGAGGGTGGAGCCAAAGAGTTTATTTTAAATGGAATGAAAAAGCATGGTTGAAAGTTGATGAAAATGATTCAGTAGAGACAAACTGGTGACCTCACAAAAGCACCACCGATTGACGTCTCAAGAACTTGACCAGATCCAGAGCACAAGTGGAGGGCATGGGTCTTCGGTGGGCACGGCAACAGCCAGAAGGCCAAGCAAACATGTTCAGATGCAAAGGAGGCTGGAGGTGATGGTAACAGCTTGTAGAACTTTTTTAAATATTTTTTCCAGAGAAATAGGAAAAGCATCACTGAGTGGGGAACAGGAAGGAGGAGCTGTAAGTCTGAAAAGAATGACTAACGTGGGAAATCATAGTCTAGCACAAGAGTGAGTTATTGGACTAGGGAAAGGAGGCGGAATTGCCAGAGAGAGGTGGTTGAATTTAAAGTGAGACCAACCATTGGGTCAACATGATCTGAGATTTTTTAATTTGCTTATTTGTTTGTTTGATGTGATTATTCTGCCACACGGTTCAGCGTGAGCAGCAAGAGAGCAGCATTTAACAAGCTTTGGGGTTTTCCAAGCAAGTGTTGAGAAATAAGTAAGGGCAAGGGAATTGGAGCACAAGCAAGGGAGGAGTTCCTGGTGATGGACAATAAAGCCTCCGCTGGGGAAGGCAGGCAGGGAGGCAGTGAGGCAGTGAGGGGGAACGTGAACTTGTGGGAGGGAGGCATAGATGGCAGGGTTCAGTAAGGCCCAGGAATGTTGGAGTCCAGGCACTACAGAGAGTGAGCTGAAGACAGGAGCTGGTGGTCTGAAAGTGAAATATTTGAAATTGGGCTTTGGAAGGGTTGCGTTTCTTAACAACGACAACGATATGGAATGGGAATAAAACAGAGAGGAAGATAAAAGCCTGGAGAAAAGTTCTAGAACAAAGAGGGAGGATATTGAAAGTATTTTATTCCCAAGATTGCTGTATGTTTATACAGTTAATTCATGATTTCCACGTGTGTTAAAGCTGTATAATGGCCCAACCTAGGTGCACATTAGGGGCAAGTTCAGGGAGCCTTTAGAAAACGTTAGTGCTGGGGACCCACACTAGATCAAGTGAATTAGAATTTTTGAGGTTGAAGATTTTTGTTTTAGAATTTAAAGGAGAAGTATAAAATGTATTCAAAATTTAAATGCATTCTGTCCAAGATCAGAAAATAAAAGTAACAAAGCAAACTCCTCCTCCTACAGGCTCCCACATTGCCCAACACATGGTAGGCACTCAGATATTTTGGAATGAACAAATTAATGAAATAGGCAGATTTTCTATTCTCAGAACTGTGCTTCTCAAAGTTGAATGTGCGTATGAGTCACCTGGGAAACTTGTTAAAATGCAAAATCTGATGTAGTTGGTCTTGGGTTTAGCTGGAGTTCATGAATTTAAACTGGGAGATGCCAGGATACTGACTCATAGAGGATGTTCTTACTAGCAAAGTGATGAGGGACGCTTCTGGTGGCAATGGATAGGAACTGCTGAAGAAGTGGATGCCAGGCCACAAGGGCAGGTTAACTTTTGACTTAACGAAAATTAGTGAGAACTTGGCCAGGTGCAGTGGCTCATGCCTGTAATCCCAGCACTTTGGGAAGCCAAGGCAGGCAGATCGCTTGAGGCCAGGAGTTCAAGAACAGCCTAGCCAACATAGCAAAACACCGTCTCTCCTAAAAATACAAAAATTAGTCAGGCGTGGTGGTGGGTGCCTGTCATCCTGGCTACTCAGGAGGCTGAGGCAGAAGAATCGCTTGAACCTGGGAGGTAGAGGTTGCAGTGAGCCAAGACCATACCACTGCACTCTTCAGCTTGGGCAACCAGAGCGAGACTCTATCAAAAAAATAAATAAATAAATAACGAATAGGAGAGAAAAATTATGAACCACTCACAAAATTAATGCTCATTCCTGAGGGCATCTGAAGTCATGAACAAAGCAGCGTGGACTGGCCAGTCCTAGTCTAAAATTCCCTTCTGTGGTGTGTCACCTGAATCTAATCATGACAAAGCATCAGGTGAACCCTAAATGAAGGTTACCACCTGGATTCTACACTTCAAAAATATGAACATCACAAAAGACAAGAAAAATGTGAGGAACTACTGTAGACAGAAGAAAAACAAAATGAGATGAAAGCTAAGTGAAGCATGAGATGCTGGATTGAATCCTGTTCCTGAAGAGAAAAGGGGATTGCAGAGAACATGACTGGGTCTGCTAGTGATATCTGAGTGAGGTCTGCGTGGTGGCACAGTATCGATGCTGACTTCCTGATGTGGACAGATGTACCCTGGTTATCCAGGAGACTGTCCACGGTTTTACACAGCATACTCAGCAAAGAGTTTTAGGGTGAAGAAGCATCATGTCTGCAATTACTCACAAATGATTCAGAAAAATTCTTAATAATAATAATGCTGTGGGTGGAGGGAGATGAGAGAAAGAAAGAAACTACAGTAAATCCTCATTGAATGTCATCAATGGGTATCTGGAAGCCGAAACTCTAAATAAAATGACACAAAATGAAGCCAATTTTTCCGTAGATTAATTGATATAAGTAAGAGTGAAGTTTCTACAGCACATTTCTGGTCACAAAAACATCATCAAACTTCTAAACAAAGACCCAGAACACTTTAATATTAATCTTTTTTGTTTTTATTAATCTTTATTAAATTTATGGAGAACTCTCATTGAAATAATGTGTTCAATTCTCATTGAAATAAATGAGAACTCTTCATTAATTTAATAAAGGTAATTAAAAACAAGAAAGAGAATTATTTACCCAATTGTTGATGACACAGTGAGTGAAGATGTCAAAACAGTGGTGGGTTAAATCAAGGAATAAATGTTTGCAAAGCAAAAGCTGTCAGGAGCACCTCCTGACACCACGCAATTCAAAACCAATCACAAATATGGTGGCTCATTGAGCATATTTCTATTGCATCATCTATGTTTGTGCATTTGTATTACTATCATAGACTTTAGGAATGTTTGCTTTTTAATCATTTGTTTTCATTCATTCGTTTTCCAACCCATTTATCCCAGTTAGTGTCATGGGTGGCAGGAACCATCCTGGCAGCTCAGGTCGGGAAGGGAAAATCAACCTGGACTGGCACCATCCCATCACAGAGCGCACTCACACTCACACTGGGACCATGTAGACACATCAGTTCACCTAAATGCATGGCTTTGGGATGCAGGAGGAAGCCCAAGGACCCAGAGAGGAAAAAACCCACCCAGACATCGGGAGAACACGCAAACTCCATAAACAGAAAACCCTGGTGGAAATCAATTTTTTTCTCAACTATGTTATAACAGAATGATATTATTCAAGGACCTGATGAATACAGAAATTCTTTATACTACTTTTTCGGCTTTTCTGAGTGTTCAAAATTATTTCAAAGTAAAAAAGTTTAAAAAATCAAAATCAAGCTGCGTATAGTGGCTCACACTTATAATCTCAATGCTTTGGTAGGCCAAGGCAGGAAAATCATTTGAGGTCAGGAGTTCATGACTAGCCTGGGCAACATAGCAAGACCCCATCTCTACGAAAACACAAAATTTGTCAGGTGCAGTGGTGCACACCTATAATCCCAGCTACTCAAGAGGATAAGTCAGGAAAACCACTTGAGCCCAAGAGGTTGAGGCTGCAGTGAGCTGTGATTGGGCCACTGCACTCCAGCCTGGGTGACGGAACAAGATCCCATCTCAAAAATTTAAAAATAAATAAACTGGTTTTCTAATACCTTTTTTTGTCAAAAATAATATATGGCCTTTATTGACAATAAATAAAACGTATATTAACAAAAACAAAAATATTTTAACAATATAAAAAGCACCAATAATGTCATTCATTACAACAAACTACTCAGCTTTTTTAAATAATATGCACCAAATATATATTTTATATGTTGTTACATATTGTGTATATGTTTATATAATTATGTATTGTATAGTTATAATAATTGTATATTAATAATATAACACTTGTCTTCCTAAACTTTCTAATGATTTTGAAGTCAGCCTTAGTCATAGTGAACACTGGATCACTCCGTTAGTAAGAACAGTCGGTCACTGAAAATTATCAAATAATAACACTCATTTAGCATCTTCCGGGGGTGTAGGTGGTCCTGTTCCCCAGGCAGGAAACAGTTGCCTCACTGGTGCTGAGCATGAACCAGAGAAAGGCAAGCCGCGGGCCACACCTCCTTGCCGCCCAGACACACAGGGACACCAAGTCAGGCAGACAGCTGGATGAGAAACGAGCCCTTTCTTAAAATACTCAGGAAACACATGTTCCATGCGGCAGAGAACACAAGATTATAACTATATGAATAAATCCTTCCCATTCTGTCCCATTCCACCTTCTAGTTGCACAACTGTCTTTTTTTTTTTTTTTTTTTGAGACGTCTCGCTCTGTCGCCCAGGCTGGAGTGCAGCTGGGTGATCTCGGCTCACTGCAACCTCCGCCTCCCAGGTTCAAGCAATTTTCTACCTCAGCCTCCCAAGTAGCTGGGATTACAGGCATGTGCCACCATGCCCAGCTAATTTTTGTATTTTTTAATAGAGATGGAGTTTCATTCATCTTGACCAGGCTGGTCTTGAACTCCTGACCTTGTGATCCACCCGCCTCAGCCTCCCAAAGTGCTGGGATTACAGGTGTGAGCACCATGCCTGGTTGCACAATAGTCTTAACTCTGAGCTTTGGGAATCAGAAAATTATGTTCCACAGAAAATTCCAATGCCATCAAGAATGAGAAACAGGAACAGGAAGTCTAAGTCAAATTAGAGTGGTTTGCATTTCATCTTTGTGGAATGATCCTTTATTATTATTTTTTTAAGTAAACATTCTGGTCATACTGGATACAGAGAACAAGGTGGTAAACGAAAGGTGATGGTAGCGTGAACCAGGGCTGGAGGAAGGCAGACGTGAGTACCAAACCAGCATTCCAGATATTTAGGAGGGAGCACTGGCAAGCCTTAGCAATTGAGTAGATGTGTGAAGGGCGAGGACAGGAGGGGAACCACTGGCTGATTCAATAGGAGGAGAAAAAAAACTCAATAACCATAAAGAGAGTTTCAAATATGGTAAGGACTCAAAACATTATAGTATTTATTTTCTTTGAAGGAGTGTATTTATTTATACTTAAGAAGGCAATCTTGTCTTACAGGGCTTTTTAAGTTAGAGTTTGGCTAATCCTGGCCAGGTATCTGGTCCTGATACAATGTGGATTCTGGGCAAACTTACTTAACCTCATTATAATTTAAAGCTTTTTGCTAGGTAACAACGCCCAAAGTTCTTCGGATCCCTAAATTAAGCTATTCATGCCAAAGAGTAAGTAAGCTAAATTGAAGGTTAGAGAGTTGATGGAATCTCATTAGAATTGTAATCCTCTTTCATTTATGGGACTATCTCTGAATGAACAGAGTCAGATATTTTAAAACAGAAGCTGAGGGTCGGGCTTGTTGGCTCATGCCCGTAATCCTAGCACTTTGGGGAGGCTGAGGTGGGAGGATCACTTCAGGCCAGGAGTCGGAGACCAACCTGGGCAACATAGCAAGGCCCCCATCTCTAAAAAAATTTTTTTAAAACCCCAGAAGCTGAATATCTGAATATTCACTTGTATGATTTACCTAGTGATGTTTTGAAAAACTTGAGGGGAAAAGTATAGGCCCCTCCTACTGAATGACCAACAAGGCTGTCTTGGGTTTTTTGAGACAAAGTTACAGAGGTATGAAACAGCACAGTGTGAGCAGAACATTGTTTCCTTTCCAGCACCTTCTTGCGAAAATGTTTCCAAGAGAGAGAAGATATGTTGCAGCAATTGGGTGCTGCAGGAGAGAGTGGCCCCAGGAGGGGGTGACCTGGTGGACTCAGGAGCACTAGGTCTGGCACTGGGACTTTGGCCTCTAGCACATGGGAAGATATGGGATACTGCGGGCAGAAACAGTAGCTACAGGACACATGAAAGCCACATTTGCTGCTCAGCATCCTTTGAATGCACTCAGGGGCCATGCACACATTTTTTAATGGCATAATTTAGCTATCCTGCATTGCTAAATACTCCCTGTATATTTATGTGACCAAAAAAATGCTGCAGTAAGTGCCACAAAAATATGGTGTACCTACAAAAACAACTGGGAAGAGTGCTGAAGTGCCAGTGATGACATAGAACACATCAAACAAAAATGCTGTGGAAACGTCACCAACATGAAGCCGTCCATTAAAACATACTTCAGGCCAAGCACTGTAATCTCAGCCCTTTGGGAGGCTGAGGCAAGAGGATTGCTTGAGCCCAGGAGTTCAAGACCAGCCTGAGCAACATTGCTAGATCTTGTTTGTACAAAAAAAAAAAAAAAAAAAAGTGTTTTTTGAATTAGCCAGGCATGGTGGTTCATGCCTGTAGTCCTAGCTACTCAGGAGGCTGAGGCAAGAGGACTGCTTGAGGCCAGGAGTTCAAGGCTGCAGTGAGCTATGATTGCACCACTGCCCTCCAGCCCAGGTGACAGAGTGAGACTCTGTCTAAAAATAAATAAATAAGAAAACGTACTTCATAAATCTTATCTGAACAGAATATGCTTGACATGTGGTGCATTTGGTGCAGTAAATCAAATCAAATCAGAACAGGAAATGTTTTCCATAAATTCCTGATACTGCGTTCAGTTTCTCCCTTTCCTCTGATTTTATTTTTCTCATTAAAATCCAATCTATGACACACGTAAAGTTCTCTCCATCCGACATTAACATGCAGAAAGCAATAAGCTGCACATAGCCCAGGGTATAATACCAAGAGAAATCTCTCTGGTTTCCAGACTCCAAATAACAGCTCAATTGACAAGACTCAGGATAGTCACTGATTGCACAAACCTGATGCCCTGCCAGGTAGGAGTGGGTGAAATATGTTGGTAATAAATACAGGAATGTTGAAATGGAGTCACATAGTTCATCCCTGTTTTATGGGGAAAATAAAACAAACAATTCAAAAATTACGGAGGGGAAATTATTTTTACCCTGGATATCTAAAAGCATGGGTGGCAGCTCAGCCCTGTCTATTAAAATTGTTTAGTAAAATCTGATTTTGCTGATGGTGATCCATTTGGGCATTCACGTAGCAACATGTTCACTTGAAAGCTCAAAAATGAATCATCTTTTTCAGCAATTGTCAGTAGTTTTAGCTATTGTCAGAGCGCTCCCCTCTTCCAATGGAAACCTGCAAACACAGAAACAAACAACCCTAAATGATCTAAGGTCTTCATTTCACCTTTAAGTATCATGGACAAATAAGGCTTCAAAGTATTTAAATAGACTTACAAAGAAACTCATCATCTACTTAATAAGCGAAGTTAATTTCTTCCTACTGAAATGTCTTGTTGAACTTTAGTTAATCCTGGGCTCAGTACTGGACTTTTGTTGGGATGTCCCCTGCTTCTTCCCAAGCAAAGCTGACAAGATGTGTAACTGAGGTTAAGGGAAATTCGCCTTTGGCATTATGTTGGTGGAAAGGATGAAAACTATGTATCACCATGTAATGTCTGTAGCACTTGTGCTGCCAAGAGATAGGCATCTTCCTTAATGGTGCTGGTACAACTCTGCCCTTTCTTTGAAAATACCCAAGTTGGAAGGGTCACCAAAGGCAGGAGCTCCTCAGCTCAAGCAGGAAAAAACAGAGTGAACAGGAGTGACAATGTAACAAGTTCCTCAGCATGTACAAAGAAAGGGAGTCCACTCATTGGGCTATGAAAGGATCGTGGGGGACTTCCCAGAAGACACCACTTGTAAACCACACCCTGAAAGAGAAGGATAAAGAGCCAAGCTGGGCTGGAGGGTCAGGAAGAGGTAAGAAGCCACACGGAAGTCTGTTCTAGACAATGCACGCAGCGATGTGGAAATGCTGAAGGTAAAACAGAATGAAACATTAAGAAATAGCCCAGGTGCTTCAACCTGAGGAAGCTGACTGCCCTGAAAAAAAAAAAAAAGAAAGAAAGAAAGAAATAGCCCAAGTGCAACCTGAGCAGCAGGCTTTTTCCAGGTGTGGTGTATAAACCATCTCCATATGAATCACCCAAAGTGCCTGTCGAAACAAGTTTCCTGAACCCTGGAGCTGATCTACTAAACCATATTTTGGAGCCCAGGACTTTGCATTTAAAACGAGCATTCTAGAGGATTCTTATCCCCTAGCATGGCTAAGTTCAGGAAGACAGCAAGCAAGAGATGATTTTGGAGAGGTAAACAGTGAGGAGCCGTGAAGTCCTTCAACTCTGGGATTTAGGACTTGGAATTTCCCATGCAGAGAAGCTGAGGCAGGACACATAAGCCCCAAAGTGGGGTTTAGCCCATGAGGGTTTTTGGCTTCATCTGGGAATTCAAGGGCGAGCTGGTGGTAGGATAGAAGCAAACAGCTTTGTTGAAGCAGTAGCGTTACATCTCCATGGCCGTTCCTGCAGCACAGGGCTGCCCCATAGGCAGAGAGCAGCAGCTCATGGCAGTTTTGCAGTCATATGTATACCTACTTTTAATTACATGTGGATGAAGGGGTGGTTTATGCAGAAATTTCTAGGAAAAGTATGGTAGCTTTTGGGTCGTTAGGTCATTGCCAGGGGAAGGGAGTGGTAACGCCTGGGTGTTGCCATGGCAATGGTAAACTGACATAGCACACTTGTGGGCGAATCTTATGGAAAGCTGCTCCACCCCATCCCTATGTTAGCTAGTCCTCAATTGGGTCCAATGTCCAAGCCCCACCTCTAGGGTCAAGTCCCATCTCCTACCTCAAAGCCCTGTCCAGGATTTGTGGAAGAACACAGAGGAAACAGGACTATTTAGAAAAATCATTCTAGCCACAGTGTGGGAGGATGGACTGGAGCCAGGCAAGACCTGGGCAGGGAATCATCTGGGTGTGAGAGCCTGGGGGACAGAAGAGCTGAGGGGAAACAGCAAGAAATCTGAGCTGGCCAGAACAAGGGTGAGTTTCAGCGGGCCCAGCAGTGGAAGGATGTGGTCAAGTAGTGTAGAGGTGGGGGAAATGTCAAGAGTGATCCTCCCAGGTTTCCGGCTTGAATGCTGAAGGATGGCGCTAATCACAGGGGTGGTGAGGAGCAGGAAACTGAGTTTTAGGCATGTTGAGTTGGGAGTGCCTATGGAGCTTGGGCTCAGGAGTCACAAGTGGGATGGAGTTACAGATGTGAAAAGTCATCAATACACAGATGGGAAGAGAAGCCATGGGAAGATAAAGGCTTATGTTATGGCTTTTCTTCATAAAGTAGGGAGTAAAGTTATTTTCCAATGTTTAGTAAAAACCAGGTATCATGAGGTCAAGAGTTCAAGACCAGCCTGGCCAACATGGTAAAACCCTATCTCTACTAATAATAAAAAATAAGCCATGGGTGGTGACACGTACCTATAATCTCAGCTACTCGGGAGGCTGAGGCAGGAGAATTGCTGGAACCTGGAAGGCGGAGGTTGCAGTGAGCCAAGATCATACCACTGCACTCCAGCCTGGGTGACAGAGTGAGACTCTGTCTCAGAAAAATAAAAAGCAGGTGTCAGAGTATGCAATAAATATAAAGTAGCTACTTGTGAAGGCCACAAGCAAGAACCTTCAATAGAGAAACAGAAAGCATTAAAGGCTCAGAAAATACTGAGGCACCACCACTGTATCGGCTGTCTTCTTGCTGGCTGGTTTTCCCAGGCAGCACTTGCCCACCTGGGGACAGGAACAGAGAAAGATGCAGCCGGATGTGCTAGAGACTCAGCCACCTCTCCTGATCCTGATGGCTTCCTCAACCCGCTGTGCTCCCAAAACTCAGATCAGGAACAAAAATCTGCTGGCTTTTCTTCACTTTGGATCTGCCCCCAACGCATGCCTCTTAGCTCCATAGGCACGCGCACGTGCGCGTGCACACACACACACACCCCAGCCACTGTCTTGCAAATAACATGTGCTGTTCCCCTGATGCACCTGTGCATGAAGTTTCCCTGTGTTTAAATTTCTTCCTAATTTATGGTTACATTTGCCTATAGCCAAAGATTTGGTGTGATGGTAAAGCAGAACAGCCATTTTAAGTGGTCCTCTGATTTCATGACTAATTATCACTTCCTGTAATTCCACACATCAGTCTCTCTGTTCACATCCTTCTTCAATATTTCCTTCTCTCGGTTTTCCTTAACTTCCCACTAACTCCACAGAGCCACGCTGTGTAGAGCGAGCAACACACGATTTCCCTGCCCTGCTCCTTGTGCTGAGCTGGAGCGGGGGAGACACGCTTGACCAGGCACACTCTGCCCTTTCTTCTGGGAGATGGTGAGTCAATAGTTGAGGAAAGAAAAATTCTGTTTTTCTGGACTCAGGACTTCCATACACACCCAGGTCCCTAGTTTGACTGATTAGTTTATTTCTTTTATTTTCTTTTGATTTTTAAAAATAATATTCTTTCTGTTTTCCTTGTTTGTTCTTTCTGGAAATCTTTTTAAGTAACTTAATCTCCTTATAGACCATCGAATTTTCCTTTTCTCCTATTTCTTACCTCTTTGGTTTTATTTATTTATTTATTTTTATTTTAAGATGGAGTCTTGCTCTGTCACCCAGACTGGAGTGCAATGGCCCGATCTCAGCTCACTGCAACCTCTGCCTCCAGGGCTTAAGTGATTCTCCTGCCTCAGCCTTGCAAGTAGCTGGGATGACAAGTGTGCCACCACACCCAGCTAATTTTCATATTTTTAGTAGAGACAGGATTTCACCGTGTTGGCCAGGCTAGTCTTGAACTCCTGACCTAAAGTGATCCTCCTGCCTCAGTCTCCCAAAGTGCTGGGATTACAAGTGTGAGCCACTGCGCCCATTCAGTTTTTTGGTTTCTTAAATATCCTATAAGAATCTTTAATCCTCGGCCAGGCGCGGTGGCTCATGCCTGTAAACCCAGCACTTTGGGAGGCCGAGGTGAGCAGATCACCTGAGGTCGGAAGTTCGAGACCAGCCTGACCAGCATGGAGAAACCTCATCTCTTAAAAAAAAAAAAAAAAAAAAAAAAAATTAATTCTCTGTCCCAACACTTCTACTATATTTTAAATATATAACATTATATTCAACTATTCTGAGCTTTTATAACCCCTGTTCTTGTTTCATATACAGACATTATTATATGTTTTCTCTAAGTTTCTTCTGCTCCCTCAATTTTTGTCATTGTCCTTTCTTGGTATTTGTTTTGGGGGTTCTCTGCTTCGTGCCAAAGATTTTCCTCAAATGTGTTGGACGTCTTCACTGATGGTTCCTATTTAAGAACACGGCACTAAGAAAATGAGTGAACTCTGAGTGCTTGGGCACACGCACTGACCTTTGAGCATTATTTCAAGGGACTGGGTTAGGACTTTGTCATTCCATCGGAAGGCCCCACTTGTCAGAGTCTGAGAAGCTTTTTTAGGGAACCAGTTATTTTCTCCAGAGAATAGTTGGGTGATCTCATGCTCAGAGTGCATTAACCTGGGCAATGGCCACCAGGAGATGCGCGGGGCGTTTGTCGGGGACATTCCTCATGCAGCATGAGGCTCCCCTTCCCTCTCTCCAGCACAGCGTCTCCCTGAAGCCCCAGCTGTGTGTGGCATCCTGAGCCCTGAGCTTTCTCGTTCAGTATTTCCAGAGAATGACCCTACAGTATTCTTTGATGGAGGAAGGAGTTTCCATTCTTGTGAGCTTAGGAAGGAGACTTAACAGGCACTGGGAGGGGGGGAGTCGGGGGGCACGAAGCTTCCACTTGCTCTCATCACCTGAAATTTTCTGGAGTTCTGTGACACAATTCTATACACAATTCCACTGTAACTTTCAGCAGCTAAGTAATTACCATTCTTTCATTTGCTCTTCCAAACATCTTTGATGTCTGTCTCATGAGTTGGATGATTTTTGTATTTTTACTGTCATTCCAGTGGGCTTTGGAAAAGGGCTAGAGACAAGCTCAGGGTTCAGTCCACCATATGCCATCCAATTTGTGAATGTTTTCTAAATGTGTTAGATACTCCATGCAAGAAATTCTAGAGAATACCAAACATTATAGCCCATGTGAAATTCATTCTCAACAAAGCATGAAGTAGAACCATGATTTAAAAAAAGATTGATAGTACGGCAAAAAGCCATTTTGTATAGAAAATATTGTTAGAGGAAAAGCTACATTATTCTACACTTTTTTTGTGGCTGTGGACTTAGCCAATTATTTTATTTATACTCTTGGGAAAGCTATAGAAATTCAATTTAAAATGATTTTCACTGGCATTCAATTTACCATATGGCTTTTCAGTAAAGGGACTTGACACTTGGCTTAACAGTGTTGTGACTATGGCTCGACACTGAAAAACAAAAAATGTGAGATTATAGCAACCAGATCCAAAATTTCAACAAACGCCCTTAAAACTCACAGGACCAGGCTATATGAGACTGCCAGCTCAGGAATTATTTATAATACAGATGCTAATGTTCCTTCTAAGTAAGCATTCAGGTTTTCATTGTAAAAATCTAGATATCTAAATAGCAGAATGGCTTAATACATTGAGCTAAATTAAAACTATAAATGAATCCATTAAGAGTACAATAGCTCCGTCTGAATTATATGGCTAGACCTCTGAGACGTATTGAGAGACAAAGGTTGTTTAGAGCAGTAACCTCTGAGAAGGTGCTTTAGTCTGTCCAGGTTGCTTATAGACTTTGAGGTGGCTTGTAAATAACAAAAGTTTACTTCTCACAGTTCTCAAGACTTGAAGTCCCAGTTCAGGGTGCCAAGAATTGTTGGGCTCTGATGAGGACTCTCTTCTAGGTTACAGACTTCTGAATTCTCTTTGTATCCTCCCATGACAGGAAAAAAAAAAAAAAAGGCAAAAAAGCAAGAGAGCTCTCTGGGGTCCTTTTCATAAGGGCATTATCACCCTCATGACCTAATTACCTCCCAAAAGACCTACCTCATAAAAACGATCACATATTGAGGGTTAGGATTTCAACATATGAATTTGGGCAGTCGGGGTAGAGAGGAAACACCAATATTCACTCCATAACAGAAGGGGAAGGGAGACAGATGGGATGCTTTGGTCAGAGGAAATTTTTAGATTTATCCATCCTAATTAACTATAGCAAGACAAACTATTACTGTATCAATGGTATAATTTAAAATAATTTTCATTATTTTTAAATGTTTGATTTCTAATTTATAAATGTTTTATGGGAAACTGTGTGTGTGTGTGTGTGTGACAGAGTCTTACTCTGTCACCCAGGCTGGAGTGCAGTGGCGAGATCTCGGCTCACTGCAACCTCCACCTCCTGGGTTCAAGTGATTCTCCTATCTCAACCTCCCGAGTAGCTGAGATCACACATGCGCCACTATACCTGGAAAATTTTTGTATTTTTAGTAGAGATGAGGTTTCACCGTGTTGGCCAGGCCAGTCTCGAACTCCTGACCTCAGGTGATCCACCCATCTCAGCCTCCCACTGCTGGGATTAAAGGCATGAGCCACCATGCCCAGCAATGGGAAACTTTCTTGATCATGCATTCTTTTAAGCAAGCCATGATGAAACAATCATGGTTATCAATAATGTAAAAAAAAATCATATTTATCAAACAGTATAAAACTTTGAAATGAGGTGAATCTAGTTCCAGGTGAGAGAGAAAAAGCCCATTTCATTCTTTCTTCCTTAATGCAAACTAATGACGAATTTCTTATTTTCCCTCCAGTATACCCTGTCCTAGACTCAAGGTGGCCCCAAAATGAGAAAAGAACACTGATGAGACACAGAGAACTTCATGAGAAGCCCTCTAGCCCTGGTTCAAGGAGAGGGGAAAGAGAAATTCTAATACTCATACACATGGGGAAAAATACCTGTTTCTTACATCTTTTCTCCATTCTCTCATGTCCCTGTTCACAGGAAATCTCACAGTGGTGGTGGTTGTGATATTGGCACCAACAGGGGCTTACAGATAACTAAAATTCTGAAAGATGGGAAACTTATCTCTAATCAGAGAAGTTGTACTGGATATGAAAAGCATACTCCATTTTTCTCTTTCTTCTCTTATTACTTGACCCTGAATGCAGGCATCGTGGCTAGAAGTATGCAGCACAGGGGATAAGTAAAGACAAAGTTTTCTAGAAGGATGACCTAAAAGGAGAACATGAAGGAACTGGAAAATTCTAAGGAGATTATGAAAAAAGAGATACATGGGATAGAAATCCCAACAAGTTGTTTATGAACTTCTGGGCTCCTGCCAAAATATGCATGCATATATCTGACCCTAAACAGCACACCAAAGACTTTTAAGAATTGACCTACTGGATGGACCGTAATCACCCAGACTAACTGCTGGGTCATGCACACACAGGAAAGTTCTACATAGCAATGCAAAATCCTCAAGAGCAGAACTGACATTAAAACCAAAACCCACACGAGGCTGGGTCAAAACCAGCTACCTGCATCCAACTAAGTCAATTGCCAGCTTAAACAAAAATATTGATATTACATAGATTATAAAATTTAAAATCTCATAATATTTAAAATGTCCTTACCATATGAAAATCTAAAAAAAGCTTGCATGGAAAAAACACATTTAACATGTACCAACACTGAGATATCACACATATAGACATTTTGTGACAAAGACTTCAAAGCAGCTGTCATGATGATGTTCTAAAAAGTAAAGACAAACACTCAATAAATAAAAAGATATACAGTCTCTCCCAAAGAAATAGAAGATATATAGGACTAAATCAAGAGTTTAGAACTGAAAAATGCATCCACAAAAAAGAAATAGCAACATTGCCTCAATAAAATAGTAAGAGGAGTCAGTGGATTTAAAACTAGATCAATAGAAACTATCTAATCTTAAAAACAGAATGAAGATTAAAGAAAAATTTACAGTCTCATTGACCTGTGAAACAAGAATAAATTTATAATAATCATGTCAACAGTGCTTAAGAAGGAGAGAAAAAAGAGTGTGGTGCAGAAAAAATTATTTGAAGATATAATAGAAGAAAACTTCCCAGGTCTGGTGAAAGGCAGAAACCTATAGATTTAAAAATTACATCAAACCCCCAACAGAATAAATCCAAAGAAATTCATACTGAGACATATAAAAGTCAACTCAAATAATTTAACACACATACACACACACAAAAAAAAAATCCTGAAAACAATCAGAGGAAAATGGTACATTAATTATAGGGAAATAATTTTTAGTCATGAATTTTCCCATTGGAAACCACAAAATCCATAAGAAAGCAGAAATACATTTTTAAACACTGAAAAAGCAGAACTATCACCTCAAAGCCAGGCACAGCAGCTCACACCTGTAGCTCAACACTTTGGGAGGCTGATGCAGGCAGATCACCTGAGACCAGGAATTCAAGACCAGCCTGGCCATCATGGTGAAACCTTGTCTCTACAAAAAATACAAAATTAGCTGGGTGTGGTGGTGCATGTCTGTAATCCCAGCTACTTGGGAGGCTGAGGCAAGAGAATAGCTTGAACTGGGGAGGTGGAGGTTGCAATGACCCCAGTTCATACCAGTGAACTCCAGCCTGGGCAACAGAGTAAGACTCCATCTCAAAAAAAAAAAAAAAAAAAGGGAAAAGAAAAAAAGAAAAGATATCTATAGCAAATGAAAATTTCCTTCAAGAATAAAGATGAAATAAAGACATTCTCAGAAAAAAGGAAAGCTGATAAATCACTGCCAACAGAATTACTGTAAAAAAAAATTGTAAAAACAGTTCTTCAGAAAGAAGAGATAAAATACCAAAGGAAATTTGGATGATCAAGAATAAAGAAAAAGCAGCAGAAGTACCAAATACATGGACAAATGCAACATGCTATTCCTGTCTCTGGAGTCTTTAAAAATATGTCTGACATTAGAAAACAAAAATCATAACATTGCTGATGGAGTTTTCAGTGTATGCAAATGTAGTACACAAGATAACCACAACATAAATGGGAGCCAGTAAAGAGTCTTATACTGTGACAGAGTTTCTGCATTTCACTTGGAGTGGTAAAATATCGTTTCTAAGTAGATTGTGAAAAATGAAATAAGTACACTGTAATCCCTAAACCAACCATCAAAAATAAATTACAAAAATATGTAGTCAAAAACACAATACATAGCTTAAAATGAGTACTAATAAATATTCAAATAACTCCAAATAAGGCAGGAAATGCTAAATAGAGGGGAAAACAGGGGGAAGAGACAGAAAAAATAATAATAAAATGATAGACCTAAATCCGAACATATATGGTCTGAACACACTAATTTAAAAAACTAGAAGTTACACGTTATAGATGAATCTATCACAGATGCAGAATACAAAATCAGTACACACTAATCAGTTGCATTTCTATGTAGCAGCAATGAATAATTTTTAAAAAGAAATCAAGAAACCAATTTTATTTACCATAGCATCCAAAAGAATAAAATAGGAATAAATTTTACCAAGGAGGCAAAATATTTATACACTGAGAACCATAAACATTACTAAAAGAAATTTTTAAAAGACTTAAATGTAGGTCTTCCTACTTATTTTGCTAAGATGGCAATACTACTCAAAGCAATCCAGAAATCCAGTGCCCTCTCTACGAAAATCTCAATTATTTTTACTAAAGAAATAGGAAAAAAGTTTTAATTCACATAGACCCAAAACAGACAAAAGAATCATTAAAAAGAACAAAGTTAGAGGACACACATTTTCTGATTTCAAGATTTACTAAAAAGCTACAATACTCAAAATAGTGTGGTACTGGCATAATGACAGACATAGAGATCAATAAACTAGAATAGGGATCACAGAAATAGACTCTCACATACATGGCCAACAAATTTCTTCTTCTTTTCTTTCTTTCTTTTTTTTTTTTTTTTTTTTTTTTTGGAGAAAAGGTCTCACTCTGTTGCTCAGACCAGAGTGACAGTGACATGATAACAGCTCATTGCAGCCTCGACTTCCCAGGCTCACACAATCCTCCCACCTCAGTCTCCTAAGTAGCTGGGACCACAGGCATGCACCACTACACCTGGATAATTTTTTATTTTTGTACAGAGACAGAGTCTCACTATGTTGCCTGGTCTCAAACTCCTAGGCTCAAGCACTCCTCCTACCTCAGCCTCCCAAACTGCTGTGATCACAGGCATGAGCCACCATGCCTGGCTAACCAGTGAATTTTTGACAAGAGTGCCAAGACCGTTGTTCAATGGGGAAAAGGCAGTTTTTTCAACACATGGTGCTGTGTAAACTAGATAACCATATAAAAAAATTAAGTTGAACCCTTACTCAATACCATATATGAAAATTAACTCAAAATGGATCAAAGAACTAAAAGGGCAAAACAATAAAAGCCTTAGAAGAAAACATAGAGAAAAGGTTTTGTAACATTAAATTTGGCAGAATTTCTTGGATTTGACACTAAAAGAAAAGAAAAAAGTAAAAATAGAAAAATTGGGCTACATCAAAATTTAAAACATCTGTGTCTCAAAGGACACAATCAACATAGTGAAAAAGCACCAAACAAGTGCAAGAAAAGATGTGAAATCAGATATCTGATAAGTAGTTAACGTTCAGCATACATAAAAAGCTCATATAACTCAACAACAAAAATACCGAACAGCCTCATTAAAACAATGGTCAAAGAACTTGAGAGCTGTTTCTCCAAGAAGATATACAAATGACCAATAAGATCATGAAAAGTTGCTCAAATTAGTAATCGCTAGAGAAATGCAAACCAACACCACAGTGAGATGCCACCTCACACCCGTTAGGATGTTCAACATTGTTAAATGTTCAACGTTATTTACCATTAGGGGAAATGCAAATTAAAACCACAGTGAGTTTCACATCAATTAAAATGGCTAAAATAAAACACACTGGCCATACCAAGTGCTCACAAGCACATGAAACTACCAGAACTCTCATATATTGCTGGTGACAATGCAAAATGGCACAGCCACTCTGGAAAATAGTGCGGCAAACATACACTTTGCCATATCACCCAGTAATTGTACTCCTAGATATTTACATTAATTATAAATTACGTTCACATAAATACTTTTGCATAAATGTTTATAACTTCTCTATTCATAATTGCCAAAAGCTGGAAGCAATCTGAGTGTCTTTTAGTGGGCAAATGTCAAAACAGTGGTATAGAATAATACCACAGCAATAAAAAGGAATGAGGAATTGATATACACAATGAGGATGAATCTCAAAGACATTATGCTGAGTGAAAGTACTGGTCACATGACATTCTCAAAAAGACAAAACCATAGTGACAAAGTACCGATTCGTGATTGCAAGTGCCTACGAGGTCTGGGGGAGGGTGATGAGAACAGGCAGCGTGAGGGAGCTTTTCAGTGAGGGAACAATTCTATATCCTGATCATGGTGGTGGCTATGTGAATATACACCTGTGTTAAAACTATAGAACTGTACATCAAAAAAGTCTAAAAAGCTGATGGCAGTTCTTAGTAAAGCTTATATGTAATCAGTATTTTTTTGACTATTTTTGTCAATTAGTAATTAGAATCAATCCTCAAAAAATGTGTGTTTCTACAGGGAATTTCTGTATCCTTGAAATGCTGTTAGTTTTCTGGCTGGCCTTTATAAGATTCCAAGGAACATAAAAATGAGTATGTTTGAAAGAATCAGGAGCTTAACACAAGGGTGTCTAAGATGCATCTATATTACTGCCACCTACATCTATAACTGCTGCTTCGGTTTTTCACAAGATTTATTATATGAAAGCAATACACTCGAGAATTCCAGAAATTTAGTGTAATTTTTTTGTCAAATATTTCTTCTTAAGTTTTGAGACTTGGGGGTTAGTTTTAGGAAACTGAAATGTACTCATTGCTTTCCTTTGCTGTAGGCCAGGCACGGTGGCTCACACTTTTAATCGCAGCACTTTGGGAGGCCAAGGCAGGAGGATTGCTTTAGCCCAGCAGTTCAAGACCAGTCTGGACACCCCATCTCTACAGAAAATTTTTAAAAATTGGCTGGGCATGGTGGCACACGCCCAGCTACTCAAGCGGCTGAAGGATTGCTTGAACCCAGGAGGTCAAGGCTGCGGTGAGCCGAGATTGCACCACTGCACTCCAGCCTGAGTGACAGAGCAAGACCCTGTCTCAAATAAAACTTAAAATTAAAAAATAATAATTCCTTTGCAGTGGTTCTTGAAGACATTGCTCCTGTTCCCACCTTTTTCCCTGTAAATGTGACCTTTAAGTTTAAAACAAGTCTAAATGTCTTTACCCTTTATAGAACACCAAAATACCTTTTATAAAAAGCTTAACTTGAACGTAATTGTACTTTTCAGAAAATCATATTCTCTGTGAAACTATTCCAGGTAGTCATTTTTCCCTGGTTTAATTACTTTCTACCCAAACAAAAGCACCAAAAAGCCCCTTTAACATCAATAGAAACCCAACAACGACAAGTCTAACCACACCACAGATCAAAAGCAGGTTGGCAGAGGACGACTTGTCCCTAGAACAGAAGCAGGCTATGCTGCCGAACTCTTTCAGCTCCTTAATAGCCCGGATTCAGTTTTATATCAAATATACGTTCTATTATTCCAATACTTATCTGAATATGTTCTGACCCAAACTAACTCTTATTTCTCACTAAAACAGCTTTCCATCCACTTTGGTAATCATTCTACTCTTATTCTAGTATACTAAAATAAAAAGAAGTATTTTATCCTTCCTTCATATTCAGTTTCTTCATTCGATATTTTCTTTTTTGGAAATGCATCATTTATTTACCATTACATTTGTTTCAGGTCCTTTTTTCTGCAAGATTGTATGATTCAAATAGCTTTCTAGCAAGTTTACTCTGGATCCAACTGCATTCAATGTGCCAGAAATAATTCTACAGTTCTACTGTCTGGATGGCACTTCTCTGACCCCAGAGTGGTTCCCTTATTTATCGAATTAATTCCAAACTACTGCACTTGACTGTGAAGAGTCTTCACAATTGCCACCCTACCATTCTGTCCATTATTCTCACTGGGTTTTAGCTTTCCTCCCTGATCTGCCAAGAAACACTAATTACCCTTTTAAGCATATACCATACTCAATCTCATCTTCATATCATTGTTCACTGTAATCCATTGCTTAGCGAGCTGCCTTTTCCTAAAAGACCAGGTCAAGTTGCTCCTCCATTAAGCTCCTTATGGTCATTATAAGTGTATCTGAACCTTTCAGAACCCTGAAGGTAATTTACACAAAGGGTCACATAATTACACCCCAAATTATTCCTATATTCTAAATTCAATATTAACTTTATTTTGTCTTAAATGTTTAAATTCTTGAAGACAACACTGTTTTTTAATGATGCAAGATAAATATGCAAAGAAAATGACCCCTATGTAACAGCAATAACAAATTATAAAATTTAATCAGAATGGCTGAGTGAGGTGGCTCACGCCTGTAATCCCAGCACTTTGGGAGACCAACGTGGGTGGATCACTTGAGGCCAGGAGCTGGAGACCAGCCTGGCCAACATGGTGAAATCCTGTCTCTACTAAAAGTACAAAAATTAGCCAGGCGTGGTGGCACGCACCCGTAATCCCAGGTACTCGGGAGGCTGAGGCAGGAGAATTGCTTGAACCCAGGAGGCAGAGGCTGCAGTGAGCTCAGATTGTGCCACTCCACTCCAGCCTGGGCAACAGAGTGAGACTTCGTCCAAAAAAAATTTTTTTTAATAAGAGAAAGATTCCATTTATAATATCAAAACAATGCTACAGATAGGAAGGTAAATAAAAAGAAAAATATTCTCTGGGCACGGCTCATGCCTGTAATCCCAACACTTTGGGAGGCTGAGGCGGGTGGATCATACAAAGTCAGGAGTTTGAGACCAGCCTGACCAACAGGGAGAAACCCCATCTCTACTAAAAATACAAAATTAGCCAGGCGTGGTGGCCCCTGCCTATAATCCCAGCTACTCAGGAAAATGAGGCAAGAGAATCGCTTGAACCTGGGAGGCGGAGGTTGCCATGACACGCCATTGCACTCCAGCCTGGGCAACAAGAGTAAAACTCTGTCAAAAAAAGAAGAGAAAAGAAAGTTTAGCAAGTTTCTTTTAATTACTTAAAAGAAGTAATTAAGAAGGAAGGGAAGGAAGGAAGGAAGGAAGCAAGGGAGGGAGGGAGGGAGGAAGGGAGGGAAAGAAAGAAAGAAGAAGAGAGAGAGAGGGAGGGAGGGAGGAAGGAAGGAAAGAAAACGAAAGAAAGAAAGAGAAAGAAAGAAAGAAAAAGAGAAAGAATCATCAGAGAAAATCAGAAAGAAGAGACGTGACATAGTTATTGTGGGACACTCAATACTCTTAACAGGTCGATGCCCCCCAAATTAATCTCTTAGTATAAAATAACCTTTAAAAGATTCCATATTTTTGACAAGCTATCTCTACCCCATTTAGCAGATAAAATAAGTGATAAGAATTACCTAAATACTTTTAGAAAAAAAATATAGATTAGCTTGCTTGAGCAGATAATCAAGCATTTCATCATTTTTCAGTAATTAAAACAGTGTGGTCTTGACATAGCAACAGGAAAGAACAATAAATCAAGAAGCGGAATTAATTGGACATAATTTTTTAAATATAAGAAAATCTCAGTTTAAATTGATAAAGACGGGCTGCTCAATGTATGGCTGAGAGCCTTATCTCCTGCTCTCATACTGAATACAAAAATAAGTATAAGATAGATTAAAATTAGACTCAACCTTAGAAAACAAAACTAATAATTCTACTTTCTGAAATCGTGGTCATGGCAAAACAATTTGAAAATGCCTGCGTGTTGATCATGGCAGAAGTGAGGGAATGTGTTTCTCTTTCCAGGTCCACAAGGGGGCGTAGTTTTCAGGGCAAAAACTTCCTAGCACCATGCCCCCCTCCCATCTCTCTCCATCAGGGAGATTTTATTTATTTAAAAAAAAAAAAAAAAAGATGGGATTTCACCCTGATGGCCAGGCTGGTCTTGAACTCCTGACCTCAGGTGATCCACCCACCTCGGCCTCCCAAAGTGCTAGGATTACAGGCGTGAGCCACCGCGCCCGGCTCCATCCGGGAGATTTAACTGTTTCTGTTTAATTTTCATGGGAATGGGAAAGGATAAAAAGTCAATCACTCCAGCCGAAGTTTAAGGGAACTCTTTTCATTGGTCAGGGTACTTGGAGAAGGTCGGAAATCCCCCCCAGGTTAAAAGTCCCTGTTTCCCTCATCTGGGCAGATTTATCCTCTGGGGTCCCCTTTCACACACTCTCTCGTGGAAGCTTTTCTTTCTTCCTCTTCTTTTTCTCTTTCTCTACCTAAATAAATCACTTCTGCAAACACTGTTTGGGGTCTGGTATTCACGAGCGCACCTGATGTGGTCCCCCTCTCTCATTCTTAAGGGACCAAGAGACCAAGGGCCTGGAGCCCAATGGGGAGCAAGCTGAGTGCTCCCCCTGTACCCCAAAACCCACCTACAGAAGTACTTAAATAAATCATAGGATAAGTACTAGGCAATAACATTTAGCCACTAAAAGGAGCAAGGCAGATTTATCTGTACTGACATTTAACGTTTCCAAGAAAGTAAAAAGAATAAGGTAGACTTATTTGTACTGACATTTAAAGTTTCTGAGACATTCTATTGCATGGAAAAAGCAAGTAAAATAAGCAAACCTGTATCTGAGTATCATTTATGGCTTTATAATGAGATATACAGACATGTGCAAATGCATAGAGAATGAGCTGGAATGCTGAGTGCTAAGCAGTGACGTGGTTGGCCAGGCCGGGGAGGTAGAGGTGTCCTTGTGCAGCGAGGGGATGGACGAGGAAAGGAGACCTTCATGTTTCACTCCAAGTTCTTCTGTGTAGTCTAAACCTGTGATGTGGTAAAAAATAGACATTTAATTAATTCATGCTGAAGAATATATGGGAAAATGGTACCATTGCGTGTTAGTAGACATGACATTCCCAAACACACAAATATTTAAAAGGAAAATACTGACAGATCACATAAAAATATAAAATCTCTCTAGGTTGAAAGAACCCAAAAACAAGGTTAAGCTATAAGTCACTTCTAAGATAAATATTTTAAAATGTAAAACAGATAAAGTACAAATAGTCAGAATATATAAAGAATTATTATGCATAACAAAAAGACCAACAGCCCAATAAAAAATGGGTATCTGCTATAAGTAGACAATTTATAGACACACAGCAACTAAATTACACGTGGAACATATAAAAAAAGATATGCAACCTCTCTCCTCACAAGAAAAATGTATATTAAAACAGTGACTTTTGCCCATCAGATACACAAATTGTTTTAATGTACCGATATTATTGCTTTCTTGCTCCTGCTCCACTGTGTGACATGCAAGCTCCTGCTTGGCCTGCTGAGCAGGAAGCTTCCAGAAGCCTCTCCAGAAGCAGATGCTGGTGGTATACTGCCTGTATAGCCTTCAGAACCATGAGCCAATTAAACCTCTTTTCTTTTCTTTTACTTTTTTTTTTTTTGAGACAGAGCCTCTGTCACCCAGGCTTGAGTGCAGTGGCACAATCTCAGCTCACTGCAACCTCCACCTCCCTGGTTCAAGCGATTCTCATGCCTCAGCCTCCCACAGTAGCTGGGATTGCAGACATGCACCACCACCTTCAGCTAATTTTTTTTTTTTTTTTGATATGTTTAGTAGAGATGGGGTTTCACCATGTTGGCCAGGCTGGTCTCGAACTCCTGACCTCAAGTGATCCACCTGCCTCGGCCTCCCAAACTCCTGGGATTACGGATGTAAGCTACCACATCTGGCCAAAATCTCTTTCCTTTATAAATTTTTTAAAAATTAATAATATTGAAAGTTGGTAATAGTTAACAGTTATAAAAGTTTTGGGGCCGGTTCAAATTAATTTAACCTTTTGAGAACACAATTTTGCAGTATCATTAAAATATGTAAATAACCTACACATTAACCCAAAAATTCTATTTCTATCCATCTTTCCCTTAAAAAAAATCACATATGTTAAACAGATATGATTTCAAGGATATTTAATGCAATAGTGTACATGACAGCAAGTAGTTTCAAGCAACCTAAATGTTCATCAATAATGTGGTAAATGGCCGGGTGTGGTGGCTCACGCCTATAATCCCAGTGTCATATCCAGGCGAGTTAGATGGAACAGTGCCATGCTCTGAGTTTCAAATTATGAGTCCTTTATTTTAGCCAGCGACCGAGAGACAGCTAAACGCTCAAAATTCTCTCAGACCTGAGGAAGGGGCTTGATTATCTTTATACCTTGATTTAGGTAGGGGAGGGGGGAGCCTAGCTGTAGCAGAGTTTACAGAAGCGGAACAAGCAAGTTATATAAGGAGGTTGGTAACTAGGACACAGGAGGTTCTCATGATTGTTGATTTTTAAGTAGGGTATACACAAGTGGTTCCCATGATTGCCAGTTACCAAGGGGGTTATTCCATACTTGTCAAATAATCAATCAAAGCGGGGGACATTCACAATGGCAAGTGGGCTTGCCAAGCAGGCTATGGTTACAAAGGTTATATGTTTGTATAGCTCTAAGTACAGCATGACCCAGCACAGTAGCAAGACCCAGGTATGCACTTAAGGGAGGAGTGGCAGGAGGGGGTGAGGCGGAGGTCAAGATGGAGTCTATCTGGCTCTCAGCAAAATGGAGTCTGTCTGGCTAACACAGGGTAGGTTAGCACACCAGCACTTTGGGAGGCTGAGGTGGTTGGATCACCTGAGGTCAGAAGTTAGAGACCAGCCTGACCAACATGGAGAAACCCCATCTCTACTAAAAATACAAAATTAGCTGGGTGTGGTGGCGCATGCCTGTAATCCCAGCTACTCAGGAGGCTGAGGAAGGAGATCCATTGAAACCGGGAGGCAGAGGTTGCAGTGAGCCAAGATAGCACCACTGCACTCCAGCCTGGGTGACAGAGTGAAACTTAGTCTCAAAAAAATAAAAAATAAATGTGATAAATAGAGATTACCCATATTAGAGAATACTGCAATCAGATATGTTACATTGTTAAGCAGAAAACAAATCACAGAAAAAAAAAGTGTATTGAACTCCCACCTGTGTTGGAAAAAGATACTGCATCTATGCCATGCGGGCAGAATTGTGCCTCCCCCGAAGTTCATATGCTAAGGCTCTAACCCCAGGTCCTCAAGAGATGACGGATTTGCAGGTAATTAAGTTTAAATGAAGATTTTAGGGTGGGCCCTAAGCCCATCTTACCAGTGTTCTCATTAAAACGAGGAAATTTAGACACACAGAGGCCACAGAGGCACTGGAGGTGAGTGCTTACAGAGAAAAGAACACCTGCAAGCCAAACACAGAGGCCTCAAGAGAAGTCGAACCCGTGACGCCCTCACATTGCACTTTCAGGATGGTGAGAAAGTTTGGCTGTTCACACCAGCCAGCCTGGGATATTTTGTTATTGCAGCCCTAGCAAACTAAGACACATAGTAAGGATTTTAAGAAGATGGACACCCACTGAAAGTAGAAGTCACCTCTGGAGTTCTGGAGTGAGAGGGAATAAATGAAAAAGATCAAAAAGTAAATTTTACTGCATATGCTTTCATATTGCTAGAAATGCTCAGATATTTGTTTTCTTCATAATTAAGAGAAAGGGAATATCACTCAGAGAAGTAGTGAGAATATTTATAGATGATACATAATACAATGGTGTACTCATGACCTAATTTTCTAAGCAGAGTAGAATATTTTGAGTTTATTTATACAGGAATCTCTGAGAGGTTATATATGGGGTACATCATTTTGGAAAGACTTAAGGTATCATTTCTTATTCTCAGAAGGTATGTTTTCAAAAAAAGAAAACTCACTAACAAATATAATTTTAAGTCAGATGACCCTCTCAGGTTCCTCTGCTCTTTTTCCATTGCACATTGTGCAAAACCTAGGTATTCAGAATAAAATACAGCCTGCACATATGAAATCGGAAATATCTCTATGCCACAAAGGGCGGTAGAGTCTACAACAAAGCTCTCGTCACCCAATCACACACTCTATTTATAGTACCTGACAGAATGCAGATTCTGATGGGTGATCTTGACTGGACAGTTAGTTCCAAAAATTTGCTTTATGCTTAGATGACTAAAGGACTAATTCAAAAAACAGAGGCAGAGGGATGAGGAAGTCACCACCTCCCATACTTTAACAGTTGAAACTTTACACTCTCAGCCAGAAGCACAATTACATGGAAACTCATCAAATTTTCCAAATAATTCAGAGCCAGTTTTCATCCAGTGTACTTCTCAATAGTCACTGCACCTCCACCCGATCCCTCCTCACCCTTGTGATTAGAGTTTTTAATCCGGTACATGCTACATATTTGTTAAGCTAAATCTGATGTCTTTTTGCCAGTATAAAAGCTTGGTCTCTTCAGGCTAATCATGTCATATTACAATAATATTCAAAATCATAAAATGCCAAAAGCAAGGGAAAGAAAGTGAACCATCTAAAAAAATTTTTAAGTATAAAATAAATTTACATGTTTTTAACAAAGGTCTTGGGAAGCAATGACTTTCTTTTTTTTTTTTCCCTTTTTTTCTTTTTTTTTTTCAGAGACAGGGTCTCGCTATGTTGCCCAGGCTGGAGTGCAGTGGCTATTCACAGGTGCGATCCCACTACTGATCAGCACGGGAGTTTTGACCTGCTCCGTTTCCGACCTGGGCCGGTTCACCCCCTCCTTAGGCAACCTGGTGGTCCCCTGCTCCCGGGAGGTCACCATATTGATGCCGAACTTAGTGCGGACACCCGATCGGCATAGCGCACTACGGCCCAGAACTCCTGGACTCAAGAGATCCTCCAGCCTCAGCCTCCCGAATAGCTGGGACTACAGGCACGCGCCACCGCGCCCGGCGGGAAGCAATGACTTTCTTCTCTTTTCTATCATCTCTTTACAGGAAAAGAATTGAGGTTATATTTGACTTTTAATGCACCGGAAATGTTTTTGAGAGCCTACCATGTACTAGACACTGTGAAACGAAATAGGAAAAGCCCTTCAGGATGTTACTGAGTAATGCAGCGTGGCTGTTTCAGGATCACTGGGCTTGTAGGTGCACTGCACAGTAGGAGATCAATACACTGAGACAGCAGGGTTGGCAACAGAGAAAGAGTTTCATGATCACAGGACAATGAAAAGGAGACATGAGGAACCCTCAAGTCATCTCCGCAGGAGTTCTGAGCTAGGGTTTTTATAGGTATCATGGAGTTCAAGGGTCATTGACTGGTCAAAGTAAGGGGGATGAAATCATCAAGATGTGGAAACTGCGTTCTTTGATGAGTCAGCTCCTCATGGGGTTTTTCACACTTCCTGGCAACATTAGTTTCATGAAAATGCCGGACCTGAAGAAATATCTCAAATCACAATGCTTAAGTTGTTATCTACAGAGCAGTCAAGGGGAATTATAATCTTGTGACAGGGTCTGCATGATTCTGGGGCAATGGGCACTAAACAGCTATAAGGAAACAGAGTGCAACCAGCCTCATGATGAATGCTGATGTGCTGCAAACTGGGTTTGTTTTCATTTCTCGTCTCCATTCTCCCGATTAATTTTATAAAATTTACAGGGACAGTTTCGAGACTGTCAGTAGAAAGTAACTACAATGCAAGGTGAAGAATCATAGAACAGGCCTATGGCAAAGATGTGACCTCATTCACAGGAGAATGGGTGCTTTATTCTATTTGAAAAATAAAGGATTGAGGGAGAGGTGCAGAAAGGCCTTCACAGAAAGTCTTAGGCTTAAGCTTTGGTCAGTAGGAAGTAACTCTGCAAGCCTTGAGTAGAGTACTTCAAGGCAGACAAAACAGCTCACAAAAAGGTGAAGGTCTGTGCAGGTTGGATTTGGTATAAGTAGCGCTGGAGGCTGGGTGTAGTGGCTCATGCCTATAATCCCAGCACTTTGGGAGGCCATGGTGAGTGGATCATGAGGTCAGGAGTTCAAGACCAGCCTGGCCAACATGGTGAAACCCCATCTCTACTAAAATTGCAAAAACTAGCTGGCTATGGTGACATGCGCCTGTAATCCCAGCTACTCGGGAGGCTGAGGCAGGAGAATCTCTTCAGACAGGGATATAAAGTTTGCAGAGAACTGAGATCCCACCACTGCACTCCAGCCTGGATGACAGAGCAAGACTCCATCTCAAAAAAACATTAAAAATTAAAATAAGTAGTGCTGGAAAGCTGGTACCCAGGCTTCAGGAAGGACACTTACCTCATTTGCCTAGACAGAAAGAGGAGCATGATCCCTGTGCAACCCTTTCCCTCATAATAAATTGAACATTTCCCCCAAAAAGGAAATTGTTAAGGGACCCAGAAGTCATCAGGAGTCCCTCCTTCTTGCCTCTTGATTTATAACACCATCTTTGCTTTTTCATTCATCCTGTCTGGTTTGTGCAGCCCCACCCTCCATCTGACTCACGCCTTTTCCTGGTCACTTGTTCTTTGTGAATAATTGTTTTCTTACTGACAGCTGGCGCCCCCTAGAGATGGCCCAGGGAGCTTTTTCTGCACTGGACAAGGCCCTTTCCCTTGGCTCCACATCCAGCAGGACTGGACATCAGATGGTACACACTATGCTAAGGAGGTAGCCTGGAGCAGGCCGGCAACAGAGAAACTGACCAGTCTGGAACACACAGATCACTGGCTGGATGGTGAGTAGACTGCAAGGGGTCAAAGTAGAGGCTCATCTTTTGTTTTGTTTTTTTGAGTCACAGTCTTGCTCTGTCACCCAGACTGGAGTACAGTAGTGTGATCTCAGCTCACTGCAACTTCCACCTTCCAGGTTCAAGAGATCCTCCTGCCTCAGCCTCCTGAGTAGCTGGGATTACAGCTGCGCACCACCACGCCTGGCTAATTTTTTTGTATTTGTAGTAGAGACGGGGTTTCACCCTGTTGGCCAGGCTGGTTTTGAACTCCTGACCTCAGATGATCCACCCTGAGGATCCTGGCATGAGGATTACAGGCGTGAGCCACCATGCCCAGCCTAAAGACTCAATTTCAAACTAGTTTTTATAGGAAAAGACAACTTGTATTAATCTAAGATAATAGGAATAAATGTAAGAGACATTTGGATGACAAACATCAATCTTCTTAATCAGGTGTCCTCAGGGTGGAAAGAGAGGAGGATCGCCCCAGGAGATCACCCTGGCAAGCAGCTGTGATGAGACCCTGGGTGAAGATCAGGAAAAGGAGTAGTTCAGAGGAATCTGCCTTCAGCTTCAGGCCTGGTGGTTCACAGTATAAGCCAAAGCATGCAAAAATATGAACAAGGCAAATTTTTTTAAAATTTGAGCAGTACATTTTGGACTTATGCACTATTACAGCACTATGCCCCGAAACACCTATTCACAGTCATTCTTTAAAAATCTGAGCTAAGATGAATACGAGTAGTTGCATTAAATGTCAATATATTACTAACTGCCAATTAAAGTATTAAATGACATGTATACCATTTAGCAAATTATTAGTAATTTATTTTTGAAGTCCAAAGCTGTGATGAAATGTTAGCAGTCCAGGGAAAAACACCTAGAATTGATGATGTTTAGTTTTTTCCACTTACTCGTAAACATCAAAAAGCAATTAATTTTCTAAAAATTACCTTTATGATGGCTATAAAAGGATATAGAAAATATATTTAGCCCAAAACGACCTTGGCATTTCTAGATACCAGCATTTCTAGAGACCAAATAGTATACTTCTTAACTATGAATAATGACAGCAATAAGTGTGCCAGCAATAGAAAAATAAAACTTATAAATGATTGTATTAAAATTTTTTAAATAGAACTTTTAGGAAAAACAACTTGAGGTATTTCAACTACAATTATAGCTACTGAGATCTTAATATTATGTTACACTAATATATTACGATACTAAGATCATTATAAGTACTAAGATAATCCCAGCCTGTAATCCCAGCACTTTGGGAGGCTGAGGCAGGCAGATCACCTGAGGTCAGGAGTTCGAGACCAGCCTGACCAACATGGTGAAACAGTATCTACTAAAAATACAAAAATTAGCTAGGCGTGGTGGTGTACGCCTGGAATCCCAGCTACTCAGGAGGCTGAGGCAGGAGAATCACTTGAACCTGGGAGGCAGAGCTTGTGGTGAGCCGAGATTGCGCCACTGCACTCCAGCCTGGGCTACAGAGCGAGACTCCATCTCAGAAAAACAAATGCTCTTGAAAGAAGATTCAAGAGGAGGGTTGCTTGAGCCTAGGAGGTCAAAGCAGCCGCGAGCGACGATCACACCACAGCACTCCAGCGTGGGGGACAGAGCAAGACCCTAATTCCAAAAAAATGAAAATAAATAAATAATTTTAAAAATTCAACTATAATTTGTGAAAACTTAGTAACTATATAATTTGTCCCTCAAAACAACATATGAGACTATGAGGACTCTTATTGTTTTCATTTTACAAATCAACAAACTTGGTCCCAAAGGTCCAACCTTCCTTGGGTTACATAAGCAGGATTAAGTTTCTAAGGCCCAATGTCCATTCACACATCCGCGAACAAACATCCCCCGAGTCTGCTGGGCGGCAGGAGCTGCTCTAGACATGGAACCTGAGACAGAGAACAAAATAGGCAAGAATCCCTGCCCCATTACCTTCCAGGAGAAGAACAGGTAATAAACATGAAGATGGGTAACACAAAATGGATAAAATAAACAGTGCGCTGTGAGATAAGGATAAATGCTTGGGGGAAAATAAACTAAGGACGAGCCAGTGCCACGGGCCATATGCGCTGCAACGTTAGCTGGGACGGTCTGAGAAGGGTTTAGTTGCCAAGGCGCCCTCTGAATGAACACTGGGAAGCCCTGAGTGAGGGCGTCATGAGGACACAGCAGGGAAAAGCTATCCCGGCTGCAGAGCAGGAGCCGTGCTACGGCCCCCAGGGGAAATACAGCCAGTGGTCAGGGAGCACCCAGGCGGCCAGGAGAGAGAAACTAGGAACAGGAGGCGGCATGTTGGAGGGTTTGAGAAGAGAATCGCATGACTAGAAGTCAGCTGTCAAAAGACGCTGAGGTTGCTGTGTAGACTGTGGGGGCAGAGGTGAGGCAGCAGAGCCAACAGGCAGAGCGGTGAGGCGCCTGCTGAAATAACCTAAGAAATGACGGTGGCTTAAGACACAGGAATTCGCTCCTTAGAACATAGGAGTGCAGGGGGTGAGAAGTCATCAGATTATGGAAATGTTGAAGGTACAGGCAAGACAGCATCCCGATTATTAAACCTGGGGTGTGAAAGTAAAAGAAAAGCATCAAGGATAACATGACATTTGGGGCTCAGCCAACTGGCAGATCACGTTGCCAATAGCTAGATGGGGGAGAATTTGGAAAATCAAGAGCGTGGTTTGGATCTATTTTGGAGATTTTTACGTAGAAACCTGGATATGTGATTTAGAGGTTAAAGGAGAGGTCTGAGCTGAAAATCAAGATCTGGGAGTGGCCACCACGTATTTGGTGTTTCATTCCATGAGCCTGGGTGTAGATAGAGACGAGGTCCAAGGTCGGGTGATGAAGAACATCAGGAGAGGTAAGAGGAGGGAGGGCACCAGGTCCTGCAAAGCCAGGTGAAGAAAGGGCCTCAAGGAGGAGAGGGGGCCAGCTGCGTGCGATGGGGACAGCCACTGGGGTGGGGAGTGAGGGAGGCTAAAGCCGTTTTCAAGTGATTCAGGGGAAAACAGCAGAAAAGGAACTGGAGACATTAAGAAGGCAACTCTTCAGTAATTTTGCTGCAAAGAATGATAGCTGGAGAAAGAAGTCGTGTTCAGAGAAGTTTGGTTGTTTTCTAAGGATGGAAGCAATAATAAAGCAGAGAAGGAAACGTTGATGCTAGAGAAAGAGAACGGTGGAAGAAATCCTTTTATTTTTTTTACTCATTATGTTGTACTGTCTACAACACCAAGATGGTGAAAACTTTCTACAAGCAGCGATTTTGTCATCTCTGGCTGTTTTTTAAACATAATCCTCTGCAAAATTTATCTCTCTCTCCTTTCTCCTTCCCTTCCCTCGCTTACTCAGTATTTCTCTTTCTGCCTTTGATTTAAAAAAAAAAACCGCTGCATTATTTTTCTAGTCTTTTTTTAAAAAACCCAGAAAGAAGGAAATTCTGAAATGGTTTCATCTGTAAGGATTCAGACAATGACAATTTAACGATGAATACCAAGTAATCCTATGCAACTCTTTTAAAAGCTGTCTTACACAGGTCAGGCGCAGTGGCTCATGCCTGTAATCCCAGTACTTTGGGAGGCTGAGGTGGGCGGATCACGAGGTCAGGAGTTCGAGACCAGCCTGGCCAACATGGTGAAACCCTATCTCTACTAAAAATACAAAAAAATTAGTCGGGCATGGTGGCACACCTATAATTCCAGCTACTCGGGAGGCTGAGGCCGGAGAATTGCTTGAACCTGGGAGGCAAAAGTTGCAATGAGCCAAGATCACCCCACTGCACTCCAGCCTGGGTGACAGAGCGAGAATTCATCTCAAAGAAACAAAAACAAAAACAAATGTCTTACACAAAACTGGAAAACATTGCTGTAGTTGCCTCACTGTACATACATAATAAAATTTAAACAGTTTTATTCAGCTTACAGAAACATTTTCATACTGCATTCTAAAACCTCTCTCCTCTTCATTAATCCAACCTCTGCCACTAGCCACAATGATCTCTAATCTGTCTCTAATTTCAACTTGCTTCCAGTTTTACTACAGTGTGTTATTTACTCCAAGCAACTGATATGCTTTTGTTTATTACAAATCCATGTATGACTACCAAACCAGATTGCAAAGTATCATTATTTATTTTTATTTTTTGTTTATTTCATAGGATGAAGCACATTAATAGATAGTATTTTCTGGAAGAAGATTTCTATATTAATATGTACCTATGTTGATATAATAAAGCAGAAATACAAATGCATTAAAATTTTTTTCTATTTTAATTTTTTGTTTGTTTGTAAAATACAGATGAGGTCTCACTGTGTTGCCCAGGCTGGTTTCAAACTCTTGAGCTCAAGTGATTCTCCCACCTTGGCCTCCCAAAATGCCGGGATTACAAGGACATGAGCCACTGCGCCCCAGTGAATTAAAATATTTTTAATCACCTTAAGAGGAAACCATGGAGTCATAGACTAAAACAACAGAATTCTGTAAAAAGTTTTTTATCTTTGTTTTTTGTTTGTTTGTTTTGAGATGGAGTCTCGCTCTGTTGCCCGGGCTGGAGTGCAGTGGCTCAATCTCAGTTCACTGCAACCTCCACCTCTTGGATTCAAGGAATTGTCATGTCTCAGACTCCTGAGTAACTGGGATTACAGGCTCTCGCCACCATGCCTGGCTAATTTTTTGTAGTTTTAGTAGAGATGGGGTTTCATCATGTTGGCCAGGCTGGTCTCGAACTCCTAACTTCAGGTGATCCACCTGCCTTGGCCTCCCAAAGTGCAGGGATTACAGGAGTGACCCACAAGGACTGGCAAAAAAAAAAAAAGTTACTTATTTTAAAAAAGAACTCCTTCCCACTCCCACTGCTTCACTTGACTAGCCTAAAAATAAATCAATAAATAAATAAAATTAAAAAAAAAAAAACTCCTTCCCACTGAATCTTTGCCAAATCCCCCTCTAAAGCACAAAATTGGCTAGCTGAGGATTCACCTCCTCCCAGGTACAGAGCTATCAGGTACAATTAGTAGATTTACTAAAATAGAGACAGAAGCAGGACTAAGGCAGATAAGCAGTAGCTCTGAATAACCCCCAAGCTGAATAATCAACAATGGCTGAAAAGCATCCCTCGTCAAGCGAAAGCTGGGCGGCAGATCTCAAAGCCTGTATCTCTATATCTGCATGGCCTCAGTCTCCCGCTGGCTGCCTGAATTTCACAGGCTCTGGGCACTTCTGACCTCCATTTCTTCATGTATAAAATAAGGTTAAAAAAAATAGAACTTCCAATTCTAAAACTTCATAATTCTCTACCGGCATAACAACATGATTGTCATTCAGAGCAATCTTTGAGGTTATATATCAATGAACTCCAGTCTTATATACACTTTTTAAGCTCAGAATGTCATTCTTTTATTCCAATTCGACACTCCTGATAGCTTTATTTCCTAGAACACTCATTCTCTACGCAAATGGACTGTCTCATAGAGGTAGTAGACAGATGTGACACTGTGAGATTGCTACACGCAGGGAATACTCAAATATTTACACCTTTCTCGTCCTCCCCAGAACCAGCAAATTCATGAAATTTACTAATAACAAGAGGCGACTGCACTCAGCTGTCAAAGCATGGAAATAGTGACATGGAATACAGCCTCCTGGGGCAGTAGCACTCAACGAAATGTTTAGTCTTCTCTTCCAGCAAAGTGATCCTAAATATAATATTTCAAGCTTGTCTATTGATGTAGCAGAACTGAAAGAAAATCAAATCAAAATGGAACACAAAACTCATTACAGGTGAAAGGCAAGAGTTAGAAGAAGATAGTTTCGCCTTCCAGAGATAAATAACAAAATGCAGATGCATGACTTATACACATTTACTTTCTGCATGAAATGAAATAAAGAAAACAATATGTAATAGAAATGGACATCAGCACTCTGGTAAGTAAAAATTGGAAATAAAAGCAACACTGTCTTTTGAGTTCACATAAACTATCAGAAAATAAGTATTAGCAAAAGAAATAAGCTACCACTTTGCCCAGCATTTTTTAAATGTACCTAGCATTTTTTTAAACATAGCTTAATAGGATGAAAAGGCAGTTCATCATGTCTACCACTTTTCAGGCACTCACTTATAAGGGGGTTCAGACTCCATCATGAACAAAACAGGAAGTGGTCCGTGGACACCAATCATGGGTCAGTTAGTGCATGACTAACATCAGCAACACACACAGATCGTGTGAGTTTTACGTAAGAGCAGTTAAAACTCCTAACATTTGCATGCCAATATTAATGTATTACCTTGTTTACCTTGTTTAAACATTACCTTGTTTGGTGTTTTTGTTTCTGTCTTTTTGAGACGGAATCTCACTCTTGTTGCCCAGGCTGCAGTGCAGTGGCTCGATCTTGGCTCACTGTAACCTCCGCCTCCCAGGATCAAGCGATTCTCTCACCTCAGCTTCCCAAGTAGCTGAGATTACAGGCGCCCTACACTATGCCCAGCTAATTTTTTTTGTATTTTAGTAGAGATGGGGTTTTACCATGTTGGTCAGGCTGGTCTCAAACTCCTGACCTCAGGTGATCCGCCCACCTCAGCCTCCCAGAGTGTTGGGATTACAGGCATGAGCCACCGCCCCTGGCTAAACATTACCTTGTTTAATCACTCAGTCAGTGCGCCCCCTGCCTGTTGAATGCTTTCTAAGTTCTGACTCTACAAAACACTGGGGAGACAGGAAGAAATGAGATTGACACGGCCATTCTCCTTCAGAGCCAATGCGGAACAGATTCTCAAACCAGCTCTCCCGGGTTGGCAGGGTGAATATTACAGAAAATGTGGGTCAAGCAATTGGTAAATGGCAGAGTCAAGACTTAAATTCAAGCCTTCTAATTCCAAAGCCAGATGAGCTTACCCTAGAGTCTACCTACTTTAAAAGACAGATCAGGTACTGAAGTAACACGACCAACGAGAGCCAAGGAACAGATATAACACGACAGAGTCTGCAGTGTGATTTTGAGGATTACTCCTCATGTATAGTAAGCGCTGAGTCTAAGCTCTCAGTAGATACTGATGAACAAAGAAGGTGTGGTAAAAGGTGTTAACTTTAGGGAAAGCTGTTGAAGGGTCTGTGAAAAGTTTCTGTACTATCTTTGCAACTTTTCTGTAAATATGAAAATATTTGACCAGGCACGGTAGCTCATGCCTGTGATCCCAACACTTTGGGAGGCTAAAGTGGGATGATCACTTGGGTCCAGGAGTTCGAGACCAGCCTGGGCAACAAAAGAAGACACTGTCTCTACAACAAAATTAAAAGTTAGCCAGGTGTGGTGATGTGCGCCCGTAGTCCCAGCTACTTGGGAAACTGAGGTGGGAGAATTACCTGAGCCCAGAAGGTCGAGGCTGCATTGAGCTCTGATTGTGCTACTGCACTCCAGCCTGGGTGACAGAGCAAGACCCTGTCTCAAAAACAAACAACAACAACAACAACAGAAACAAACACAAAAATATTTGAAAATAAAAAGTTGAATTTAAAAATGTAATGTCTAGCGCCAGGTACAGTGGCTCGCATCTGTAATCCCAGCACTCTGGGAAGTTGAGATGGGCAGATCACTTGAGCCCAGGAGTTCAAGACCAGCCTGGGCAACACAGCAAGATCTTATCTCTACAAAAAATACAAAAATGAGCTGGCATGGTGGTTCCTGCTTGTAGTCCCAGCTACTGGGGAAGCTGAGGTGAAAGGATCGCTTGAGCCTGCAAGATCAAGGCTGCAGTGAGCTCTGAACGCAGCACTACATTCCAACCTGGGCAACAGAGTGAGACCCTGTCTCAAAAAAAAAAAAAAAAAAAAATCAGATGATTAACACCACTACAACAATCAGACAGCATCCAACTGTTCAGATGATTTTTCCAACACACAGAAACAGAGGCCGCCTGCATAATAGATGCTGAACTTCTCCAGGGGCCACAGAAAACAAGATCTGTATCTCCCCCACCTGAAGCTGTGCTTTCTTCTCAGTCAAGTAAATACATTCAGCTGTTATCAGGCATCTACAGCCCAGTATGACTAAGCCCTAATTCTCTTCAGATATCAGACTCCGATAGGACATTAAGGAGGTCAGTGCATAAAATAATGAGACTCCTGTAATGGCAGGAAGAGAGGAAAGGGCTTCTGATGAAAAACGTCATCTTTGTCACTATCTAGCATCAGTTTTAGTGTTCAGCCTGTTGTGGCCACAGAATTGTCAAAAGATGTCATTTAACTATTGCCAGAAGGCCTCAGGCCATATCTACAAAACCTCTGGAAAATATTGGGCAACGCTTTCCACTTTTCCTATTGGTTTTTAAGGTATAAGATAGGCCAGACGCAGTGGCTCATGCCTATAATCCCAGCACTTTGGGAGGCCAAGGTGGGCAGTTCACGAGGTCGAGAGGTCGAGACCATCCTGGCCAACATGGTGAAACCCCGTCTCTACTAAAAGTACAAAAATTAGCTGGCCGTGGTGGCGCGTGCCTGTAGTCCCAGCTACTCGGGAGGCTGAGGCAGAAGAATTGCTTTAACCTGGGAGGCGGAGGTTGCAGTGAGCCTAGATCGGGCCACTGCACTCCAGCCTAGCGCCTGGCGACAGAATGAGATTCTGCCTCAAAAAAAAAGAATGCAATTTCCACATCCTGATGATTTCATCCCCCTCCCCTCCCCCGAACAATCAAAAACTCCAGTTCTCCAGTCCTTCTCCCTCTGTGATTTCCTTAAAAACCCCAGCCTAGAACTCCTCCAGGAGATGGATTTGGGGGTCTCTTCCCATCTCCTCTCTCGGTACCCTGCGATCATTAAACTTGTTCTCTGCTGCAAAGTCTTCTGTCTTGACGTATTGATCTGTTCATGTGCAGCAGGCATATGAACCTGTCAATCCTATAACAGTACTACAAAGAAGTGTTGTAAGGTTAAATAAAATAACACAAAGGATTATTCACCATGCCTGGAACATAATGCGCTGGAACGCAAATCACTCATGTCCTGGCTGGAAGCAGATCAGCACCCTGCGTGCACATCCTGATAAACCTGGGTAGGGTTACAGAAAGCAAAAGGGCTTCAGCAGTTTATACTGAAGCCATCCCTAGGAACTCTATAAAATTAATTGGCAAAGAAAGGAGAAATGAAAATAAGTCAAGTTTGCAGCACATCAGCATTCGTCCTGAGGTCAGCTGCTCTCTGACCTCTTCCTCATAGCTGTTTGGTGTCCACTGTCTCAGAATCACACAGACCCTGTCACATGATTGTCACACACATCAGAGCCCACTTGTCTTCAACCTCTACATCTCTACATCTATCTACTTCTCAGCTGAAAAATAAAGGAAAGTTTGTGAAAGCTTGGGCTAGAGTCCACTCTGGGAGAATATCAGCAGTCCCGCTGAACCACAGTGAATGATCTTCCTGAGAGAGGTATAGGGACCATAGCTCCACAGGGGGGTTTTACTTATGGCAGAGAGGTGAGAAGGAAATATTCTACAAAGAGTTGGTAAATACAGAGGCATTAGTTTACCATGAGGCAGGCATTCTACAGGATAGAAATTTAGGATTTAATTGCAAGGAGATTTAGTAGCAAAAAGTATCGAGAGGAACATAGGAAGAAATGCCATGACTGGGCCCACACCTCTAATCCCAGCACTTTGGGAGGCCAAGGCAGGAGGATTACTTGAGCCCAGGAGTTTGAGATCAGCCTAGGCAACATAGTGAGACCCCATCTCTACAAATAGTAAAAACTAGCTGGGCGTGGTGGCACTGTAGTCCTAGCTACTCAAGAGGCTGAAACTGGAGGATCACTTGAGCCCAGGAGGTTGAGGCTGCAGCGAGATGTGATCACACCATTGCACTCCAACCTGAGAGAGACAGAGTAAGGAAAGGAAAGAAAGAAAAGAAAGAGAGAGAAAAAGAAAGAAGGAAGAAAGAAACAGAGAGAGAGAAGATAGAAAAAGAAAGAAAAGCAAAAGAAAGAGAAAGAAAGGGAGAGAGAGGGAGAGAGGGAAGGAGGGAGGGAGGAAGGAAGGAAGGAAAGATGGAAGAAAGGAAGGAAAGAAGGAAGGAAGGAAAGAAGGAAGGAAAAAAGGAAGGAGGCCGGGCGCGGTGGCTCATGCCTGTAATCTCAGCACTTTGGGAGGCCGAGGCAGGTGGATCACGAGGTTAGGAGTTCAAGACCAGCCTGGCCAGCATCATGAAACCCCATCTCTACTAAAAATATACAAAATTAGCCAGGCATTGTGGTGTGCACCTGTAGTTCCAGCTACTCAGGAGGCTGAGGAAGGAGAATTCTTGAACCTGGAAGGTGGAGGTTGCAGTGAGCCCAGATCGCACCACTCCACTCCAGCCTGGGCGACAGAGCAAGGCTACATCAAAAAAAAAAAAGAGAGAGGAAGGAAGGGAGGAAGGAAGGAAGGAAGGAAGGGATATGTCTGGCCTCACATTTGGGGCAGAGACTAAGGATCACAGAGTTAGAATCTGAGCATGACTGCCAGGCACAATTAGGGTAACTGTGGCCTTCCAGCATCCTGGAAGGGAAACCTGCAGTGGTGGGTCATCCATAGCCCCACAGACAGGGCTTCCTGGTGCCCAGATATTGTGTCCATCACATACACAGTGGGAGTGCCTCTTGTTCCTTCCTGCCCTATGAGTGTGGACTTACACTTTTAAATACAGATCCTTTGCATAGGCCACTTAAATGACCCCTTGCTATGAGAATCCCTGAGCAGAACTCCTGCTGCCAGGGTGCCTGGAGCTGGGGCATGCATGGTGATATTGCTACCAAGCAAAGGAGCTCACTACCAGATGTGCACAGGAGCCAATTTTGTAGTGCCCAGTTTCTGAAAAAAGAAAAGCTTTATTGCCAGTCCACCCACAAACAGATAGCAGTCCAGCTCAAATCTATGTCCCCAAGCTGGGGTTTGGGGCATGTTTGTGCATTAGGGAAGACAGATTGATATGCGGAAACATCAGTATGCAGAACCACTGGCTTTGTTTAGATGGAAATACATCTCTGATGGCTGAGAAGCTGTTGCCAGTTGGAATCTCAGGGAGAGTGTAGGACCTGACCCCTATCTCCTGCCTCCCATTTTGATGCAAAATCTTTCCGTTACCTGCTTCCCAGGGTAGCTAGAATTCCGCTTTGACGGCCAGCCAATGCTTAGTGCTCATACATTGCCTTCATTTGAACAACATTTATTGAGTACACACTGTTCTACTCACAAGGAGTATAGTGAAAAACAGGTAGAGATGGCCCCTGGCAAATGGAACTGATGTTTCAGTGGAGAGAGTCAGAAAACTCAATGAACAAATCCATCTAAAGCATGATTTCTAACTGTGAAACTTTCTTTGAAAAAATAGAAAAGGTGATGATGAAAGTGAAGCCTCTGTGGGTGGGGGAGGAAGCTATTCAAGGTTGAAGGGTTAGCAGAGGCCCCTCTGAGATTCTAAATGAGCAGCACCCTGCGTGATGGGAAAGAAGAAGTTTCCAGAAATGAGAATGAAAATGCATATGGAGTGTCCCAGAAAGGCAAGAATGGTGTCTGGGTCCCATGAGTAGGGAGTGGAGTAACGGGACATGAAATCAGAGAGTTGGGCCAGATCACAGGTTTTATAGGCCGTGCAAGGAGTTTGGTTTCATTCTAACTACAACAGGAAAACACTGAACATTTTTTATGCAAAGGACTGGCAAGATAAGAGCTTTGTTTAGATGGAAATATATCTCTGATGGATGACAAGCTGTTGCCAGTTGGAAATAGAAATGATAATTCTGTAGCTGAGCAGAGAGGAATAATTTGGGATGGTGGGTGCCAGGCACACTGAGTGAGCCCAACTGGGGCGCTGCAGTGCAGGGATGGGGGATGCGCCAGGGTGTCAAGGACCATCATGAAGACAATGGGCACCTTCTGGGCAGGAGACAGAAACACACTCCCAATTTACCCTCCTGACTGGGCGATCTTGGCCAGCAGCAATCATTGCACAGGAGACAAACTGACTACTAAAAACGGCATTCTTGCTACCCTTGAAAGTTACTATTGCTTGGTATCCTTTTTTCATTTTCCATCCATTGTCACAAACCCAGATCACCTATACCCAGCACAGTTAGGGAGCAGCTAAGAAAAAGATGCAGGAGTGAGAGGCAGGAGAAATGATCCCTTAACTCCATTATCAAAATCTCTGAAGTAAGTTGAATCTTTCCTTGGTGCTTTGATTCCTGAAAGTAAATCTGGAGTTCTATAAACATGGAAGAAATCAGACAGAGAGTCTTTCTATAATACTATTAAAATTGTCACCCATTGTAGAGCCTAGGTGGCTTAGCTGGGCTTCCTCTCTGCTTTTGTTGCCCAATGTAATGCGTACATGACGTAGCTATATTCCTACTCAGCTTTAACTCTGCTTATTTTTAGGAGGCAGGATGCCTGTGGTCATTAGTTCCTTCTTAGAACTGGCTGAAGCTGGCAAAACCCAGTATGGCCGTTTACTCAACCTCTGAAGAACCTCTAGCTTCATTATAATACAATCTCTATGCTAAATGACTCTCTGACAATCACCATGACAATGACCTGAAAAGATGAAGAAAAGACATAAAAGAGGCAGCTCCCTGTTCCAGGAAAATCTCCATTGCTTCCCAAGAAAAGCATGCATATTCCTCCCCTTGCTCTTAATGCCCCACCCCTTTAATGAGGATATCCTGTATTTGTAATTTCCTGGTTCTCAGAAACTGAGAAATTGATTGGCAAGCTACACTTGCACTTCTCTAATTCCTTGGCCTTTGAAGAAAGCCTGCACTGCTTGACAGTTTTCACTTCGTGTATTGGCTTCATAACACTGAACAGGAAAGAGCCCTTTCGGGGGTATCCAGGACCCCCAGTAACAAAACAAGGCCCTTTTGTTAACAGAACTCCTTTAGGTAGGGTGAGGAAATGGAAACCGCTTGGGTTTTGAAGTTAACCAGGCTCAGATTCAAATTCAGATTCATTTATTTGAACCACAGCTTCTACTTTGTATGAAAAATGGGTTTTAGAATGACAATGTTCCTCTGGAGATCAATTGAGACAAATACTATATAAAGTATATGAAAATCTCTGGCACATAATGAGTGTAAAATACATATTTAGTGTATAAAATACAGAATATATGAAAATCCTAGGTTGAGCGCAGTGGCTCACACCTGTAATCCCAGCACTTTGGGAGGCCAAGGTGGACGGATCAGGAGATCAGGAGATTGAGACCAGGCTGACCGACATGGTGAAACCTCGTCTCTACTAAAAATACAAAAATTAACCGGGCATAGTGGTACCCCGCCTGTTATCCCAGCTACTTGGTGGCTGAGGCAGGAGAATTGCTTGAACCCAGGAGGCAGAGGTTGCAGTGAGCCAAGATCACACCCCTGTACTTCAGCCTGGGCGACAGAGCCAGACTCTGTCCAAAAAGAAAAAAAAAAAAAAGGAAGAACTAAAAGAAAATCCCTGGCATCTAATAACTGTTCAGTTAGATTGTCCTTCTTCCTCTGGCCACCCATTTACTTCCCCTCTTTCCCTTGAACAGGATGCAAGACAGGTCCAGACTATAATGAATTTTCCTTAGTATTAAAGTGCTAGGACGGTGGGGGAAGAACAATTAGAAAGTCAATGAAAACATTCAACTTTGAGCAGTTCTGAGGGAGGCAGACAGAGGATCCAATCAATACTCCCCTTGTAGTGCTGTTTTCTGTAGCAGTCTGTTAAAATGATGGCTGTCTCATTCAACCCTGTCCCAGCCCCCAAGCAGTAGTAGTCAATTCCATATGCACAAAGTACTTGGGCGCAGATGTTATGTGAACTGCATGGGGGGAGAGGGCCCTCCAGGCAGGCAGGCTCGTGAAAACATTCTAAACTTTTTGAAAGATCAAATGACTGTGAAATCGAGTTAAATGTTAAAATCAGAATGCCAAGCTAGATAAGAATCTGGAATGGTCATCCAGCTAATTTCCTTGTCTTTCTGCCCAAACAGGCTAAGATCCCAAAGATTACTGACATTCAATTGAACAAATACTTAATACTGCACATACTATATTCTAGACAATAAGCTAGGCAGAGAGACTGCACAAATGAGTCTACACAAAGGGGAAAAGACTCTAAACATCTAGTAATATTTTTCCGTTTAGTAATTCTTAGCCAAATTGTCCCTGACCCATTATTATTATTATTATTTTATTTTAATTAATTATTATTATTTTTTTGAGACGGAGTCTGGTTCCGTCGCCCAGGCTGGAGTGCAGTGTCGTAATCTCAGCTCACTGCAGCCTCTGCCTCCTGGGTTCTAGCAATTCTCATGCCTCAGCCTCCCAAGCAGCTGGGACTCCAGGTACTCACCACCACGCCGGGCTAGTTTTTGAAGTTTTAGTAGAGATGAGGTTTCTTCATGTTGTCCAGGCTGACCTCCTGACCTCAGGTGATCTGCCTACGTTGGCCTCCCAAAGTGCTGGGATTATAGGCATGAACCACCACATCCAGCCATATTATAATTTTTTGAGACAGGGTCTTGCTCTGTTCCGAGGCTGGAGCGCACTGGTGCCATCAAGGCTCACTGCGGCCTTGACCTGGGCTCAAGTGATCCTCCCATCTCAGCCTTTCAAGTAGCTGGGACCACAGGCCCACACCACCATGTCTGGCCAATTTTTTTTTTTTAATTTTCTTTAGAGACAGGGTCTCCCTATGTTGCCCAGGCTGGTCAACTCCTGGACCTCAAGAGATCCTCCTGCCTTGGCCTCCTAAAGTGATGAGATGTTAGGCATGAGCCACCACACTTAGCTCCTCATCCCTTATTCTGTCCTTAAAGTAAAGAATGCCCAGTGAGAACCACTATTATGGGAATACTGGAGACACTTAAAAACTGACATTTCTCGGCCGGGCGCGGTGGCTCATGCCTGTAATCCCAGCACTTTGGGAGGCCGAGGCGGGCGGATCACGAGGTCAAGAGATCGAGACCGTCCTGGTCAACATGGTGAAACCCCGTCTCTACTAAAAATACAAAAAAATTAGCTGGGCGTGGTGGCGCGCGCCTGTAGTCCCAGCTACTCGGGAGGCTGAGGCAGGAGAATGCTTGAACCCGGGCAGCGGAGGTTGCAGTGAGCCAAGGTCGTGCCACTGCACTCCAGCCTGGCGCCTGGTGACTGAGTGAGACTCTGTCTCAAAAAAAAAAAAAAAAAAAAACTGACATTTCTCTGGTCTCAAAGTTTTTTTTTTTTTTTTTTTTATTATTTTATTTTTATTAAGACGGGGTTTCACCATGTTGGTCAGGCTGGCCTTGAACTCCCGACCTCAGGTGATCCGCCCGCCTTGGCCTCCCAAAGTGCTTGGGATTACAGGCATGAGCCACCACGCCCGGCCGGCCGGTCTCAAAGTTTTGATCCTAACAAGGCAAATAAACAGTGTCAAGCTCCAAACTATTTGTCTTTCACAAAAATGTTTAACTACCGTTAACTGGTCTAATAGCCTAGGGCAAACAAATTCCTGTCTTATCTATATCCAGGTCATTTGCATAATCTCAATATTGTTAAATCAAGTTTAGCCTACAGCTGCGTCCTCATATACTTTATGTTTGGCCAAAAAACTTTTCTGTATACTGTGAACCATAACAAGTGGAGATGTAAACAGATCACCGCCTATACTTGTGCCAATCATTGAGTTTTGGCCAATCAAATGCAGCCAATTGTTTTAACCATATTCAAATAAGGCAAATGTCAAGCTGTAACCAATCCAGCTGTTCCTGTATCTCATTTCCATTTTCTCCAAGTCACTTTCATTTTTCTGTCCATAAATCTTCTTCCACCATGGAGCTGCACTGGAGTCTCTCTGAGCCTACTCGGGCTCGGGAGGCTGCCTGATTCACAAATCGTTCATTGCTCAAACTCTTAAAACAATTCAGCCGCAGTTTTTCTTTTATTAACATATGGCCAGGCACGGTGGTTCACACCTGTAATCCCCAGCACTTTGGGAGACCCCTGTGGGCAGCTCACTTGAGGTCAGAAGTTCAACACCAGCCTGACCAACATGGTGAAACTCCATCTTTACAAAAAATACAAAATTAGCTAAGCATGGTGGTGTGCACATGTAATCCCAACTACTAGGGAGGCTGAGGCAGGGGAATCGCTTGAACCTGGGAGGTGGAGGTTGCAGTGAGCTGAGATTCTGCCAGTACACTCCAGCCTAGGTGTCTCAAAAACATAAAAAAAATATATAAAAACTGCCTAGCTTAGAGGTAAATTTTATTTTTTAAAAGTTGTATCAAAATGGAATTAATTCTCTTTCCTTTTTTAATTTATCTTTTCAGAGATAAGGTCTTGCTCTGTTGCCCAGGTGCAATCATAGCTCACTGCAGCCTCAAACTCCTGGGTTCAAGTGATCCTCTTGACTCAGCCTCCCGAAGTGCTGAGATTACAGACTGAGCCACCTTGCCCAGCCTAATTCTATTTCCATTTTAAGGTTAGGTCATGCAGACACTATCATACATTCCTGATATGAGAGGAGCAGGAACCAAAAAGAAGAGAAAGACCCACTCTGACAGAAAACATTCTCAGGTTCACTGAGGGAAATTGACAATCAGGGATGGGGTGGAAATCTGCAAACCTCACCTTGGGGCAGAAGTTTCCACTTATATTTGAGTTACGTAGGCATACATTCTGTTTTTAATCATTCCTAGCATAAGGAACCATGGTAGAATTGGCAAATCATTTAGGAAGCAAAGTCAGACTGAGCTACGTGGTTTGTGTTATGGCTTATGTAATATGCATATAAAAATCGCCAAGCAATAAACAAAATACTGCGGTAAATTGGGAATATGCCTCATCTAGAAACAACTCAAGTCATTTCTACACCCTACACTTGCTTTATTTTGTGTTGTTTTCTTTTCATTTCTCTTAAAAGTGTGGTCAGAACATCAAGTATAATCAACCAACATTTTTAGCATTAAAAAATAAACAAGATCCATTGCAAATAAATTACAACCCTGCTAGTCTTTTTAGTAGAATTCACCAATTGATTCTTAAATTTATATGGAGATCCAAAGGTCCTAGAATATGCAAAGTCATCTTGAAGAAGACTAAAATTTGGAGAACTTGTACTTCCTGAACCTGACTTCAAGACTATTGACCAGAAAATTTACGAAATCTAGAAAGGAGAGCGTTATTTCTTTTTTTTTTTAAAGATGGGGTTTCACCATGTTGGTCAGACTGGTCTTGAACTCCCGACCTCAGGTGATCCGCCCGCCTTGGCCTCCAAAGTGCTCGGATTACAGGCGTGGGCCACCGCGCCTGGCTGGAGAGCATTATTTCTAAAGAAAGATACCGTCACCTGCAGGTGGGATGTGGAACCTTGGGCGGAAACTGAAGGGTAGTTGCTTCAAGGGAGGCAAGGATGAGACAGGAATTTATGCTGAGGGTTAGCTAAGTATACATATTCAACAGATTATAGGAGGAGCTAACATGTATGTTCCATGCATCCCATGTTTGCTGCTTCAGAGTGGAGACTTAACATTTAAATATATTACAATTAGGCACTATAGGTGAGAAGTGGAAGAGAAAACATGAAGGCAGTCAGTACTCAATCTCCCTAGACTGGCCAGAACCGCTCCATGATCTGGTCATGATCTCCTGTCATGCTGGTCAGTTGCTCTGTCAAAACTGTAAAAGGGGCTGGGCATGGTGGCTCATGCCTGTAATCCCAGCACTTTGGGAGGCCTAGGTGGGTGGATCACCTGAAGTCAGGAGCTCAAGACCAGCCTGGCCAAAGTGATGAAACCCCATCTCTACTAAAAATACAAAAATTAGCCAGGCGTGGTGGTGCATGCACCTGCAATAGCAGCACTTTGGGAAGCCGAGGCAGTTGGATCATCTGATGTCAGGAGTTTGGGGCCAGCCTGGCCAACATGGTGAAACCCTGTCTCTACTAAAAATACACACAAAAAATGAGCTGGTATGGTGGCGGGCACCTGTAATTCCAGCCAACTGGGAGGCTGAGGCAGGAGAATTGCTTGAACCTGGGAGGCAGACGTTGCAGTGAGCCGAGTGTGTGCCACTGCACTCCAGTCTGGATGACAGAATGAGACTCTGTCTCCAAAAAAAAAAAAAAAAACTTCAAGAGGGGAGGGGCAGTGTTGGGAGGCTGGTTCAAATCAATGGAAGAACAAGTCTTTTGAAAGGGCCGCTGGTGCCAGGCGCGGTGGCTCACGCCTGTAATCCCAGCACTTTGGGAGGCTGAGGCAGGTGGATCACCTGAGGTCAGGAGTTCGAGACCAGCCTGACCAATATGGTGAAACCCCGTCTTTAAAAAAAAAAAGAAGAAAGAAAGAAAGGGCTGCTGGTTTCTGGTTAACCCTTAGGAAAGAAACCCTAATGGCGGTGAGCAAACAACAGAGTATAACAATGTGTATCCAACCTCCTGTCTCCTCATGTTGAGAAACTCAGTTTCTTAAGGTTTCTCTGAGGCTCACTTGGTCGAGAGGGTGTCCATTCAGTCAGCTGAGGTGCTTAGGATTTTATTTTTATTTCTCAAGATGTACTATGAATCCACAGTAGCAAGCATCAACAAACACAGAAAACAATGAGATTTTCAGCAAAGCAGCCAAAACAGTCGAATTGGAAAAGGACATTGTTTTAATCAAATGAGGCTGGAACAACTTGGCCATCCACTTGGAATAAATGAAGCATGATCCTTTCACACCAAAAATTAATTTGAGTGGATCATAAAGCTACATGGAAAAGCACAAACCATAATACTTTCAGGAGAACACATAGAATATCTTTGTCACTTGGGGCTAGGTAAGGTTTCCTAGGAAAAATACAGAAGAAAATAACATAATAGGAAAAAGTAATCATTAAAAACAAAAATTCATAAAAAGAGAAAATTGATAAATTTGACTTAATCATAATTAAAAATTTTGTATTAAAAGATACTTTTAAGAAAATGAATAAGCCAGACATAAGCTAGGAGAAAGAAAGATCTGTCAGAGGACTGGTATTCAGGATATATAAAGACCCCTAGAGCCGGGCGCGGTGGCTCACACCTGTAATACCAACACTGGGAGGCTGAGGCGGGTGGATCACTTGAGGTCAGGAGTTCAAGACCAGCTTGGCCAACATGGTGAAACCCTGTCTCTACTAAAGATACAAAAATTAGCCAGGAGTAGTGGTGGGCACCTGTAATCCCAGCTCCTAGGGAGGCTGAGGCATGAGAATCGCCTGAATTCTGGAGGTGGAGGTTGTAATGAGCCAAGATCGTGCCACTGCACTCCAGCCTGGTCAACAGAGAGAGACTCCTTCTCAAACAAAAAAACAAAGCAAAACAAAACCCAAAGACCCTTACAATTCAATAATAAAAACAACCAATCCACTCAATGAAAAAATGGGTCAACGATTTGAACAGACACTTCACAAAAGAAGATACATGAATAGTAGTCAAGCATCTCATTTAAAACTGCCCAACATTATTAGTTATTAGGGATATGCAAATTAAAACCACAATATGATATCATCTCTGTGGTGTTAGGATATATGTTGATTTTCATCCGAAGGTCCTGGCTCATCACTCCCTTAGCCCTTGTTATAGTCTTTTATTACTACGTTGGGTGTATTAGGCCTCAGAAGCAGGCCTCTGCCATCATGAAGCCTCCATAAAAACCAAAGAGGACTGAGTTTGGGGAGCTTCGAGATAGCTGAACACATGAAGGTTCCTGGAAGGTGGTGCCGCAGGGGGGCTGTGGAAGTTCCAAGCCTCTTTACCCATACCTCACTCTATGTGTCTTTCATCCATATCCTTTGCAGTATCCTTCATCATAAACCAGTAAATGCAAGTAAATGTTTCCCTGAGTTCCATGAGCTGCTCCAACGAATTAATCAAACCCAAAGAGGTAGTCATGGACTTGCTTGAACTTGGGAGGTGGAGTTGCTGTGAGCTGAGATTTCGACACTGCGCTCAAGCCAGGGCAACAGAGCGAGACTCTGTCTCAAAAACAAAAGACAAAGTGGGAGTCATGGGAACCCTAACTTAAAGCCAGTCAGTCAGAAGTTCTGGGGGCCAGGGCAAGCGACTGTGTTGTGTGGGAGGGGCCAGTCTTGGGGACTGAGCCCTCAACCTGTGGGATCTGACACTATCTCCAGGTCGCCGAGCTGGTGTCCACTACTTAGTGTGGTGGTGGGGGGGGAACCCCCACCCATTTAGTCACAGACGTCTTCTGTGTTGGTGAGAGTAGAGGAAAACCATGGTTTGGGAGAGTTTTTTCTATGCAATCTCAGGCTCACATTTAGAAGGCAAAAAGTTCCAGCAAGGATGCTGAGCAGTTGGGGCTCTCAGACGTTCCTGGTGGGAGCATAACCTGGAATGACCACTTTGTAAAACGACTTCCCAGTTGCTTTAAAAAGGGAACATACACCTACCCTACCCTTCTACTGTACATATTGCCCTAGAAAAATAAAAATGCATGTCCACAAAAATACTTTTACAGGAATGCTCATAACAGCTTTATTCATGCTAACCAAAAACTGGAAATAGCCAAGTACCCATGAATAGAATGGAAAACAAGCTGTGGTATATTCATAAAATAGAGCACTAACCAACAATGAAAAATGAAGAAACTACAAAACACACAATAATATGGGGGCAATCTAAAACGCCTTATGTTGAGAAAAAGCCTAACAGAAGACAGTACATACTCTATGATCCCATTTACATGAAGTTCTGGAACAGGAAAAACTAACAGGAGATAGAAATGAGCATAATGACTGCCTCTGGCTGGGTTGGGACACCAATGGACTGCAGATGAGCTTGAGGAAGCGTTCTGGAGTGAAGAGGATGCTCTATGTAGCAGGTATCCGCCTGCCTCAGCCTCCCTAAGTGCTAGGATTACAGGCGTGAGCTACCACACCAGGTTTGTAGAGGTTTAGGATACAGAGGTGTATGCATTTGTCCAGACTCACGGAATAATAAACTTAAGATTTGTCCATTTCATTGTGTGTCAATTTGATCTGAAAAATCAAACAGAGCTGGGCACGGTGTCTCATTCCTGTAATTCCAGCACACTGGGAGGTCGAGGTGAGCGGATCACTTGAGGCCAGGAGTTCGAGACCAGCCTTGCCAACATGGTGAAACCCCATCTCTACTAAAAATACAAAATTTAGCTAGGCACAGCGGTGTGCACCTGTAATCCCAGCTACTCGGGAGGCTGAGACAGAAGGATCTTGAATCCAGGAGGCAGAGGCTACAGTGAGCCAAGATTGTGCCGTTGCACTCCAGCCTGGGTGGAGATGCAGAGACTGCATCTCATAAAATAAAATTAAATGAAATAAAGAACTGAAACACTATTGATGACAAGGGGAAGCATACTGATGTCTGCAACTTACTTCAAAATGAATAAAAAAACAAGATGGGTTGATGGATGAGAAAGGGATGGACAGATTGATAAACATGCAATAAAGTAACTATAGTAAAATATTAATTGTTAAATCCAGGTTGTGCATATGTAGGTATATACCGTAAAATTCTTTCAACTTCTCTGTTTGAAGCTTTTTATAATAAAAATATGGCCTGTAATACCAGCACTTTGGGAGGCAGAGGTGGGTGGATCACGAGGTCAAGAGATCGAGACCATCCTGGCCAACATGGTGAAACCCAGTCTCCACTAAAAATACAAAAATTAGATGGGCATGGTGGCGTGCACCTGTAGTCCCAGCTATTCGGGAGGCTGAGGCAGGAGAATTGCTTGAACCCCGAAGGCGGAGGCTGCAGTGAGCTGAGACTGCGCCACTGCACTCCAGCCTGGCACCTAGCGATTTTTTTTTTAGACGGAGTTTCCCTCTTTCACCCAGGCTGGAGTGCAGTGGTGCAATCTTGGCTCACTACAACCTCCGCCTTCCGGGTTCAAGTGATTCGCCTGCCTCAGCCTTCCAAGCAACTGGGATTATAGATAACCACCACCATGCACGGCTAATTTTTGTATTTTTTGTAGAGACAGGGTTTCACCATGTTGGCCAGGCTGGTCTCAAACTCCTGACCTCAGGTGATCCGCCTGCCTCGGCCTCCCTAAGTGCTAGGATTACAGGCGTGAGCTACCACGCCAGGCTTGTAATGCTATTTTCTGTAATCCTATAATACTGAAATGTTGTCTTATTAATAACCATGAGCACATCTCAAAAGATTCCAAACCTTTGCTCCCCCTCTGGTCTTTCAATGATATTTTTGGAAGTAGAGAGTGGAATGATGGTTACCAGAGGCTGGGAAGGAGAGAGGGGGCAGTATAGGGTCGGTTAATGTGTGCAAATACACAGTTAGAGAGAAGGAGTGACTTTCTGCAGCAGAGCAGGGTGAATGGAGTTAACAATAAGGTATTGTATATTTCATAATAGCTAGAAGAGAAGATTTGAAATGTTCCCAACTCAAAGAAAAGATAAATGTTTGAGATGGTGGATTTTCTAAATGCCCTGATTTGGTCATTACACATTGCATGCGTGTATCAAAATATCACATGTATTCCATACATGTGTACAATTATTATGTACCAATTAAAAAAAAAGATACTTTAGGACGTCCTTTGGTTCCTACCAAATCCACTTTCTATTTTTTTTTTTTTTTAAGATGGGATTTCACTATGATGGCCAGACTGGTCTTGAACTCCTGACCTCAGGTGATCCACCCACCTCGGCCTCCCAAAGTGCTAGGATTACAGGCGTGAGCCACCACGCCCAGCCCCAAATCCACTTTCTACAGTGAATAAACTTATCTCTCTCTTTGGTCTTTTACTCTTTTGACTTCTCACCTTGGTTAACACATGGTTTTCAATAGTCCTGGACCACCTCTGATTTGGGTTAATCCATTGCACTGTACCTTCTTCCCTTGTGTTAAATGCCCGCTTTTCACCTTGGGTATTGTTTCCCTATCACATTCTCATGATTTGCCTATTGATATTCATACATCAACATATACTTTCCTCTCTCCATCCTCATGGTAATCTACCAACATTGTGGACAATAACACACCTTGAATTATAGGGATTCAGGATGTAGGGATGAGAACACAGAGCTTGAATTTGGAAGACTAGTTCATCTCTCAGCTCAGTTTCTTACTATATGGGTGGCTTTGAAAAATGTACAACCTGTTTCCTTTTTAAAAGGGGAAATAGGCCTAGCGCAGTGGCTCATGCCTGTGATCCCAGCACTTTGGGAGGTCAAGAAGATGGGCAGATCACTTGAGGTCAGGAGTTCGAGACCAGCCTGGCCAACATGGTGAAACCTCATCTCTACTAAAACCACAAAACTTAGCTGGGCGTGGTGGTGCACTCCTGTAGTCCCAGCTACTTGGGAGGCTGAGGCATGAGGATCAGTTGAACCTGGGAGGTGGAGGTTGCAGTGAGCCAAGATTGTGCCACTGCACTCCAGCCTGGGCAACAGAGTGAGACACCGTCTCAAAAAAAATAAATACAAATAAAATTAAAATAAAAGGGAAAATAATATTATTCTGCCATCCTCTAGAGTTATCCTGATGGCCAAATGACATGATATTTGTGAATTAGTTTGGTTTTCCTACATGCAGATTGAGACAAGAATTCAAATACAAGTGAGATAGGTTAGATAGGTTACTGATAGCCTCCCTTAAGTGGAAATGAATTTACCAAATAGATGGAGAGAACAAATAGCCTGACAGTGCACAAACCACATCCTGGGCTCATGGTTAGAACATCCTGCAGTAAGGAGGTAGAAGGGCAGAAGGGAAAATTCCCAAATTCGCATGAGTGCAGAAACTCAACATTAGTGTCCTTGAGCTGACCTGTGTTCATTACAGTAGTAAAAAACACAGCCTTGGGTGGAGAATTAAAATGCTCATGGCCAGGCGTGGTGGCTCACGTCTGTAATCCTAGCACTTTGGGAGGCCGAGGTGGGTGGATCACCTGAGGTCAGGAGTTCAAGACCAGCCTGGCCATCATGGTGAAACTCCATCTTATTATATAAAAAAAAAAAAAAATTTAATAAGGAAAATAAAATAAAAAATAAAATGCTCATGAAACATATGATATGTGCACTAGCCTGTACGGCTGCCGCACACGCTGGCTTGGGAAACCATCTGCAACACGCTCAACAGCAACACCCCTTCCCACCCCTTTGAATGATCATGTGCATCACCCATAACAGGTAGTACCTCAGTGCCAGACGTGGCTGTCTCCTTCTCAAGCACCAGCTATCAGAGTTACTTCACTTTGCAATAAACTTCTTTACCTACTTGGACTCAGTCTCAAATTCTTTATTTCTTTTTTATTTTATTCACTTATTTTTATAGCGATGGGGCCTCACTCAGGCTGGTCTTGAGCTCCTAGGTTGAAGCAATCTTCCCACGCTGGCCTCCCAAAGTGCTGGGATTACAGGAGTGAGCCACTGTGCCAACCGCACTTTAAATTGTTTTGTGCCATGAAGGCAAGTATCTGAACTGGCTGAAAAGCAACACAGGTAGCTTCTGTGGAAGGGGCTGGAAATGCCTGCTGGGGAAGGGAAGAAGTGGTCCTGGAGTGCAAAGCCGGACATAAACAGCAGCACATCCATTCTATGTGAGCGCCTTTCAAAAAAAGCAGAAAGCGCACATCTCACAGCTGCCCTACCTGAGATGCGAGGAAGCCAAGCTGCTGCTGGGGAATGTTTGGGGGGAGTTAGCTCCCCAGCAATTCCAGCCTGCCCTGCACCTGGCCAGCCTTTTTCAGGTTTTTGGGGTGCACTGCAGTGGTGAGGGCTGAGGCGTGTGGCATAAATTGTGTCATGATTATTATTCTTCATTATTTGAGTTCCAGGCACCTTCTAAGCCTGTGTTCGCTGCTCTGCTTGCTGCTAATCCTTCAAGACCCTCCTAGCACACTGTCACAGCTGCCAAGAATCTTCATCTCCACTCCATTCCACTTCATCTACCCAGAAATAGCTGACAGCCGTCTACTGCTTAGACCTTCTCCACCTCTGCCATCTTTCTCTCTGACATTTTCTTCTTTGTTTACAGTCAATTATCTCTTAGCCTTTCCTGCTTTCTCACTCCTTCTGAACTTCATCTTCATCTTTTCTAATCACTGGTTGTTTCTTATTTTCATAGGCCCAGGAAGACACTCTTGCTTTCATCTGCCTCTTAACACACCAGATAGTCAGTGGCTTAATCTACATTCCAGATGACAACCTGGAATTCCACAGCCTATTGATCTTCTAACAATTCATATTACCAATTCCCAAGCTTCGCTGCTGCTTCTGTGTTCTCAGGGTCTTAGAGCTTTATCCTTAGTATCTTGGCACCAAAAGTACTGCTTAAAGTTTCTCTCATATCAGCATTAAGAGATGTGACAAATTAAAAAAAAAACTCCTACACTATATCAGACAGATTTATACAAACTGTTAATAGGTATCTTGCTAAAGTAACACTTCAAGATCAAATAATTTGGGCAAATATTGACTAAACAAGATTTAAAGGCAATTATCATCTAACTTCTGAGAGCTGTGAAATACGCTCACATGTGTTATAAATATTTTCAACGTAAATAACAAAGAGAGGCTCTCTAAAAGAAGATGTTTACTAGGGAATAGAACATCGCAATGGGAATACACATGCCACAGCAAACTTTTTTTCTTTTTTGAGATGGAGTCTTGCTGTCCCCAGGCTGGAGTGCAGTGGCGTGGCATGACCTCAGCTCACTGCAACTTCTGCCTCCTGGGTTCAAGTGATTTCCCTGCCTCAGCCTCCCGAGTAGCCGGGGCTGCAGGCGCGCCACCATGCCCAGCTAATTTTTGTATTTTTAGTAGAGACGGGGTTTCACCATGTTGGCCAGGCTGGTCCCGATCTCTTGACCTTGTGATCTCCCATCTCAGCCTCCCAAAGTGCTGGGATTACAGGCATAAGCCACTGCACCCAGCCAGCAAACTGTTAATATTATGTGTCAGGGAGGTAAAAGAAGGCAAAGATTTCTAAAAGAAAAAAAGGAGGACTACACAATTGTTTTTGAAATACCTATCTTTAGTTACAAAGATCAATGGCAAGGGTGACATCAGTATGAGTTTGGAGAGGCAGTTACTGGGCAGATGTTCTTGTATATATTTTTTGTAAGGTTGCAATGGGTTGTGTGCCACGTTGTGGTTTTTATACAGTATTTTTCATTATCAGGCACACAAGTGTCAGAATCCTTTCTTTATGGCTTTTGCTGGCTCTACTTGTCAGGGTTTTCTTAACATTCATGACTCTATTTTGATTCTGACAGCTTTCACAATAATTAAGAAGATACAGCTGGCCAAGTTCCCAAATTTATTTGACTCAGTGTTCCACAGAGTAAGTTTTGGGAGACACTGATTTATTATAATGACAAATCACTACATGTCTCAACATTGTGGGACCAGGTGCATGGTATCTGGCTATTTCCTGCAGCTGGGCAAGAGAGGCTTGGGGAACAGTGCCATCCCAAAGAGAGAGACATTGGACTGGGCTTTTTTTTTTTCCTGCTGTATTCATAGACAATAGAAATCATTCACTTGAACTTGAAGCATAAACCGTATACTGAAGGAGAGAGCATTCTGGTAACTTTCAAGCTATGACAATTTGGTGAAATTGGTCATTCAACCTCCAGAAACTTTTACCTTGTTCCTTAAAGACGTCCTGCATTGTGATTATTGCTTGAGGCATCGTCCTTTCTTGCTAACCAAAATGTCCAATGTAATTTAATTAAACTAAGAGGTTCTGCACAGCCGCAGAATTATCAACAGAATAAACAGACAACATAAAGAATAAGAGAAAGTATTTGCCAACTATGCATCTGACAAAGGTCTAATATCCAGCATCTGTAAGGAACTTAAAACAAAAAAAAACAACCACACTAAAAAGTGAGCAAAGGACATGAACAGACACTTTTCTAAAGAAGACATATACATGGCCAACAAGCAAATGAAAAAAGGTCAGGCTGGGCGTGGTGGCTCATACCTGTAATCCCAGCACTTTGGGAGGCCTAGGTGGGTGGATCACTTGAGGTCACGAGTTCGAGACTAGTCTAGACAAAATGGTGAAACTCTATCTCTACTAAAAATACAAAAATTAGCTGGGCATGGTGGCATCCACCTGTAATCCCAGCTATTCGGGAGGCTGAGGCAAGAGAATCGCTTGAACCCAGGAGGCAGAGGTTGCAGTGAGCCGAGTTTGTGCCATTGCCCTCCAACCAGGGTGACAGAGAAAGATTTCGTCTCAGAAATATAGGTTGATCTGTTATCTTCTTTCTTCTACTGTTTCAGACGACAAGTGAACTGTTAATATCACTGCTTTGAGTTAAATGTTTCTTAAGATCTAGGCAATACTATTGAGGATGTAGGCACAGGCAAAGATTTCATGACAAAAACTCCAAAAGCAATTGCAACAAAAGCAAAAATTGACAAATGGAATCTAATTAAACTAAAGAGCTTCTGCACAGCAAAACAATCATCAGAGTGAAGAGACAACATACAGAATGGCAGAAAAATTTTGCAAGCTACCCATTTGACAAAGGTCTGATATCCAGAGTCTACAAGAACTTAAACAAATTTACAAAAAAAAAACAAACAACCCCATTAAAAAGTGGATAAAGGATATAAACAAACACTTCTCAAAAGAAGACATTCATGCAGCCAACAAACATGAAAAACAGCTCAACATCACTGATGGTTAGAGAAATGCAAATCAAAACCACAATGAGATACCCTCTCAAACCGGTCAGAATGACTGCTACTCAAAAGTCAAAAAGCAACAGAGGCTGGCAAGGTTGCAGAGAAAAGGGAACATTTATACACTATTGGTGGGATTGTAAATTACTTCACTGCATTATGGAAAGCAGTATGGAAATTCCTCAAAAAGCTAAAAGAGAACTACCATTTGACCCAGCAATCCCATTACTGGGTATATACCCAGAGGAATGTAAATCATTGTACCATAAAGACACATGCACATGAACTGTTCATTGCAGCACTCCTCACAATAGCAAAGACATGGAACCAACCTAAATGCCCATCAATGACACACTGGATAAAGAAAATAGGGTACATATACACCATGGAGTACTATGTAGCCATAAAAAAGAACAAGATTGTGTCTTTTGCAAGAACACGGACGGGGCTGGAGGCCATTATCCTCAGCAAATTAACACAGGAAGTCTGTAGGTCCACAGATGTCTTTGAGGCATTTTCCAGATAACACAATATGATGCAGCTCAAATGCACTAAAATCAGCCTATAAGTAAAACCAAGGAAACAGGCTTGATTATAGTAATAATTTGTAGTGACCACTGGTAATACATAAAACTATGTAGTTGGTCATTAGCTATAAGAACTATTTAGATTAAGCACTGGTTTAAAGGACTTACTATCGGTCTTTCAGGGTAAACTCTTTGTAAAAACACTTTCCATACATGCTCATCAAATTATGTACTAAACAAATTGTAAAACTTTTGTGTACTAAAATTATGCATTCACCTATCTAAACATTACTTATCATGTGATCATGTGATGTTTAGACAGGTGAATGCATGATTTACTGTTCAAACTGGCACACTTTTGCAAGTGAAAGTTACAGTTATATACAGAGAGAGTTACATAGTTATTATTCATTTGAGGTTTTTTGAAGACAAGCTTTATAAAATAAAACACACACACACACACACACACCAGCTTTTCTTTCTTTATACTTTCTATTCCAGGTTTGACCTTTACTAATAACATTTAGTTTCTTTTGACTTTTTTTTTTTTCCTTGAGATGGAGTCTCACTCTGTTACCAGGCTGGAGTGCAGTGGCACAATCTTGGCTCACTGCAACCTCTACCTCCTGGGTTCAAGCAATTCTCCCGCCTCAGCCTCCCAAGTGGCTGGGACTACAGGCATGTGCCATCACGCCTGGCTAATTTTTGTATTTTTAGTAAAGAAGTGGTTTCACCATGTTGGCCCAGCTGTTCTCAAGCTCCTGACCGCAAGTGATCGGCCTGCCTCAGCCTCCCAATGTGCTGGGATTACAGTCATGAGCCACTGCCCCCCCCACATCTTTTGACTTTTAAACAATAGCTTGGAAAGCATTAAAGATCTGTGCAAATATGTTTTAATAATCTCTACTTTTCTTACTGGGTTATTCAAAAATACTAATTTTACAGGTTAAATTTATTTGTGTTGTTTTGCACATTTTTTTTCTTTGAAAATATAGCTAAATTGTCCCAAATTTTAAAATATGGGTAAGCTCAGCTTCATAGTAGTACACACTCTCTCTCTCTCCCTCTCTGTCTCTTCCCCCTTTCCCAAAAACTCTGGTCTACAGGGGTGGTCTCTAGTTGTCTGGCAGCTGGACATAGGAGGATTTAGGGCAGGGGGAATATCGGCTTGGTGTGTGAGAGTTAGATAAAGGGGGACTGGCTGGGAGTAGACTTGAGATTGGGTGGTTCGCACAGGAAATGCATGCTCCTGGCTGAGTTATTTGTTATCTCCAGAACTGGCCTGCCCTGGGAGGGGCAGCAGTCTCTATCTGGCTAGCAAGATGTTTAAGTTGACCAACCAGACCAACCATCCTAAGATGCGGAAAATTTTTGAACACATTATTAATACAATTTCATGTTAAATGTGACAGGAGTGTAGGTTTACTGAAACAAGAAAAAATAGTAATTAATGTAAAAATATTCACCAAATATTGAAAGGGCTATGAGAAAGGCAAGGACTGTAAAGACATTCTTTCTGTTATCTTCCCACTGTTTCTGAGATGTGAGTTCACATGATTACTGAATTGACAGTGTGGGATTATTTTTGAGATGTAGTCTTGTTCTGTCACCCAGGCTGGAGTGCAGTGGCCCGATCTTGTGTCACTGCAACCTCCACCTCCCGGGTTCAAGTGATTTTCCTGTCTCAGCCTCCCGAGTGGCTGGAACTACAGGTGCACGCCACCACGTCCAGCTAATTTTTGTATTTTTAGTAGAGACAGGGTTTCACCATATTGGTCAGGCTGGTCTTGAACTCCTGACCTTGTGATCCACCCACCTTGACCTCCCAAAGTGCTGGGATTACAGGCGTGAGCCACCGCGCCCAGCCCATCTTCTCAGTCTTTGTGCAAACTTTTGTGCAATTAGTGTAGCAACTGTCAGTTCTAGGAGCTGGGAAATTTTAAAAACAAACAAATGCAGTCACTGTACTTTCAATGTCATTCTGTCACGAATAAGAACTGAATGCTGCTGTTGAGGAATGGGCTTGCAGCTTGCTCTTCCTCATCATCACGTTCCCAAAGGTGCAAGATTCTGCAGGACAGAAGAAGAAATTCACAACTTCGAACTGTGTTGGTCACTAGAAACAGATTTCCAGGGAAAGTCCCACTCTGGAAAGCAAAAATCAAAAGTAATGGTCAAAGGCCTTTGAAGGTTGCTCTGGGCTCTGATCACACACACATTTACCTCCCTTTTTGTAACTAACAAAAAAAAAAAAAAAAGAAAAGAAAGAAAAAGAAAAAGAATATGGCCAGTCGACAGTGGCTCACACCTATAATTTTAGTGCTTTGGGAGGCCGAGGTGGGAGGATCACTTAAGCCCAGGAGTTATAGATAAGCCAGGGCAACATAGTGAGTCCCTGTCTCTACAAAAAAAATTAAAAGTCAGCCGGGCCTTGTGGCTCATGCCTGTAGTTCCAGGTACTTGAAAGGCTGAGGTGAGAGGATTGCTAGAACCTAGGAGTTTGAGGCAGCAGTAAAGTATGATCACATCACCATATACTCTAGCCTGGACAACAGAGTGAGATTCTGTCTCAAAAAAAAAAAAAAAAAATTAAAATTAAATTTGGCAAGTTCATGTTGGTAAACTTTCGTTAGATTTTATACTTTTTTTTTTTTTTTTAAAGAGATGGGGGTCTCATTTGTCACCCAGGCTGGAGTGCAGTGGTGTGATAATAGCTCATTGCAGCCTCAGACTCCTGGGCTCAAACAATTCTTCCACCTCAGCCTCCAAGTAGCTGAGATTACAGCACTTGGCTAGATTTTATACAGATTTTTACAAATTTGTATTCACTCCTTTTTCTGTAGCCTTCCAGGAATGTGAACATACAAAGCCTCTCTCTCTCTCTCCTTTTTTCTTCTGTGTGTTTCCAGACTTTCAGAGCCAAAAGGAGGTTCCTTTTCAATGGGAGCCCCTTGCATTTACTCATCCATTTATTCAGTCACTGGCTTATTCACATTCATTCATGTGGTAGCTAGTAAGCCGCAGGCACTGTATCGTCATTTGCGGCACCCTCAGTTTTCACAACGTGAATGCTTGCAGCTTACTTTGAAAAAAGAAAAATATATGAGGTTGAAAGCATCTGGTTAAAGGTGTGCACGTAGAATCCAGCCTCCACCACCTATTTGCTGTGTGACCTTGGGCCCATGAGCTTTCCTCTCTGGGTCTCGGTTTCATCACCTGTGAAATGGAAAGAAATATGTTATATACATAAGATATGGGGTTGTTGTGAAGAAATACAAGAGAGTAGAATGTGTGAAGCTCCCAGAACTTCCCCTGCCAATCAGCAAATCTGAACACCTTTTGTTCTGGGTTCATAACCTTCACTACTTATATGCAGCTACAGAGATTCTCTTCCCCAAAGGTGCTGGCAACACACCTGAGAGGATAACATGCACATGCTCCACACAGTTGTAGAACAGCACCCGCTTCGTGCTGTTATAAAGTCTGATGGTAACTCCTGGAAAGCTACCTATGACCCTCTGCTTCTGTCTGAGTCCATCTTGCCCACTGGGATTTTAACTGCACAGAGCACTGGGCTTCATTCCTTCCATTCCATTTCATGCAGCAGACAAATCATCTTCTCCAAACACGCTGTGCACTTTCCCTCCTATGCTTGGGCTGCTGGCTTTTTTAGCACACTGTTCTCTGTCTTTTCAGTTTGTCAAAACTCTACTGCCTTGTTCAGGGTCTGGTGCTAAGATGATGTCCTCCCAAAAGGCAGCTCTTACTGCCCTACTTCTACTAAGCAAGGGCAGAACTCACCAGTCTTCGTAAGGCTCCACAAAACTTTGACCATACAGAGACTTGGAATCTTTTACCTCACAAGTGTCAAGAAGATGCTACATGGGGTTGTAACACTTGCCAGGAATATCTTTAGGATGAAGATAGTTGCACCCTTTGGAGATTGCTTCTCTTAAAAAGTGGGGGTGGGGGGGGTGGGAAATATTGCAGACCCTTTAGCAACAGGCTGCCTCTCAGCTCCTTTTCCTCCAGCTTTGTGAAGTCTTTTGTATATCTTTTTTGAAAGAAAAATAGATTATTCTGAATAAAATTTCAGCTCTTCAGAGTAAATTAACCAATATATAGCCTTTGGATCAAATACCATACCCGCATTTGGAAGCACATCTGACATTTTCAATATTTTCCACTTCCCCATCAATCTTATCTATTTAATATCACTTGAGCTCCCATTCCCTAAAAGGGGAAATTTTGTTGCACTTGTGACTGCTGACTACAGTTTCTTTGCCTTTGTAATGTGTGTGTAATATTTCATGTATCTACATAATGCTGTATTTTGGAAAATATTTAATACTGCTATGAAAAAGACAAAAGCTGAGATGGATGAGACTCATGAGACGAGTTAAGCATACAGAGGTAATAAGTTAGGACCCATCAGGTGTGCTGGACCGTTAAGTAGAACATTTGTGTGGAACACAGAGAGAAAGCGACGGAAAGAGTCAGTATTCAGCGGGGCTTGACAGGCAGTTCCTCCTGTGACCTGAGCTACTTGAGAGCTGAGGTGGGAGAATGGCTTGAGGCCAGGAGTTCAGGACCAGCCTGGGCAACATAGCAAGACCCCTCTTTGACTTCTTGGAATTCCTGTCTCCCTAAAATGAATAAAAGCAAGCTCTACCCTGACCACTTGGGGCACAGGTCATCAGGACCTCTTGAGGCTGTGTCACTGGTGCATCCTTAACTTTGGCAAAATAAACTTCCTAAATTGATTGAGATGTGCCTTAGATACTTTTGAACTCATAACGTTCACCAATAAAAGGAACCAGAGCTTGTTGAAGAAATGGCTGATCCTAGGGCTGAGGCAGGAAATACTCAAGATAGGAGTGTCGGGTCTTTCTTGCGTTCCTATAAAGAAATACTGATAGTGGGTAATACGTAAAGAAAAGAGATTCAATTGTCTCAGTGTTCTTCAGACTTTGTAGGAAGCACGGGGCAGACATCTGCTTCCGGTGAGGCCCCAGAAGCTTACAATCATGGCAGAAGTGACAGAGAGCTAGCGTGTCACATGGTAAGAGTGATGCAGGGAGGTGCCAGGCTCCTTTAAACAACCATATCTAATGTGAGCTCACTCATCACCAAGAGGATGGTGCTACGCGATTCATGAGGGATCCACCCCCATGATCCAACCACCTCCCACCACACCCCATCTTCAACATTGGCAATCACATTTCAAAATGAGATTTGGAGGGGGACAAACATCCAAATTATATCAATAGGACAGAATTTTTTTAAAAAACGTAAAACAGGATTATCAAAAAAAAAAGGCAGGATTATTTTGTAATGCCAGAAAGTGAGAAAGTGCTTCACACACACACACACACACACACACACACACACACACACAAAATAGTGGGAATTTGTCAAAATGATACAAGAGCCAACTGAAGGCTGGGCGTGGTGGCTCATGCCTGTAATCCCAGCACTTTGGGAGGCCGAGGTGGGTGGATCATGAGGTCAAGAGATCGAGACCATCCTGGCCAACATGGTGAAGCCCCATCTCTACTAAAAATACAAAAAAAATTAGCTGGGCGTGGTGGCGCACCTGTAGTCCCAGCTACTCGGGAGGCTGAGGCAGGAGAATTGCTTGAACCTGGGAGGCGAAGTTTGCAGTGAGGAGAGATTGCGTCACTGCACTCCAGCCTGGTGCCTGGTGACACAGCAAGACTCTGTCTCAAAAAAAAAAAAAAAAAAAAAAAAGAGCCAACTGAGCTACCAATGACCAAAGTTAGAACAATTTAAAAAACCCAAATAAGGTGGTATTGGAATGGTAACCCCAAATAAAAAATAAATATACATGAATCATATAAACAAATGACTGAATGAATTTACAAGTGGAGGAGAATAGAAAACGTCCTGTGCAGAAGAAGTCTGTATAATTTATGTAGATAGTCTGCCCTCAATAAGGTGAACTAGAACTCTCCACTCGTTGTTTTCGTTTTTAATTTTTGTTGAGGCAGTGTCTCGCTTTGCTACCCAGGCTGGAGTGCAGTGGCACAATCTTGGCTCACTGCAATCTCAACCTCCAAGGGCTTAAGCAATCCACCTGCTTTGGTCTCCCAAAATGCTAAGAGTATAGGCATGAGCCACCTTGCCCAGCTGACTCCCCACCCTTTAAGTGTTGGCCGTACATAGTTACTTCCAAAGAATACAACAATGGAAGAGGGAATAAAGACAGCAACTTCACCGTGGAAAAGCCCCACCCATACTACATCAGCCAGTGGATCAAGGTCAGCATTGACAGTAACAAGTCATGCAGATGTGCAACCCTGGCGTGACTTAATAAAAGTGGCACTTCCCCTCTGTGATCTTCCTCCCCTAAACACATAACCCCAGTCTAACCAAAAGAAAACATTCGCCAAATCCCAAACAAGGGACATTCTACAAAATACATGACCGGTACTCCTCAAAACTGCCAAGATCATCAGAAACAAGGGAAATCTGAGAAACTGTCGCAGCCAAGAGGAGCGAGCCTAAGGGGGCAGTGACTGCATGTAAGGTGGGATCCTGGATGGGATCCTGGAAGAGAAAAGCATCATTAGGCAAATACTAAGGAAATCTGAATGACGAACACGCGCACTTCAGCTGGGAAGAATGTCTCAATCTTGGTTAATTAAGTGTAACAAATGCACTATATTCATGTAAGATGTTAATAACAGGAAAACTGGATGTGGAGTATATGAGAGATTTCTGTACTGTCTTCACTTTTCTTTTCTGGAGATTTTCTGTAAATCTACTTTAAAACGAATGGTTTATTGTTTTAAGAAACCTGAGATTTTAAGATACTAGGCTTTCCAATAAGCAAAAGTTACTTTCAAACAAATTGGCTTTACATATGTTAAGAAAAGTGGTTTTGAAAAATGAATCCTTTATACACAAAGTTTTATTTTGTGTCTAGGTTAATCACACACATATCTAGCAGAGATAGACAATGAATGAAGAGGTGAGATAGAGGAAAGTACTTTCTTATTGGACAAATTGTTTTTGACAACTAAAACTTTGTAACTTGTCCCTATGCAGTGGAGGAATAGCAGCTGTGATTCTAACAACCTTAACTCCGCATTTGTCCAGGGCTCCACCACAGGACCACAGCACAGACTTGAGGCTATCAGAGCTTTTCCAAGCTCCCAGCAGCAGAATGATGCACTAGTGCACTAAAAAACAAAATTTCAGCTCTGCAAATAAAAAGAGAAAATGATAATTTTAGAATGTGCATATGGCATAAACAACTTTAAACGGTCAGGAAAATGATCATACTTATCTGTGGGTGTGTTTATGTTTATTTGAACCTTGATTTCTGTGTAATCACTTAGCACTGACAGGGAAGAATCCAGCTACTATTAATCATAATAACTTGGTTTTTTTCCATTAATGTAAGAATACCCAATGAAAATAAAATGTTGATATACAAGGACTCATTTATGTACCACCTTGTCGTAGACAGGAGTTGATGTAGCAGCCCAGTGCACATACATCCATTGTTTTCTAACTGAAAATGTGGACTGAAGCTCGGGGCTGTCTAAGTACATTCCTTCCACTGTGTCACCCGGAGGCTCCGGCAACCCAGATCCCTAGCAAGCCATTGCTATAAAGCTAACTCGTTTAATAGGAATGTGTGTTGCTGTCGCTCTGGAATTGCTGCTAAAGTCTCACATTCTAAGTTCAGATCGTTGCCTAGGCCAGCCCTGTCTCACTTTTCTCACTGAGATGGTGAGAGAATAGGTCCCCCCACCAACCACCCCTCCCAGAGTCCCTTCTCGATATGCTCATCCACAGAAAGAGAGATCAGACCCAGGGATCAGAGATGGCTGAAGAAGCTGTTCTTAATCTTCACTCAAAGGGGAGCTTCCCTCCCTTTGGCCGGGGGAGGGGGACCTCAGGGAGTCCCTTGTGAAGACTGGAGGCGTAGGCTCGAAGGGGGAGACCAGCATTTTGATTCTGATTGGATGTCTGCTTAGCATGGACGTGGAGAAGTTTTCCTGGGTACAGTAGCAGTGGAAAAGAAAAGAGAAACAATATGGTGAAGAAATGCCAGCCAACCCCTTTCCTAGATCTTAGGAGATATGGAATAGATTCCCCAAGTGTTTAATGGCTTAAGGTTTTGGCCTCAAAAAAGTAGACAGCTGGCCAGGCGAGGTGGCTCACGCCTGTAATCCCAGCACTTTGGGAGGCTGAGTCTGCTAGATCGCTCAGCTCAGGAGCTCAAGACCAGCCTGGGCAACCTGGTGAAACCCCATCTCTACTAAAAATACAAAAATTAGCTGGGCGTGGTGGCGTGCGCCTGTAGTCTCAGCTACTTGGGAGACTGAGGCAGGAGAATTGCTTGAACCGGGAGGCGGAGGTTGCAGTGAGCCGAGGTCGCGCCACTGCATTCCAGCCTGGCGCCTGGCGACAGAGCAAGACTGTCTCAAAAAAAAAAAAAAAAAAAAAAAAAAAAATTAGCACAGCTACAGACTTGCCTGGACTGCCTTAGCATCAGAGAATTCGGCATGATGACCCCAGAATAGAACAAAGCTGTTCAAGGACTGCAAGACCCAAGAGAATTACAGAGAATAATTCCTCACCGTGGGACCTCAGAACATCGGACAACCTTACTGGATTCAAAGATAACAAATTCCAATAGCGGTTGCCACCAACCAAATTGAGGAGTGCAACGTGTCCCCAGCCGGCAACAATTTAAACATTCTCTTCTCCACTTTCCACTCTCCCAAGAGAATGGAAGGAGTAAATCACCCACTGCTCTGGTCTGCCCTAGAAGAGGAAAGAAAAATTGCTTTGAAGTTTAAAGATAAAAAATCAAAACCAAAAAACAGGTGTGAACTTTACATACTGGAATGAGTGTTCTGATATCTGACCCTGGAGGCTAAGGGATGGAGTACCACCATGGTGGCATTCAGGGAGCCACTCCCCCAGTGGGAAATGTGATTTAATTTCTCCTATTTGAGAGACAGGTATTGGAGAAAGCACTTTTTATGTTTTTACTTCACACATTGAGGTACTCAGCATACAAGTAATACCAACAAGAATTTAATGCCTAAGGGGATTTATACCACGGAGACAACTTTTATTTTTTTATTTTTTTACTTTTTTAGACAACTTTAAATGCTTTTTTGCAAAAAAATAAAATAAAATAAATGGTGGCAACACAGATTTTTCTCTTCTCATATCACGATAGCCAGTATCGGCCAGGCATGGGGGCTTGCACTTCTAATTCCAGCACTTTGGGAAGCCAAGGCGGGTGGCTTACTTCAGCTGAGGAGTTCTAGACCAGCCTGGGCAACACGGCGAGACCCCTGGCTGGAGTGCAGTGGCACGATCTCAGCTCACTGCAACCTCTACCTCCTGGGTTCAAGCAATTCTCCTGCCTCAGCCTCCCGAGTAGCTGGGGTTACAGGTGCCTATTACCACGCCTGGCTAATTTTTGTATTTTTGGTAGAGATGGGGTTTCACCATGTTGGGCAGGCTGGTCTCAAACTCCTGACCTCAGGTGATCTGTCTGCCTCAACCTCCCAAAGTGCTAGGATTACAGGTGTGAGTCCCCATGCCCAACCGAGATCCCATCATTGAAAAAAGAAAGAAAGAAAGAAAGAAAGAAGAAAGAAAGAAAGAAGAAAGAAAGAAAGAAAGAAAGAAAAGTGCCAGTATCTTTAAAACTGGTGAAACTAATTTTATCCAAGGTCCTTGCTGTATTTTCCTTCAGTTTTGTCTTGAGATTTCTCCCAAGAGAGTGGCAGCTCTCGTCCTGCCCTGACGGGACCCGGGGAGGCGGGCCTGGCTGTGGACAGTGTCTTTCTCACAATGCTGCCTCATCCTGAAGGATGCCTCCGCCTATGTGTCTGACCCGTGACAAGGGTCCCTCTCACAGGGGGGCCCTGTTTATTCCAGCAGACACCCTTATGGCTCTTAGGTTAACTGTGTCCACTTTATTCCTACCAAGATAGCCATTCTCCAGGACAGCCCTGACTGGGAGGAGAGCTGGGTCAAGTGTGTTGGTTGGGGGAGACAGAGAAGACAGTAGGACAAAACACAAGAAATAACAGAGGTGGGGTTTCCCCCTGCTCTTATTATTTCATTATCTTTTGAAACGACACACAGGTAACAGAAGCAGTTTTTATTACTTCTCCCAGAGAAGAAGGTAGCAGGCCTCACAGGGCCGACAGGAGGAGGAAAGCTGTCTGGGACTTGCACACTCAGACTGTGGGTGGAGAGAAAGAGCAAGAGAGATGGGGAGAGAGAGAGAGGGAGAGAATGTGTGTGAGAGGGACCTGTGGGCTGAAACCTTTACTGGGGCCCTGAGCATTACCCAGGCAAATTTCCTACAGGGATTTCTTTCTTTTTTTTTTTTTTTAAAAAGATGGGGTTTCACCATGTTGGCCAGGCTGGTTTCGAACTCCTGACCTCAAGTGATCCACCCACCTTGGCCTCCCAAAGTGCTGGGATTACAGGCATAAGCTACCAGGCCCGGCCTTCCCACAGGGACTTCTAATTGGTGAGTTTAAAGTAAGCAGACAGCAGTTCCGGGAGTCATGCTGTGGCTGTGACTTGATCACTTTGGCATAAATGCATAGTCCAGGGGGTCAGCGGGGCCAGTCGAGTAGGCTGGATCCAGCTGTCTCATAGTGAGGTGGTCACCAGAAGGCAACGTTATAGGAAAAACCTGGGACTGTAATGTCCCTTCCCTAAACTGGGAAGGAGTCAAGATACCAGAGAATGACTGTCACAAGTCCAGCTTGATAAGTAGATGAGCTTATTAGGACTGACATAGAGGGCGCTCCTGGTCAGTGGCAGGACAGCTCTGGAGGTCCTCACCACCACCCAGTTCTAAGCTGCTTTTCAGCTAATTTTCTGGCTCTTTGCCTTCTGTATGTGTTATGAGACTGTTTTCCTTGATATGCTCCCAGCTATGCCCTGGGATGTTTGGGTTCTCAGAGACACCTGCTCCTCAGCTGCACACCATGACCTTAGCTCACCACCTGGCCTTCAGGTTCAGGCAGCAGACATACACCCTTAAATAACCTGATGGAGGACCCATCACACTACAATCCACCCCATCCCTCGACTCTTATTTTTTTCTGCCAATTTTGGACCAGAGTCTCCGACTGGGGTATGAGGGAAAAGAATTATATGGGCCTATAACTTATAGCATTGGCTTGTGTGTACAAGTCACATCCGCAGTATGCACAACAGCATCAAAAGCAGTAGCTACATACAGTTATAATGCCTATTAGCAAAACATAACTCCAATGAGTAGGTAAGATATATAACCAACTTGAGAATGAGGTACAGAAATCTAATTGGGTTTTATCATGAATCTGAGTTGACAAATGATTTAAAAGCATTTGTGGGCTGGGCGTGGTGGCTCACCTCTGTAATCCCAGCACATTGGGAGGCTGAGGTGGGCAGATAACCCGAAGTCAGGAGTTCGAGACCGGCCTGGCCAACATGGTGAAATCCCGTCTCTACTAAAATTATAAAAATTAGCCGGGCACAGTGGCTCACACCTGTAATCCCAGCACTTTGGGAGGCTGAGGCAGGTGGATTGCCTGAGCTCAGGAGTTTGAGACCAGCCTGGGCAACGTGGTGAAACCCCATCTCTACTAAACATACAAAAAATTAGTTGGGCGTGGTTGGATTGCATGCCTGTAATCCCAGCTACTTGAGTGGATGAGGAAGCAGAATTGCTTGAACCCAGGAAGAGGACATTGCAATGAGCCGAGATCCCACCATTGCACTGTAGCCTGGGTGACAGAGTGAGTGAAACTCTGTTTCAAAAAAACAAATTGTGATATTATTCTCTTTATCAAGGATATAGGCTTAACAGGTAGTGCCCATAAAGGCCTATATGGTTGGGTCTCCAACACTTTGGCAATTGGGCCTCCAGGTGGATGCAATCCCTAGTAAGCCCAAGGTGCATGACTGGTTCTGTTGAATCAGTCATTCCGGTTCATTGGGAGAACAGCAGAGTATTTCAAGGCATATTATTATTATTTGATAGTAGGGAGGTATCCACACATGCAACAATCAGACTGGTTGCTGGCTGCTGCTGCAGTCAGCCCAGTGCAGGAAGGCATTACCAGCTTAGTAGGAACAACAGCCTATAGGTGCGAACACAGGTGTTTAAAGGGGCCCATGGAGGTATCCATTTCTTGTAACATTATTACTACTGTATTTTTTTCATTGGTCCTATTAGAGAGGCCACAATGGGCTTCAGGACTGGCTTACGGTATCAGACATGGCTTCCCTTTTAGGAGCAGGCATTCCAGCCAGTTGGTAAGTTTCCAGTCTTGCCCATATGTGATCGCTCCAGCAGGTATCGGTGCTGCTGCGTGTTGGTATCATAAGGCTCTCAGACCTCCATCAAGGAGCACAGTTGGGACCACCTCCCTTCCAGCAGTCTTCCTGGTACCCTCCAGTGCTATAAAACTGGCCCAGTATGGAGGCACTGTCCAGCTCAGCTTCAGGTCTACACAGCCATCTACGCTTACTAGATCCATTGGTGTTCTCAGGAGCATGGTCTAACCACCTGCTTCAGGAGCATAAGTCAGTGTCTCAGAGGTAACCCTGAGAGTTTATGGGGTCTGTTTCACAGGCTACGCCAACCAGTCACAGGGAATGATGCCACATGTGGTAGTAGGTGACTCATCTAACCTTTGTATGACTTCAGGGAGATTCTTAGTCCAGGGACTTAAAATATGTAATTGGGTTATGAACAATGTATGTAATTGGGACAGTACATGTAATGGGCTTGTTTCGTTTTGTTTTGTTTTTGAGATGGAGTCTTGCCCTGTCACCCAGGCTGGAGTGCAATGGTGTGATCTCAGCTTACTGCAACCTCCGCCTTCTGGGTTCAAACTGTTCTCCTGCCTCAGCCTCTCAAGTAGCTGGGATTATAGGCGCCTGCGACCACACCCAGCTAATTTTTGTATTTTAGTAGAGACGGGGTTTCACCATGTTGGCCAGGCTGGTCTCGAACTCCTGATCTTGTGATTGGCCCGCCTTGGCCTCATGTAATTGGGTTGTTAGCAAGCTGTTCTTTTTTGTAGTGAGGCCTGTGCTTGTTGGGTTATATGGTAAGTGGACCTCTGGTCTATGCTTTGTTCTAATTCCCATTTTATCCATATGGTGTCAGTCTCCATTTGCATCACAACGGTTGACCGCTAGACCTATCAGTGTACCAGGCCCTAGAGGGTCTCAGCAGCTCCCTTCAGACACAGTGGTTGACCCGGTAGGTGGTTCCGTTGCTATGCCATCCTCCTCTACTTGTTTAAACTGGATGGGGAGCACAGGCCTTTAAGTCCTTTAAGTCAAGCACCTACTGCAGTGCCTGACTTAAAGGACTTAAAGGCCTGACAGGGCGCCCCTTTAATATAGATAGGTGTGCCATTTCTTCAGGGTTCGTAATTGTGTCACCCTGGAGGTAGGCTTACCTAGAAGGCCTCTCACTCAGTCTTGAATGAGGTAGGCAGTTTTCACTGTGATGGTCTGCTTTCTGGTGATGGCCTCTGCTTGTTGCAATGGTCTAAGTATGGCCAATGGCTGCTGCTCTAGAACTGTACAGCAGGGTTCTGCTTCTTTCTATAATTAAGACCCAAGTCCTACGGCTACCATTTTCATTGGTTCCTTTTGCCACAAATCCCAGTTCATCCCAGTGGCATCTCCAGTGACTTCTAACACAAGAGGGTGCTGTGGGGCACCTAGTGCTTGGGTTTGCTTTACCAATAGTTTCACTTTGTCAAAAACCTTTTACTCTATGTGTGTCCAGTCCCACTTTTCAGCTTTTTATGATAGGGTGTATAATGGGTGCTGTGTTTGTGTCAAATGAGAAATGAATATCCTCCAGTATCCCAAAAAACTTAGAAAAACCTGGAGTTATTTTACTGTCTGGGAAATAGGCTACTGTGCTATCTTACCCGTGGTAGCTCTGGGTATGGTTTACATCTTACCCAACCAAGTAACTCTCAGGACTTTGAAGGCTTTGCCAGATCCCTAAAACTTTTTGGAGTTGACTTTCCATCCCGTGTCTTTTATGCTGGCCAAACACAGTCTGTCAGGCAGTCTCCAGATCAGCAAGAGATTTTGAGGTTAGGATGATAACATCGATATAGTAAAAAAGGAGATCGAGGCAGGCAAAGAGAGTCTAGACAAGTCCTGTGCAATCATACCATGACAGATGGTGGGCCTGTGCAGGTAACCTTGTGGTAACACCTGGAAAGTCCATTGTTTGCCCCCCCAAGTGAAAGCAGACTGAAAGCAGACTGGTCCTGTGAATCTTTTGCTAAGAAACTGTTGAAAAAGGCATTAGTCAATTCAATCACAGCATGGACATTTCCCAGCCTAAGGACCACCTGCTCTAGCAGCTGAGCAACACTGGGTATAGTTGCATGTATAGGGGGCACCACTTTTATTTGTTATTATTATTATTTTTTTTTTTGAGACTGAATCTCGCTGCCGCCCGGGCTGGGGTGCAGTGGTGCGATCTCAGCTCACTGCAACATCTGCCTCCTGGGTTCTGCCTCAGCCTCCCAAATAGCTGGGGCTACAGGTGCACACCACCACACCTGGCTAATTTTTGTATTTTTGGTAGAGATGGGGTTTCACCATATTAGCCAGGCAGGCTGGTCTTGAACTCCTGACCCCATGATCCGCCCGCCTTGGCCTCCCAAAGTGCTGGGATTACAGGTGTGTGCCACCGTGCCTGGCCAGGGGCGCCACTTTTTTTTTAGCTCACAGTAGACTACTGTCATTCTCCAGGTGCCGTCTGGCTTTTTCACAGGCCACAGAGGGCTGCTGTAGGGGCTGCAGGCCAGCCTGCTGCCTGCACCTTATGTAATTTCTGGGTTGTTTGGGTGACTACAGTGTTTCCCTGGCAGGAGGTGTTGTTTCACGTTCATTGCCTGTCTGGCCCCAGGCAAGTATACAGGCACCCATTTGGCCCATGCCATTTTTATTTTTTTGCTTATGTTCTAGACTCAGTCCTTGTTTTTATTCAGTTCAGTGAGGTCTGCTAATGCTTTTCCCCATGATAGATTTCATGAACAAGCTCACAATGCAACCAATTTAAACTAGAATTTATTTATTATTATTATATATATATATTATTGCACTTCAGGTTCTGGGGTACACGTGAAGAACATGCAGGATTGTTGCATAGGTACATACGTGGCAATGTGGTTTGCTGCCTCCATCCCCATCGCCTAAATCTGACATTACTCCCCATGTTATCCCTCCCCAACTCCCTACCCCCCCACTGTCCCTCCCCTAGTCCCCCCCAACAGACCTCAGTGTGTGATGCTCCCCTTCCTGTGTCCATGTGTTCTCATTGTTAAACATCCGCCTATGAATGAGAACAATGGTGTATGACACTTTTTTAATTGAAATGATCCAAACATTCAATGAGTAGCTAAAATAATTTTGATTTTAAATTACACGAAAAGCTTGCCTACTAGCATTTCTCTTATTTACATTTACCCAATTATTTTATTTTTAGCAGTTCATCTAGATTCCCATGAGAACTGAGACATTATATAAGCTAATCATGATTCTAAGTTATTTTCCTGGTGACCATATTTATAGCCTGTGAATATCAGGCTATATTACCTAAGCAAGAACATTAGATACATGGGCATTTTTGCCAATAACTCAGAAAATTTAGCTGTTCATATTATTTGTCAAAAAAACCTACATAAAAATCATTACGTTTTTGGCTAGGTTTAGTCTTAAAACCTTCTCATCAAACCCTGACATCTTAAAATATCTAGCAGAAGCAGCAGCTGAACACGGTGGCTCATGCCTGTAATCCCAGCACTGAGGAAGGTTGAGGCAGGAGGATTGCTTGAAATCAGGAGTTTGAGACCAGCCTGGGCAACATAGCAAGACATCATCTTTAATAAAAATTTTTAAAAATTAACCAGGCATGGTAACGTGCACCTCTAGTCCCAGACACTTGGGAGGCTGAGGTGGGAGGATCACTTGAGCCCAGGAGGTCAAGGCTGCAGTAAGCTATATTGTGCCACTGCACTGCAGGCTGGGTGACAGAGTGAGAACCTGTCTCAAAGGAAAAAAAGTTCAACAGAGCAAATATAAGAGTTATCTAATTAGTAAACTCAGACAAAAATATATGCTGGCAATTCCGAAGATAATTTTTATTTTCATTTTACCAGTAATGTTAAAGCCAGCTTATTTATTAAAGGTTACTAAATTCATGTGAACTCGAAAAGCATTTGAACTTAATGTACAACTAATCATTTAGTTATAAGACAATTTAGTAGAATGACAGGCACAATGCATAACATAATACAGGTACATACACATAAACACATTTAAATATGTATACACACACAAAAGATCTAACAGTTTCAAAACTTTAGTCCTGAGACAGCAGCATAAACTCATCAGCTTAAAAGATAGCTGGATCCAAATTATTTTTTACTAAGTTAGAACCTGTCACATGGCTAAATTTTGTCTGCCCCCATAAATAACTCAAGGCAAGGAAAAAAAAATTGGAGTAAAATAGTTTCCATAGCCTGAATTTTTTTTTTTTTTTTTTTTTTTTTGAGACAGAGTCTTGCTTTGTTGCCCAGGCTGGAGTGCAGTGGCGCGATCTCGGCTCACTGCAACCTCCTCCTCCTGGGTTCAAGTGATTATTCTGCCTCAGCCTCCGAAGTAGCTGGGACTACAAGTGTGCACCACCACGCCCAGCTAATTTTTGTACTTATAGTAGAGATGGGGTTTCACCATATTGACCAGGCTAGTCTCAAACTCAATACGTTGTGATCCATCAGCCTTGGCCTCCCAAAGTGCTGGGATTACAGGCATGAGCCACTGCACCCGTCCAGCAGTCTGATTTTTCAAAAGCTCTTTTACCTTTTTACCTTCAGTTTCATATGAGTTTCCAATGTTATTATCCAATGACCATAAACAGTGGGTTTAATCTCAACACCAATAGCTTAGTAACAGTAGATTCAAGGCAGACAAAAAAGAAAAGAGAGAAATAGAGAGATTTAGAAGACTCTACTTAACCGTATGGCTGCAGGTTAATCACTTGAGCTTTGAATTTTTTTCTTGCTATAATTTGCCCATCAGTTAAAAACTGTGCACAAGGATGGGCCATAACATGTAATCAGCTGGAGTCCTAGAAAATCTGTTGTGCCTTTGAACTTTCTTGTCTTTTAAAATATGTAAGCTACAGGAATTTCTACCCTTCTTCCCTCGCCTGCTCTAACAATTTCTCGGTAGCCAGCCTTTCCACATGGCATATTTAATATCCATATCGTATGTTAACATGTTAGTTTTTTTTGTAATAGGTCCTCAGTCTCCAGCAGTGTTTTCTGAGCAACCCCATTCCCACACAGTGGCCCACAAAGGTTGATCAGTGGGGTAACTCCACTCCACATTTGTGTCCCTGACCACCGTGATTCCTCCAATAGATGCTCCCTCCTGACTCATCATTTGGTCTCTTGGACCCTAGGTTAGTGACACCAATTGTTATGAGAAAAACCTGAGATTGTAATGTCCCCTCCCAAACTGGGAAGGAGCCACGAGACCAAAGAATGAATTAAATAAGTCCAGCCTGGCGAGTAGATGAATTTATCAGGACTTACATACAGTTCACTCCTGGGTGGCAGAAGCACATCTTTAGAGACCTTTGTCACCACCCATCTCCAAGCTACTTTAAAGCTAGTGGTCTGGCTCTTTGCCTACTGCCTATGTGTGATGAGACTGTTTTCCTCGAAATGTTCCTACCTATGCCCGGGGATGTTTGGGTTCTCAGGGACACCTGACCCTCAACCGGATACCCTGGCATTGGCTCACTGCTCGGCCTTTGGGGATTAAGCAGCCGACATACACCCTTAAGTAACATAGATGGGGGCCTGTCACACATTACAGGTGGTTGTATAGGGCAGATATCTAGATCAACAACCTTGAGGAAATGGGAGGATATGGAGAGCTGGAAACTATTATTATGTTAAGGGCAACTAAGTCCTGCTTTTGGTATAAGAAAGTCCAACTTATATTCAAAATGCTGAGGCAGCACGAAATTACAAGAATTCACTACAGCATTACAGAACTAGAATCACTCCATTTATTAATGTGACCATAACTCTTACGGGAAACCATACATCTACCTATATAGGTTTTATTTACAAACTGTGGCAAATAATATTCTTTATGCCTTTCCTATTTAAAAATATACAGTTCCCATGGTAGGATGAAACTATAATTTGAATCATGTTAGCTATCATGCTGTCCCCTTGAAATGTCTAGAAATCTTATCGTACATCAAAATCAACATCACTTTCAGGAGCTGCTATAGCTTCAGGAACAAGGACAGTGACTGACATGTCTTATCAGCTGCTGCAGTAAAATAAGAAAAACACGGAATACAGAAAGAAGATATGTATTTGGAAGACTGCCAGATTTAGACTACATGATGTCAAATATCCAGAAAAAAAAGCAGAATATTTCCTTTAGATTGCTGTTTGCTTCTAAAGGATATCTGGAGACTTGACATAATGTCGACATAGCATTGTAAACAATTGCCTACATTTAATACCATTTATCCAAATATTGTACACTGCTTAGAAACAGCCAAAACTGTACTATGAAGATACAAAGTGAGCTGAATACCTCCTCTGAGGTTTGTGCCAAACACAAATCTGATGTCTGGCCTCTTCAGTCATCACTCAACATTCAGTCATGTTTAACACACAGCAGATTTTTTTGAGATTGGTCTGACTTGCCTAGAGCTTAGGACTAGTTCTAGGAATATGGAAAGAAAACACTTCATAGTTTTAAACTTCCAAATGTAAAAATAAGATATTTATTTTGTATTGTTGTTTATATTTAATGTTTAAATTATTTTTATAGCTGCATAATATTTCTGCATATTGATAGGGTCCATGTGATATTTTGTTACATGCGTAGAATATATAATGATCAAGTCAGAGTATTTAGGATATCTTTCACCTCGATTATTTATCATTTCTATGTGCTGGGAGTGTTTTAAATCCTCTCTTCTAGTTATTGTGAAATATACAACACATTGTTCTCAACTATAGCAAACCTGCTCTTCTATTGAACATTGTAACTTACTTCTTCTAACCGTATGTTTTGCACCCATTAACAAACCTCTCCTCCCAACGCACATCCATCCATCCCCATCTATGGTAACTACCATTCTATTCTCTACCTTCATGAGCTCATTTTTTTTAGCACCCACTATGAGTGAGAACATGCCATGTTTGTCTTCCTGTGCCTGGCTTATTTTTTACTTAATTTAATGACCTCCAGTTCCATCCGTGTTTCTGCAAATGACAAGATTTCATTCTTTTTTATGGTCAAATAGTACTCCATCGTGTACCAAAATATACCACATTTTCTTTATTCATATGCCAACTGATGAATATTTGAGTTGATTCCATATCTTGGCTATTGCGAACAGTGCTGCAATCGACATGTGAGTACAGGTATCCCTTTAATATACTGATATGTTTTCTTCTGGATAAATAGTAGTGAGATTGCAGGATATGGTAGTTCTAAAAAAAGTTTTTGAGAAATCTTTATACTCTTCTGCTTAGTGGCTGTACTGATTTACACTCCCACCAACAGTATATAAGAGGTTATTTTCTCTGCATTTTTGTCAGCATCTTTTTTTGTTTTTGTCGTTTTAATAGTTGCCATTCTACCTGGGGTAAGATGACATCTCATTGTGGTTTTGATTACATTTCTCTGATGATTAGTGATGTTGAGCATTTTTTTCATATACCGGTTGGCCATTTGTATATCTTCTTTTGAGAAATGTCTATGCATGTCCTTTTCCCACTTTTCAATGGGATTGTTTTTATACTGTTGAGTTGTTTGAGTTCCTTGTATATACTGGATATTAGTGCCTTGTTGGATGAATAGTCTGCAAATATTTTAACTCATTCAACAGGTTGTCTCTTCACTCTGTTGATTGTTTGCTGTGCAGAGCTTTTTAGTTTAATAGTTTAGAGTTAATCATTTATAGTTCCATTTGCCTATTTTTTATTGTTGTTGCCTGTGCTTTTGGGATCTTAGTTATAAAATCTTCACCTAGACCAATGTCCTGAAGTGTTTCCCCCGTTTTCTTCCAGCAGTTTTATAGTTTGGGGTATTCCATTTAAGTCTTTTATCTATCTTGAGTTGATTTTTGTATAAGCCAAGAGACAGGGGTCCAGTTTCATTTTTCTGCTTATGGATATCCAGTTTTCCCAGCTCCATTTATTAAAGAGGTTGTCCTTTCCTCCATGGAGGCTTTTGACACCTTTGTTAAAAATCAGTTCACTGTTATTACTTAGATTTATTCCTGCGTTATTTATTTTGTTCCATATGTCTATCTGTTTGTTTTTAGATCAATACTATGCTGTTTTGATTAATATATCTTTGCAATATATCTTGAAGTCAGATAGAGTGATGCCTTCAGCTTTATTATTTTTGTTCAGAATTAATTGCTTTGGCTACTTTTTCAGTTCCATATAAATTTTAGGATTATTTTTTCTATTTCTGTAAAAAATGGCATTGGTATTTTGATAAGAATTGCCTTGAGCTTGTAGATTGCTTTGGATAATATGGTCATTTTAACACTATAAATGCTTCCAGTCCATGAGCACAAGATGTCTTTCCTTTTGCTTGTATCCTCTTCAATTTCTTTTTTCAGTGGTTTGTAATTTCCCTTCTAGAGGTCTTTTACCTCCTGTTTTTCCTGAAGATGTTGGTTGGGTAGGACACTTTGGCTTTGATTCTGGTCACATGCAGTAGTACAGTCTCCATACAGTTTCTTTGGCTATAAACAGCTTAAATAGTTTCTATAGTTAACTCAGTGGTTTAGGGTGCAGTTGTTAGTGGTAGCTCTGGTGACATTTTGCTGGGGGGTGGGTACACCAGGTGGGCCAGTAATCTGACCCCAGTGTTGGCAGTGGTGGGCACACCATGCCTATCTTAGAACCCCAGGGTGGCATATGCTAGCACCAGTGTTACGTGGTCCATGAAGGCCAATTTCTTGAGCCTCTAGAAGGTTTGTTTGAGTGCTGGCAACAGTAGTGGCAGGCCATGTGGGTGCATGGGTCCTCAGACCTGGGCAGCAGGCATGGCATAAGAGATGAAAGCAGCAGTAGTAGAACAACCCTCTGGCTCCTTAGTGGTTTGTGCTGGTGTTGGTAGTGGCTGTGACAGACTGGGCAGGCCAGTTCCCAGGCCCACGGGTGGCACATGTGGGTAAGTGCCAGCTGTGTTGGCAATGGCAAGTTGATGGGCTGGTCCTAAGGGCCCTGGGAGGAGTGCTTAGGTGCACAGTGATCCCCAGGTCCCTTGGATGATTATACACAGTGATCCCCAGGCCCCTTGGATGGCATGCTTGGACACTGGGAGAGGTGGGGCCGGGTCCCATGGGCCTGTCCTCAGGCCCTTTGGTGATGCATGTGGGCATAAATTTGGTGGGAAGGGGCAAGGTTATCCCCAACCCCCCTTCCCTGTATCCCACACCCCCAGTCTCACCCTCTCACCCCCCCACTATTGCTGGAGAGGGTGGAGTTGCTTTCAGTGGCAGCAGCCATAGGCAGGCAGTTTTGGCCCCAGGTGGCAGCTGAAGGCAGGGGAGCCTCATCTCAGGGTGTTCATAAATGCATGGGGGCCTCACTTCTCGGGACAGCAGAGTGGCTGCCAGCAGCTCGCACTTTAGCCCAGGTGACAGCAGAGAGCAGCAGTGGTAGTTGTGAGCAGGGGACCCTGTCCTCAGGGTGTGTGTAAATGTGCAGTGGCCCAACTGCTGGGGGTGGCATGGTGGCTGCCAATGGCTTGCACTTTGGCCCTGGCGGCAGCAGACAGCAGTGGTGATGGCTGCAGATGTGGCAGTGAATAGGGCTCCAGGGACGTAGAGGTGCAGAGGTTGTTAGACCCTAGGGGCAGGATGAAGTCTGGTGGGGGCTGAGCTCTCAAAATGGCACTGTGGTGCTGCAGTTGCTTAGGACTGGGTGGAAGGGGTGTGCCGGGACAGCAGTGTGAGCATCCTCTCTGGAACAATGCTGTCGCACAGTCTCCAAGCAGCTCCCTGCCGGTCTCATGACCCTCGAGGGTGGAGAAGCTCTCCTGTGGCTGGCTTTGCAGGATTTGCAGTGGGAATGTACACTGCTTGGGGTCTCTGACTTAGCCTCTCCCCACACTGGGGAACAGCCTCTCCAGGCTCCCAGTGCATCACTGCTGGAGAGGCCGCCTCACTTCCTTCTGCTTCCTTGTTGAGGGATTTCCTGTCAATTCTCTGTTGAATTTCAGTGTTCTCTCTTAAATGATCTACTTGAGGTGTAATTATCTACTTGTTATTTTGGTTCTTCTTTGTGGAGGAGGTGAGTACCAAATATCTCTAGTCAACTATCTTCTGCACTGTCATTTTTTTTTAATGTTGCTTTATTTCTTTTCTTTTTTTTCTGAGATGGAGTCTCGCTCTGTGGCCCAGGCTGGAATGCAGTGACATGATCTCGGCTCACTGCAACCTCCGCCTTCTGAGTTCAAACTATTCTTCTGCCTCAGCCTCCTGAGTTAGCTGGGACTACAGGTGCCTGCCACCATGCCTGGCTAATTTTTGTGTTTTTAGTAGAGATAGGGATTCACCATGTTGGTCAGGCTGTTTTCAAACTCCTAACCTCAAGTGATCCTCCTGCCTCGGCCTCCCAAAGTACTGGGATTACAGGTGTGAGCCACCACACCTGACCCGCACTGTCATTTTTAAAACAACTGTGAAAAGTATTTATCTAATAGTCATATTTTTTCCATAACGTTACCACCAAAAGTAATTTTTTCTGGCTTCACGTAAAGGACCATTATAAGTAAATGAGGGAGAGGGGTACCTGATGTGAGAGGATTCTGTTAAGTGCAAGGATGTTTTCCGAATAGCCGTTTATATACTGTATCACTCCTCTAATTGAAAACATTAGTACCTATCAACCAATCACCAATTATATTCAAGGATTAATATAACTAGTATAATGTGTTGGTAAACTTTGAAAGATCACGTGCCAACTGATAAACTCCTCCCACCAACCTCATGAGGTCAGTTCAGTTATTTCCTCGTTTTATGAAAGAGAAAATGTCAGTAGCAGAAAAGCAGGTTATCTGGTTCAGCACACATGTCCTTAATCCTCACTGTGGCAATGGAAGGTGCAGCCCAAGTTCAAAGCCTCCTAGGCTGAGTGACGTGGAGCAGCCCCAGTGCACATCAAACCCATCATCAAGTTTTAATTCTCCTCCACCCAAAATGCACCTCCTCTCCCCTCCATCTCTTCTCTAGGAGACCATGACAGCCTTCAGCTGAGTTTGCTTCCTTCACTGCTATTCCCATCTGCCCCTTCTCCCTATCAATGCCTGAGTCATCTTTCAAAAATATAAACCAATATTATCACTCCTTTGGTTTAAATCTACCCAATCTAACAGATTTCTATTTTTCTTAGAAAAAATAAAACTTTTCCCTAAGTCATCTACCCAATCTAACAGATTTCTATTTTTCTTAGAAAAAATAAAACTTTTCCCTAAGTCCACAACCCAGTGGGTGCAAATGCCTCTCTCCTTTGCTGATCTCTTCTCTTGACAGGGTTTTCTGAGCTCCTCTCTGTATCACAAACATAGAACACCCTTTCCCACTTTACAGCCTTTATATTTGCAGTTCCCTCTGCCTGCAATTATTTTTCTTTCTTTTCTTCTTTTTTTTTTTTTTTTTTCTGAGATGGAGTCTTGCTCTGTCGCCCAGTCTGGAGTGCAGTGGCACAATCTCGGCTCACTGCAATCTCTGCCTCCTGGTTCAAGCAATTCTCCTGCCTCAACCTCCCAAGTAGCTGGGATTACAGGTGCCCATCACCACGCCCAGTTAATTTTTGTATTTTTAGTAGAGACGATGTTTCACAATGTTGGCCAGGCTGGTCTTGAACTCCTGACCTCAAATGATCCACCTACCTCAGCCTCCCAAAGTGCTGGGATTATAGGCATAAGCCACCTCACCCGGCCCCAGTTTTTTGAATGGTTAGTTCATTCTCTTCCTTTCAGTCTCAATTTAAATGTTATCAGCCCCAAGAAGACCTTGAGGACCATTTAATCTAAAGGAGCCTTTCTCCATACCCCATTCTGCCACTCCGTTTAATTCATGTGAAACAAGGATTAAATTAACAAGGATCACCTCATTTATTTATAATGGTCCTTTAAGTGAAGCCAGAAAAATTAACTTTTCGTGGTAACTTTATGGAAAAATACGATTAGATGACTATTTCTCAGAGTTGTTTTATAAAAGTGACAGTGCAGAAGATGGCTGACTAGAGATATTATATTTGGTACTTACCTCCTCCACAGAGAAGAACCAATGTAACAAGTAGATAATCACACCTCAAATAGATCATCTAAGAGAGAACACTGAAATTCAACAGGAAAGTGCAGGAAACCCCCAAACAAGGAAGGCGAAGGAAGTGAGGCGGGCTCTCCTCGTTTCATATGAATTAAATGGAGTGGTAGGTTGGCTCGTCACCAGTAGCTTCACAATCTTGCCTCAATCTACTTCTCCTTTATTTCATACCTACAACCCTGTAGGGTGAAAACTTAACTCTCAGTGATGTCTTGTTCTCTTTTCCTTTACAGCTTTGGATTTTTACAAACACTGGCCCTTGCGGGAGGGGACAAGGAAGAGGGAAAAAGGCTTTTCTTCTTTTTTTTCTTTGAGAAGGAGTTTCGCTCTTGTTACCCAGGCTGGAGTGCAATGGCGTGATCTACACTCACTGAAACCTCTGCCTCCTGGGTTCAAGCTATTCTCCTGCCTCAGCCTCCCAAGAGGTGAGATTACAGGCACCTGCCACCACACCCGGATAATTTTTTTTTTTTTTTTATATTTTTAATAGAGACAGGGTTTTGCCACGTTGGCCAGGCTGGTCTTGAACTCCTGACCTCAGGTGATCCGCCCACCTTGGCCTCCTAAAGTGCTAAGATTACAGGCGTGAGCAACTGAGCCCAGCCGCTTTTCTTCTATATCTATATATTTTTTTGAGACAGAGTCTTGCTCTGTCACCCAGGCTGGAGCACAGTGGTGTGATCTTGGCTCATGCAGCCTCTGCCTCCTGGGTTCAAGCAATTCTACTTTAGCCTCCCAAGTAGATGGGATTACAAGTGTGTGCCACCATGCCCGGCCAATTTTTGCATTTTTAGTGGAGACAGGATTTCACCATGTTGGCTAGGCTGGCCTCAAACTCCTGACGTCAGGTGATCCACCCACTCAGCCTCCCAAAGTGCTGGGATTACAGGCGTGAGCCACCTCACTTGGCCTGAAAAGGCTTTTCTTCTACCTAGGCCAGGTTCTCTGGCTTTTCAGTTTACTTAGAGAAGACTCCTGCCAACCCCTCCCTTTTCAAACCCCACCCGCCACCTCCTTACCCCTTGTTTTGCCTCAAGAGTAGATGGCTGTCCCTTCTAAGACTGCGTTGCCCCCAAAGCTGCTGTGAGCATCACAGCACCCACAATGAATTGTCACCGCTGTGCGGACTGCTTCCTGTCACTCCCCTTTACACAACTGTAAATGCTCTTGAGGATAAGACTTGGTCGAATTTATTTATTTATTTTTCAGATTTCTAGTGTTTAGCACTGCTTGGAACCCAGGAGGGCCCCAACAACTATTTGCTGAGTCAATGAGTCAGTCTTGATCTATTCTAGAACAGAACTTGATGAAACTCTTTTGGTATCTCCTGCGATGAATTAATCTATATCCCATCTCCTGGGAAATGGGATTAACTCCTACCTGAAGACCAAAAAGCTCTTCTTTTACATTAATTTATTTATTTGAGACTGGACCTTGCTCTGTTGCCTAGGCTGGCTCAAAGCAGCCTCAACCTCGTGGGCATAAGCCATCCTCCTGTCTGAGCCTCCTGTGTAGCTGGGACCACAGGTACGGGTCACCACGCCCGGCTATTTTTTTGTTTTTAGTAGAGAGGGGGTTTCACCAAGTGTCTCAGGCTGGTTCCGAATTTCTGACTTCAAGTGATCCGCCCATCTTGGCCTACCAAAGTCCTGGGATTACAGGCGTGAGCCGCCACGTCTGGCTGGCTAATTTTCGTATTTTTTGTAGCTGGTCTGGAATTCCTGGGCTCAAGCGATCCTCCCTTGCCTCAGAAGTGCAGAAGTGCTGAGATTACAGGCTTAAGCCACCTCACGACCTTCTTTTAAATTTAAATTAGATGGCCAGAGGTGGGGCAAATGCATAAATACCCCAAATAGGATTTAAGGAAGAGAGTTCCGAAGTGTTAATTCTGAATTTAGGACTAACGTTTCTACAGCGTTTGCTTTCCTCTGCCTCAGCCTCCACCAAGAAAGGGTAAGAACTAGACTTTTACAAGGTAATTGTGATATTCTTAGCGGTCGCTGTGTATTTCAAACACTAAACAAAAGGTACTGAATTGATTTTCTGACAGCATAGAAAAGTGAAAGTGATTTGGTCATTTTGTTTTGTTTAGATGACACAATATCAAGCAATTGGCCATTTTTTTTGAGCATTAGTTTGCTTTGATATTCAGTGATTTTTTTTAAATAGAAATTTTCATGTAAAACTATTCTTTAAAGTAAAAGTTCATTGACTAAGCCTTCAATTAAAGCAGACTCAAACTGAAAACGTTTTCAAAATAAAACTGTGAATGGTCTTTTTACAAACCTGGAAGTAGAGCCATGTGAAATTCTCCTTCTAGTTGGGAGCCATGGAAATGTGCCAAGGCATTTTTGAACTTGAGAAATTAAGAATTTTGACAAATGAAATACATTTTCTGTGATTGGAATGCATCCTTTTAAGAATATCTGAAATTCCTTCAAGTTGCTTTGGTTGTCCTGTGCTGTGTGATTTCGTAGTCTCTCAGTATGTCTGCATGGGTAGACATAAACATAATTAGGCATATCTTATTTGGAAACATCTTTGCAAAAGCAACACTTAGGAGAGTTCTATGAAAGGGAGTTATTCCAGAAAAACAAGATGTTGTGAGTTATATTTTCAATTTGTCAAAAGCAGTTACCTTTAGAATTGTCCTTAGCCGGCAGTTTTGGGCGCGGTGGCTCATGCCTGTAATCCCAGCACTTTGGGAGGCAGAGGTGGGCAGATCATGTGAGGTCAGGAGTTTGAGACCAGCCTGGCTAACATGGTGACACCCCGTCTCTGCTAAAAATACAAAACTTAGCCGGGCGTAGTGGCAGGTGCCTGTAATCCCAGCTACTCAGAAGGCTGAGGCAGGAGAATCGCTTGAACTTGGGAGGCTCCAGCCTGGGCGACAGAGTGAGACTCAGACTCAAAAAAAAAAAAAGAAAGAAAGAAAAAAATTGTTCTTGGCAATTGTTTACTGGTCCCAAAAGGAAAAAAAAAAAGAAAGAAAAAATTGTTCTTGGCAATTATTTACTGGTCCCAAAAGAAATCCTGTCCAGTTTTATCTAAGAAATGAGATGCTAAATTAATTCATATATCATTGACTGACTAGTGTCTTAAGAAAGGTGATATATTTACTCAAACACTATTATTTTTGAAGTTTAATCCAAATGTGTTTTTGTTTTTGTTGTTGTTTTTTTTTTAAACAAAGCCACCCACTGTTGTTTGGGCTCACTGCAACCTCTGCCTCCTAGGTTCAAGTGATTCTCCTGTCTCAGTCTCCTGAGTAGCTGAATGTTTTACTTCAAATGATTGTGAATACTTCTAGGAAAGCACATTTGAAAGAAATGAGTCTTAAAGCAGCAGTCCAAGTATTTACTGCTGTCATAGGCTTCAAGTTTCTGTGTATGCATTTTCTTCTTTCTAAACATTTGTTTTATTGTCATGATCTACTTGCAATTCTCCTAACAACTCTACCCAGTGCCTTACTTCATCACCCCTGGAGGTTAACAAATCCTGCTCCACCCTTGCAAGCTTACCAAACGTTCAACATCTCACTAGCGCTTCTTGCCACTGGCAGTCCTTATCATAGATCTCAGCTTCCTACGTTGGTTTTCTCTGTATTACTGCTGTAATCAAAGCTTCCAGAATATCCTCACACTCTGGTGAGCTATAATTTACGAGAAATAAAATTTTCAAGTGTATAATTATAAGTAATTTGGTGTGTTTTGACCATGTGATTACCACCCAAATTGTGATATAAAATATTACCATCACTCTGAAAAGTTCCATTGTCCCATTTTAAGCAAATCTCCTCCACTCCTGGAATCTATTTGTCTGTTTTCTGCCGCTACAGTTTTTCCTTTTCTATAATATTTTTTTTTTTGGAAACAGGGTCTTCTTCTGTTGCCTAGGCTTAGGCAGTGTCGTGATATAGCTCACTGCAGCCTTGAACTTCTGGGCTCAAGTAATCCTTGTGCTTCAGCCTCCCGAGTAGCTGGGATTAAAAGCCACCACTCCTGGCTCTTTTTTCAAATTTCATATAAGTGGAATCATATAAGTATGTAACCTTGAATGGGGCAAGGAGAGTGCTTTTATCTTTCACTTAGCATAATGCTTTTGTGATTCTTCTGCCCTCTTGCGGAAGTCTGTAGGCTGGTCTTTGATAACACCAAATCCTTTGAATGGCTACACTGCCGTGTATTTATTCACCTGTCTGCTGATAGACATTGGATTGTTTCCAGTTTTTGGTCATTGTGAGCAAAGCTGCTTTGAAGATTTGTCTTTGCGTGAACATACAAATTTATTTCTCTTGACAAAATATATAAGAGTGGGACAGCTGAGTCATATGGTAAGTATTTAAGTTTATATAAGACTGTTAGACTGTTTTTCCAAAGTGGATGTATCATTTTGCATTCCTACCAGGAATGTGAGAGTTATAGTTGCTTTTTATCTTTGCCAGCATTTGGTGTTGGAAGTTTTTTAATTTTAGCATTTAGTAGGTACGGAGTGGTTTCTCTACGATTTTGATTGCATTTCTCTGCTGCTAATAATCATGAATATCTTTATATGTGTGGTAATTTGCCATTGTTTGTTTGTTTGAGACAGGGTCTCCCTCTGTCACCCATGCTAGAGTGCAGTGGTACCATCCAAGCTCGCTGCAGCCTCAAACTCCTAGGCTCAAGATACTCCCACCTCAGCATCCCAAGTGATTAAGACCATGGGTGCACGCCACCACTTCTAGCTACTTTTTTATTTTTTGTAGAGATGAGATCTCCCTGTGTTGCCCAGGCTGGTCTCAAACTCCTGGGCTCAAGCAATTCTTTCACCTCAGCCTCCCAAAGTGCTGGGATTACAGGCGTGAGCTACTGTGCCTAGCCGCCATTTGCTTCTTAGTGAGATGTGCTTGGTTGTGTTTTTCTATGTTTCTTTGATTTTGGGTTTCATGAGTTTTGTTTTGTTTTTGATCTATTGGCTTATAGTTTTCCTCATATTTGATAAATATTCAGCCATTAAAAAAAAATTTTTTTTTGTCTGAACTCCCACCCCCTCCTTCCTGAGACTCTATACGTGTGATGCATTTTAGGCCACGTCATGTTCCTCTTTTCATTTTTCAGGTATTTTTCTTCTGTTCATTTTGGTTAGTTTCAGTTGCTTCGTCTTCAGTTTTACAAGTCTTTTTTCTGCAGTGTCTTATCTGCTGTTTACCCCATCTGGTGTATTTTTCATCTCAGATATGATATTTTTCTTTTCTTCCTTTTTTTTTTTTTGAGATGGAGTCTGGCTCTGTCACCCAGGCTGGAGTGCAGTGGCGTGATCTTGGCTCACTGCAACCTCCACTTCCCGGGTTCAAGCAATTCTCCTGCTTCATCCTTTCAAGTAGCTGGGATTTCAGGCACCTGCCACCATGCCTGCCTAATTCTTTTGTATTTTTAGTAGAGACACGGTTTCACCATGTTGGCCAGGCTGGTCTCAAACTCCTCAGGTGATCTGCCCACCTCGGCCTCCCAAAGTGCTAGGATTATAGGTGTAAGCCACTGTGCCCAGTCTCTACATTTTTAATCTCTACAAGTTTAATTTGGACCTTTTCACATATTCCTTTTCTTTTCTCATCATGCTCCTGCTTTTCTCTGACCTTCTTGAGCATATGAAGTCTATTTTTAATAACTGCTTTACAGTCTTTGCTGATTCTATTAGTTGCGTCTAGAAAGATCTGTGTCTGTTTTTCCCTGCTTGGCATTGGGATAGGTTTTATTGCTTTCTGTGCCTGGTAATTTATGAATAGATGCCCCTGCTGTCAATTTTATGTAATTAGGTGTTGGACTTTTTTGTATTCCAAAAAATATTTCAGTTAAATTACTTGAAATCTGTTTGTTCCTTTTTAGGCTTACTTTTGAGCTTCTTTGTTAAAATAGACCTGAGTGCAAATTCAATCTCTCTTATTCCATCATGGCTGGAGTTGGAAGTACATCCAGAGTGGTGTTTCTGGTTGTTTTAGAGACAGGGTCTTGCTCTGTTGCCTAGGCTGGAGTGCAGTGGCATCATCATGGCTTGCTGTAGCCCTGACCTCCTGGGCTCAAAGTGATTCTCCCACCTCAGCCTCTCAAGTAGCTGGGACTATAGGAGTGTACCACCACACCTGACTAATTTAATTTTTTGTAGAGGGGGGTCTCTCTGTTTTTCCCAGGCTGGTCTCAAACTTCTGGACTCAAGCAATCCTGCCTTGGCCTCCCAGAGTGCTGGGATGACAGGTGTGAGCCACTGTGCCTGGCCCCATCCACAGTGTTTTTAATAGCAGTTCTCTCAGGCCTTCTCCTAGTAAATGACACTTAGCAACTTCACGATTTCTTAAAAAGCCAAATAATTTTGCGACAAAATCTAATATAAAAGAGACAATATTGATTGGCAACCAAGAGTCTCTGGAATGAGTCATACCTGATATACGTCTTATTCTTGTTGCCATGCAACCTGAGCTACTTAACCTTTTCAGGCCTAGGTTTCTTCATCTGTGAAATAAAGATAATGGTAATACCTTCCATTGATTGGTTGGGTGAATTAAAGGAAAAAAGGAATACAACACCTTCACTGGCATTTATTATACATTAAAACACCAGATTCCTTAAACATGTCTGGTGTTGACTGGGCACGGTGGCTCAAGCCTGTAATCCCAGCACTTTGGGAGGCCGAGGTGGGCGGATCACGAAGTCAAGAGATTGAGACCATCCTGGCTGACATGGTGAAACCCCATCTCTACTAAAAATACACACACAAAAAAAAATTAGCTGGGAGTGGTGGCATGCACCTGTAGTCCCAGCTACTCAGGACGCTGAGGCAGGAGAATTGCCTAAACCCGGGAGGTGGAGGTTGCAGTGAGCCGAGATTGTGCCACTGCACTCCAGCCTGGCGCCTGGCGACAGAGTGAGACTCTGTCTCAAAAAACAAAAACATGTCTGGTGTTATGTTTTTTGTAAGAAAACTTAAAAACAAACTTGTAACCATTACCAAGAATGCTAACTAAATACTGGGTACACAAAAGATGAAATCAAGGTTAGAGTTAAATGGTCAAGTGATAACTCGGAAGTGGACTCTGTGCTGAAACCTGCTCACAAATAATGAGATGCAATCTGGGCGTTTGCTCCCCCAATCTATCTCCAGGCTGGTGGATTAGAAACATAAATGAAAAGATGTTGTGACAGGAAAGAATCTTAGAAAGTATTTGTAAACCACACATGCAACAAAGGACTACTATCTAGAATATATAAAGCACTCTAAACAATTGTAAATTTAAAAATCCAATTAGAAAATGAGCAAAGGACGTGAGAGCAGACACAGATGACAAGCACCTGAAGAGCTGTGTCATTTGGAAAACGCTAAGTAAACTAACACGGAATATCAGTGCACACCTATCGGAATGGTTCAAATCTTAAAAAGTGACACTACTAAGTGCTGGCAAGAGTGGAGAACTGGCTCAGAGTCGAACTCTGGACTGACATCCCACCTTCGTCACTTTCAAACTGGGCAATTAATCTCTGGCCAATGACTCACCCACCCTGTTCCTGTTTCCTTTGGAAAATGAGGGTTCTCATAGTGTTATGATTAGGATTTTTGATAAGTTATTATAGAGACTGGCTCATAGTAAGTCTTCTATTTGATAAGTTATTATAGAGACTGGCTCATAGTAAGTCTTCTATCACTGTTTGTTTTCATTTTCCTTTGCATAGTATCCCAATTATTTAACTAAGATTTAAAAAATGTTTAAATTCAATTATAAGACATCCTTTAGTGTGCTCAGAACTCCACTAATTATTTTTAATTGTGTATTAATCTAGATTGGCATTGAATTTTTTAATACTCTTCACCTTACTCTTCATAAATGGAAAAGTACGAGGTACAAACAGTATTCTCCCCATCAAAGCCACAATATGAGTCTTTGAAGGCATGAAGACTAAAACAGATTCAGAAAGAGATGCTTGACCACTTTCAACCCTTGCTTTATTTGTGAGCATAGCGATTAAACCTTCTATATTGACTTGAGTATAAATATGGTTCCAAAACTAATTTGCCTAAAGGCTACAAGGATTCAGGAAAATGCCTGCCTTCTAAGAGCAACTAATTTTTATTTCAGCATAAGTATATGTTTAACACTAAAAATACAGCATATGTTTGTATTTGCGTTCATATCACAGAGGGCAAATATATCATAAAATGAAACTTTTAAATATCTTTTCTTTTTTAGAGAGGGTCTCACTACATTGTCCAGGCTGGACTTGAACTCTTGTGCTAAATAGATCTTTCTGCCTCAGCCTCCCAAGTGGCTGGGATTACAGACATGTGCCACCACACCTGACTTTAAATATCTTTTCTTTTTTTTTTTGAGACGGAGTCTCGCTGTTGTTGGCCCAGGCTGGAGTGCAGTGTTGGCCTGGGCTGGAGTGTAATGGTGTGATCTCGGCTCACTGCAACCTCCACCTCCCAGGTTCCAGCAATTCTTCTGCCTCAGCCTCCTGAGTAGCTTGGGATTACAGGCACGTGCCACCACATCTGGCTAAGTTTTGTATTTTTAGTAGATATGGGGTTTCACCATGTTGAACAGGCTGGTCTCGAACTCCTGACCTCAGGTGATCCACCCGCCTTGGGATTAAACACCCGTGCTATGATTACACAAAGCGCTGGGATTACAAGCGTGAGCCACCATGATCGGCCAATATCTTTTCTTTTTGAGACAGAGTCTCACTCTGTCCCCCAGGCTGGAGTGCAGTGGTGCGATCTCGGCTCACTGCACCCTCTGCCTCCCAGGTTCAAGCGATTCTCGTGCGTGAATCAGCCTCCCAAGTAGCTGGAATTACAGACCTGTGCAACCACGCCCAGCTAATTTTTGTATTTTTAGTAGAGACGGGGTTTCACCACGTTGGACAGGCTGCTCTCGAACTCCTGACCTCAGGTGATCCACCCGCCTCGGGATTATACACCCATGCTAGGATTATACAAAGTGCTGGGATTACAGGCGTGAGCCACCACGCCTGGCTACCTTTTCTATTTAAACAATTTGTCTTCATTTAATTAATAGTATTGTCATCTCTAATACAGTCTACATTTTAATTCTTATGAGTAAACCTCCTTGGTTCCCCAGTGGCCCCAAACCAATGGAAATTTAACACATATATTTCATATTCTGATGAGCTCTTACCTGAAAGAAGGGTGGAACATGCAAATGCAGTAACAAACATAGGCCTTAGATAGCAACTCAGATTGAGTTACTGATCCATTGAAAGCTGTTCTCTGCTAGGCTGTGAATAGAGAGTCTGGGATGGGCTATGTGGTTTGGTCGCTTTTTATGACCAAAATTTACTGGAGATGCAGATATACTTGCATATAATAACTCGATTATCATTACATTCAAGAAAATGAATGTGACAGCAGGAAGGTGAGTGACACAGATAACCGGTGAGTGTTTAAGAAAGTTCTGTGAGCTTTCACAGAATGTAGGAATGCTCTGGGAATCGGGTGCTGTGGGAGAAGCAAAGGCTGAGGTGAGCAGCGGCACTTTAGCAATAACATGGAATGAAAGTGATTTGATTTACGGAAGGTGAGGGCCCTGGGACGTGAACTGGCTTAAGCAAAGGTTGGAGGAATTTGAGGTAGAAGGCTGAGAGAAACCTAAGGAAGGGCTTGAAAGCCCTGAGAGAAATGTTTCATTGGTTTCAGTTGATTGGCTTTGGTGTATCTGAGGGGCGTGTTGGACCGTTTCTTGGGAGGGGGAGGAGTTATCCGTGTAGAATTGAGACTGCCTGCGGAACATGTGATCCGTAATGGCCGGAGGAAAGCACTGGGCCAGGCTGCCTGGAGATTTAGCTTCTTTCAAGGTAAGAACTTAGGTTCATCCCTTGTGGTCTCGAAGCCCAGGTCTGTCTCTTTAGTGAATTTAAATCTCCAATAGCCCTAGATCTGGTTCAGTCTTCCCCTAAGGCCCATTCCTAAACAAAGTGGCCCTTCAGGAACTCAAGGAAAAGGCTCCATGGCCTTCTGTATAATATTAGAATGCTTAAAAGCGGTAGATGGTTCAAGTTTGTTTAATTGCATGATTGAACTAAGAGCTGAATAGGATCAAAACAAAACTAAGAGTTAAATAGGATCTTAGAAACAATCTAGTCTCATCCTAACATGAAAATTTAGGCAGAAAGATTATTATACTACATGCAGCATATTTAAAAATTCGTATTTCCTGATTTCAAATGTAGCTTTATCTATTGAACTTTATGATATTGTATCTAATTTCAGCTGGAAACAGGAATTCTCAATGTTCCTGAAAATATAATACTTTGTCATTTTTTATGATTGCGGCAATGCTACTTACTAAAAATCGTAAATGAGGAATTTTTACTTCCTTTTTAGTTGAATTAAAATGGGACAATTTAAAGATGATTAAAGACAATATAGGTTATTATAAAACCAGAAGTTTAAAAAAATCTCACTAATAAGCAAGTATTCAAATAAAAATCTTTCGACTAACATTAATTCAACATTTCTAAACATGGTTGAAGGTTTCTAGCTTACAGTGACACCTGGTGTTACATCTGAAACACATGCAATCTGCTATTCCCATCTGCTGAAATAGCTCCTGGCAGGAGCTAGCCAACTTTACGTAAAGCAGCCCATTCCCAGTGGCTGTAGGGTAAAGCAAATTTCTGCAAAGGAAATTAGAATCTGTGCACGCAACATACAAAAGACCAACTCTGCCAACCGAAAGTTACTTACCTGGGCTATATCGAAAAAAAAAAAAGAAACAGCGAACCCATGAAATTCATTTTTCTCAACTCTCCATTATTAAAGTGACTTATTTTAAAAATAAAAGCAATGATGGGAATTTAAACTTATTTGTAGCCTAAAGTAGTAGATGACATTGTCCAAAAGAGAGATATAAAATCTATTTTTTAAGTGTCTTAAAATCTGTAATCATGCAGAATTATGTGTTCCCTCATGAATGGCAAATTTAAGAAACATGTATAATCTGTGTGAATATGTGAAACAAGTCTAAATAAACTGCGCACCAGAACAATTAACTCTGGGTATGCTATTGTAATGAGAACACAGTTTTCACCTCAAATCCTCATGCAACATGGAGGGATGAAAAGGAACGAGAGGAAGGAGAAAAAAAATAGGAAGAACGAAAGGAGAGAAGGACGGGGAGGGAAGAAAAGAGATGGAAAGAAAAGAGATTTGTTCTGGATCTTGGTCATAAGAAGGGAAAAAAAAGGAAGGAAGAGGAGAGAAAACAAAGATGTTGGATGGATTTTGCCTCCTGGGTGTTTGCAATTTGAGTCTTGATCACTGCCAAATCTGCTTGGGCTGGTACAATGCCTGACATGTATTAGGTTCACAGGTGCACTACCCTTCAGACAACAGCAGTTTCATAAGGTTTAACTATGTAAAGCTGACCAATTAAAACTATGCCGAACATCTAATTTAACATTTGCATTTCTTGCCTAGTGTGTTCAGAATCAGGTGGGAGTGGGTAGCACTCCCAGCTGCAATTTCTGTTTTTTGTTTTTTTTTTTTTGAGACAGAGACTCCCTTTGTCGCTCAGGCTGGAGTACAGTGGTATGATCTCGGCTCACTGCAACCTCCATCTCCTGGGTTTAAGTGATTCTCCTGTCTCAGTCTCCCAAGTAGCTGGGATCGCAGGTACATTCCACTATGCCTGGCTAATTTCTTGTATTTTTAGTAGCGACAGGGTTTCACCATGCTGCCCAGGCTGGTCTCAAACTACTGACCTTAGGTGATCTGCCTGCCTTGGCCACCCAAAGTGCTGGGATTACAGGTGTGAGCCACCGCACCTGGCCAAATTTCTTTCTGTTCAGGCTCCACACCACTGACTAGGCCTGTATGAGACCATGCATGGGGAAACTGTAAAACTGTGTAACTGCAAAATATTGCCACCATGAAAGTGGCATGGGGCCCTTGAACAAACCCAGCAGCAGCTATGTGTAAAGCTTGTGGCCCAGCAATAATGGAAAACAAAAGTAACTCCATGGCTGTTAAATTAGGATTACAAAAATGCTCCCCCAGTCCAAAATGGTTCTCTAAATTGCTAGACAATTCCTGAAAATCTTTTCACAGAACGCAGCGTTCTTATTAAAATAAAAGGTGATTACAATGCATGTATTCTTACTGAAGTCTATAATTGCACTTATTTCCTTTCTTAAGAGCCTAACATTGAAAGACAGGAGAGGGGCAGGGTGTGGTGGCCACGCCTGTAATCCCAGCACTTTGGGAGGCTGAGGTGGGCAGATCACAAGGTCAGGAGATCGAGACCATCCTGGCTAACACGGTGAAACCCCATCTCTACTAAAAATATAAAAAAATTAGCTGGCCTTGATGGCATGCACCTGCAGTCCTAGCTACTCGGGAGGGAGGCTGAGGCAGGAGAATCCGCTTTGCTTGAGCCTGGGAGGCAGAGGTTGCAGTGAGCCGAGATTGCGCCACTGCACTCTGGCCTGGGCAACAGAGTGAGACTCTGTCTCCAAAAAAAAAAAAAAAAAAAAAAAAAAAGGAAAGAAAGAAGGGGGAGGAAATATGGAAACCAAAACTGGGTATAATAAAAAATCACAGTTACCCAGTTTTGCTAAAAGAGAGCCTATTGTTAAAAAGCACTATCAGAAGCAACAGAAGGGAGAGAATGTAGGGTGCTGAGTTGGAGTCAGAAAGGCAAATAAAGGGAGACCAAATGTGGTCAGACACCAATGGACCCTCAGTAGAAAGAAACTGGAAAGCATCCATGGGCTCTAAATTGTGTTCCAAGACATGGGTCTCTCAGAGGTAGAAATCACAGGAATGATTTTCACTGCTTAAAACCTTTGACTACGAAACAAGCCTATGATTGTGCAAGAGTTTACTCATGACTTAATGTGGAGTGATTAAAAGGAAAGAACAGATTTTATCATGGCAGTTGTAAAATTGAAAACTGTAGAAGCAGACCTGAAAAAGCGCTAAATATCAAAAACGGGCCAGTTAAATAAATGGTATTATATCCATATGGGTAAACCCATATTTCATGATAGAACACTACAAAAACATTAAAAGAAATATGATAAGGTCGGGAATGATGGCTCACGCCTGTAATCCCAACACTTTGGGAGGCCAAGGTGGGTAGATCACCTGAGGTCAGGAGTTTGAGACCAGCCTGGCCAATATGACGAACACTCGTCTCTACTAAAAATACAAAAAAATTAGCTGGGTGTGGTGGCAGGCACCTGTAATCCCAGCTACTCAGGAAGCTGAGGCAGGAGAATTGCTTGAATCTGGGATGGGGGAGGTTGCAGTGAGCTGAGATTGCGCCACTGCACTCCAGCCTGGATGAAAGAGGGAAACTCCATCTCAAAAAAAGAGAAAGAAATATGATACAAACTAAGTCTACTGACATCACACATATACATATTTATGTACTTGTAAAAACACCTGGAAGAATTTACAAATTGTGTGTGTATTAGTGACTACCTCTTAGGAATAATTTGGGACAGGTAAGAAAATAATTGAATTCTTTTAAATAGTTTTTATTTTTTAACAAGGATAATCTCTCATAAGTATTTGAAGGATAACATTAAGTTTCTCATCTAGTAAAGATGATCATTTTTAGAAACTGTTTCCTTACTATTACGGATAATTAGCTGTGAAAGACATCTACAAGAATAAAGATTCCGCAGCCACTCACAGTCTAAAACTGGGGAACAAGACAGGAACCCAGATAACTTCAGAAAGACAGCTTAGAAGTACTATAGGAAAGGTTCATAGTTCTGTGACGGTTCAGAGGAAAAATACGACAACTAGTTGGGTGGACCAGGAAAAAAAAGGTTAAAAATCAGTAGGCTTGCTGGGTGCAATGGCGCGTGCCTATAGTCCTGGCTACTCAGGAGGCTGAGGCTGGAGGATCTCTTGAGCCCAGGAGTTCTGGGCTGTAGTGCGCTATGCCCATCGGCTGTCCGCACTAAGTTAGGCATCAATATCGTGACCTCCCGGGAGCAGGGGACCACCAGGTTGCCTAAGGAGGGGGTGAGCCGGCCCAGGTCGGAAATGGAGCAGGTCAAAACTCCCTTGCTGATCAGTAGTGGGGTCGGCCTGTGAATAGCCACTGCACTCCAGCCTGGGCAACATAGCGAGACCCTGTCTCTTAAAAAAAAATAAATCAGTAGTCTTTCGACAGGAAGATGAGACATTTTCAGAAGTGCCAGGCTGAGTAAACGCATACACCAGGAGGAGCACTTCTAGAACTAAAAATAGGCACTAGTAATTGAGCACTTACTACATGACAGGTGTTGTTTTTGGCTCTTTACAGGTATTACTTCACAATACTTTTACAAAGCAGGCATTATGATCTTCATTTTAGAGATGAAGAAACTGAGGCAAAGAGAGTCTAAGGCACTCACTCAAGATCACCCTACTGGCGAGAGGCACTGGCAGGAGCCTCAGCTGGCTGGAGCTCTGGTCTCCTCATAGTCCGGCCTCATGGAGGCTGGGGTCTTAGTCTGCAGGGCCTAAGTGGCCGCCTAGGGCTGGCAGTGTGACACTGTGTGGTCCAGGTGAGAGGTCACGAGAAGAAACACGGGTTCCTCACCCACTGTCCAGCTCCACCTCCAACTCGTAAGAGACTTCTTCCTCTTCCCATCCATGTGGAAGAGAAGCTGCCTCTCAGAGGAGGCAAGGTGCTCTGCCTTCCCACCAGCTCATCACCTTTTTAAAAAATTCCCAGCCGGGCACGGTGGCTCAGGCCTGTAATCCCATCACTTTGGGACCAAGGCAGATGGATCACAAGGTCAGGAGTTCAAGACCAGACTGGCCAACATAGTGAAACCCCGTCTCTACTATTAGCTGGGCATGGTGGCTCATGCCTGTAATCCCAACTACTTGGGAGGCTGAGGTGGGAGAATTGCTTGAACTGGGACCCAGGAGGCAGAGGTTGCAGTGAGCTGAGATTGTGCCACTGCACTCCAACCTGGGCAACAGAGAGACTCCGTCTCAAAAATAAAAATTCCCATATCTTTTATTTTTTAGAACCTGGGCCAGGGCTAGGGAGGGTGTCTCACCATGGTGCACAGGATGGTCTTGAACTCCAGGCCTCAGCCATCCTCCTACCTTAGCCTCCCAAAGTGCTGGGATTATAGGCCCAAACCACCATGCCAGCTTTCAATTGCCTTTCATTTTTGTTTTTTTTTTTCTTTTTTTTTTTTTTTATTATTTTTTATTTAGTCTATAGCCTAATCCTGGATGCCTTTCATTTTTGTGAAGAGATAATTAATATGGTCATCTGGTTCCAAACTCAAATTATTCGAGGGTAAGCAGTGGAAAGTTTATTTTCTATACATGTGCCCAAGAAGCCAATGTCACTTCATGGTAGCAACCGATGCCTCCCATCTCATCTGTATTCTTCTAGAAGTATTTAGAGATAATTACATAGAGTGTATAAAGATATTCCTTATTGTTTTGTTGAAGATGCATTGGATGTGCAGAACATAATTTATCTGACCTGTCCTGTTAATAGGCATCTTTTACTACTGTAAACAATCTTGCAATCATTATTCTTGTTCATGATTTTCCATACATGTAGACATATCTAGAGAGTAAATCAGAATGGACACTTTACTCATTGTAATATTAATTGTAATCACTTGCCAAATTGCCCTTCCTTGAGGTTATCATAAATTTACTCTGAGATATAAGTGCCCGTTTTCTCACACCTTTGTAATATTGCATATTATCAAATGTTTCAATTTTTTACTTAAATTCTGTTTTTGAGATATCCACATTGATATATGTAGCTTTATTTTATGCATTTTTAATTACTAGGTACATTTTTGTTTTTAAATTCTAGATTCTGGGGGTACATGTGCAGGTTTGTTGCATGGGTATATTGCATGATGCCAAGATCTGTGCTTCTATCGATCCCATCACCTCATAATGAACACAGTACCCAATAGATAGTTTTCCAACCCTTGCCCCTCTCCCCTCCATCCTTTCTTTTGGAGTCTCCAGTGTCTATTTCCATTTTTATGTCCTTGTGTACTCATTGTTTAGCTCCCACTTATAAGTGAGAATGTCAGTTTTTGGTTTTCTGTTTGTGTTAATATGCTTAGGATAATGACTTCCAGCCCCATCCATGTTGCTGAAAAGGATATGTTTGTTCTTTTCTTATGGCTAATATTCCACAGAGTATATGTACCACATTTTCTTTATCAAATCAGTTATTGTTGGCTCCTTAGGTTGATTCCGTGTCTTTTTTTTTTTTTTTTTTTTTGAGACAGAGTCTCATTCTGTTGCCCACGCTGGAGTGTAGTGGCATGATCTCGGCTCACTGCAACCTCAGTCTCCCAGGTTCAAGTGATTTTGTGCCTCAGCCTCCTGAGTAGCTCGGATTACAGGTGTGCACTACCACATCCAGCTGATTTTTGTATTTTTTAGTAGAGACTGGGTTTCATCATGTTGACCAGGCGGTTCTTGAACTTCTGGCCTCATGTGATCCACCCGCCTTGGTCTCTCAAAGTGCTGGGATTACAGGCGTGAGCCACCGCACCAGTATGTCTTCTTTTGAGAAATGTCTATTCATGTCTTTTGCGTTTTTAAATGGAGTTATTATTTTGTTGATTTAAGTTCCTTATAGATTCTGGGTATTAGTCCTTTGTTGGATGCATAGTTTGCAAGTATTTTCTACTGAGTACTATTAAATTTTGCAAATACATACTACAATTTACTTATCCACACACCTACTAATGGATAACTAGGTTTATCTTTGACACTGGGGGTGTCCTCCTGCCTGTTTATTTTACTGAACATTAAATGCAATTCATTTTTAAAAGCTGTATGTCAGCATCTGGTATACAGAGATGAATAAGACATGCTCTCTGTTCTAGAGTTATGCCATGTTTAGGATAAGCAGAAAAGGTTGGTGGAAAGAAATTAAAAATAATAAAAAAGAAAGGGTTGGTGGGTCATGAGGAGAAAGAGATATACTGTGTGCATACAAATATAATTAGTTATGAGCAAAATCGAGGAGAATAGAAAAAGCATGTTATCAGAGTGCCTGGTCAATGATAGATATTTGTTGAGTGAATGAACTGATGAGTCAGTTAGTAAGAAACTGATTGCAAGACTTGCTGAATATTTAGGTACAGACTTTGAGGGACTGTAATTAATCTTCCTTACTACTAATTGCCATATCTAAGGGAAGACAGACAAAGTTTCTAAATACCCACGGAAATCCAATACAAGAAGGTAAAAGGAGAGGGCAGAAAGCCAAAAGCTTACAGCACCCTCGGTGGAAATCCAACGCTAGGCCATCATTTCAAGACCTTACAGGTAAATGGGATAGATTGGGAAGAATAGTCTTTTATTGCTTTTACGCTCTGGTTACTTTTTCAGTTTCATAACTTGAATAAATAGCCTCAATCATCAGTTAGTCAAAAAAACTGTATGTCAAGGCTAATTTTTCTACTCTATCTTAATGAGATAAACACTATCTCATTAATCATCTTTTGAATTGCAGAGATACTCGCAGCCAGCTAAAGGCCACTACACCCTGTCTATATTTACATTGAGTTATGAATAAATCTGGCTAGGTTGCTTTGTTGTTAAAATGACATACCAATGATTTAAAGCTCAAGTTCAAGTTCATATACTGTATTCTAATTCTCCAGTTGGTTGTCATATCATGAAAAAGGCAGTTTCTATGTAAGAACTGTATTAACACTGACTATCCACCAGTGGCAAGTTTTGGCACAGAACATTATTTAATATTTGGGTAATGATGTATTTTGTGACCGGGTTAATGTGGTTAATTTTACTGAAGCTATGCTTAGAAATTCTTCTGGTATTTAGCTTTCTATCATAGAAACAGAATGCAATCCAAAACTTTCATAACTATAGATATAAGAGAACATCTTATGAATACTTTAAAAGATGTCAGTCTTATTTCTCTCTCGTGTCTTAGATTAGAACTTTAGTGATTCTGTCTCCTTTTATTATTATATTTTAGAGACAGGGTCTTGCTCTGTCGCACAGGCTGGAGTGCAGTGGCACAATCATGGCCCACTGCCCCTTGAAGTCCTGGGGTTAAGGGATCCTTCTGTCTCAGCTTCCTAAGCAGCTAGGACTACAGGCATGCACCACTAAACTCAGCTAATTTGGTTTTTAAATTTTTTTTGCAGAGACGGGGTTTTGCTCTGTTGCCCCAGCTGTCCTTGAACTCCTGGCCACAGGCAGTCCTCCCACCTTGCCCTCCCAAAGTGCTGGGATTACTGGCATGAGCCACCACTCTCAGCCTCTCCTTTTATTATTTACCTATGCTTCAAATTAAAATTTTGCACTGAGACTTCACTGACAGAGCCATTTCTCGACAATTTTTCTTGGAGCCAACTTCATTATCTATGTAAGCTACAAACAATACATTACACATTCAACAAGGGTTAATTGCATGCTATAGAATGTGTAGCACAATAAGTAGGCAACGACTAAAGATTCAAGTACTTATGTCTAAAAGATTCCTTTAAAAAAACATATCGTTCCACAATTAAGAACTACCAGAGTGTATAACATTTTAAAAAGTGACTTACTTTGTACAAGTAGTATGCCATTATATTGTTTGGTTTTTGAGCAAGTAAAAATCAGCCTAGGACTGAGAGAGTAAAAAAAACCTGCCAATAAATGTTATTCATCCTGAGATTTTTAAATAGAATCTGAAGAGGAAAACCCTCAAGCTGAGCTTCAGTTTCCTCAAGTAAAATGGCAGTTTGTTGTGATAGATGGAATAAGGTATATAAAGCACCTAGCCTAGTACCTCACACATTTCTATTCAATTTTGTTAGCTCCCAATTCTGGGCACTCCTTCTTCCTTTACAGCACCTAGAGAGTAACTTTTGGGCCTCTGCGACAATGTGGATCAGAGCAAGCTACAGAGCAGTTGAAAAATTAAAAATGGTAATTAATTGGCAACTAATCTTTCAAATGGGTGGGAAGAACAGATGATAATGTACAGATCCTAGCCCACTGCCCAAACAAATGATAAAGAAATAAAAATAGAACAAATGCAATTCCATAATCTACTCATTTCAGAAGTTGCCACTTTTGCCTCTGGGTCTCTCTCAATTTTCCGCTTTCTCACCTTCAATTCCTTGGCCCCTCATCTATTTCTGTTCTTTTTCATCTTAATGTACTTTATCTCTTTCCCTAAATCAGTGTGCCTAGCGCATTTGACACCTAGTACAGATCACTTTAAGTGGCTTCTTCTAAAGGAGAAAATTATTAATAGTCATGAAATGAAATATAGACTAGAAAGAAATGACATTGAAAAATATTTTATTGATCTTTACTTATGTAACTGTATCATTAAACTTTCCCAAATAAAAATATAAATAAAATAATACAGGACAAAAAAAGCAAACAAATTAATACTTTTCTGTTACATGAATGTGTTTTTTGGAAAAAAAAAAAATTAAAGGCTGGTGGAGAGATGTGGAAATGGTTACAAAGAGAACTCTGCCCATAAGGCTCAGAAAATGACATGTATATATTATACAATAACAGAATTGAAGTTATTAAATTTGTTTTGACACCTTTACAATCACGATGCTATAGGCATGTGTTTTGACTCTGCTATTTAAAGCTAGGATTTATATAGTGCCAAAGGTTGGAGATATGAGCTGTGCACAAAACACGCTGAAACGATTTAGCACTGTTAAGAATGTGCTTTCAATACCAACACACATATAAAGCCGAGTCCTTGTATGTTGGGGACCAACTGTATAATCAAGAGTTCTTTGAATTAATGTCCCCAGAGTATAATTAAAAGATAAGCAATAAAAGGCCAGGAGCGGTGGCTCACTCCTGTAATTTCAGCACTTTGGGAGGCCAACATGGGCAAATCACGAGGTCAGGAGTTTGAGACCAGCCTGGCCAACATGGTGTAACCCTATCTCTACTAAAAATACAAAAAAATTAGCTGGGCATAGTGGCGGGTACTTATAATCCCAGCTATGCAGGAGGCTGAGGCAGGAGAATCACCTGAACCTGGGAGGCGGAGGTTGCAGTGAGTTGAGATCGTGCCACTACACTCCAGCCCAGGCGAAGAGTGAAACTCTGCCTCAAAAAAAAAAAAAAAAAAAAGCAATCAAAATGTGCCAATTTGAAGCTTACACGTTACTAAAATTCAATAGACAATCACAGCATTTATTTAGAACTTAAATCAGTGATTCTCACCCTTGGCTGTTTTGTCCCTCAGGACATTTGGCCATGTTACTATTGTGGGGAGTGCAACTGAAATCAAGCGGGTAGAGGCCAGGGATGCAGCTAAACATCCTAAGATGCACAGGACAGCCTCTCACAACAATTATTTGGCCCCAAATGACAACAAAATGAAAAGCCCTGGCTTGGACCAACCAGGTTTTTGAGGCAGGAGTATTTTTTTTAATGACATCGTTTGGGATTTGATGGCAGAAAGGTGATAATAAAAGCAAACTGATTCTAGTTGTTTTTATTGTTGCTAAATGGTAATTGTATAGACAGTGTACCCCTTTATTGTCTGTACGCAGGGGTAACCACTCCCACACCCCACCCCATCTTGGCTATCATTCATTGCTCCATTAGATTTCTTCTGGGGTACCACCTTAGTGAGGCGTAAATGAACCAGAGCTGGTCACAGGTGACCTATGTGGCTACTCTCTTGGTTCATTTCATGCCTATCTCATTTTAAAAAACATAATTAAAAAATTTTTAAATAACAGCTTTATTGAAATATAATTTACAAACCAAGAAGTCATCATTTTAAAAGTGTACAACTCAGTGGTTTTCAGTATATTCATCAAGTTATGAAACTATCACCACTAATTTCAGAACATTTTCATCATTCCCAAGAGAAATCTTATGTCCAGTGGCAGTTATATCCCATTCTTCTCTTCCTTCCTCCAACCTCTGGCAAATGCTAATCTATTTTCTGTCTATGAATATGACTATTCCAGACATTTCATGTAAGAGTAAACATACAATATGTGGCCTTTTGTGACTGGCTTTTCACTTAGCATGTTTTCAGTATCAGTACTTGGCTCCTTGTTATTGTCAGGTCATTCCATTGTATGGATAAACGACATTTGGTCTATGCATTTGTCAGCTGATATTTGGGTTGCTTCCATTTTGGCTACTTAAGTATGCTTCTCTGAACATTTGTGTCCACATTTTTGTGTGGACATAGGTTAATTATCTTCAATATATACACCTAGGAGTGGAATTGCTGGATCATGTAGGAATTCTATGCTTATTATCTGAGGAACAGAAATTCTTCTACCACATATAATATTCTATTGTTGGATATACTACATTTTGGTCATCCATTCATCATTAAAGAACCCCTGGATTGTTTCCACTTTTTAGCTGTTATGAGTAATGCTATATGAACATTTGTGTGTAAGTTTTTTTTGTGACATATGTTTTCATTTCTCTAAAAGTGAAATTACTAGGTCATGTAGTTACTCTCTACTCTTTTAAGGAATTGCCAAACTGTTTTCCAAAGTGGCTACACCATTTTGTAATTCCACTAACAAGGGTTCCAATTTCTCCCTATCCTTGTCATCACTTGCTATTGTCTTTTTAACTACCCTACACAACAAGTGGATATGAAGTGGTATCTTGTGCTTTGATTGCATTTCCCTAGTGACTAATGAGGTTGAACATCTTTTCATGTCCTTATTGGCTATTTGCATACCATTGTACAAATGTCTATTCAAATCTTTAGCCCATCTTTAAAGCTGGGTTGTCTTTTCATTGTTGAGTTGGAAGAATTGTTTATATATTGTTCCTTATTTATGTGATTTGCAAATATTTTTTTCACATTCTGTTCTTTCTTTTTTTTTTTTTTTTGAGACAGGGTCTTACCTTGTTGCCCAGGCTGGAGTGCACTGGCTTGATCTCGGGTGACTGCAGCCTCCGCCTCCTGGCTTCAAGCGATTCTCCAGTCTCATCTTCCTGAGTAGCTGGGACCATAGGTATGTGCCATCACGCTAGTGAATTTTTGTATTTTTGTAGAGATGGAGTTTTGCCGTGATGCCCAGGCTGGTCTCCAACTCCTGAGCTCAAAGTGATCCACCTTCCTTGGATCCCTCCCAAAGTTCTGGGATTACAGCCTTGAGCCACTGCGCCCAGCCTCTTTCACTTTCTTGATGATGTCCTTTGAAGCACAAAAGTTTTTAATTTTGATGAAGTCCAATTTATCTAATTGTGTGTGTTTGTTAACTGTGCTTTTCGTGTCATATCTAAGACACCATTGCCTAATCCAAAGCCAAAAAGATGGACTCCTCTTCTAAGAATTTTACAGTTTTAAAGTATTTGATCCAGTTTGAGGTAATTTTGTCTATGGTATGGTATCAGTACCACTTTATTCTTTTGCATGTGGATATTCAGCTTTCCCAACACTACCGAGAAGGCTACTCTTTCTCTTTTAAGTATCTTTTTTTCTTTGTTTGTTTGAAGAGTGTTTTGCCAGGCTGGTTTGCAGTGGCATGATCATGGCTTATTGTGGTCTCCACCTCCTGCGCTCAAGCAGTCCTCCTACCAGACTCCCAAGTGGTTGGGCTGCAGGCTCATGCCACTATGCCTGGCTAATTTTTTTTTTTTTTTTTTTTTTAGTAGAGATAGTTTCACAATGTTGCCCTGGCTGGTCTTGAACTCCTGGCCTCAAGCTACTCTCCTGCCTCAGCCTCCCAGAGTGCTAGGATTACAGGTGTGTGCTTCAGTGCCTGGCCTATTTTATAACGATTTTCTGCTGATCCTTGATTCAGGAGAAAAATCAATTGACCTTAAACTTAGTTCATTTCTGGACTTTCAATTCTATTCCATCTGTCTAATCTTAATGCCAGTACTACACCATCTTGATTACTGTGGCTCTGTAGCAAGTTTTGAAATTGGGAAATAAGAATGTTTCACAGATCTTTTTTTTTTGAGATGGAGTCTTGCTCTGTTGCCCAGACTGGAGTGCAATGGTACAATCTCGGCTCACTGCAACCTCTGCCTCCCGAGTTCAAGTGATTCTCATGCCCCTCCCAAGTACCTGGGATTACAGACGCCTGCCACCATGCCCAGCTAATTTTTGTATTTTTGGTAGAGACGGGTTTCCACCATGTTGGCCAGGCTGGTCTCAAACTCCTGACCTCAAGTGATCCACCTACCTTGGCCTCCCAAAGTGCTAGGATTACAGGCATGAACCACCTCGCCTGACCTTTCAATAGCATTTTAATTGTTTATTGCTATTCTACAGAAATACAACAAAATATTTTCAAGTAAAAACAATACTTCTGAAGCCGTTATATGAAACAGGAAAAAGATTTTTTTTAAAGTCACTTAATGGAGACCTTAACATTTTTACTTCTTTTGAATCTATACTACCCACTGTGTGGAAAACATACCATAACTTCTTAATAAGGGCTAGCTGAACCTCCTTTCAGAAAGTCTGTCATTTTCAGCTCATTTCTTGGTGGTATTGGATATATATATTTTTAAATAATCTTCTTAAAACAGGAGTATAAAATTGCTCTTGGGAGCCTTAAATATGCTAGGGAAAAAACAAGCATTTCACAAAAGTATCTCTCTTTGGTCAGCTTCCAGAACTATCGCGGTAGAAAAAAAAAGTATTGAGTGGCCATTGTATAATTTTTGTAGGGACCATACAAATGTCAGAGCTACAGTATATTTTACATGCAGTTTTTCATTCTAACCTGTAGAACAATGTAAGGTAGCTAAAGTAGATATTGCCAACACAATTTCAAAATGAGGAACTTGAATTTACAGATGTTAATTGATTGTCCAAATCTAAATGAGGTCCCAGGTTTTCCAACTCGTAAATGCAGACAACTTATGATGTATGTGTATAAACTATATACACATATTTTAAAAATAAAGGCACATCTGAGAATGATATGAGTTCAAATTGATCCATAATAAACATACAAACACCTGGAAAGCTTTGTGTGTAGATTAGGATTTTTCTGAAGAGCTTATTTCAAGGGAGGGGGTGACATCTATTGACAGATATAGCAGGATTGTAAAAATTTTTAGAAATTTAGTGTTGTTTCTCAAAGCCATTCCTTTTATTAGCATTCCCCCAAGAGCTTATTAAAAAATGAAGAGCATTGAGCCCTGCCAGTGAAGTGTATTTGACACTCAGAGTAGGTAATTTTTTAACACCTCATTCCCCTATAAATTAGTTTTAGTAACAATGGAACAACAACAATTATTATTAGAAAAGAAATTGACAGCAAAATTTTTTAAATTGAAACTTTAGGCAGTCAAATATTTAAAAGTTAAAAAAAAGAAAACACAAATAGTACAAAACCAAAAAGAAAAAATTTAAACTACTTGATAGTTTTGAGATCTGCCTGGGAGTTTTAACTTTGATCCTTTGTTAATAAGTCATTTTATGTAAATAATTGTCCAGCAACTGATAAGTGAATTTCAGTAAGATAAACATCTACAAAAGATATAATTTGTTTCTACTAAATTATATTGATGATAGTGTTTTATTTCTTGATTTTTAATTTTAAATGAATGAATAATGAAACTGGATAAGTTTCAGTTTTAAAGATATTTAAGTTTCGTAAAGTATTTCACAGATGAACTAAATTTTGTACTTACTAAGTGGTTCCACAGAATGACAGAATGAGATGGTAAAATGGGATGGAGTCAAAAACCCACGACTACCTTAAATAGAAGGGACAGAATAGTGACTGTTGGGGAGAATTTGTGGATGCAAATAGGTTTGCAGATTTCAAGGCAGAAGAGGAAGTTCTTTTCTCATGGCTTCTATTTCCTCAGTGATGTAGGAGGTGAGATTATTTACCAAGGAGAGAACTGGGAAGAGGTGGGAATTAGGGATTTAAGAATAGTGCAGATGCTCTGATGGAGAGTAGAAGAGTGAACTACTAGGGAAACAACAGAGAAAGCTGGGGTAGAATTGGAGCCCAGGTTTCCAGAAATTCAGTTCATTGCTCCTTTTAATAAATCATACAGAAAAGGAATGACTATTGGGAAAAATATTTTGCATGAATGGACAGCAGGTTAGGTTGACTAAAACAACGGGATCATTTGAGAAAGAAAGCAAAAACACCAAACGGTGTTATTAAAATAAATGGACTTCAAAAAATTTGAAAGAAGCATTCACTTTATATGATAAACAACAGAGAACTCATTTTAAGTTACAGAAGACTGATGATACTTTTTCAAAAATGTACACACAGAAAAGAAAAATCACTTAGAATTTGATTTTGTACTTAAAAAGCTCTGTTAGACTTCATTAGACACATTTTTATCATATTGCCCTTGTGCATACATAAAAACGAAAACATAAGCAAATTACATTGGTAAAGGTATTTCTAAAATTTCATCCTTTTTGAAATATAACTCTTCTGAATTACTTCCAACTCAGAGGTTGTCTGGGTTTTTCCACAGAATTTATCCTTTGCAGCACTGAAAGCACTGGCAACAAGCATTTCCTTACAGAATCCATAAAAGAACTAAAGCTGTGGTGCTAGGTACCTAAGCTGTCTTTGGGAATGTTGTACAACACATCTTATTCATCACTTCTCTCACCATTATAGTTAGGATTTTTTTCCAATGTGATGTTTTTGATGTCTTAAAGTAAGCACAGGAAATAGATGGCATTGGTTGGCAAGCCTGTAGGACCACTATCCTTCCACTGTTAAATGGACCCAGATGTCAGAGATGTTAAAATATGAAAAATAGCAAAATAGAGCTCACTAATTTAAGATGTTTTCCTTGTCTTTAAATAATTTTTGGTTGGGCTGAGTGGCTCATGCTGGTAATCACAATACTTTGGGAGGTTTAGGTCAAACGATAGCCTAAACCCAGGAGTTCGAGACCAGCCTGGGCAACATAGTGAAACCCTATCTCTACAAAAAATACAAAAATTAGCCGGGCGTGGTGGCAGGCATCTGTAGTCACAGCTATTAGGGACAGTGAGGTGGAAGGATCACTTGAGCCTGGGAAGTTGAGGCTGCAGTCAGCCGTGAGTGTGCCACTGCATTCCAACCTGGGTGAGAGAGTAGACCTTGTCACAAAACAAATAAATACTTTAAATTTTTTTTTAGAAACAGGGTCTCACTTTGTTGCCCAGGCTGGAGTGCAGTGGTATGGTCATGGCTTATAGTAGCCTCAAACTCCTCAGCTCAAGCAATCCTCCCACTTCAGCTTCCCAAGTAACTGAGACTAGAGGAGTATGCCACCACACCTGGCTATATTTTTACTTTTATTTCTGTAGAGGCAGGGTTTCGCTATGTTGTCCAGAGGGTCTCAAACTCCTGGCCTCGAGCGATCCTCCGACCTCAGCCTACCAAAGTTCTGAGATTACAGGTGTGAGCTACCACGCCAGACCTATCTTTAAATATTCTTCTAAAATATAATATTAATGGCTGCATAGCATTTCATTATATAGGTATACCACACTTTAACCCTGTAATACTGAGAAAGGGGTTGATTTTGTCCCTCTGGGAACATTACAAAATGTCCAGAAGCATTTCTGATTGTCATAACTGGGTTGTTATTGGCATCTAGTGGACAGAAGCCAAGGAGATCCAACATCCTAAAATGTACAGGACAGCCACTTATCACAAAGAATTAACTGGCCCCAAATGCCAGTAGTCACAAGACTGAAAAACTCCATAGCCTATTGCTAGACATTTTTTGAGACAGGGTCTCACCCTGTTGCCCAGGCTGAAATGCAGTGGTGCAATCTCAGCTCACTGCAACTTCTGCCTTCCAGGCTCAAGCAATCTTCCCACCTCAGCCTCCCAAGTAGCTGGAACTACATGCGTATGCCACCACACGTCTGGCTCATTTTTTTGGTATTTTTGGTAGAGATGGGGTTTTGCCACATTGCCTAGGCAGGTCTAGAACTCTTGAGCTCAGGGCTATCCGCCTGCCTTGACCTCTCAAAGTGCTGGGATTACAAGTGTGAGATGTGAACCACCTTGCCCAGCCAACCTTTTTTTTTAACCCCTGCAGGACTGACACCAAATTAAGAGGTAGCATAGGATATCCAGGATATAGCCTGTACAACTGGATTACCTGGGTTCAAATCCTGGACCTGACAGTTACTAACTGAAGAACACTAACTAGAAGGAAGGTACATTTAATTTGTAACTTAACCTCTCCATGCCTTATTTCCCCATCTACAAATTGGAGAACATTTACAGAAACTGCAAAGGGCTGTTAAGACAACTATACAGGTTGATAAATGTAAAACCCACGTCTGGCAGCTAAGATACACCCATAAGTGTTTCATGAGTTCGGTTAGGTCATACTTTTTAAGAAATACATTTATTTATAAACTTCACTGTTGAGGTATGTAATTGAAATAGGAAGGCACTGACAGAAAAATCAGAAACAAAGAATCTCAAGGTTTGGGGCCTAAGTCATTGAATTTAATGTCTCTGAAACCATTGGATGGTAGTAAAATCAATTTAGTATGTAAGACTAGCAAGGGGAAAAAAACAGAAGGCAGCAGAGTATATCACAAGCAGCAGTACTTTTTCCTGTATGTGTCTATCAGGTCACAATGTGGAATTGTATCTCTTAATGTGAGTCACAGTAAGTTAGAAAGTCAACCACCTGAAGTCCAACTAGTACTTGACATTTGAATTTCTGTATCTGTGTCTACATGACTGATTAATTTCTGCCTTAAGGCATTTTATAAACAGTGCCAGCTCTATTTTTGGACATTTTGCTAGGCAGCTCTTCAAAATAATGAAAGACAAGAACCTAATAAAATATGATGCGAAGATATCTCTTTCAATCTGAAAAATGACTACAAATATTTTGTCTTAATCTATTGGTTTAAATGTTTGAGGAAATTAAGCATTCTAGAAGTGTTTTCTTGACTATGTTGCTGGCGCATTGGAAACAGTGTTGCTCATGAGCTCATCAAGTTCATCGCTAGCTTTGAAGATAGTCATTCCTAAGTTAGCCATCATCAGTATTACTAATAATACGTGCGAGTACCCACAGAGCAGCTGAAGAGGGTAGCTTTCAGGTCTGTAAATAGTACTGCAAACATTAACTTAATAATCATAGTGCCAGCAGTCTCTAAATAGTACATAATCATATATACCAAATTAGTTACAATCTTAAAAACAAAGTCCAAAACAGTACATCTTTTTAACCCTTTTAAAAATGAACAATAACTGTGACTCATACTTTGAATAAAGCCAAATTATGTGAATTGTGGTTGCTGGTTGTTTGAATATCACCTAATAGAAAATTAGGGTAAGGACACTAAGTTGTTTGAGAAATATTTAATACATATGCTGAATGCCTCAGGCAGAGATGACAAAATTAAGATGTGTACCATAATCTGCCCAATATACTGAATGTACTTTGGTAAATAATTAATATCATATAAACTTGTTACTGCAATTATTATTATTATTTGAGATGGAGTCTCACTCTGTTGCCCAGGCTGGAGTGCAGTGGCACGATCTTGGCTCATGGCAACCCCTGTACCCACGTTCAATCGATCCTCTCACCTTAGCCTCCTGAGTAGCTGGGACTACAGGCCAGCGCCACCATGCCTGCTAATTTTTGTATTTTTAGTAGAAGGGGGTTTCACCATGTTGGCTAGGCTGGTCTCGAACTCTTGAGCTCAAGCAATCCACCCACCTCAGCCTCCCAAAGTGCTGGGATTACATGACTGATTAATTTCTGCCTTAATTGTTTTGAATGGTCCCTGTATGAGCCTTTGAGATATTTAATGCCAGGAATTTTCCACAGTAACTTTCTAGTCAACCATCAATATAAATATTTTGCAGAGTTTTTATATACAGCAAATCTTGTATTAATTGCTGACTGTGCCAAGCTCTCCATAATGTTCCAGGAATTTAAAAATTAACAATGCATAATTCTTAATCTTAAAAGTTTCACAGATTAAGTGGGGAGAGAAAAAATTACAGGTGTGTGATATGGAGAAAGGTTAGTAGAAGGGTGGAGACTCCAGAAGTTGAGAAGCTACTAACATCCAAACTGTGTGTGTGTGTGTGTGTTTTTTTTTTTTTTTTAGATGGAGTTTCGTCTTGTCGCCAGGCTGCAGTGCAGTGGCGCGATCTTGGCTCACTGCAACCTCTGCCTCCTGGGTTCAAGTGATTCTCCTGTCTCAGCCTTCTAAGTAACTGGTATTACAGGCACATGCCACCACGCTCAGCTAATTTTGTATTTTTAGTAGAGATGGGGTTTCGTCATATTGGTCAGGCTGGTCTCCATCTCCTGACCTCAGGTTATCTGCCCACTTCAGCCCCCAAAGTGCTGGGATTACAGGTGAGAGCCACTGCGCCTGACTTCCAGGCTGTGTTTTAAGAGATGACTTTGAATGGTGAACAAGAACACTCCTGGATGAGGAAACTCATATAGAACACATATAAAGGGGAGAAAAGTGCTGGGAGATACAGCTGCAGAGATGGGTTGGTACCTATTCATGGAGACACTTTCATGCTAGGTTAAAAAGTTTAAATTGTGTCTAGTATAGAAAACAAAACTAATGAAGGTTGTTAGGCAGGGAAGAGATGTGATCAGACTGGTATTGGCTGGAGTAAATAATGGAGAGTCGTAGGAGGTCAATTCAGGTATAAACTGAGGGCCTGAACAAGTTGTGGAGTACTGTCAAATGTTTACTGAGTGCATACCACTGTATACCTGGTACTGGGGAGACAGTACATCTTTTAAAAGAGCTTACAGTCAGTAGGCTAGATGACACTGAAAGATACAATGTGAGAATCTAAAGAAATTACAAGCATGTGGTGAGGTGCTGTGGCTCACCCCTGTAATCCCAGCACTTTGGGGGAGGCTGAGGTGGGTGGACCACTTGAGGTCAGGAGTTCGAGACCAGCTTGGCCAACATGGTGAAACTCCGTCTACTAAAAGTACAAAAAGTAGCTGGGAGTGGTGGTGAGTGCCTGTAATCCCAGGTGCTATGGAAGCTGAGATAGAGAATTGATTGAACCTGGGAGGTGGAGGCTGCAGTAAGCAGAGATCATGTCACTGCACTCCAGCCTGGGTAACAGAGCGAGACTCTGTCTCAAAACAAACAAAGAAACAAACAAGTATGTTAGGGAAGGAGTCCCAGTGAAAGCGATATTGAAGTGTAGAACTGAAGGAAAAATGGGATTGTAAAGATTTGAACTGATATGAAGTACCTAGAGTGTTTATTGTGCATCCTGTATAATCCCTCCATACTCCTAAAGAAAACCACTTTCTTTTGCCCTCACTGTAATCTACTAAAGCATTTAAAATAGTTAATAATTTAAAAACAATAATCTGTTGAGGCCAGAATTAGGTTTCTCTCCCCTGTTCTCCCACAGCACCGGACCTTTGCATCATTTGCACACTATTATAATTACTTGAAAATTACCTGGAAGAGGTCCAAAGAATGGACAGACATTTATGAGCTCCAGGAAGGAAACAGCACAAAAGGGAAGGAGGAGTATAAAAGTTAAATAATTTAAAATGGCAAATGCTTTAAAAAGTTCAAATTTCAGTACTGTTAGTTTACTGCAATTTGGAAGTCCTTGTTAATGATCTGTTTGCAGTTTACGTAAGAAATACACGGTAGGCCAAAAATGAGATGGACTGAGGACTTCCTGTCAGAAAATTTGAGAAGTGATGCTACAGAATTTTGTTGGTTCTTTTTTTTTTTTAAGTAAGGAAGGGAGAATAGAGGGTGTCTAATAGGCTTCCTAGGAAGGAAAGTAACTTGTCAAGGCTTATTACCATGGATACATGTATTAGTAACTTGTAACAGTATTTCCTCTAGATATTTGCATATATATAGATGGCGGCGGTGGGGGGGGGGGGAGGAACCCATAAGTACCGAGGCAGGAGTCAGAAGCCTCAGCCTATTCCCATATAAATAACTAGAGATATGACCACAGTAGTTATTCATAGGTGATCTTAGTTCTCTTACTAATGCCTCTCAGGTCGGGAAGTGTGAACCTGGGGTGACATTGTGAAAGGAATGACCCTAAGGCAAGATGCTTTAAGCCCTCTGTCTCACCCTTGTAAGGGCTGCTGGAGGGTGCCTTGGCTATGCAGCAGCGCCAGTGCTGGAAAAGCACCCCCTGTTTAGCAAGCTGCGGAAGGAGATGTTAGAGATGTCTCCTTCCCCAGAGGAGTTAGGAGAAAAGTCCATTCCTCCTCCAAGCTCTCGCGGTAGGCCTGACAGCTGTCAGGTAGACCCACAGACATCAGGGGCTTAATTGTCTCTATGTGATGCTGTGCTTCAGTGGTCATGTTCCATGTCCACTCTCATGTTCTGCTTCTGCACCTGGTTCCTTTTTTCTTTGAAGAGATAATCAGTAAAAGTAATATAAATCTTAATGTCTTTGTTCTTTCTTGACAAGTATGGAAAAGCGCTGATGCATTATGCTCTTTACCTCATCTCGGCTACCAGAAAGTCTTGGGCCCCTACCTATATGACACGTGATGTACTCGACCCTATCACTGACCACCAAGGCCACGCCCTACCTACCCTGCCCCCAGCTTTGTACTCCATAAAAGAGTGTGCGGACACTCAGGGCCACTGTTGGACTTCACGCTTTGGTTGGTAGTGGACTACTGGGCCCAAACTCTGTTTTCTCTATCTCTGTCTTGCGTCTTTTATTTCTACAGTTTCTGATCTCCACACCAGCAGAGAGGGGCTCAAAGGACCCTGTAGGGCTGGACCCTACATATAATAGAATTAATGTTAGTACATTTTCACTTATCCCTAAGAAAGAATTACTGATACATACAAACTCTTAACATTTACATTGGATGTGTAAACCTTCAAGGTATGAACCAGTCATTTCTGGTAATTTATTGCAATCTACGATTAAGACAGAAGGTTAGGACTGAATTAATTCATTTCCCAAAGAAAAAAGTCAGAGAATATATTTACCAGATTATCACTGGCATACTTCAGCATTTTTTTAATTTTTTTGAGACAAGGCAACACTTTTGCCCAGGCTAGGAGTGCAGTGGTGCCATGATGGTTCACTGCAGCCTTGAGCTTCTGGGCTCAACTGATCCTCCCACTTCAGCTTTCTGAGTAACTGGGACTACACGTGTGTGCCACCATGCCCAGCTAATTTTTGTATATTTTGTAGAGAAGGGGTTTCACCACGTTGCCCTGGCTAGTCTCCAACTTCTGGGCTCAAGCAATCCTCCTGCCTTGGCCTCCCAAAGTGCTGGGATTACGGGTGTGAGCCGTTGCACCCAGCTCTAGCAAGGTTTTTATATTCTAAATTGGGTTATATTTGAATAATGAATGTCATTAATAAGAGGAAGTGCAAATGCCAATATGTTCTTTACAGGCCTCATACTGCTGTTTTTCTTTTCTTTTTCTTTTCATTCTTGGTCATATTGCTGTTTTTTCTTAGCCAATTTTCTGGCCAAACTCCTCTTCAGCACTTATTTTCTGTGCGCTGATTACTATGCTGTGCTACTAAATTAGGCTCTTTTGTCTTGCCAGTTCACACCTTTCCCTAAGGCATAATAATCATTTACTGCTTACTTTTCACTTTTCTGCTCTATCTTGCTGGGGTGGTGGAATAAAATTCCAGCTTAACAAACAGAGTAAGTAAAATGGCTTGCCAAAGATGATAAAGACCAACCAGATTTGTTTGGGATATACAGCAGCACAAATTTAAAAGTAAATAAATACAAGCAGCCCATCTCAATCATAATGTTCAGATACTGGTCAGTGTGATTGAAAACTGAAATTGTTCATGTTAACCAATGTTTTTCAGTTTTCACCTAACATTGCAGTTCAGTTTGGTGCCCTCTTGTGCCTCTCATTTTTACAACACAACTTAGAAGTCCTGATAACTTTAGAGAAGGCACCTCTAAGTTTTTACTCATACCAGATATTCCTGGATATAACAGGTATTATTCTACGTGTAACATCTGCTCATCAGATTTTAATATTCAAGCCTTGTGGCTTCAAGTCATTGCCTGTGACTGATCATCTTCACAAATCCAAGAGTCCCCTGAAACTGTCTCCCAACCATTAGGGTGCTCATGCTAACCGCTAACTCACTAGACCCACGACAGGATTCAATAGTTGTAAAGCTGAAAACGTGGTTGTGGTGTTTACATTTTCATTCCGATCGGCCTAGCCTTCACTCTTTTCTCTCTTGGATGTTTTCTTGCCTTACCTGGTCTGAGAAAAATTGTGCCGCCCCACCCTTGCAGAGTTAACAGGGGGAGGCTTGCCAGCTGCATGCAGTCCCGGCGGTCCCGGTATGCGGGGGAGGAACGCCCGGCAGTCAGGGTACGCAGGAACGCCTGGGTCAGGTGCAGGTACGTCATCCTGTTACAGACCATGGCCTAGTCCGCAGGTTGCACCGGGACAGGAGATGAGGACAGCAGACCCTCGATTGGCTCCGCTCCTCCGCGACAGGCTGAGGGGGACAAGCCCTCTTTCACCTGGGACGGATCCAACATTTGGCGGGTCGGCCTTTGTCCGGGCCTACTCGCTGTCGCAAAGGTCAAACTCACCTTGGGAAAGTCCGCGCTGGGACGGCAGCTAGCACCATAACAGGCGGCCCCAGCGGAGTCTCCCAGGGTCAGGCCAGGACAGCCAACTTGCCCCGCCAGCTGAGAGCCGGAGGCGGGGCCGCCCCCTTCCCGGCAGTCTGCCGACTTCCGGACTTGCGCAGACACTTCTCTGCGCCTCCAGGCGCGCCCCTCCTCCGGCCCGCCGTTTCCCGGCATGCGCTGCGGAGGAAGAGACGGAGTCGACAATAACAAACCCAGCCGCGGCGGTGTCCGCGGCCCTGCCGAGCCCTCGGCGTTGTCTCAGGGTCCCCCATTTGCCTGGGCCCCTCGGCTCTGACAGGCCGCGGCCCTCTGTCTCCCGGCCCCAGACCCAGAGCCGAGGGGCCTGCCCGCGTCCTTCTCCGCCCCGACCCCTCCCTCTTGCCTAGAGTTCGGGGCCGCGGCGGGCGGACGCCCGGGACGCCGCGGTTGTGTCGGTTGGCGGTGCCGAATGGGCGGTTGGTAGCCCGCCGCCGACGACTAGGCGGCGGCGGAACATGGTGCCGGGGGTCGCTGGCTCTGCTGCTGTTGCCGGCGAAGGAGGCGGCGCTGCCGGGTAAGTGTAGCCGCCGCCCGCGTCCCCTTCCCCCCATCTGGCACAGCGGTCGTGCGGCGGGCCCTGGAACGGTGGGCCGGGGGCACGGGGTCCAGGGTCCCGGCCGGCCCGAGCCCAGCCCACGCGCAGGTGTGTGCACCCGAGGGCCCCGGCGCCTCCCGCCCCGGCAGGTGTTGCCCACTGGCCGCCTTCCCGGCGCTACGGCCCCTGTGGAGACAAAAGCAGTTCGAGTCGATGCTCCACCAGGTTGCGGGAAGTGTGGGTCGGGCTCGCTCGCTGCGGGACTGCCTGCGACTTCCTCGGCCTGAGCCTTGGGTTCTATCCCTCTGCGCTGCCGGTCAGCACCCAGCCGAGTTGCAGGAGTGGCCGAGGGCGAGGGACATCCGAACCCACGGAGACGCCTCTTGACTTGTGCTCATCGCTGCCAGGGATCAGCCCTTAAAGCTGTGTTGGACTCGAGGAACGGGAGAGAGGAGTTTGGCCGAGGCCGAACGAAGCGCACCGAGTGGGAGGAACGGAGAGATGATGCCTTTGTCCCGACCCCGGAGTGCGAGGATCGGTATAAAGTTACTCCTAGGAATGACTCAGCCTGCGCCTGCCCCTTGGATAGATTTGTGATGGGTGTGCACGCGGATTTCACAGCTTCCTTGGTAGAAACAAAAATGCATTAACCAACAGTAGAAATGGCAGCTTCTGAGTGGAATACATAGTTTCTTCCACCGCCTGGTGGATGTGCTGTGTTTACTGTTTATGGTTTCGTAATCTAGTCTTTTCCATCGTGACTCTTTAAAGTGTGGTCATACCTTGAAGTAGTGTAGACCTGGGAGCCAAGGAAGACTCATGTGCTCACTATTGATAGAGAGTCACGTTACTACGAGACATTCAGCCAGATGGGAATGTTCTCAAGTCTGCTGCAAACATTTAAAATGTGCCTATTTGCTAACCATTTTATTGTGTAGTTTCTTAAGTTTTCTGTGTTGATGGGGCTTGTATGATTTATACGTAGATTTGGACAGTTAGCAATTTAGGAAGAGACTTTTAAATAGACTTAATTGTGTGTTTAATCAAGAATGGTATTACATTTTGATAAATGATAAAAAGAGGGTCCATCCACTTCTGATCAGATACAACTGTGACAAAGGGACTACTGAGGGAGGTGGTTAATTTTATTTTTTGGATTATTGGATCTATAAGCAGACCATTGATAGGAATGTGAAAATATTTTTGCTTTATTTATTGTAACAGAATATGGCCCTAATGTACATATTTTTTTCAGTAACATTCTTGTCATGTCTTCTAGTGTTTGCGTGTGTGTTCCAAAGCTGGATAAAGTTTTATGTCAGGGATGCTTTAGGCACATAATGCTTATGTTGGGAAATCTCTTGCTGGAAAGTGGATATTGACGTAGTTTATGTTTTTAAAGTAATTTTATTTAGTCTATTCTGAACCTTTTATGGTAATCAAAATACGATTATTTATGTGCCTAATTCTATATGTTTGTTGTTGACGACAGGAAGACAATGAAAGCGGTACTTTTGTCCCTGAAAGAGGTTTTTCTTTTTGACCCTTTCTGCCAAACACAAAATTAGGATGCATGGCAGATTGACTTTTTAGCAAATCAAGTTCATCAAGGCAGAGGACACAAGGCCTTTGTTTTTGAAATTTTGAACCAAAATTTTGATTATGTTAGCCTGAGAAAAGTTTTTAGACTAATTTTGAGATTAACTTAAAATTTTTAATCATACATTCAGCAAATATTTGAGCACCCATATGCTTTACTTTGCAGATGCATATGTCTTATGAATATCTTTTTAAAAGAATGGCTGATAAGATTTTCTCATTCAGATAATGGTATTTTCTAACTCCAGTTACACTTTTCTTTGTAGTAATACCAGCCCAAGACACTCAGATGATAAATCTAGCAATTCCTTTCAACACACTTTCACGATTTTCTTTTATTATCTCTCTACTACTGTGAGGTTTTTGAACTAGTTACATGAGGAACATAAAAATGTTTAAGTAATTGTTCTTGCTTTATAAAGAAAAAAAGAGATGGAATTTTGTTCTCGTTGCCCAGGTTGTAGTGCAATGGCACCATCTCGGCTCACTGCAACCTCCTGAGTTCAAGCGATTCTCCTGCCTCAGCCTCCCGAATAGTTGGGATTACTTGCATGCGTCACCACGCCTGGCTAATTTTTTTTTTTCCTGTGTTTTTTAGTAGAGACAGGGTTTCTCCATGTTGGTCAGGCTGATCTTAAACTCCCAACCTCAGGTGATCCGCCCGCCTCGGCATCCCAAAGTGCTGGGATTAGAGGCGTGAGCCACCTCACCCGACCAGAATTTGAGCTTTTATAAGGTGTAGGACGATATTTTGGTAAGAAAAAGCATGAGGTGACTTGGAGAAGTCACTTCACCTCTTTAAAAGTATTTTAGCCACCTCAGAGAGTTTGGATGAGTATTTATTGTGTACCTACTCTGTGGCAGGCACTGCTGTAGATGTGCTTGGGATTCAGGAGTGAACAAACCAAAGAAACATTTCTATCTTCAATAAAAAAAATGGAGTAAGAGAGGAATAATTGCTAAGGAGACAAACACAGCAGAGAAGGGAGGGTATGAAGTGTCAGAGTTGGGGGTTTGAAACTTTAAGGTGGCCAGGGAAGGCCTCACTGATTGACTTTTTTGTTTTGTTTTGTTTTTGAGATGGAGTCTCACTCTTTCACCCAGGCTAGAGTGCAGTGGCCTTATCTCGGCTCCCTGCAAACTCTGTCTCCCTAGTTCAAGCAATTCTTCTGCCTCAGCCTCCCGAGTTGCTGGGGTTACAGGTGCCTGTCACCACACCTGGCTAATTTTTGTAATTTTAGTAGAGATGGGATTTTGCCATGTTGGCCTGGCTGGTCTTGAAATCATGACCTCAGGTGATCCTGCCTTGACCTCCCAAAGCCCAGCCACTGATTGACTTTTGAATAAAGGCCCAAGAGAAGTAAGGGGGCTGAGTGTGTGACTCTTTGAAAGGAATTTTTAGCTGAAGAAACAGTAAATGGGAAGGCTCTGATATACATGGCATATACAAAGAAAAATGAAGTTAATGAAGCTGGACTAGTTTGAGAGAGGGGATAGTAGTGGAAGGTGGCATGGTGGGGAGGGCTCTACATATCCAGGTTTGGAAATCATAGTAAGGAAACTAATGTACTCTGACCTAGCATGTGCAAAGGCCTACAGGTGAATTCCAGCAAACCCAGCATGACTAGAAAGCAGTTGAAGCCACATTCACTTCATTTATTTCTAAAATGCTAATCGAACCCTGCAGCATACTCTTTTAGCTTCAGCAATGCAACAGTGAACAAGAGAGACATACATGTCTGTGTATATATATTTATAGGAAATAGGGAACCACTGGAAATTTTAATGGAGGTAAATTACAAATGCATATTACTTTGAGGATGTAGAATAAATGAAAGGCTAGCCAACCAGATTGTATAGTGCTAGGTTGATGAGTTTTTACTTAACTCATATAGATAAAAGGATGTAAAGATTACTTGTCTTCCGTTCTTTAATTATTATGGACCAATCAGCTTAATTTGTCTGCAAACTGTACCCCCATTGTTTAGGTCCGTGAGAGGATAGCATTTCTTTCCATCCCTCTGTGAAATTCCAGTTCTGTTGAGTTACTTTTTGTAAGTGCAGTACTTGAGTGCCTCCAAGTACCCTCTTTCCTTGGTTAATTTGTTTCTGCTTTCATAGCTGTTTAGTGAGTTCTCTGAGGATTGTGGAGTAACAATTTTTTTCACCCGTGGTTTTGTTCTTTTGAATTCTCATGTTTTATTGGCTTATAATTTTGCTAGGAGATGAAAATAATTGTGATCCATTTCCTTTTTTTGTCACTGAATTGAGACTGTCCATGTCATTTTTTCCTTCACATTCCACACTTAATAATTGTTCAGTAACTGTGCAGCATACCTGTTGAAATATTAATGAATTCACTACTGTATTATTAATATTGTAGTAATATAATGGCTTTTAGTAATTGTTTTACTGCAAATGCCAGATTTGGGCAGGCTGCTTTAATATTGCTGTATGTTTATAGATAGTCTTGCTTTAATAGAATGAAGCTAATTCTACATTTTCTTTTTTTTTCCCCCCATCTTCTATGTCTTATATAATTCCATATTTGCCCTATAGGTAATTTTGGTTTTATTTTACTCGTAGTTTCCCTTTTAAAATGAAACATGCAGCTAGAAAATTTTCACTAAAATCATGCATTTTATATTATAGTTTTTATAAATAGTAGGGACACCAAAATGTGTAATGTATTTACATGTATTTTATGCAGTTCAAGCAAAGTCCATAGTAGTATGTAGGATGTTATTTCATTTTTATAAAACCATATTGCCTGAATATACACATACACTTCTTGTATACCTAGGGGAAAAACCTGAAGGATGTACCCCCCAAGTGTTTTTCATTTTGTTTTAAAAGTATTCCTGTTCTGCTATTTTTACCTTGTTTGCTGTCTTTGGGCACTACCTTTCTAAATGCTGTCTTCATTCTTTTGGTGAAGTTGCTTGTCTGGTTGTAGACAAGGCATATAGTTAGGAGATCTGAACTTTTATGAAAAGGTTTTTCTTTTAGGGGAATGTGAGGAAAATGCCTGACCTACTCATCTTTCATTCTTTTTCTTTCTTTTTCTTGGCAGAGAAAGGGTAGACCAGATTAGAATATATCTGATTTAAGGAGGCTGATGCCCAGTTTTCAGTCCCTGGGCAGCAGTCTTCCTAAATCACATATATTCTAATCTGACCAACCTGGACACTCCATTTGTGGAGGACATTATCTCCATTGATGCAGTAGCCAGTGACCCCTGGAGGGAGAATTGCTAAGAATTGCAGTTTACAGCAGTAGAGATCAGACAAAAGTTATTTCCAATCATCTTTTCCCTCTGAAGCTTTTAGTGCACTTTAGGGTTATGTAAATCTCATGTGTTCTATCCAACTGGAAAGCATCTTGAAGATACTTGTATTCCAGGCACCTAGCACAATGTCTGGCTTGTATTAGATGCCCCCAAAATAGTGAATAAATAATGAATATGTTCAGTTTTTAAAGGTCAGAGATTGTCATTGGGGTTTCCCCCTTTCGCCTTCTCATATAAGGAAGCTAATTCTAAGTTGTTTGTTTGTTTGTTTGTTTGTTTTTTGCAGAGTCTTACTTTTTTGCCCAGGCAGGAGTGCAGTGGCGTGATCTAGGCCTCATTGCAACCTCTGGCTCCTGGGCTCAGGTGATCCTCCTATCTCAGCCTCCCAGTAGCTGGGATTACAGATGCGTACTACCACACCCCACTAATTCTTGTATTTTTAGTAGAGATGGGTTTCATCATGTTGCCCAGGCTGATCTTGAACTCTTGGCCTGAAGCGAGCCACCCACCTTGGCCTCCCCAAAGTGCTGAGATTACAGGCATGAGCCACTGTGTCTGGCCTAATTCTAAGTTTTGAATGTATTAGAATAGTTGACAGTAAGGCTAGGATAATTGACTTTATCATCATGGTAATCTCGCAAGAGGAAATGGTAAATTAATCTCCAATTGAGAAGTTGGATAGATTTTAATGAGTATGAGATACTTTCTGGTTCTTTTCCTTATATATGGGGATATATGGGTTCAGTTGTTACCCCTCTCACATCTGGAAGCAAATGCAGTGGGATCAATATATTATTATTATTATTATTATTATTACTAATATTCGAGATGGAGTTTCACACTTGTTGCCCAGGCTGGAGTGCAATGGTGCGATCTCAGCTCACTGCAACCTCCGCCTCCCAGGTTCAAGCCATTCTCCTGGCTCAGCCTCCCTAGTAGCTGGGATTACAAGTATGCCCTACAATGCCCAGCTAATTTTGTATTTTTAGTAGAGATGGGGTTTCATCATGTTGGTCAGGCTGGTCTTGAACTCCTGACCTCAGGTGATCCGCCTGCCTCAGCCTCCCAAAGTGTTGGGATTACAGGTGTGAGCCACTGCGCCCGGCCAAATCAATATTTTTTAAAATATACCTCTCCCCTTCATTTATAGCTGACTGTATCCTAGGAGGATTTAGGAGGAATAGATGTCTTCTCGTAATGAAAGATAGGTTTTTCCCCCAGATTAGATAATTCCTGCTACCTTATGTTAACTGCTTAAGAGCTTTGTAAATTCGGAGAAGGGAGAAAGAATACTGTAGGCCACCTGTGGTAAGGGGAAGACTTTCCAAAGTGGTAATAGGACAATACTTGGACTTTTAAAGATGAGTAAAATTCAAATAAGCAAAGATGGGAATTTTACCTGGCAGGAATATGTAAAGTTAGGGTATAGGTTTCTCATGTAAGGGAGTAGTTGATGATACTGCTGCTAAAATAAACTGGGGGTTAATTATGAAGTTCTTGAATGCTAAAGTTTAATTAAAGTCATAATTGCCACCATTTTTAAAGCTTTTAGTATATTCCTTGCACTGTAAAGGAATCTGAAGTACATTATTGGTATTCTTCTCATTCCGAAAGGTATCGTTGCAATTTATAGATTGTCACCTCATGGATAGAGGTTACCTGTGCCTCATTGAGAAAGATAGGATTCAAATACAGGTAAATTTTGTTCCAAAGCCTGGCATTAGGCTTTGTCAAGTTGGCAAATTCACATGCTAAGAGGGGTGGGCAGACAGTGCAATTAAGTGAAACTGTCTGGGTACTGAACCAGTGGTCACAAGGAGAGTGTAGCTATAAAGAAACAAATGACAGAGCCTGCTGAGCTGTTGATTTGTACCCTGCTATAGGCAGCAGTAAGGTGCTAGGGAAAATATTTGAGGGAAGCAGCCTGACTACCTTGGTCTAACTGGTAGGGAGTATTTAGGAAGGATTGAAGCAAGATAGAGATTTAAAGGCAAAGAGAAGAGGTTGTAGGCTCCTAAGTAAGGGTTATGTCATTAGAAAATGAGGGGTTGGATTAGAAAGAAAAAAATGGGTAGGATTTGGACAGAAATAACTGAAACTTGGTCCATTGTCACTTTGGAGAGTTTGTTTAAAAAAAAAAAAAGAAAAATAAGTGAAGTTTGCAGTAGTAGTGATAGTTTTATTGACAATGAAGAAATTAGGGAATAGATTTAAAGGATAGGCACTGAATTTAAATTTAGACATGTTGAGTTTGAGGTAACAGTAGGATTTCCAGTTGGAAATCTGTAGCATCAGTTACTGCTACATCAGAGATCTAGATTAGTTAATAACAGTAACTGATGTTTGTATTTCACCTTAGGTTTGCATAACTTCCATATGTGTATAGTATTTGTTAGATCCTGACAACAACTCTGTGAGACAGGTACTTTTTCTTTTTGTAATCAAATGAAAAAACTTGTTAGGTGAAGTCAATCCAGGTCACATAGGGCCAGGACTTGAATGTAAGTCTTTTGATTCCAAATCTCATGTTCTTTTCACAGTTCTAGTCTCCCTCTTATGTCTACATAATGATAACAATTGGGGCGTCGTGACTCATGCCTGTATTCCCAGAACTTTGGGAGGCCAGGCAGATCACTGGAGGTCAAGAGTTCCAGACCAGCCTGGCCAACATGGCGAAACCCTGTCTCTACTAAAAATACAAAAAAAAAAAAAAAACAAAAAAAAAACTTAGCTGGGCATGGTGGTGGGTGTCTGTCATCCCAGCTACTCAGGAAGCTGAGGAGGGGGAATCATTTGAACCTGGGAGGCGGAGGCTGCAGTGAGCTGAAGGCCGCAGTGAGCCAAGATTGTGCCACTCTACCCCAGCTTGGGTGAGTGAGTGAAAGTCTGTCTCAAAAGAAAAGAAAAGAAGATAACAATTGGAAAACTAAACATGAATGACCATTTAGGGAAGGCTATATTTAGAATGGGAGTGGGGCAAAACTATTGGGATTGAAAGCAGGTGGGAATCTTTTTGTTTTACTCTGTTGGTGGGACTAGCTCTTCTGGGGCAACAAATTCAAGTTTTATTTCTTTGTAATGTATAGGGTGACGTCTTTTTTTTTTAATGGATATAAGTGCTTTTCCCCTCTAATTATATATGAGATTTTTAAAAGAACTGGGAGAAAGTACAAGTTTGGCACCCAGAGATAGCCAGTGTTAAAACGATTGGTATTAAATTTTCCAGACTTTTAAGTGCTTGAATATACATATGTCCTTCTCTGCATTAGTTATAAAATAAAATCCACAAACAGAATTGCATGATATATATTCTTAATGTTCAATATGTATAGATCTAAACACACATTTTAAATGTCTAAAATTTGTCACCTTACAGAGTTGCTTTATAATTTATTACTGTTTTAGAGACAGGGTCTTGCTGGGTCACCCAGGCTGGAGTGCAGTGACGCCATCACAGCTCACTGTAGCCTCTAGCTTCCAGGCTCTCAAGCAAGCCATATCCTCCTGCCTCAACCTTCTGAGTAGCTAGGACTACAGGCATAATTTATTTAACCAACTTCCATAGATAGTTTTTAAATTTATCATTTTTAAAGGTAACGGTGTAATAAAAATCACTGCATATATATACACCTTTGTACACTTGTCTCATTCCCAGAAGTAGAATTGCTGGTTCATACATTTTAAATTTTGGTACATAGTGCTAGATTAAATTTCCTCAAAAGTTGTACCAGTTTATCTTTTTGTTGGAAATGTGCCAGTGGACCTACTGTTCATCTTGTCAACACTTAGCACTCATTATAATCATTATTAGTAATCTGAAGGGTTAAAAGTGGTTCCTTGCTGATGTTTTAGTTCTCATTAGTGAATATGTACCTCCAGATATTTTTCTTCATGCTATGTATAGCCATTTGTCATAATACCATTGCTTGAAAAGTTGATCCCTTCTCCCCAATTTGAAATCTTACTATTATTGTATAGATGTACATGTGTATATGTATGCCTATATACAGATCAATATGGACCTGTTCGGTTTCATGCATTGTGTTTATTAATGTACCATGATTCCTACTAACTTTAACTACCATGTGGGTTATGTGTATGTTTGACATGGTTTGACAATTGCTGTCTCCTATGACATCTCAATATATATGGTAGGCAGTTTATAGTAATTCTTAGTGGGCAGAAACTAAAGACTGTGTTTAAGCAGAGGGTCCAATAATAATTTAGGAAAATCTTGTGTCAGTTGTTGAGTTACTAACCTGTTACTTTTAACTTAGAATTGGCTTGTGTTAACTTGTATAATATTAAGTATGGCTTCGTTTTATAAAAGTTAAGAAAGGACTTTATGTAAAATAAGCATCAAGTCAAATTTTAGGAAGTCATGACTATTTGGTGAAAAGTAATACTTATGTACTAGGCTTATATTTATATAAGGCTTATAAAGTTATTTTATAATTCCCTGAATAGCAATTGATTTCTATGCTTGTACCTTACTTAACAATTACATGCAATAACTTCGTTCTAGATCATACAGATTCAACCCACTTACAGGATTTAATGGATTTTACGTAAGTTAGGGGGACATGTATATAATAAGCATTCCCAAAGTTGCAAGTTAATAAAGAATTAGCTCCTTTTAATGATTGTTTTCTTAAAAGAAATTATTGATTTATTAAGTTTATCCTCTTAAGTTTTAGTAATGTGGTCAGTGAGGGTTAACTGTCGGTTTCTATTTGGAACTTGATTTTATATATCCTTTCATGTTAGTTTGTTTTTTTTTTTAATGTCACCTTTGTGTGAATTCTTGTCCATTTCTTCTCAGCCTAACTTTTGCATACCTCTGTTCATACTAGTATTATTGAACTTTTTGGAAGGCAGATAGTGTGCTTTTTATTACTTTTTGGCACTGGTACACAATAAGTTTCATAATATTAGTATTTGTTCAGTATGTTAGACACATGTTTAATGTATGATTTCACTGTTTATAGAGGATTGGAAGAATAATTCAGTGTACCCCTTTATGTTTTCAGATGAGGAAACTGAGATTCAGAGAAATTGGATAACTCCAAAATCACAGGAGTAAACGTGTGAGACTAAGACTAAAAACCAGATCTCTTATTTCTGCCCAAGTATTTTTATTTCAGGATAACCAAATAGGTACTTGGTTACTAATGTCCCTTTTTGCTGAATGTTTTTAACAATTGTGACATACCAAGGAGAGAATTGAGCTTCATGGGATCATCTTATTTTGATAGCATATAGGAATATATAACATAAAGTATACATTCTTGTGAATAAATAGAGATGGTGTTCCTGTGGATTCTCTTTGTGGATTCCTTTTGAGCAACTTTCTGATTTCACAGTTTTGGTTGTCAGAGTTCTTACCCATGGTTTTGACCTCAAACATTTATTGACTGTTTACTATTTCTAGGTAGTATGTTAGGTACTGAAGTATAATATGGCATGACCAATTTTTTTTAGCCATTTACAATACAGCTTGGGCAATGTAAGTTATTTGGTAAGTGCCAAAAAATTGTAGCAGGACATTTATTTATGTTCTGAATGCCAACACTTATTTGAATAGTTTGAATTTGAAGAATGGGCCGTCAGCAGCAAGACCACTGACGGCCAGTACATTGAGGAAGACTTTATGACACAGTATTTGTGAGTTCTTGGTTACAAAATGGAAGCCATGGAATGACATGAGGCATGAACATCCGTTTATTCATTCACTGCATATCAGGAGATCAGCCTAAATGATATGGAACTATCTGTAGTGAGCCAAATAAAGGAAATAGTGGACTGTCGTTCTAAGGAAATTATACGTGAGTAGAAGTTATAAAGCATTTTTAGTTTAGGGAGAAGTAAAAACATTAAAAGAGAATCTAAGATTGTTTAGTTGGTGCTGTCCTCTGAGATGGAATCTGCAACTAGAAGGTGCCAGAGCCTGACATACAGTAGGAAGCTCTGAATTAGATAGCTTAATAGGAGTCAAGTGGAAGAGAGGATACACATACTTAGTTTATGTGGAACCAAGGAGTACTGATTCATATATGGTATTAAAACAAATTAAACCAAGTTGATTATCTCTTTTTTAAATGTAAGATACTGGGAATACATCAGCTGATAAACTGGCGATAATTAGCTATCTGCATGTGATCTCTCTGTTACTAAGTTACTACTTGGACTCTGCTTTGTCATTTGCATAGAGTACTGCTAGTAGAACCCAAGAACTAAATTTGCTTATGAAACCCCATTTATTCAACAGATGCTTTTGAGTGCTTTGTGTTACGTCACAGTTACTTACTGTCCCTAGATAATATTTTGGAATATTTATGGTGATTTTTTTTCTACAACAGCCATGTGAGGTAGGTGTGATAAACATCCCCATTTACAGATTAGACATTGGAAATTTAAACAGACATATACTGATGAGGAAAGTTTTTTTTTAATTGTTTTATCTACATTTCTTTTCGTATTAATAAAACCATGCAGCTCATGGATTTTTCTGGAAAAGATGCGTTCAATAGAATTTTATAACTTAGATTACACAAAATTGGTCTTTATATAGGTCATATGATATTTTAATAAGAGAATTTAAAACATCGGCATGAATAAATATATTTTATTCATCCTGGTACCCATACAGAGTATTTAATTTTATAAACCATACATTTCAATTAAAACCTGACAAGCTTTTATTTTGCTTTCACAAAAATCTGTATTTCCATTCCCTTACTGTGTCCGATCTGTGAAATTAAAAAAAAAAAACTAAACTAAAAACTTGAATCGTTCAGGTTGCAAACAACTTGTGTAGTTATTACATGACCACATATAGAGTAATAATCCAGGGTTGAAATAACAGCTCAAAATAGAAATAGATTTTTTGGTTGGGCATGGTAGCTCACACCTATAATCCCACCACTTTGGGAGGCCAAGGTGGGTGGATCACCTAAGGTCAAGAGTTCGATACCAGCCTGGCCAACATGGTGAAAACTCCATCTGTATTGAAAATACAAAAATTAGCCGGGTGTGGTGGCAGGTGCCTGTAATTCCAGCTACTGGAGAGGCTGAGGCAGGGAGAATTGCTTGAACCCAGGAAGCGGAAGTTGCAGTGAGCTGAGATGATGCCACTGCTCTCCAGCCTGGGCAACAGAGTAAGACTGTCTCAGAAAGTGATTTTTTTTTTTTAAAGAAGACTTTAGTGGTATAGGAGCCAAGGTAAAGAGATTTGAGTGATAGAAAAGTAACGATCTTACTAAGTATGGTGGCTCACTCCTCTAATCCCAGCACTCTGGGAAGCCATGATGGGAGGATCACTTGTGGGATGAAATTCATGACCAGCCTGGGCAACATAGAGAGACCCCGTCTCTTAAAGCAAAAGTAACGAAGAAAAGAAAGTGATGATCCTCGTGAGCCAAGGTAGGGTAATATCCTCATGTTTTGAGTGGATCAGAGTGCTCAGGCAAAGGAGTAATTGAACTTTGTTTTCCATTTACTGTTGTGTAGATCTGGTCCTTGGGCTGGGCACGGTGGGGCATGGCCGTAATCCCAACACTTTGGGAGGCCGAGGCGGGTGGATTACCTGAGGTCAGGAGTTTGAGACCAGCCTGGCCAACATGATGAGATCTCATCTCTACTAAAAATACAAAAAAATTAGCCGGGCATGGTGGTGGGTGCCTGTAATCCCAGCTACTCGGGAGGCTGAGGCAGGAGAATCCCCTGAACCCAGAAGACAGAGGTTGCAGTGAGCCGAGATCACGCCATTGCACTCCAGCCTGGGCAACAAGAGCAAAACTGTCTCAAAAAAAAAAAATCTGGTCCTTCACACGTTGTTACATACGTAAGGTTATACAGCTCTTTGAGAAAGAGACCAGTTTTGTCTGTTTCCTTCAACAACTGGCTTGAGAGTCCAACTTAAACAATTTACCTTGTAGAATCTTTAGTAGTTAGCCACTTTTGGGTGTTAGCCTGGGTCAGCCTCCCTCTAATGCAGTGATAGGTCCAGGGGAAATTCAACTCAAGTAAAGATTTCACATTTCATTCCTGTGGTGATTTTTATTAAATATTAAGATTGAGAGTGTAGTCTGAGAATAGGAAAACCTTGAATATCCTTTATATTGGTTAGATGTTGGTGCAAAATGGAAGTTTGATTTGTATGTTTTTGTGTATACGTATTTACTTATAGGAAACTGTAATTTTCATTATTAGCAGTTGTTTCTGTATTCCCTTTATTTAGTAAAGCATATTTAATGTTTATGCCTTGCAGTGGATATAGGGCAGTCACTCTGTGTATTAAGACATTGTTCGTATGTTCTGCTCATGTTAATGTATTGGCTGCAAGTAAGATATGCCAAGGACCAATAAGATATGTTTAGTCCAGACTTAATTAAGAACATGTTGCTGATTTTCTTTCTTTTCTTTTTGGTTTTTTAAAAGATAGAATCTTGCTTTGTTGCCTAGGCTGGAGTGCTGTGGCACAGTCTCTGCTCACTGCAGCCTCAACTTCCCAGGTTCAAGTCATCCTCCTGCCTCAGCTGCCCAAGTAGCTGGGACTATAGATGGACATCACCACACCTGGATAATTTTTATATATTTGTAGAGATGGTGTCTCGCCATGTTGCCCAGGTTGGTCTGGAACTCTTGGGCTCAAGCGGTCCACTTGCTTTGGCCTCCCAAGGTGCTGCCACTGCACCCGGCCTGTTGCTGATTTTCTTTGAGACATAATGAGAAAGAAAATTTCTTAACTCTATCTTACCGCAGTGAAAGACTGCCTTCAGCATTTTTTAATTACCTCTTCCCATCAATATGAGAAAAGATGAGTGTGGGGAATAGGTAGAGGGAAATAATTATTTTGTTTAGCATGAATTATGGGAGGGGATTATATAGGTAATTTATAGCATGCACATAGCTCTTGTATAGGCACTGTGCCAGTAGGTAGGTATTAGAGTAGACATGGTTCTTTATAGTAGCCTTTTATACAAAGGACTTGCTTTGGTGAAACAGCTTCTCTCGAATTGTTCACATTGTTATCCTGTTCTGTGGGTGTGGAAACTCTGGAATTGTTCTGTAAGGTTTCTTTTGTGTATGTGTGTGTGTGTGTGTGTGTGTGTATGTGTGTATGTATGTATATATATATATATATTTTTTTTTTTTTATTTTTTTTTATTTTTTATTTTTTAGATGTGGAGTTTTGCTCTTGTTGCCCAGGTTGGAGTGCAATGGCACCATCTTGGCTCACTGCAACCTCCCACGTTCAAGTGATTCTCTGCCTCAGCCTCCCAAGTAGCTGGGATTACAGGCATGTGCCACCACACCCAGCTAATTTTGTATTTTGTTTTTTTACTAGAGACAGGTTTGCACCATGTTAGTCAAGCTGGTCTCAAACTTTTGACCTCAAGTGATCCACCTGTCTTTGCTTTACAAAGTGCTGGGATTACAGGCGTGAGCCACTGCACCTGGCTGTGTTTTTATAATTCTTATGGAAATTAAAAACACAGAAAGATAGGCAATAGAAGAATGAGCTCTGTGTACCCATCATTTGGATTCGATAATTATCACCTCATGGCCAAGCTTGTTCCAGCTATACCTCCATCTGCTTCTCATTGTCTTGTTACTTTAGGCCTGTAAATTTTGAAGAACAGATATCCCCTACAATAGCCCTTCGAGGAAGATGTTATCTCTACTTTTTAGATAAGGAAATTGAATGTTAGGATAAATTTCTAAAATCACCCAGCTTGTAAGTGGCAGAATAAGAATTTTAACCAGTTTTGTTAAGTCTTACTCTGCAGTCAGTTGTCTTTCCTTCCGTTTAGGTTAAATTATAACCAAGGAGAGTGGTGTATTCTGACGGCAGCTAAATGTTTTACTGGATTATTATTAATTTTAGTACCGACAGACATTTGTTGTTAATTGTTTTGGGTTAAGGTTAGCTTAGAGTTAGATTTTTTTCTTCTTTCCTCTGAATTCTTTTTGCCCATTTAAAAAATCATATTGCAGGCCGGGTGCGGTGGCTCATGCCCATAATCCCAGCACTTTGGGAAGCCGAGGCAGATGGATCACCTGAGGTCAGGAATTCCAGACCAGCCTAGCCAACATGGCGAAACCTTGTCTTTACTAAAAATACAAAATAAAAAAAAAAAGCTGGGCATGGTGGCAGGCACCTGTAGTCCCAGCTACTCAGGAGGCTGAGACAGGAGAATCGCTTGAATTTGGGAAGGGGAGGTTGCGGTGAGCCAAGATCGCACCACTGCACTCCAGCCTGGGTGACAGAGTGAGACTCTGTCTCAAAAAAAAAAAATCTGTATGTACCTATGCAACAATCTTGCATGTTCTTCCACATGTACCCCAAAACCTAAAATGCAATAAAATATATATTTAAAAAAATATTGTATATACTGTTTTTTAAATACTGTAAGCCTTATTAAACATTATTCTTTAATATGTTATTTTAAAATTTTTATTCAAGACCACCCTGGGCAACATGGAGAAATCCATCTCTACAAAAACTTAGCTGGGCATGGTGGTGCATGCCTGTAGTCCCAGTTACTTGGGAGGCTTAGGTGGGAGAATCACTTGAGCCAGGGAGGTTGAAATTGCTGTGAGCTGTGATCCCGCCACTACACTCTAGCCTAGGTGACAAGATAAGATCCTCTCTCAAAAAATATATTAATTAACTAATTTTAATGTTTATTCATAACGTTTTAAATCCTGTCTTACAATATGAATAGTAAAAGAATGAGTAGACAATTATTATTACTACTAAAAGTAGGAAAGTGTTGTGTATGCTTTAGCTATATTGCAAATTTTTTCCCTAAAATTGATTTTCATGGTACAGTTATTGAGTTAAGGAAAATACGATTTTATAAAACCTTTGCTTACCTACCTCCACAAACACCAGTTGCTTTCCAGAAACATAATTATTTGAAGTACATTCCCACTTGTAATGAGAATGTTGAATGTGATTAAAATAATACTTTTTCTGTGTTTTATTATGGAAATTTGCAAACATATACAAGAGTAAAGAAAATGTTATAGTGAACCTAATTTAGCCATCTCATTTGCTTTAAAAATAGCAACATTTTGCCAATCTCACTTTTCTACTGTCTAACTAATTCTGTTCTTTCCAGGCTTCCTTCCTTCACTTATTTTTTTGCTGGACTAATTTAAAGCAAGACTCAGGCATCATTTTACACACTAATTTTTCAGAATTCGTTTTTTGTAACTATAATGCTATTATAATCCAAACAAAAATAATTGTAATTTTTTCATATAATCTGATACCCTATCCGTATTTAGATTTGCACATTTATCCCCAAAATGTCTTTCTACAGTTGTTTTGAATCAGGATCCAGGATCCAAAGAAGTCACACGTGGCATTTGTTTAGTTTGTCTCTTCCATGTTTTTAAATTCATAGAAGTCTTCTCTCTTTTTTTGAAATCATTTATTTGTTGAAGAAACAAAGTCATTGTTTTGTGGAATGCTTATTCTGAATTTGCTGATTAATCATAATGTTTTCTTTATACTCCATATTTCCTGTAAACTGGAAACCGTAGGTAGATAGAGATACTTGATTAAATTCAGATTTAATTTTTCAGAGGTGGGTTGGGGTGACAAGAAGACTTTATAGTTGGCTGTGTCCAGTTGAATCACTGTTAGTTGGAATTTTTCCATATAAATGGACTGAAAACTTTTTTGTTTTGTTTTGAGATGGTCTCTCTATCTGTTGCCCAGGCTGGCATGCAGTGGTATGATCTTGGCTCACTGCATCCTCCATCCCCCAAACTCAGATGATCCTCCCACCTCAGCCTACTAAGTAGCTGGGAGTACAGATGTGCACCACCATGCCCAGCTAATTTTTGTATATTTTGTAGAGACAGGGTTTTGCCATGTTACCCAGGCTGGTCTTGAACTCCTGAGCTCAAGTGTTCTGCCTGCCTCGGCCTCCCAAAGTGCTGGGGTTATAGGTGTGAGCCACCATGCCCAGTTATCCAAAATACATTTCATATAGAAAAGAAAGTGCTTAATTTCTTTGCTTTTTCAGTTTTTATGATGGATTCTGTCTTAGCTCACTGAGGTCTTTTGTTTTTGTTTTTTTGAGTATCATTATGCAACATAAATTTTTATGGGTTTTTGCCATTCGGTTATTTGTGATCATTCTTTAGATGTTTAGACTGTCCTATCATAGCCAATAAAAGCCATTTAAAGTTGTGTCCTTGCCTTTTTGACCTAATCTCTTTAGTCTTTGATAGCTGTCTTGCTTTATGGCGTGCTAAAATGTTACAGGCTTATGTGAGTGGAACATTTTCTTCTTTAGACATTTAGCATTTGCCGCTTCTCCAAAGGTTCTTTTTAGAAACCATAGTATGGGTGTGCAATGAGTTTAGCCAACTCTAGAGTTAGAAGGAACAGTCCGACAAAGCTGCCCTAATTTCAGATACTAGCTGCAAGTTTGGTGGTACCCAGGACCCACCCTCACTTCAGACCAGCTGACTGTAAACAGAGCTTCTGGCCATCATTGCTGGTGGAGTCATAGACAGCATTACCTTCTCTTGGCCACAATGTGTGACAATATGCACACTAAGGAACTTCACCTGAATTTTTGGTGTCCAGAGTTTTTATGGGGCTTGATCCTGTACTGTCTACATGACCGACTTTTAGTCTATAGCCCTTCCTGGAGGTCAGACAAATGTCTTTAGTCAGTAGTTCCTCTAGGGATCAGAACTGAACAGATACATGTGTCCCAAAGCCCACATCATAAATCATGTTGTTACACTGATGTGGCTAAAGCCCTGAGGCAAATGAAGACAGTTCTGACTGGCAGGACGTTAGAGGGGCCTAGAGATCACCTCCCAGTAGCCAAGGGCAAAGGCCAGAACTTTTTTTGGTTAATGTTAATTCTTCACTGCCTGTTGTGCTGTGGGTGCTTTGGCTCTAGGGCTGTCAATGCCTTTTTTTAGTGGAGCTATGGAATATTTGTTTTATGGAAAGATTAATTCTTGTTCATACTAGTATTTCCAAAGTACTTTTTACTTCTTTATGCATTTTATCTCTCTTCTCTTAGGTTGAAATCTTTGGAATCTTAGGTCAGAAATCTTGCTTACTTGGAAGGTGAAAAATACTGTCGTCTTTTTAGATTTGTATTTCTTTGATGACTGGAGAGGCCTCAAATATTTTCCACATTTGATAACCTACTCTTGCCCTTTGCCTATTTATTGTGAGTCTTTGTGATTTTCTCATTAATTCATAGGAACTTTAATAAAAACCTAATTAGTAATCCTTAGTCACTTGTTATTGTCATTCTCACCCGTAATTATATCTTTGGATATTTGAATTAAATGATGGGGGGCAGGTATGGAGAACAACTTCTGTTTGGTTTTCTACCTTTTCCCCTCCCCCTAAGTTAGAAAACCAGTCGTTCTGTGATGAGTCCTGAGTCTATCATCTGTTAAAAAGAAAACTGGGAAATTGGGCCTGTCTCCTGGCAGGACTTCTTTGTATTGTTGTTGTCACTTCCATATGATGGAAGTGCCACTTACCAGGGCTTCAGTCCTTCACTAGTAGATGCCTGGTAGTAACTGAGGTATGTTCAGCTCTCATTGAAGTGGCTGTTTTTGCTTAAGCTTTAGAGGAAGAGGCACACACTTTCTCTCTGAAGGACCAGATAGTTAAGTATTTTATTTTAGGCTTTGCTCTCCAAGAGGCAAAATTGAGGCTATGATGTGTAGCTGTTTATGTAATAAGATATAAAACTCCTGCTTGGTCCCATTTGTTTGGGATGAGCCATCCAGGGTGGTGGTCATGCTTTGTGCCCAGTTGGCATCAGTTTGAGACTTTCTCTGAATCCAGGGGGACTACCCAAGGGGGATGAGTCTAGAAGTAGAGGCCAACACCATTTTACTTTCTTCTCAGAGAACAGATCCTGAATCACCCTTCTCTTCTTCCTGAAAGCCTGGTGGGAAACCACGTGACCTGTTGGTCTTCTACTCCAGAACTAAGATTATACTCCTCACTGCCCTGCGGTTGCCAACAGTAGCAGTGGAGTTCCCTATTTGTAGTTGGCCCCAGTGTGTGCTCTGGGAGTGAAGTGTGTAAGGGTGCAAAGGGGCAGCTGTTTGTGCTAAACACTCAGCTCTGTTCTTGGCTACGATAGGTACGTTCTCCTCTATATGTTTCTTTAGCTATGAAGTGTTCAGTATGCACATTTCTAGAGAATTCCACACTGCCAGGATAACCAGGTATGGAAAAATATCTCTCTGCTACATGCCAAGATCACCTTTTCTTTTTTAAAAAGTTTAAGTTAAAGGGTACATGTACAAGATATGCAGGTTTGTTACATAGGTAAACATGTGCCATGGTGGTTTGTTGCACAAATTATTTCATCACCTAAGTATTAAGCCCAGCATCCATTAGCTGTTCTTCCTGATGCTGTCTCTCCCCCCCACCCCCCACCCTCTGACAGGCTTCAGTGGGTGCTGTTCCCCCACCCCACTCCCATGTGTCCGTATATTCTCATCATTCAGCACCCACTTACAAGTGAGAACATGCGGTATTTGGTTTCCTGTTCCTCTGTTAGTTTGCTGAGGATAATGGTTTCTAGCTCCATGCATGTACTTGCAAAGGACATAATCTTATTCTTTTTTATGACTGCAGTGTATTCCATGGTGAATATGTGCCACCTTTTCTTAGAAAAGGTGGCACATATCCAATGGCATCAATGATAGACGTGCATTTAGGATGATTCCGTGTCTTTGCTATTGTGAGTAGTGCTGTACTGAACATTTGGATGTATGTATCTTTATAATAGAATTACTTATATTCCTTTGGATATACCCAGTATTGGATTGCTGGGTTAAATGGTGTCTCTGCCTCTAGGTCTTTGAGGAATCGCCACACTGTCTTCCACAATGGTTGAACTAATTTACACTCTCACCAACAGTGTAAAAGCATTACTTTTTTTCACAACCTTACCGACATCTGTTGTTTTTTGACTTTTTAATAATAGCTGTTCTGACTGGTGTGAGATGATATTATGGTTTTGCTTTGCATTTCTCTAATCTTTGATGTTGAGCTTTTTTTCATTTTTGTTGGCTGCATGTGTGTCTTTTTCTTGTAAATTTGTTTAAGTTCCTTGGAGATGCTGGATATTAGATCTTTGTCAGATGGATAAATTGCAAAAATTTTCTTCCATTCTGTAGGTTGTCTGTTCACTGATGATAGTTTATTTTGCTGTGCAGAAGCTCTTTAGTTTAATTAGATCCCATTTGTCAATTTTTGCTTTTCTTGCAATTGCTTTTGACTTTTTTTGACATGAAATCTTTGCCTGTGTCTGTGTCCTGAATAGTATTGCGCAGGTTTTCTTCTAGGGTTTTTATAGTTTTGGGTTTTACATTTAAGTCTTTAATCTATCTTGAGTTGATTTTTCTATATGGTGTAAGGAAGGGGTCCTTTTCAGTTTTCTGCATACAGCTAGCCAACATTCCCAGCACCATTTATTAAATAGGGAATCCTTTCTCCATTGCTTGTTTTTGTCAGATTTGTTGAAGATCAGATCGTTGTAGGTGCAGATCACCTTTTCATTTATGGACACAAGGAAATCTTGTTCTGTCAGGATCTAGGTCCATGCCTTTTCTTTTTTCTTTCTTTTTTTTTTTAATTTAAGTTCTGGGGTACATATGCAGATCTTGCAGGATTGTTACATAGGTATACACATGCCATGGTGGTTTGCTGCCTCCATCCCCCTTTCATCTACATTAGGTATTTCTCCTAATGTTATCCCTCCCCAACCTCCCCCACCCCCTGCTATTGCTCCCCCAGCCCCCCACCCCCCCAACAGACCCCAGTGTGTGATGTTTCCCTCCCTGTGTCCATGTGTTCTCATTGTTCAACACCCACTTATGAGTGAGAACGTGCGGTGTTTGGTTTTCTGTTCTTGTGTCAGTTGCTGAGAATAATGGTTTCCAGAGACATCCATGTCCCTACAAAGGACATGAACTCATCCTTTTTTTATGGCTGCATAGTATTCCATGGTGTGTATGTGCCACATTTTCTTTATCCATTCTATCCTTGATGGGCATATGGGTTGGTTCCAGGTCTTTGCCATTGTAAACAGTGCCACAGTGAACATACATGTGCATGTGTCTTTATAATAGAACAATTTATAATCCTTTGGGGTATATACCCAATAATGGGATTGTTGGGCCAAATGGTATTTCTATTTCTAGATCCTTGAGGAATCAATTGCCACACTGTCTTCCACAATGGTTGCACTAATTTACACTCTCACCAACAGTGTAAAAGCATTCCTATTTCTCCACATCCTCTGAAGCATCTGTTGCCTCCAGATTTTTTAATGATGGCCATTCTGACTGGCGTGAGATGGTATCTCAATGTGATTTTGATTTGCATTTCTCTAATAACCAGTGATGATGAGCATTTTTTCATGTTTGTTGGCTGCATAAATGTCTTCTTTTGAAAAGTGGCTGTTCATATCCTTTGGCCACATTTTGATGAGGTTGGTTTTTTTTTTCTTGTAAATTTGTTTTAATTCTTTGTAGGTTCTGGATATTAGCCCTTTGTCAGATGGGTAGATTCCAAAAAATTTCTTCCATTCTGTTGGTTACTGGTTCACTCTAATGATTGTTTCTTTTGCTGTGCAGAAGCTCTGGAGTTTAATTAGATCCCATTTGTCTGTTTTGGCTTTTGTTACCATTGCTTTTGGTGTTTTAGTCATGAAGTCCTTGCCTATGCCTATGTCCTGAATGGTATTACCTAGGTTTTCTTCTAGGGTTTTTATGGTGTTAGGTCTTATGTTTAAATCTTTAATCCATCTGGAGTTAATTTTTGTATAAGGTGTCAGGAAGGGGTCCAGTTTCAGCTTTCTGCACATGGTTAGCCAGTTTTCCCAACACCATTTATTAAACAGGGAATCTTTTTCCCATTGCTTGTTTTTGTCAGGTTTGTCAAAGATCAGATGGTTGTAGGTATGTGTCGTTACTGAATGATGACTTTCCTTTCCGTTGAAAATGTTACCTTGTCCCATTCAAAGTGCTCTATTATTCCACTCTTCTTAGCTAATATTGAAAGAGGTTTTTTGTTGTTGTTGTTGTTGTGTTTAGAAAAGGGAATTTTTTAAATGGTCACATAAAGAAGAAAATCGCCAGTGGGGAAAAAAGTGTTGGTATTTCTAAAGGAACAGTAAAGTGCCAAGTCATAGAATATGCTTACTACATGTAGTCTAATGTAAGGGATTTTAATGTAGTAGTATGTTCATGTTCTTTTTCCCCCAATCCAGTTACGGATTTTAAGTTTTTACAACTTTCTTTCTATGTGACTTTAGGAAACAACTGAACTTCTTTGAGCCATGGTTTTGTCATTTGAATGATGCAGATAATTCTTAACCTTTCTCACTATAGGATTTGTGAGAATATCGTGTATTTTGTATGGTTCGTCATTTTTCCAATCAATGGAAGCTATTGCTATGCCAACAATATCATTATCTCTAAAGTATAAAACAGCAAAGTGGAGTATGTATTTTGGAATTTCGTGTTTGTCTTTACTTAAAAAATGATTTTTTGTAGCTTTTTTGCCCCTGAAAGTAGGTATCATGAAGTTTTTGTATAAATATAAAATTTTCATGTTGCCAGCTATTATATTAAAATTCATGAGAGCAGGCAATTTTATTATTTTCTGTTTTATCCCAAAGTTAAGAAAATGCCTGGTACCTACTAGATTCTCAGGTGATATTTTTATTGAATGAATTAATTTATTGACCTGTGTTCACACCCCTGGCTAAGTTTACTTTTGTTTTGCTTTACTAAGTTTCTTCCTTTAGGCAAGTTTAATCTGAATCTTATTTCTCATCTGCAAATGGAAACGCTAATAATATGAATGTATTACATGTAACGATAAATGAAATAATGCATGTAAAACTACTTAGCATAATAAGTGGTATCTAATGAATAACTCAATAAGTATTAGCAATGATTATGATTTATTTTATGTGCCGTATACTTAGGATATGTGGAGAAAATAAGAGCATTTGTGGCCGTGAAAGCCATGAACCTCACATTTCCTCACAGGTTACCAGTACTGGTAGACCCATGGAAAGCTATGATGCCTTATGTTAATAGTTAGGTTTTTCCCTGTGGTATTCTTGGGTAGACTTTTGGTAGCTGACAGTTAATGAGGATGTAGAGAGTGAAGATTCAGAAGAGGCTTTTAAAGATGCCTGTCTTAGGACTATAAACAATGGATGAAAACATGGGAAAATGATACTGTTATTAACATCACTTAGGAACTGTTAAAAATGAGCTAAATGACAGATCAAGTGTGCTTGTTGTATACTGGAGTCAAATTTTAACGTAGATTCTAGAGCCACTGTAATCAAAACTATCTTTGAAATAGTTTAATTTTACCATAGGTTCTAGAGCCACTGTAATCAAAACTATCCTTAAAATAGTTTAAATTGTTCATGAAGTATGTTGACATTCTCAAGCAGGGTTATTTTTTTGGTCAACATTGTTTATGATTGTGGTTTCTTAGGGTGAGGTGTGTGCCTGTCAGATGAAGAGATTGGTGTTTGTTTAAAGGCACACAGCTGCTACGGCTTATTGGAGTTTCCCCTCGATTTGATTTAAGTATCATGGATGAGGGGAATTGAACTGAGGTCATCTTTACTCTTTAATACTAAAGTTTCTGATATTGAAAGTAGTGTATTGGTTGTAGATTATGCAAAGAAAAAGTTGAACTGTCCCAGATTGAAAGAGATTAAATAGATATTATTGCTAAAAGCAATATGATGATCCTGAAATAAATCCTGGATCTGAGAGGGGGAAACTACAAAAGATATTATTGGGACAGTGGTTGGAATATGGACTGTAGATTAGATAATAATAATGCATCAATGTTAAATTTTATTTGATAAATCTACTTTGGTTATGTAGGGGGAAAATTGTTGCTGTTAGGTAAGACATTCTGAAGTATTTATGGATAAAGGGAAATTCTGTCTGTAAATTACTCACATGTAGTCCAGGAAAAAATATACCTCTGTGTGTATATGTATGTGGAGAGAGAGCATGTATGGTGCGCACACTGGTACAAGTGATAAAACAAACAGAACACAAGTGTTCACGGTGATCTGAGTAAGGGGGACAGGGGAGTTTTTTGTACTATTCTTGTAATTTTTCTCTAACTGTGGAATTATATCAAAACAAAAGATAATATTCAAAGGAAAACGAGAAAAGAAAAAACAATACAATGATTATTACTTAAGATGTTGTGTTTAGTCACACAAAAATGATGTGTCTCCTTAGTTCAGACCTTTTCTTATCCCAACAATCCCATTTAAATGTAACCCACATAGAGGCCTCCTTTGATCACGTAAATCTAAAGTAAGTTCTTCTTCCTACCCACTCCTTTCTTTTTTTCCTGCGTTTATTACAACTTACATCATGTTTGCTTTGTTCTTGTTTACTGCTGCTCTCTCATTCAAGACTGTGAACTCCATGAGGACAAAGATTATGTCTGTTTTTTTCCCCCACAGAATACCCAGTCCTGGTGCATAAGATCAATAAGTGTGTGTTGGATTTGGATGGATGAATGAGTGAATATTCCTTCCACTTTGGTCACCATACCTTAGCTACCTGATCTCTGAGAAAACAAAATGGCTCCTCTTAAGCTGTAAGATAAAGCTTGTGCTTTTGGATTTGATATTCATTCACTCATTCATTCAGCAGATCTTTATTTAACACAGTCATCTGATTCCCTACTTATCTCTAGCTTCCTCTTGTTAACGTCTCTCAGATCTGCATGACTTTTCTAGGTCTGCACCTTCTGGCCAGTCTTCTCTGTCAATCTGTTAAGTGCCTTTCATAATTCCCTGTTACTCCCCCACATATTTCTTAGAAAGTATCGCATTTATGATAATTATGCCTGCTTTCCTTGGCTGTAGATACTGCTCCTTTTTCTTTTAGAAAGAGTCTGGCTCTGTCGCCTAGGCTGGAGTGCAGCAGTGTGATCCCAGCTTACTGTAACCTTTGCCTCCCGGTTCAAGCAATTCTCCTGCCTTAGCCTCCTGAGTAGCTGGCACTACAGACAAATGCCACCATGCCTGGCTAATTTTTTTGTAGTTTTAGTAGAGATGGGGGTTTCACCATTTTGGCCAGGCTGGTCTCGAACTCCTGACCTCAGATGATCCACCCACCTCAGCCTCCCAAAGTGCTAGGATTACAGGAGTGAGCCACTGGGCCCAGCTAATACTGCCTTTTTTCCCCCCCCCCCCTCATTTTTATATTGTCAGTGCCTGGTACTTGTGTTTACAAAATCTTTTTTCTGAGGTCATTTACTGAGTGCTTGTCTTAGGCATTGTGTTGGGTATTGTGTGTATCTATCTATCTCTGTCTATCTATCTATCTATCTATCTATCTATCTATAAATCTATCTATCTCTCTATATATATACATGCACACACATGTTGCCTTGCCCAGTCTATGCTAATACTATAAGATGGAGCTATCATTTTATCTAGTAATTGAGGTTCATGGTATTCCAGGAACTTTATCTTGTTCCCTGCTACATTCTGTGTCTAGCATAGTGCCTGGTACATATGAGGCAATCTAGGAATGAATAACATTCGAACTCACCAATAATCAAAGATGACATGTAAATGTAAAATGGTAAAATATTATTGGCAAGTGTTTGAAAATATGATAGTGTCAAAGATATAGTGACCTTGTTGACTGGGTACAGTGGCTGAGGAGTATAAATTATTAAAAGAAACAATTTTGTAGCATACTGTAACAGCCTTAAAATGTTTTAATGTTTTGACCTAGTAATTTTTCTTCCAGAAATTTATTTTATGGAAATAAATCTAAATACAAGAAAACACTATGTTTATGAGATTAAACAAACAAAAACCCTGGGAGGTAGTAAGTAAATTATGGTTAATTAGCAAGTTGGAATACTTTTTAACCATTAATATTGATGATTATGAAGCATTTGTCATAGTATGAAAAAATACTATGTGAAGGAAAAGTATATGAATCAGGACAAACTTAAGAGTGCTGTGGTATGGCCTGGGCACGGTGGCTCATGCCTGTAATCCCAGCACATTGGGAGGCCAAGACAAGCAGATCACGAGGTCAGGAGATTGAGACCATCCTGGCTAACATGGTGAAACCCTGTCTCTATTAAAAGTACAAAAAAATTAGCTGGGCATGGTGGCACGTGCTTGTAGTCCCAGCTACTTAGGAGGCTGAGGCAGGAGAATCCCTTGAACCCAGGAGGCAGGTTGTAGTGAGGCGAGATCGTACCACTGCACTCCAGCTTGGGCAATAGAGGGAGACTCCGTCTGAAAAAAAAAAAAGGTGCTATGGTATGAACTCCTCAGAATTTTAGCAACTTAAGATATGCTTTTGTTTCTCACGCCTGTAATGCCTGGCAGGAATTGGTAAAGAACCTTGCTCATTGTTACCCAGGAGCCCAGCTCTGTTACTTTTGGGGGCTCTGTGTCAGCTGCATACTTAACCCTTTAATCTATTGGCTTCCTAGTCAACTTTCTTTTATTCATGAAAAGATTTGGTACTAAACTACAGTATAACAGGAAATATATTTTAGTCTATGTTTGTTGGTAGAACTTTTTAAATAGCGACTTATTTGGGCCAAGGTGGGCTGAATTTATAGAATATCTGTATCACCCATAAATGGCAATGGTGGAAAAGGTGGGTGGTGATGGATGAAGTGGAGCCTTTCTATTGTCGTGAAAATAATGGTGCAGGAAAATATAGGGATTTTCCTTTGAGAATGAGCTGAAGAAATCTTGGGAAACATGTTAAGCATGTGACTTGCAAAGATGGAGAATAATCCTTTGCCAGTGTTCAGTTCTTTATTTTATTTTGAAATTATCTTAGAGCTAGTTTCCAGAAATGCAAATCCTTGCTTTAAGGAAGCTTGTTATTTAATAAGGATGAGGTGTAAAAAAGAAACATCGTAATGTTGCAAGGATAGAAGTATATACAGAGAATATAGCCCAGCCAATGAAGTGATTCTTTGTGATTGAGTCTGAAAGGAAGATGTGTGTGAGGGGTAGGGCTGTGGAAGGAGTGATGGTGGCAGGCAGGGCAAAGAGAATCTTAAGCAGGGGAGAACTGTCCCATGAAGACTTAGAGACTTTAACAACTTGATTTGTTCAGGGAGTTTAAGCAGCGTGGTATTTGAGAGTGGTAAGTTGGGGGGACAGGTAGAGGATGACGGTAAGAAGTTGTGATGGAAAGGAAGAGCATATTTTGCTTGCTCTCTTAGGTGTTATTGTAGTGGTTAAAGGCATGAAATGACAAGAGTTGTACCACCATTCACTCCTTAACTTATGAAATTACTTAACTCCTTAATTCTTAGTTTCCTTTTCTGTAAAATGAGGATGACAGTAGTATCTACCTTAAAGGATTTTTGTGAAGATCAAATGAAAGTATTTTATTTAATAAAGCATTTAGAATAGTTTCCTGGGATATAATGAATACAAAGTGATAGCTGCTGCCCTAAAAGTCATAATCGTCTTGAGATTTAAAGCAGCAGAAAAACTTGGATCAACTTAGCATATAGGAAGATTTCTTTGAGGGGCAGCATGGAGGTTGATGGACTAGTGATTGAGGAGATCGGGTGCAGGTTGAAAACAGGGTTTGATTTAAGGCAGTAGTGACAAGAATAGAATATCGTGTCATTAAGTATTTAAGTGTTAGAATTTGCAGGACAGATTTGTTGATGTTTTTATGTCTCGTAGGAAGACAAATCTAGGATACTATGTGAGAGATTGGGTGAATATAGATTTCATCAACAAAAGAGAAATAAAAAATGAAAGCAAGGAGGTTTAAGGGGCAGAGAAGTAAGGAACTCATTTTTAGAAACAATAATATTGAAGAAATGCATATAGGAGATCAGTTTGAATTTGTTGAATTTGAGAGAGATTAGGTAGATAGTTTAGGAGAGATTTGGGAGTCAGCAGTCAACAGTGGTGGTAGCTGCAGCCATGGGAGTAAGTGAGCTCTACTACAAAGGTTAGGCGACTGAGATCCCTCCCAGACTATTTGGAGAGTTAACTTATTATCTGCCAAATACCATATTTTTTCTTTGACATCCTCCTAATATCCCTGCAATATGGTTGTGCTGTATTAATTATCTATTGTTGAGTGAGAAATTACCATAAACTTGGTTGTTTGAAGCAACATAAATGTATTATTTTATAGCTTCTGGGCATGGGTTCATTGGGTTCTTTTGGGTCTCTCCAAGACTTAAGTCAAAATGTTGGCTAGGGCTGAGGCCTTGTCTGAGGCTCAACTAAAAAAGATCTGCTTATGGGCTTGTAGTGGTTGTCAGAATTCAGTTCCTTGAGAAGTTGTCAGACTGAGACCCTTAGCTTCTTGCTGGCTGGCCATCTTCAGTTCCCTACCAAGTAGGCCACTCCATATGGCAGCCCACTTCATCAGAGCTGGCAAGAGTCAGCTGACAAGATGGGAGTTAAAATCTTAGGTAAAAATCACCTACATGATATCCCATCACTTTTGCAATATATTTTTTGGTTAGAAACAGATCACAGGCCCTGCCTACACCTGAGGGTGGGGATTTCACTGGAGTATGAATACAGTAGGTAGATGTGGTATAGATAATTGCTGCTGTCTTAGAGGCTGTCTGCTTCAGGTGCCATCTTTATTCCTGTTCACAAAAGAGGAAGCTGAAACAGTTGTCCAAGATCATATAATTGCAAGTAATGGGCCCCAAACCAAACCCAAGCTTTCTGATTCCACTGCCTGGATACTTCTTTACCATTGTATTTTAAGGAATGAGAAATTGTTGTGGAAATGGCAGTTTTGAGGAATTTATTGGTGGCTTTTGTTTGGTGCCGTGGAGTGATGTGGGTCAAAGTCATGTGGTTGGTATTATAATGATATTATAGTGAATGTGTGATAGAAGGGGCTGAGTAGAGATTATTCTTACAGATGGTAATTTTGAAAGGAAGAAAGGAACAATAGCCATATGTTGTTTCATACTGAATTGTTTCTCTTTATAACCAAACATTTTTCTTTTCCAGTTCTCTGAGTTTAACCAGTAATGCCATTCAATTGCCAATCTCAAGCAAAGCAAACATAAGCCAGTTTTAATCTACTTTTTAAGAAAAGTGGTAGTCGTTTTCACAGTGCCTGACGGTAAGTCACAGTTTCTACCTGTATAGCAGAGTTTTTTAATCTAATGCCTTTAAAATAATCATTCTGGAAATCTTAATTTTAAAACATTATGCGCTTTTTCCTTCTCTAAGAATACTCTAAGGCGTATGTGGAAAGAGCATAAGTAAAGGTACCTACTACTTTCTGGGAATTTATTTGTAGTTATCGTTCACCAGTTTCATTAATCTTATGAATCTTTTCCTCCATTTGTTGAAAATAAAATGCTAGATCATGAAATCTGTCCCTTTTATATGTCATTATTTTAAGGTTTTTTCCTTTTTTTTTTTTTTTAGACAGGGCCTTTCTCTTTCCCAGGCTCGAGTACAGTGGCACAGTCGTGGCTCACTGCAGTCTTGAACTCTTCAGCTCAAGCCATCCTCCTGCCTCAGCCTCCCAAGTAGCTAGGACCACAGGCATGCGCCACCACATGTGGCTAATTTTTTAAACGTTTTGCACAGACCAGGTGTTCCTATGTTGCCCAGGCTAGTCTTGAACTCCTGGCCTCAGGTGATGCTTTTGCCTTGGCCTCCCAAACTTCTGGGATTGTATATAGGCATGGGCCACTGTGCCTGGTTGTGTATGTCATTCTCATTATACAGATGAAGAAGCTTTATTTTCTAGATGAGGTTTTTCCTTGGACATGTTAATGGCAGAGTTGTTTTGATTTCTAGACCTGGATGCTTGCTACTATTATGCAAGGTGATATTGACCGTTAAGGTTGTTTACATACTTTCTACTGTTTTATAAGGTGATGCAACTATTAGGGAGTTTCTTACAGAGGATTTCTAGCTCATTGTAGAGGTGAAACACAGATGGACAGGCAGCTGATGGAAGGAATTGGGATTCATTTCCCCTAATTTGCAAGTAATGGCTACTCTTAATTTGCGATCAGTAAGTTTAACCGTAATACTAATCTGTTTTTTATTATGTTGAGGAAGAAGAAGGGGGGAAACTGTCAGAGATAAGATGTTTGACCAACTGTTTCATTCTTAACGTCAAACACTGCATGAAATATGCATATAGCAACTTTTACCCTAGCTACTGGCCTTTTACTTCCTGAAAAATCGAACTTTTTTCTTATGGCAGAACAGTTAATACTTTTCTTCTCACTAATCTCATTACTGTTTGGTTTTTTAAGCATTGAGTTTACTGAACTATCCTGTTAGTCATCCTAGACATCAAAGCCCATTTTGATATTTTTGTTGTCTATATAGTAGAACTGTACTGTGTCTTGATGAAAGTTTTCATGATTGTAGTTGCATTTGTAAAATTAATCACTTTTCTTGTTTCTTCTAGTCACCGTATCGGAGGGTGAGGTATAAGCTCACAGAATTCAGATAAGTCATCATGAAGTTATATGTGTTTCTGGTTAACACCGGAACTACTCTAACATTTGACACTGAACTTACAGTGCAAACGTGAGTTGTGTTTCATTTATTCTTTTCAGTGTTGCATTCTGTTTGCATGCAGAAAGTTAAAGAAATATTATTCCCTTGTTTAAAAAGTAGCATCATGGCAAGTCTTAAATCTTTATCCCAACGTATTTTATACATAATTGTTGTGTTTTTCTAAAATACTAGTTATATTCTTTAAGTTGTTCTTTGTCCTGTTGGCATGAATACAATACTCACAGTAAACAGATCTACCCACAAACAAACTGATTTCCATTGTTATAAGTACTCGTAGTCAATTGCTATTCTAAGTTTCACAAGCCATTGTTAAGGGAATTACTGTAAGCTACGTAAAACAATATATATCACTTCCATGGTTTTTGGTCATTTGTTTTTATTCAGTTTATGAATAAAAGTCAATAGGTTTGTTTTGTTAATGACAGAAAATAAGTTTAATGTTTTTAGCCGAATTTAGTGGGGCTCAGGTATCTAATAATTCTCTGGCTTTACAGGACAGGAAGGAAATAGAAGTAAATATCATTTCCAGTGCTGATTGTATTTTTATAGTGGCCATAATAGAAAACTTGATGGCAATACAGAATAAATAAATCTGACACTGAAATTGTTATTAATATGTGTGAAATCAATACTCTTTGTTGTAAAAATTTTGAATTTTTTTTCAGAATTAGTTTTCGTTAAATTTGGTTTTACCTCTATATGAATGATTTTTTGGAAGATAGGGATAGGAAGGAATTTTCATATGTGTTAGACTTAATGTAGTTTATAAAACGTGTGGAGATTTTAACAAAACTTTTTTATTCTGAGGATTTTAATAGACCTGATAACAAGTTTGAGCATATTCCTTTGCTAGGCTATGTAGAGAACTCAAAAGTGAAAGTGTCTGCGCCTCCATTTCATAGACTCACTTTTAGATATGACACATGGGTGAATTATTTAGGTAAGATCAACCAGTTGTTATGGAATCCAGTTCATGAAATAGGAAGCTCATATTTTTTTACTACTGTTTTTGGGGAAAGCTTTAGAGCGAAATTCATTAACCTCTAAGGTGTTTTTACATAGTACTACTTGGAAGATAAAGTGATTGGGCAAATATAAATAACTGATTTATTTTATTTCATTTTTTCGAAGTGTGGCAGACCTTAAGCATGCCATTCAAAGCAAATACAAGATTGCTATTCAACACCAGGTGCTGGTGGTCAATGGAGGAGAATGCATGGCTGCAGATCGAAGAGTGTGTACCTATAGTGCTGGGACGGTAGGTATTCGAGAGCCCTTGCATGCAAAGATGCACCATCTTTATATTACATAGGGAACTGGGAGCTCAGTGTTCAGAAATAAGGTTTATTTGCTTCGATATATTGAAGGCACTGTGCATGTTCAGTATTTATAACATTTTATTTTGATTATTTCTCCTTTTTTTAAAAATATAGGATACAAATCCAATTTTTCTTTTTAACAAAGAAATGATCTTATGTGATCGTCCACCTGCTATTCCTAAAACTACCTTTTCGACAGAAAATGACATGGAAATAAAAGTTGAAGAGTCTCTTATGATGCCTGCAGTTTTTCATACTGTTGCTTCAAGGACACAGCTTGCAGTGGTAAGATATAAACAATTATTTTAACTAACTGATTGCTCTTTCCTAGGTACTGCTATGTAAATAATTACTTTTGAACATTAATTGAGAACCTATGTTAGAGGAGATATAGACAAAAGAGCTTAAATAGCTCTAAAAATGTGTGTATTTTTTCCATACTTATGGTTAGTTCCCAGAAGAGAATCAGGTTTCCTTCTAATATATAGCTGTTAACACTGCTACTTGCAGTTCCCAAGGATTCTTTCCCAGTCATTTGATTTTCCTTTTTAATTTGCTATTTACCTTCTAGTAATATCATTGACATTAAGCTGTGAGTAGTCAGCTACATTTTTGTTTTAGTAATGGGAAAAATGTGTTAGAATCGATGAAAAAATAATATTTACCTTTTGTAAAAATAAAAAACATTACTGAACATTTGCTCTAATTAGTAAAACTGTTAAGAGTATATACAGTATATACATTTGTACAACAACCCCCATTTTTCACACAGGATACAGCATTAAAAGGAAATAACCTCATCTGTGTGAAACATACATTTAAGAGTTCAAAAGTGCTTTGAGAGAACAAAATTTTTAAAAATACACTTCTGTAAACTGAATTTACGCAGTAAAACTTGTAGACTTGTTTTTTGATTGGCTGAAAAGTGTACATACTACATTTTGATAGAGAAAGTATTAAGTTAAAGGATAACTAGGATATATAATTTTCAAGTGATTAGAGAGAAAATGCAATTAAAACTAAATTCAACAAAAAGAATGAAAACAAAGTACAAAGAAAAGATAAAATGTCAGAAATATATATATCAGGAATTATATTAAATATAAGCTGGCGTTATTTCTCTTTTAATGCATCCTATTTAAAATATTTTTGAAATACATAAATGAAATGAGAAAGATGATTATTGCTATTGAGATCCTGAATTAGTAATCTGAGATTCAAATGCCAGGCATTCTGTATTAGTCTGTTTTCATACTACTGATAAAGGCATACCTGGTTTAATTGGGCTTACAGTTCCACATGGCTGCAGAGGCCTCAGAATCATGGCAGGAGGCAAAAGGCACTTCTTCCATGGTGGCAGCAAGAGAAAAAGGAGAAAGGTGCAAAAGCAGAAACCCCTGATAAACCCATCAGATCCCGTAAGAATTATTCACTATCATGAGAATAGTGCAGGAAAGACCAGCTCCCATGATTCAGTTACCTCCCCCCTAGGTCCCTCCCACAACATGTTGGAATTCTGGGAGATATAATTCAAGTTGAGATTTCGGTGGGGCACAGCCAAACCATGTCATTCCACCCCTTGGACCCTCCAAATCTCATGTCCATTTCAATCATGCCTTCCCAACAGTCTCTCAGAGTCTTATTTCAGTATTATCCCAAAAATTCACAGTCCAAAGTCTTATCTGAGACAAGGCAAGTCCATTTTGTCTATGAGCCTGTAAAATCAAAAGCAAGCTAGTTACTTTGTAGATACAATGCGGGTACTTGTATTGGGTAAATACAGCTGTTCCAAATGGGAGAAATTGACCAAAACAAAGGGGTTACAGATCCCATGCAAGTTCAAAAACCAGCAGGGCAGTCAAACTTTAAAGCTCCAAAATGATCACCTTTGTCTCCAGTTCTCACATCCAGGTCACACTGATGTGAGAGGTGGGTTCCCATGGTCTGAGGCAGCTCCATCACTGTGGTTTGGCAGGGTGCAGCCTCCCTACTGGCTGCTTTCACAGGCTGGCTTTTAGTGTCTGTGGCTTTTCCAGGCACACAGTGCAAGCTGTCAATGGATCTACTATTCTGGGGTCTGGAGAATGGTGGCCTTCTTCTCACAGCTCCACTAGGGACTCTGTGTGGGGGCCCTGACCCCACATTTCCCTTCCGTATTGCCCTAGCAGAGGTTCTCGCCAGGGCCCTACCCCTGCATCAAACTTGCCTGGGCATCTAGGCATTTCAGTACATCTTCTGAAATCTAGGCGGAAGTTCCCAATCCTCAATTCTTGATCTTCTTTCCCCCACAGACTCAATACCACGTGGAAGCTGCCAAGGCTTGAGGCTTCAACCCTCTAAAGCCACAGTCCACGCTGTACGTTGGTCGCTCTCGGCCACGGCTGGAGTGGCTGGGACATAGGGCACCAAGTCCCTAGGCTGTACACAGCATGGGGGACCCTGGGGCTGGCCCATGAAACCACATTTTCCTCCTAGGCCTCCGGGCATGTGATGGGAGGAGCTGCGGGGGAAGGTCTCTGACGTGGCCTGGAGATGTTTTCCCCATAGTCTTGGGGATTAACATTAGGCTCCTTGCCACTGTGCAGATTTCTGCAGCTGGCTCAAATTTATCCCCAGAAAACGGGTTTTTCTCTTCTATCACATCGTCAAGCTGCAAATTTTCTAAACTTTTATGTCCTGCTTCCCTTTTAAAACTGAATGCCTTTAACAGTACCCAAGTCACCTCTTGAATCTTTGCTGCTTAGAAATTTCTTCCACCAGATAACCCTAAATTATCTTTCTCAAGTTCAAAGTTCCAACAATCTCTAGGGCAGGGGCAAAATGCCATGAGTCTCTTTGCTAAAACGTAATAACAAGAGTCACCTTTGCTCTAGTTCTCAACAAGTTCCTCATCTCCAGCTGAGACCACCTCAACCTGGACTTTACTGTCCATATCGCTATCAGCAGCTTTTTGGGCAAAGCCATTCAACAAGTCTCTAGGAAGTTCCAAACTTTCCTACATTTTTCTGTCTTCTTCTGAGCCCTGCAAACTGTTCCAACCTCTGTGTATTACCCAGTTCCAAAGTTGCTTCCACATTTTTGGGTATCTTTTTCAGCAGCACCCCACTCTAGTACCAATTTACTATGTTAGACTGTATTCATGCTGCTGATACATACCCAAGACTGGGAAGAAAAAGGTTTATTGGACTTACGGTTCCACATGGTTGGAGAGGCATCAGAATCATGGCAGGAGGCAAAACACACTTCTTACATGGCGACAGCAAGAGAAAAATGAGGAAGATGCAAAAGTGGAAACCCCTGATAAACCCGTCAGATCTCATGAGACTTATTCACTATCATGAGAACAGCACAGGACTGACTGGCCCCCCATGATTCAGTTACCTCCCCCTAGGTCCCTCCTACAACATGTGGAATTCTGGGAGATAAGTTCAAGTAGAGATTTGGGTGGGGACATAGCCAAACCATATCACATTCTAAATATCATTTCCTATTAGGGAAAACAACATGTGTTTATCAAGAAATTGATTCTATATCTGGGACAGGGAAAATACAAGGTGCGCCTCAGATATCTTGTACCAGAGAGTAAGGAAGCACTCAATGTCCAAAGAACACAACATACTAATAAGATACTTTGTAAAAAAGGTTCTTTAGATAAAAAGAGATGTGGCAATGCAAAACCTTAGAAATAATGTAGAAATAAACTATATATGCAATATCTAGTGGTGCACAGCATTCTAAAGATTTCATCCAGGGCAGGATTAAGAGAGAGGAAAGAGGCTGGGCGTGGTGGCTCACACCTATAATCCCAGCACTCTGGAAGGCGAAGGCGGGCGGATCACAACGTCAGGTGTTCGAGACCAACCTGACCAACGTGGTGAAATCCTGTCTCTATTGAAAATAAACAAATTATCTGGGTGTGGTGGCACGTGCCTGTAATTCCAGCTACTCAGGAGGCTGAGGCAGGAGAATTGCTTGAACCCCGGAGGCAGAGGTTGCGGTGAGCCGAGATTGCGCCAATTGCGCCACTGCACTCCAGCCTGGACAACAGAGTGAGACTCCATCTCAAAAAAAAAAAAAAAAAAAGGCAGGAAAGAGTAAAGGATCAAGGTGATAAAGTGGAAACATTTGAAGAACCAGTATTCTTGAGGGGGGGTGTAAGAGGGGCAGAGGAGAACTAAGAATGAATAATAACTTCATTAATTTAGCAAAAATGTAGAAAGAAAAATAATAAAAACGATAAATTAAAGTGAACACTGAAAAAGTAACAAGATTAATGCAGTCCAATATATCAGTTGTTACTCTTAATTTCGCCAATTACTTTATTAGAAGATTAATTATATGACACTGCTAAAAACACAAAACTCGCCACATTTGTGTCATTCACAGGCAATACAGTTAAATTGCTAAACTGAAAAAGACAGGTACAGCCAACGTGGTGGCTCACGCCTGTAATCCCAGCACTTTGGGAGGCCGAAGTGGGCAGATCACCTGAGGTCAGGAGTTCAAGACCAGCCTGGCCAACATGCTGAAACCCCATCTCTACTAAAAATACAAAACTTAGCCAGGCATGGCATCATGCACCTGTAATCCCATCTACTCAGGAGGCTGAGGTGGGAGGATCACTTGAATGTGAGAGGTGGAGGTTTCAGTTAGCCAAGATCATACTACTGCACTCCATCATGGGCAACAGAGCAAAACTCCATCTCAAAAAATTAAAAGACAGGTATGCACAGAGATAACAGATAAATGCAAACAAAGATAAAAATGGAAATAATATTTGACAAAGTGGGCTTCAAAATGTTAAACAGAACAACATGCAATATAATGATAAAAGGTTTAATTTGTGAAAACATAAATATGTATTTGTGTATCAACACAGGCTGAATAATAAGGTAATAACTACTAGAAATTTCAGGGTAACAATAAAGCAGTGGATGTATTTGCCAGTGTCTATAGTAGCATTATTAACCATGATCAAAAGGTGGAATCAAGCTAGATGTCTATTAGTATATCAGTGCGATCAAAATGTGGAATATACATACAATGGAGTATTTGTCAGCCTTAAAAAAGAAGGAAATTCTGATATATACTACCAAATGGAAGACCTAGAGGACATTATGCTAATTGTAATAAGCCAGTCACAAATGGACAGAACTGCATGATTCCACTTACCTAAAACACACAAACTCAGAGACAAAAAGTAGAATAGTGATTACCAGCAGCTGGGGAACAAAGGAACTATAGAGTTACTGTTTAATAATGAGTAATGAAGTTTAAATTTGGGATGATAAAAAATTTCTAGAGATAGATAGTTGTTACGGTTGCACAGTTGAATGTACTTAAAGCTACTGAAGTGTACACATAGAGATGATTAAAATGGTAAATTTAATATATCTGTTTCATAATCAGAAAGCTCCTGTGGACTTGTATCCTGAAAATAGAGAGATACTCTTGATTTTTTAGCAGATAAAATCCAGAAGAAGATCAAGAAAATAATATATTTGGAACAAAAGGGGCTTATTCTCAAAATGTAAGGGTGATTCACTGTTCAGAAATTAATTCTTAAACTAATTTCATCAGTCATTAATACCTTACAGGAGAAAATATACAAATAATTCATCTGTCAGTTAACATCTATTAACATAATGGATATTGTCCAGAAGAGACATTTGTAAAAATTTGACAGCTGTTTTTAATAAACAGACCTAGAGGGAGACAAAACAAATATAAACAGACTTGACTAAAAATATAATCATCTTTTATTTAATTTTAATTTTTGTAGATTCAGGGGTACATGTGCAGGTTTAATACATGGGTGTATTGCATAATGCAGATGTTTGGGCTTCCAATGTGCTCATTAGCCTAAATAGTGAACATTGTACCCAGTAGGTAATTTTTTATTCTTTACCTCCCTCCCTTTGAAATTCCTAGTGTCTATTGTTTTCCTTTGTAAGTCTGTATATTCGTTTTTTAGCTTCCTCTTAAAAGTAAGAACATGCAGTATTTGATTTTCTGTTTCTGAGTTTTTTCACTTGGAATAATGACCTCTAGCTCCATTCATGCTGCTGCAAAAGACAGGATTTTATTCTTTTTTAATGACTGTGTAGTAGTCCATGGTTTATACATATATACACCACATTTTCCTTATCCAGTCTTCTGTTGATGACACATAGGTTGATTCCATGACTTTACTGTTACAAATAGTGCTGTGATAAACATACAAGTGAGGGGTGTCTTTTTTGTAGAACGTTTTCTTTTCCTTGTATAGATACTCAGTAGTGCAATTGCTGGATTGGTGGGATGGTAGTTCTTTGAGAAATCTCCATACTATTTTCTGTAAGAGATTGTACTAATTTACACTCCCACCAGTGGGAATTAGTACATTCCTTTTTCTCCTCATCTTCACCAACATCTGTTGTTTTTAGACTTTACATACCTTTTCTGACTGGTGTGAGATGGTATCTCATTGTGGTTGTAATGTGCATTTCTCTGATGATCAATGGTACTGAACATTTTTCCATATGTTTGTTGGCTGTGTGTGTGTGTGGGTGGGTTTTTTTTTTTTTTGGAGACATCTTGCTCTGTTGGGCTGGAGTATAGCAGTTGATTCACTGCAACTCCCTGTTCTGGGTTTAAGCGATTCTCATGCCTCAACTACCCACCTGAGTAGCTGGGATTATAGGCGTCTGCCACCACATTCAGCTAATTTTTGTGTATTTAGTAGAGATGAGGTTTCTCCATGTTGGCCAGGCTGGCCTTGAACTGCTGACCTCAAGTGATCTGCCCACCTTGTCCTCCCAAAGTGCTAAGATTATAGGCCTGAGCCACTGTGTCTGGCCATTACGCCTTTTGAGAAATGTCTGTTCATGTTCTTTGCTTAGTTTTTTTTTTTGGTGAGTTTGAATGCAGTGGCCCCATCAGAGCTCACTGCAGCCTTGACCTCCTGAGCTCTAGTGATCCTCCTGAGCAGCTGAGGCTATAGGCACACTGTGTCCAGCTGACTTTCGTATTTGTTGTGGAGGTGGGGTTTTGCAGTGTACCTCAGGCTGGTCTTGAACTCTTGGACTCAAGTGATTCTCCTGCCTTGGCCTCCCAAAGTGCTGTGATTACATGCATGAGCCACTGCACCTGGCTTGCAAACCTACCATTCTGCAACCTGTCATTCTGTAGGTTGTCTTTTTACTCTTCTGTTTTCTTTTGCTGTGCGTAAGCTCTTTGGTTTAATTAAACCCATTTGTGTATTTTTGTTTCGTTGCATTTGCTTTTGAGGTCTGAATTATAATTCTTTGCTTATGCCAATGTCTAGAAGAGTTTTTTCTAGGATTTTTTATAGTTTGAAGGTTATGTTTAAGTCTTTAATCCATCTTGATTTGATTTTTGTATATGGTCAGAGTTAGGGGTCCAGCTTCATTCTTCTGCCTATGGCTATCTAATTTTCCCAGCATCATTTATTGAATAGGGTGTCATTTCCCCATTGTATGCTTTTGTCAGCTTTGTCAAAGATTAGTTGATTATACGTCAAAGATTAGTTGATTGTACCTATGTAGCTTTATTTCCGGGCTCTCTATTCTGTTCCATTAATTTATGTGTTTGTTTTTTTACTAGTACCATGCTGTTTGGGCTACTGTAGCCTTGTAGTATAGTTTGAAGTCAGGTACTATGATGACTCCAGCTTTGTTCTTTTTGCTTAGGATTGCTTTGGCTGTTAGGGCCCTATTTTGGTTTCATATGATCTTTAGCGTTTTTTTTTTCTAATTCTGTGAAAAATGACATTGATAATTTGATAGGAGTTGCACTGAGCATTGAATATGTAGATTGGGCAGCATGGTCATTTTAATGATGCTGATTCTTCTAATCCACAAGCATGGGATATTTTTTCATTTGTTTGTGCCATCTATAGTTTTCTTTGTCAGTGTTTTGCAATTCTCCTTGTAGAGAGGTCTCCTTGATTAAATGTATTCTTTGGTATTTGTGTGTGTGTGTGTGTGTGTGTGTGTGTGTGTGTCTGTTGTAAATGGGATTGAGTTCTTGATTTAGTTCTCAACTTGAATGGTATTAGTGTATAGAAATGCTACTGATTTTTATACAGTGATTTTTTTAACCCTGAAACTTTATTGAAGTCATCAAGTCTAGGAGTTTTGGAGGAGACATTAGCGTTTTCTAGGTATGTGAGATCATGTAATCAGCCAACAGAGATCATTTGAATTCCTCTCTTCCAGTTCAGATGCCTTTTCTTTCATTCTCTTGCTCTATTGATCTGGCTGTGACTTCCAGTCCTTTTTTTTTTTTTTTTTTTTTTTTTTTTTTTTGAGACGGAGTCTTGCTCTGTTGCCCAGGCTGGAGTGTGGTGGTGCAATCTCGGCTCACTGCAACCTCCACCTCCTGGGTTCAAGTGATTCTCCTATCTCAGCCTCCTGAGTAGCTGAGATTACAGGTGTGCGCCACCATGCCTGTATAATTTTTGTGTTTTTAGTAGAGACGAGGTTTCACCATGTTGGCCAGGCTGATCTCAAACTCCTGACCTCAAGTGATCCTCTCGCAAGCTATTCTTGTGCCTCATGGGTGGTTTGGATTACAGGTGTGCACCACCACACCTGGCTGATTTTGTATTTTTAGTAGAGTCGGGGTTTCACCATGTCAACCAGGCTGGTCTCGAACTCATGACCTCAAGTAATCCTCCTCCTCGGCCTCCCAAAGAGCTGGGATTACAGGTGTGAGCTACCACGCCCAGCCTTCCGCTACTATATTTATTATTTATTTATTTGAGACAGAGTTGCACTCTTGTTGCCCAGGCTGGAGTGCAATGGCACGATCTCGGCTCACTGCAACCTCTGCCTCCCAGGTTCAAGTGATTCTCCTGCCTCAGCCTCCTGAGTAGCTGGGATTACAGGCATGCACCACCGTGCCCGGCTAATTTTGTATTTTTAGTAGAGATGGGGTTTCTCAATGTTGGCCAGGCTGCTCTCAAACTCCCGACCTCAGGTGATCCACCCACCTCAGCCTCCCAAAGTGCTGGGATTACAGGCATGAGCCACTGCACCCGGCCCCAGTACTGTATATTTAATAGGAGTGGAGTGGTGAGAGTGGGCATCCTTGTGTTGTTCCAGTTGTTAGGAAGAATAGTAAGCAGCCTTTTTTTTTTTTTTGAGACCAAGTCTTACTTTTTTGCCCAGGCTGGAGTACAGTGGCATGATCATGCTTACTGCAGCCTTGACCTTTTGGACTGCAGTGATCTTCCTGCCTCAGCTCCCGAGTAGCGAAGACTACAGGTGTACGCCACCATATCTGGATTATTTTTGAATTTTTTTTTTTTTGTGGAGATGGAGTATCACCACGTTGCCCAGATTGGTCTGGAATTCCTGGCCTCAGGTGGTCTTCCCACCTTGGCCTACCAAAGTACTGAGATTACAGGTGTGAGCCACCACATGAAGCCTAAGCAACTTTTAAATTAGTGAAATGCAAGGGCCATCTGCATAAAACAGAAACAATGTGTTCAGTATTTTGAAGCTTTGAGGAAATAAGAAAATGAAATCAGTGAAATAAGTGGTGCAAATGATAAATGAAAAACACTTCTTTTAGGTAGTGATATGGTTGCATATTTGGAAAATTAAGGGATTTTAATCGAAACCTCTTAGAGTTTTGGTAAGGTGACTAGATATGTAATAAATATATAAAAATAGAATTTCTCTGTTCTGACCAGTGCATTGGGATGGAAATAGGAAAAATACTGTAATCTGAACAGCAGCAAAAACTTCAAAATAATATATATGTATTTTTTTGCAAAAACTTCAAAATATACTTAACAATTTGACCATATAAGATATTCAAGAACAAAACAAATGAAAGAAATGAACATAAATGAACAAATTGTTGTTTCTTAAATGAACAAATGGCCATGAAACAAATGAGAAGACATATCTAATTTTTAATATGATCATGAGCTTATGAACTGTAGTTACAGCCATGATACTTCTTTTGGAGCTTTGGTTTTTGTTTTGTGTGTATCTAAAATGGTCTTGAAATTCTTATGAAAAGGTCAGTGTCCAAAATGGCCAAGAAAGTCATCAGAAGAATGGAAGGGATGGGGTGGAATGTATCTTTTCTGATTTATTTATTTATTTGTTTACTTACTTACTTATTTCTTATATAGAGATGGGGTCTCGCTATGTTGCTGAGGTTGGTCTCGAACTCCTGGGCTCAAACGATCCTTCGGTCTTGGCCTCCCTAAGTGCTAGGATTACACGCGTGAGCCACCATGCCTGGCCTCTTTTCAGATTTATAAAGCACATTGAGCCACTATGCCTGGCCTCTTTTCAGATTTATAAAACATTCTAAAGCTACTATAACCAAAACAGCAACATAGGTCTAATCAATTCATTACGTACAGTATTAGAGGTGTTACTACTTCATGGTCCAGGATGTGATCTCTAAAGCCAGATTTTCTGAGTTTATATCTGATTACTTCATTTACTTGTGGTGTGACCTTTGACTCAGTTACCTTATTGGTAAAATTAAGAATAGATTTCTGTTTATTGAGATAATATACATATTGAAAAATGCACAAACTGTAATTGTACATCCATTCTTAGTGAATTTTTACAATGAAGACGTAGATAAAAATAGTTTCACCCCAGAAGCCCTGCTTAAAACTTTCTCCCTGTCAGTTCTCATCCTTCCTCTTCATTAATGCTAACCAGTATCTTGACTTCTAAACCATAGATTACTTTGTCTCATTTTGAATGTAAATAAATGGAATAATGTAGTTTTTGTTCTTTTGTGTCTAGCCTCTTTCATGCAACATGATGTTCCTGAGAATGATTCATGCTGTTGCATGTATGGGTGGTTTGTATTCATTGCTGCATTGTATTCTGTTGTACAAATATGCCACGGTTTTATTGTTTCCAGTGTTCATCTATTGTGACTAAACCTGCTGCAAATATCCTAGCATATTTTTTTGACTTGTAAACATATCAGAATACTTAAGACAGTGTTAAATCTGTCTTGTCTTCTACTTCTGCAATCTCTTCTGTACCGAAATGCCCGTAGTTCTTTCAGATTTCATCTTGAAATGGACTCAGTGCTTGCTGTGTTTTTTTTTTTAACCATATATTATCTGGTAATATATGGTTAAAAAAATTTATTTCTGAACTCATTAAAGGTAAATAGTTTCTTCAAGATGTTAGGAGAAGTATATTAATTACAAGTTTGAAAATCTTTGTAGGTTCAGATTTTTGAAAGATAATTTTTCCCTGTATTGTGTCATGTTCAAGATTTTAGCACCAACAATTACTAGGCACTAACCTGTAGCCAACTTCATTTCCACTTCTCTTCTACCCTATAGTGATTTAAGTTTTTATTTTGCTCTTTGTTCATGGCATTAACTCTTTGAAATCCAGTTATTTTACTAGGCTGTGACCTGGTGTTGATTGATCTATATTTTATATTTCAGTAATATCATCTCTTAATTTTCAGATTCAAGTAGTGAGAATTTTTGAATATTGTTCTTGTCCGTGTCTTCAGTTCTTTTCTTCATTGATGCCACCTTTTAGCTATCATTTTCATGGTAATTCTATTCATTTCACCTGTCTTGGTTGTTAAAGCCTGATTTAGAGTTCTCTGTTTCATATGTTAAAATTTTTGCTTGTCTTTGAATGAATAGAATTATTTCTCTATAAGACAGTATAGGAAAGGTTGTAAGATAGCACTCCCTGGTGAGCAGAAAGCTGCCCTGGGTCGCAAGGGATCCCTAGTTAGAAGCAGAGAGAGTGTGTGTGTGTGTGTGTGTGTGTGTGTGTGTGTACTTATTCTGTCCTCCTCCTTGGTGAGCAGAAAGCTGCCCTGGGTCGCAAGGGATCCCTAGTTAGAAGCAGAGAGAGAGAGAGAGAGAGAGAGAGAGGTGTGTGTGTGTGTGTGTGTGTGTGTGTGTGTGTGTGTGTGTGTGTGTACTTATTCTGTCCTCCTCCTTAGACAAAATTTAGCAGTTCTGAGGGCTTTCTCACAGTTTTTCCTCTGGCTTTTTGCGTGTGTGTGTGTGTCTACTTATTCTGTCCTTCTCCTTAGACAAAATTTAGCAGTTCTAGAGGCTTTTTCTCACAGTTTTTCCTCTGGCTTTTTGCAAGTATGTCATATAAATAGGTATTATTTCTTCTGCTACTTTTTAACTTCAGATCGGGCCCCAAGAGGTTCTTGCTGTCCACCCAAGTTTCCACAAGGAGGATTCAGTTCTCCCAGGTTTTGCTAAATGTCTGCAGTAGTGGTGTGAACCTAAAGTATCTTGAGACGGGTCACAATTCAGAAATTTTACTTTGTGAAGTTTAAGGACACGCCATAGACACTGCTTTAGGAGGTCCTAACGTGTGCCCAAGGTGGTCAGAGTAAAACTTGCTTTTATACGTAAAAGGGAGACATGAGACATGAATATGTGTAAGATGTACATGGATTTGGTTCAGAAGGGCGGGATAACTAAGCTGGGGGCTTCCAGGTCATAGGTAGATAAGAGACAAAAGGTTGCATTTTCGGAGTCCTTGATCAGCCTTTCACTGAATACATAATTTAGTCTGGCTCAATGAATCTGCATTTTTACATAAACAATAAGACAGAGGAAGCAGTCAATCATGCCTTTGTCTCAGGTGAGCAGAGGGATGACTTTGTGTCCCACACATGTGAAGATTAGCTGTCAGTTTACATTGCCATGGTGAAATTCAGAAGAACTGTTTTAGGTGAAAGATCTTGAAGCCCACAAGGAATTTCCTTGTAGCAAAATTGTGAGGGAGGTATGTAGCATTCTTATCTTCGTAGCTATCTTATTTAGGAATAAAATGGGAGGTGGGTTTGACTCACATAGTTCCCAGCTTGACTTTTCCCTTAGCTTAGTGATTTTGGGGTCCTGAGATTTGTTATTCTTTCACAGTGGGTGCCCTTTTTATTTGACTCAAGTTGATCCAGTTTTCATACTCTTACAGGTTTGCTGCATATATTGTATGTGTGGGGGTGGTAGTTGTTTCCTGGTTTCATCAAGATGGCATCTCGTTTCCTTTTGGTATTTGGTTAGTTTCAGGAAGGAGAAGCAGGCAAAGACATCTTTATTATCTTAAAATTGAAACTATTAGCCCTTTCTTTTATACATATAGAATTAAGAACAGGTGAAGTTAAATAATTTCTTCAAGGCCAGATAGCCAGGGAGAATGAAGAAGAACCTCTTTCTCCAAGCCCAGTGTTCTTTACATTCATATCACAAAGCAAACTTTCATATTTTACCTATAAAGATACTTCTGTTCACCTCAGTTTGTTCATTAACGATACTGTCTTCTAAAACAGGATGGTCAGAATGATTTTTACATGTTTATCTGCAAAATATATAGAAAAGATACTTCCTTTTTCATTCCATTCGCCACTCCGTCTTAATGACGATGGAACATTTGTTTTGCATTTTCCTAGACTTTGATATACCTACAAAATGCATTTTTATCTCATACCTCTATTATTTATTGTTTCACATTTCTAACTGACCTCAGCCTCCCCAGATAAATGAAAGCATACTATACTTTTTTTTTTTGAGGTGGAGTTTCGCTCTTGTTGCCCAGGCTCACTTAAACTTCCGCCTCCTGGGTTCAAGTGATTCTCCTGCATAAGCCTCCCCCAGTAGCTGGAATTACAGGTGCCCGCCCCCATGCCCGGCTAATTTTTGTATTTTTAATAGAGATAAGTTTTTACCATGTTGGCCAGGCTGGTCTCTAACTCCTGACCTCAGGTGATCCACCTGCCTTGGCCTCCCAAAGTGCTAGGATTACAGGGCTGAGCTATCGCGGCCAGCCCATGCTATACATTTTATTCCTTTTTCATTGTTGCAAGGAACTCCTATTTTTGAAATATTGTAAGTTTATTTTCCTTTTATTTTTCTATTAAATAGTGCTACAGTTCAACTTACTATTTTACATTTATAAATTTTAACAATTCAAAAAATTGAAATATTTGAGTATTTTAATTTTTTATATCCTCCGTCTTTTGTGTGTTTAAGAATCTTCCTACATTTTCTGCATGTACTGCAAGAAACTCTTTAATGTACCCAACAACTCTTTTATTCGTCAAATCAAGGGTGTCACCTCCCTTTCATCCGTTTTTAAGAATATGAAAACATTTTTCCTTTCTGTTACTTCATAATTCCAGAGTTTTTTCCCACTCTATTTTAGTGGCAGCATGATTGATTGATTTTTAGTGAAATGGCACGTAATTATCTTACTGACATCCCTACCCCATAAAGACCATGTACTTCTTACTTACTTTGCTAACTAAATAACTAACTGTTGCTGTATTTACGGTAGCCTTTTTGCAAATTGCCTGGACGACTTAAAAGTTTTTACCATTTTACATCCATTCTTTCAGGTTCCTTCCCATTCCACCTTATAACATTTTTCATATTACCAGTCTTCTTAAAGCATCTATTTCATTAAATTCTTTATGTTGAAAGAGTTCTTCAGGGGGTCTTTTCTGAGTAAAGTCCAACTCCTTCCTTACGTTAGTGTTTTCTGGGTCTCTGATCATCTGGCCCTCTTTCTCTCTCTTTTCCTCCAGACCATTTGTTCTTAACCAGTAGTACTTTATATTTCTTGTGTTTGCCACATCATCATGTTCTACTCTTTTAAAGTACTTCTTTCCCTGTCTTTGTCCATATTCTTTTCACACCCTGATACTTAAGTCAAATGCCTTCAGAAAGCTTTGACTTCTCATTTCCTGTCTCTTTTGTGATTTTTATATCTGTCTCATAGCAGTTAACAAAGGTAGAATAATCTATTTTCTGGCCAACTAAAATCTTTTGTAACAGTGGACTTCTTTATGTATCTCAATATATAAAGCAGTCTACATTGCTGTCTTGTAATTTATCCGTAATAAATATTTTTATACTTCATTCTTTGGAACTGAATGTCACACGTCTATTTTCTGAAGGTATTTTTACTGTTTAAGTAAATATTTTCTAGAATCCTATTTAGGGTTACTAAATGTGTTTTAGTTATACTAATCTAGAAGTAGATGATGTATTTTAGATTTTGCCTGTACCTAAAACTGTTTTTAACATGTGTATCTTGAGATAATACCAGAGGACAGTGACATTTGTGATGACATGTTGATCATTAATCAAATAATTGAAAGCCCTACTCCTTTGTTTTTCAGATGTAGCATCTTATGTATTCTTCTTTTGACTTAAGTCTTAGGATACCTTAGAAACACCTCACTTATGTTATAGGTTATAACACCTCTCTTATGTTAAACATCTCACTTATGTTTAGGCTTTTACAGAGGTGAACAGAGATAAAGTAAAACAGTCCTTTGAAACACTTTGTGAAATGTGCTTTAGAACTCATTCACACATACATGTTTGTAAACATATGCAAACTTCTGCAAACAAACCATTGCCTTCTTTTACTTTCTTTTGTATTCTTTTTCAATATAGGAAATGTATGAAGTTGCCAAGAAACTTTGTTCTTTTTGTGAAGGTCTTGTACATGATGAACATCTTCAACACCAAGGCTGGGCTGCAATCATGGCCAACCTGGAGGACTGTTCAAATTCATACCAAAAGCTACTTTTCAAGTTTGAAAGTATTTATTCAAATTATCTGCAGTCCATAGAAGACATCAAGTTAAAACTTACACAGTATGTTTGCCATTAAAATGAATAATATTTGTTTAAAATACCTTTGAAATTTATCAGTAGTTCTAGTCACTGCATACTTGTTTTTTGTAGGTCATATATTTATTATAACTGAGATTTATTCTTTTAGCCTTTTCTGATAGTGCTTTATAGGTTGTAGTTTTTAATTTAAAAATGATACTCAGGCTAGGCATCACGGCTCACGCCTGTAATCCCAGCACTTTGGGAGGCTGAGGTGGGTAGATCACAAAGTCAGGAGTTTGAGACCAGCCCGGCCAACATGGCGAAACCCTGTCGCTACTAAAAATTCAAAAATTAGCTGGATGTGGTGGTGGGCTCCTGTAATCTCAGCTACTGGGGAGACTGAGGTAGGAGAACAGCTTGAACCGGGAAGGCAGAGGTTGCAGTGAGCCGAGATCACTCTATTGTACTCCAACCTGGGACAGAGGAGACACTGTCTCAAAAAAAAAGGAAAAAGATAATCAATTCTGTTTACCATGTATTTTATGAGTCTCCCATAGTTCTTTCTCTTGGCTTGTTTTACTTATGAATAAGACCCAAAACACTTGAAGTCATTTATAAAACCAAGAATCTTTTTCTATATCTTGACCAGTAAACAAAAGGCAAGATGTTAACATTTAACAGAAATAGATACATTATCAAACACTGGATAATGGAGGAAACTTTCTTTGTAAATATTGCCATCCTGCTACAGTTTTGATGAGGTAGAAACAAAAGCCCTTGTATTTTCGCTCATTAAGATGGCATGTTTTAGTTCTTTGCGTATAAATACATTTAATACACATTGTTTTTAAAAAAGGGATATAGTTAATGTGAAAATAAAACCGTAATTCAGCATGAAACTAACCCTTAGCGTGTGTGCCTATGCTTTTAGCATTTTGTGTTGAGGTCTTTTGTTTTGGTTCTGTAGATTTTTTTTTTAAATTACCTTGATCTTGAATTACAGCCAAGTAACATGTTCTGTTTTTGATCTCTTTTTCTTGTCTTTCTTTTTTTTTAAATTCAGGTAACCTTTTAAATTCATATTTGTCTGTTTTGTGGTATGAATATTAGATATATTTTGGCCTTAAGTTGAAAATGAAAGAAATCTTGGGAGGAAAGAGAAGGATTCATTAAGACTAGAAAGATCTTTTTAAAGTTTAAATGAGAACCTTTTCAAGTAACTTTTCTGAAGGGTTCTATTAGCTATGTCAATTTAAACTAGGGACGTATCTTATATTGCATATGATTTTATAGAAGTTAAATCACCAAGATTTCTTGTTTTCCCCATGCCTTGGACAACATAAACCTATTTTCAGGGTGTTATGAGTATAAGAGTTATCTTTATTAGGATTGTTATTTTTATCCTGTGCTTTCAGTACATCAAATATATTTGATTTACATAAGGCCATAGGTTGTATTCTAGGATACTGCTAAGGTGAATCTTTCTGTAAATTCAAATCTGTTATACCTTTAAGATTTTATAAAAGCCTAGTGTTTACTTGTTTAGTATAGCTAGCTTTACTTTAGAGTGATTTGTTTTCTTTTCTTTTTTCCTTTTTTTTTTTTTTTTTGGTGAGACAGAGCCTTGCTCTGTGGCCCAGGCTGGAGTGAAGTGGCACCATCTCAGCTCACTGCAATCTCCACCTCGCAGGTTCAAGCAATTCTTGTGCCTCAGCCTCCCAAGTAGCTGGGATTACAGGCATCTGCCACCATGCCTGGCTAATTTTTGTAAGTTTAGTAGAGACAGGGCTTCACCATCTTGGCCAGGTTGTTCTCGAACTCCTGATCTCAAATGATTTGCCGCTCTTGACCTCCCAAAATGCTGGCATTACAGGTGCGAGCCACCGCACCCTGCTCTAGGGTGATATTTTAATGTGTTCATCATACCCTCTCTCTGCTAAAGTGGATTTCTTTTAGTGAATAGCTAGCTTATAGACTAATTTATGTATGTATAATGTAATGGAGAGTTGGTGAGATTTGTGTACGTAATAATACGTGTTTTCATTCAAGCATGCTAATTCTTACCTAGAGCAGTCTCATAGTTTTACTGACAGATCTTTTGTGTTTTAAGTTTAGGAACTGCAGTTTCAGTAATGGCCAAGATTCCACTGTTGGAGTGCCTAACCAGACATAGTTACAGAGAATGTTTGGGAAGACTGGATTCTTTACCTGAACATGAAGCCTCAGAAAAAGCTGAGATGAAAAGATCCACTGAACTGGTGCTCTCTCCTGATATGCCTAGAACAACTAACCAATCCTTGTTAACCTCATTTCCCAAGTCAGTGGAACATGTGTCCCCAGATACCACAGATGCTGAAAGTGGCAAAGAAATTAGGGAATCTTGTCAAAGTACTGTTCATCAGCAAGATGAAACTTCGGTAGATACTAAAGATGGTGATCTGCCCTTTTTTAATGTTTCTTTGTTAGACTGGATAAATGTTCAAGATAGACCTAATGATGTGGAATCTTTGGTCAGGAAGTGCTTTGATTCTATGAGCAGGGTAAGTAATGTTAATTTAATATTTCTTATGTCATTCAACTACATTACATTACTTATCCTAAATATTTTATGTACTGAGAGAATGGATATTACCCTTTAGTAGAAATAAATGAGCCTTGGATTGAAACTTTTAACATAGGTTGAATCAAATTATTTAACTCGTAACTTTATTTATGAATTGATTGTAAATTTGTGAAGATTACTTGAGATTATATAGGAAAAATTTCCAGTGCAATAACAATAATTAGGTACAGTAAACTACACAGGTCTTGAGTTGTTTATGCAAGGAATAACCACCAAACAAATGAAGATACTGAAAATTTTATTACTCAGAAAGCCCCCTTGTGCCTCTTTCCAGTCACCATTTCCTTAGAGGCAACCTCTTTCTGACTTTTAAATACTGCATCTGTCGGAGATCTTTAAATTCAAAACTTAGACACTGTGTTTTAGTTGTATTTTGTAAGTATAGTGAGCTTGTATTTTGGATTAAGGTCTTCTCCAGCATACTTGAAAATAGAAGTTAGCTATAGTGTTATTACTAAGTGATCACTTTTTTCTTTTTAGAGGTAAGTGCTACTTTGAATAGGGCATAGAGACAACATCTGAAGTCTTTGTGATATTTTACATGGCCATTACATTACAAAAGCAGAATACAAACTTGTATTTGTTTATTCTTGTTTGTTACAAAGTCAACTAACATGACTTTAAAATAGTGCCTATAATGTAGTACTCACTAATTGCATTATACCCATTAGATTTAAAAAAACATATAACTTGCTGTATTAGGAAGAATAGCTATTGGATGCTGGGCTTAATACCTAGGTGCTGGGATGATCTGTGCAGCAGACCACGATGGCATACATTTACCTGTGTAACAAGCCAGCACATCTTGCACGTATACCCCAGAATTTAAAATAAATGTTTGAAATCAAAAAATATATATTATTTGCTCTAAAGCAGTGAAAATCCATTTTGGAAATTTTTGTTTGTATATTTTTGTTTATATGTTACAAAGTATCTGATCTGTAAATGTGACATATTGCATAATAAATGGCACTTTGCCATGTTTTTATTAGAGCAGTATTTTTCTCCTCTCAGGAATACTGTAATTTTCTTGATAACACTAGTGGTATTTCTGAAGATGAACCAAGTATATTTCTCTCTGACTGGAGATGCTTTGTCCAAAACAACTAACTTACTTGATACCTGATCACGGTAGTGCTGTTTGCCAATGAAGTAATAAAAACATGTACTGAGATTTTTTTTCCATAAAAGGAAATTCAATTTAAATCTATCATTTTTGTAGAGTAAGTCCAATTGTAACAGTATTTGTAACATATATTTTCAACTGCCAAATTAAAAAGTCTTTCTTGGAAAATTAGTCAAAACATAGGTATTTTGGAAATTAGGATTTTGAATCACAGGGGCTCAAATCTGGGCATTGCCATTCATTTATTACCTCTGGCATCCATAATAAGTCACTTAACATGGGATAACTAGTTTTATTTTTTTGTGGATTAAAAGATGCTAGTTTTGTAAATTACTGGTTTTTTCCCCCATTTTGTCAGAAAAATTTTAGAATTGTTGCTGCATTTTTGTAGACTCGCATTTTTAGATTTTAGTGTATTCTTGCTAAAATGACTCTTTTTTTTTTTTTGAGACGCAGTTTCACTCGTTGCCCAGGCTGGAGTGCAGTGGCGCAGTCTCGGCTCACTACAACCTCTGCCACCCGGGTAACTGGGATTACAGGCGCCCACCACCACACCCAGCAATTTTTGTATTTTTTAGTAGAGACAGGGTTTCGCCATGTTGGCCAGGCTGGTCTTGAACTCCTGACCTCAAGTGATCTGCCTACCACTGTCTCCCAAAGCGCTGGGATTACAGGTGTGAGCCACTGTGCTCGGCCTTAAGATGACTCTTGAATGTTCTGTTTCAGATTATACTACAAAAGGCAAACTGATTTTGTGTTTCTGACGATTAATAATTAGAAGCATCTGCACTTAGCGTATTTCTAAACTGTCCAGGTTAGTGGCAGCATAATTTATTGAGCTTTAGTATTTCTTTCAGACAACTTGTGATCTTAAAAAATCTGTGCGGGGGAGTGAGTTTAAAGGTGGGAGGGTTAAGAATAGAGAGTGTAAGAAAGTTTGTTTTATGGTTTTTTTTTTCTCAGTTAAAAATAGATGCCTTTGTAGATGCCAGAGAGCCCAAGAGTAAAAAATTAATGTGTCACTGACTGCTAATTATTGAAAATTGGCTAAACAATTACTAATGAGATTCTGTGGTTTAAATATATTTAATCTAAAACATTTCTTCAAAGGTTTTTATTAGCTGTGGATAAATGGAATAAAATGTTAAGTGCAGTGAGATGTTAGGAAGTCCATTGGAACAGTGACTTAAGCCTGTAATCCCAGCACTTTGGGAGGCCGAGGTGAGAGTATTGCCTGAGCCGAGAGAGTTTGAGACCAGCCTGGGTAACAAGCCGAGACCCATCTCTACAAAATATTGTTTTAAAAATTAGCTGATTATGGTGGCATGTGCCTGTAGTCCCAGCAGTTCGGGAGGCTGAGGCTGTAGGATCGCTTGAGCCTGTAGTGAGCTGTGGTCATGCCACTGCATTCCATCTTGGACAACAGAGCCAGAACCTGGCCCCCAAAAAAAACTTTTTAAAGGAAGTTATGTAAACTGTTTAGTGAATCATAAAATACTCCCCCTGTTTGTCAGTGCAGTTTCACTTTCAATGAATTATTAAATTGAGAAATACTATATTCAGGAGCCCGTGTTTTCGTTTATCTTTAAGTTGTTGCATGTTAAGTTTATGTGTAATTGTAGTTTTGCCAGGTTGAACATTTGAACCAGTTTTTGTCATCTTTATCATTCTAATAATTTGTAACCAGGCTTTGATTTGCATAGTACTCTGGAGTAGAAATATATGCACATTGGACTCAGTTACCACAAAATTGAGAAAAGCGAGAAAATGTTTACAAATGTACAAGTTCCAGTTGAGACAACATTGTGCAAAACAAGTGCTGCCTGTTCTGAAATAATGTTTCTCTTTGATTTTTTTGGTGGTGTTAGAAATGCAGCCTCTTATTTGACTACACTGGATTCTTGATAATAACAATAAAATAGTTCAGTTTTAATTGCTTTTGTATGTTCTCTGTGTACAAGACTGTGCATTAATCAGGTTTTTTTTGACTGTAGAGATTAGAGAAGGCAGCATGTAGGAGGTAGTACTTGACTAGGATCTTTAAGTAGAGGGTAGAGGTTGTCTTAAACAGTTAGTATAAGAAATGTGAACAAAGATCAGAGGTAGAAAAACACAGTTTATCTTGAAATGATAGACATTTCAGGTTGAGATGAGAGGCCTGAAAGATTTTCTCTGGTACCAGATCAATGAAGCCTTTATTGTATTCTACATTTATTGGATATTATTTGTGGGCAGAAGAAAGTTTTGTGTGGGGTTTTATTAGGAACAAGCATAGGAAGTCAGTAATAAGTGTCATGGTTGAAACTCACATATATATATTAATAAACAGAAATAGTTTGAGAATTTGAGAGACTGATTGGTGATTGAAGTAGGCTTGGGACTTATCTCCAGAAAAGTTATATTTAATGCTGACATCATATTGAGAACAGTAAAAATGGACTAAGGGCAAAGTCCTTCTGAATCATCTATTTTAAGAAAACTAGAGAAAAGGGAGCCAAAGAGGATGCTGTGGAGGAACCAGTAGAAGTAACTTCCCAGAGCCTGTAGGGTTGGGAAAAGATTATCTGCCATGGTAACTATTAGAGAGCCTCAAGTGAAGCAATGTTACGGGTAGTTTTTGGCTGAGCAGTTTTTATGCAAAATGCAGACAGAAAGGCAGCCAAGTAAAATATTTAAGGGACCGGGAGCATTATTGGAAAATTTTATGAATTCCATGAGTTTCAGCAAATGTGTAGAATTAAAGCCAGGAGCAGGAGAGATAGAAGAGTGAGAAGGCATAATTGAGCAAGCAGATTCATTGAGAAGAGACGGAGACTAAAGAATTTTTTATTATCTGTCTCCCGGAGGGAGATAAGTTTGCCAAAGAAGTTTATATGTTTTAAAGAGTAGTTACATTGATAAGAGAATTAATATTATGCTTACCTTGAGAATACCTTTTTCTGAAAGACTGAGAAGTGATTTAATTGTAGCAGTGATTGAAATGTGTGATTCCTGAAACTATGTTCCTAATTATGTATTCTAGTGTAAATTCAGTATTGTCTAGGATGATATTTATCCTGTTATTGACCTTGTTATGAAAGTATAACTTAAAGTTCCCATGCTTTTCCTATTCTATATCTTTTATCAGTTACTTTCTCTCTAAAGCTATGTCATAATAGCATGAAATATATTTTAAACTATTTGCTGAAAATTGTATTTATATGTGGTTCCCTGTCATTTAGCTTGATCCAAGGATTATTCGACCATTTATAGCAGAATGCCGTCAGACTATTGCCAAACTTGATAATCAGAATATGAAAGCCATTAAAGGACTTGAAGATCGGCTTTATGCCCTGGACCAGATGATTGCTAGCTGCAGCCGACTGGTGAATGAACAGAAAGAGCTCGCTCAGGTACCTATTTTAGACTTTTCTCAGGTAAAGGAATTTGTGGTTTTTCTGTACATACACATATTTTATGTGCAATATCAATTTGGTGTGCACCGTCTCTTCACTTTATCCTTGAATATTGTTAATGTGTTAATATTGTTTGCATGTAATAAAGCAGAAAGGCATGTTGTTAGTTTGATAAAGTGAGCTTAGGCTCCTATAGATAAACCATGAAACTGCTACTTGAAGCTTGGGGGAGAAACCAACATATTTTGATACATTAAAAACATGTAATCATATCAGTTATTGTGCTAAAAATTTCAGTACTTTCTACTACCCTCCCCATAGGACAAAGAATGAAATTTTTTAAGAATAGAAGGAAAATGTGAAATCTTGAAGAATTTACTATTGCTTTTAGTAGTGATACCTAGGTTTTAGGTCTGATTTAATGTCGTGTTCCTAGAACTATTTAAAAAGTGGATTTTAAACCAAGGGAAGGTGATGGAATGGCTAAATAAGAGTGGTAAACTTGGATATTTCTCAGCAAACCAATGCCTCTCTTTAATACATGATTGCCCGTCCTCCACCCACCATGACAAGCATTGTGGCAAAACCACCCATAGCAGAACAGTGGAATGTCATAATCAGTTTCTGACACATGGTTTTCTAGTTTAATTTTCCTCTGCCAACATTTTTTCTCTAATTGTGCTCTTTCATTGGAACATATGAATAATTGCATCCCCCTTTTTTTTTTTAAGGTAAAACATACTTCCGTGATGTTATAGTCAAGGGTGATATAAATTAGAATGTCCTTCAGTATTTCCTTTTGGTGATAAGTTCAATTTTGTCTTTTGAAAATTCTCTTTAAATCACTTGATTTCTGGAGGATATTTTTACTTGGTTCATATAAAATTCTAGGTTGTTAGCATTTTACTTTTGGTCTTGTCTTTGCCTTTTATTTGGTTTTTAGCAATTTTAGTCTGAGGTGCCAAGACATGGCATTCTTGGTATTTATCCTACTTTGGGCTTGTAGTGCTTCTTCAGTCTGTGGCTTAATGACTTACACCATTTGGGAAAATTGAGTCAGTTTCTTTTCAGATCTTCCTTTTTCCTCACTTGCTTTTTCTTCTCTTCAGTTACGTGTGCTACACCTTTCACCATATCCGTTTCATTTACACTTGTTTCCTGTATTTTTCATCTTTTTATCTGTGCTTCATTCTAGATATTTACTTTTAACCTACATTTTAACTATTTCTCTTTTTTAGTGACTAGCTGTAGCTAACCATATGCTCACTGCTTATTTTTGTTCATTTTTCAGCTCTACAATTTCAGTTTGGTTTTTTTGTTTATATAGTTTCAGATTCTCTACCCAAATTTTTAGTCTTAGCCATTCATCATCTCTTTGAACACGTTAGCACATAGCAATTTAAAAATTTTATCTGTTCATTCTATTGCCTGTGTGTCTGTTTATATTTGGTGGTGTTTCTTATAATTCTCACTCTTGTGGTCTTGGCTTTTCATGCACCTGTTTTTTTTTTATAAGAAAAAGAAATATTATGAGGCCTAGGATAACGTTTTCTTCTACAGAGAATTTATGTTTGGTTTTGGTATGTGCTTTGGGCAGTTACAATCTTAAATTGCTTTAGTTCTCTTTCAGAGATTTGAATGATTGGAAGTTGGTATTCTAGTTCTTGGGATGGCCATTCTACTTTCAGTTTACTCTTAATCGTAGGATATAGCTTTTATGGATCTGAAAACAAACAACGTCTGTTCCATTGTACCTTCCTTTGGTTGTCTCTGGTCTTCAATTTTTAATTTTCTAGCCCTTCAGGGAAATGAGGACTGCTGACTACTTATTGTTAGCTTTGGACTCCTCTTCAAGAATCAGCAGTATTTCTCAGGGCAAAGCATTCCTAGTCACCTAACCTTCTCTCTTGGTTTCCTTATTCTGCTGGATCCTAGCCCTTTAACTGTGCCTGGCTTCTTCACTGCCTTCCTTGATCTCCCATCCCTAAAGCCATAGGGAGCTTGGTTGATCTTGCTGGATACCATTACTAGAGACAGAACTCTGCATTCCTGATCTTTTGCTTCTTCTGCGGTGTTGTTTTTTAACTTCCATAAAATGAGTCAAACAAAATGTATTTAACCATACTTATTTTGATGATTAGTTTTTTTCCACGTTAGAAATATTGATTGAATATCCCAATACACCTATTTTTACATGCATGTTCTAGTATTTCTTTAGGCACAATCTCCATTAATGAGATTGTTGAATTAAGGTGTTTGTTCATTTTAAATATTAATTAGTTAATGTTTTAAGCCCTGCCATGAAGGCAGAATCAATCAACACTTCCAGTGAGTAAGGAGAAGAGTAATTTCTCTGTTATCAGTGTTTGCCATGTATGTACTCTGAATTGTCATTTGCCACATTTTCTTTTTCATGTTTTTGTTAGAATTGATCATATATTGTCTGGATAATTCTTTGTCTTTTATAGATCATACAGATATTGTCTCTGATCATAATTTATACAGATTATAAAATAAAATCTTTAAATTTTGATGTAGTCAAATTCATTTCTTTTTTCATATTTAATTTTTTGAACCTATCAATCTATAAAATTCTCTAGATTTCTTTATAACTATTTCACAGATTGAATAAACCAGGACTTTGAATACTCTTATCTGAGACCTTCCATATTTCTGTCTCTACTTTTTCTTTGCTCCCCTTAATCTTTTGATATTTAAAAATATTGCTATTATTCCTCCTGCTTTATATCACTTGAAATCTTCTGCAGTCAGGCAGATAAATTGGATGGTTTTATATTTGATAGTAATATAAAAAGATACTTATTGCTGATATTGTCCTCAGGTCTACTTGGGTTCAGCAAATGGAGTTTTGTCATACAAGGAAAAGTCTTTTTCTGGGAATATGGTTGGGGTGATGATATTAGTTATTTTCTCAAAATGGAAGAATGCATTATTTGTGTATTTGAACTTCTGTTGTTTGCTTTCTAAATCTGACTATTTAACCTCCCCTGAATCCAAACTGAAGTAAAATTCAGTGAAAAGTTCTTATGCTGTTCCCATGGAAATTATAAAATTAATTTTTGTTGTCTTATGCTCATAGAGCAGCCTGTTTCAACATCTTCATTCACCCTAATTTAATTGTAGCATTTTGCTGTTGTTTTAAACTATGGTAGCTCATGGAATATAACTCTTAGAACACCAAATGAATATTAGAGATAATATTCTCATTTTTAGAAAATTTCTTTTCTTTCTTTGATTTTGATACCTGAGTGGTATACTCTTTTTAAACATTTAAAGGCAATTAAATATTTAAGTTCTCCAATGAATATTTTTTGGTATTCCTAAGTACTCCAAGTGACTGTGTTTAGAAGTCATCTACGTTGCCTGGTTGTATGTTGGGAGAACAATTGCAAGACAGAAATGTAGGCCCCAAGGTAGACAGTTTTCACCTGAGTGTGTCTGAATGAATCTGAATGTGAGAAAATTCAGTTTAATAAGATTATTTTCAATGAGCTCATGAAAGAAAAGGGATACCCAGTTGAAGTTAGGTGTTATATGGTCAGTGGGACAACTTTTCACACCTGTATTGTTGTGTATTTTGGCTGCCAGGGGATGTCAAGTTCAGGTTTTAGCAGAAACTTCATTTCCTCAGCCAATCTTTTCTAATCTTGAAGTCTTGATCCCATCAGGTTTATTTTCTCTTAGTATGCTGTACTTATCCTGTATGGCAATTATAATTAAATGACTACATGCTTTTTAATACAGTCTCTTCTCAGAATATAAGCTCCAAGGAATCAGGACACTAGTGTGTCTTCTATTACTCTGTCCACAAGGCCCTACCACACATTCCTGATACATACGTAGTAGGAACACATCAGTACTTAATAAAATGAGAATTTGGATTTGTGTTTCTTTGAGTTTGAGAAATGTTAGAATTCTGTTTAGCCTCTGACTGGTCTGGAATTTTTTACATTTTGTTATTTACAGATGTCTCATCAGTTACTTTTTGCTGCTAATGGTATTTCCCTGTTGCAGATAGTTTATCAGTACTTCCTTCAGAATGTGGTAGGTGAAACGTAGATACATTCAGATTAGCCAGTTTTAGGAGTTGATTTTACATCTTGCTAAACACATTTACAACACCGTATAATACATTCTAGCTACATTGAAATTAAAACTTAAAAATCACTCCCAATCAAAAGGGAAGAGAAATCATGGAAAGGGATTTATTATTTATTGCCTAAACATCTCATAAGATAGAGACCATTTCAGATGGCTTTCAAGAGGTAATTTCTTGAGTAATTTTTTGAAACCACATTTATGAGGATTGTTGTAGACCCTTCTACATGGTTTTGGCAGAAAAACTTCACTCACCGGACCTATGAAGCTGTGTAACACTGGAGCAATTTATGCATTTACTACATTTAGAAAAATATGGGATTAAAAAATATTGTTTGAAAGCAGAACAGTTTGTGTTTAACATAAAGATTTTCTGCTTAACTGAATGTCCATACCTTTCATGAAACAAAATTAACGTCCTTTGAAATATTCTTTTCTCAAAGGGATTTTTAGCTAATCAGATGAGAGCTGAAAACTTAAAGGATGCATCCGTATTACCTGATTTATGCCTGAGTCACGCAAATCAGTTGATGATTATGTTGCAAAATCATAGAAAACTGTTAGATATTAAGCAGAAGTGTACCACTGCCAAACAAGAACTAGCAAATAATCTACATGTCAGACTGAAGTAAGTGATTCTTTTATATCTCTTTTGTGATTCTTCTATATCTGTTTTAAGATGTTTACAGTTGATGTTTATATTTATTTCTCCCAAATGATGGGGTGATTTTTCCCTTAACCATTTTACTAAAATACCTTATTGATGAACTTTGGAATTAGACTATTTTTGTAGAGCTTATGTATCTTGATATCTTTGGCTTAACTAAGTAAGGAATTCTTCTAGACAAACTTTTGTGAATGTTGAAAATAATGGATTTTATTCTACAGATGGTGTTGCTTTGTAATGCTTCATGCCGATCAAGATGGAGAGAAGTTACAAGCTTTGCTCCGCCTCGTAATAGAGCTGTTAGAAAGAGTAAAAATTGTCGAAGCTCTTAGTACAGTTCCTCAGATGTACTGCTTAGCTGTTGTTGAGGTTGTAAGAAGAAAAATGTTCATTAAACACTACAGGGAGGTATGCAAGTTGAATTCTATTTTAATTATATATGAACTTGAACGAATTTATGTGTGTTTTTGTTATTTAACATAAGCTCTTCTCTTCTAGTGGGCTGGTGCTTTAGTCAAAGATGGAAAGAGATTATATGAAGCAGAAAAATCAAAAAGGGAATCCTTTGGGAAATTATTTAGTAAGTGTTCATTAATAATTTTAATTACTTTTGTAAAGAAAAAAATTTTGTATAAGCTTGAAATTTCTATAACATACTGCATGAATATGCTGTTAATTACCATTGATAGCTAGAGAAATACTCCTTTTTAAGTCTGTAGAATTGAATCCATTGTTAAATTTTAAACTTGAATTATTGTCAACTTTTAATTTACTTTTTCAAAAACCAGACATAATTTTTTGCCTTAAATAAAGCTCTAAAATAACCATATTGTTAATTTCTTTATACAGGGAAGTCTTTTTTAAGAAATCGTCTGTTTAGGGGACTGGACTCCTGGCCCCCTTCCTTTTGTGTATGTATTTATTTTCTAACCATGACTAAATTCCGTATGTTTTAAAACCTTTTTTCCAGAAGTAGAGGCATTTATAAGAAACTTGCAGAAATTGTTGTGGTGTAAAAAAAAGTCAAAAGTGTTTTTGGCTTTAAAAGCCAGTTAGCATAAAGCTTTAAGATTCATATTTGTATTCATAATTTTTGATAAACAATCTTCATAACACAGGAAGATACCTTATACTGTACTGTTAGGATTGCTGGAAATAGATTGACTTGGTGTTTTTGTTTTGTTGTCCCTTTTTTTTTTTCTTTCCACCCTTCCCTCTTCTTCCTTCCTCCACTCTTCTACCTCCTCCTCCTCCCCCTCCTGTATTTCTTTTCACACCACCCCCTATTATATTTTGACAAATCAAGAATAATGATGCCTCAGTCTTCACTGGAGTTAGACATTAGTTTGGTATACTTTTAAGCCATTATTATCTGGGGTCATTAATTTTATTACATGAGAAGAAACGTTTTCATGATCAAAGCAGTAAGGGGGGTTTTACCCCCATCAGTTGTACTGCTTAGCTCCGTTGCTGTTGTCCTTTTGGAGACAGAGTCTCGCTGTGTTGTCCAGGCTGGAGTGCAGTGGCATGATGTCATCTCACTGCAACCTCTGCCTCCCGAGTTCATGCTATTCTTTTATGCCTCACTCTCTCAAGTAGCTGGGACTACAGGTGCCCACCACCACACCCAGCTAAGTTTTTGTATTTTTAGTAGAGATGGCCTTTACCATGTTGGCCAGCTGGTCTCGAACTCTCCTGGCCCCAAGTGATCTGCCTCCCTTGGCCTTCCGATGTGTTGGGGTTACAGGCATGAGCCACCATGCCCAACTGTGCTTAGATGTTAAACATGTTTCTGTACTGCAAGATTTCTTATGTTTTAAATGTATGCATTTTTTAATATCTGAGAATTGCTGACATAATAGCGATTCCCATACTTATTTATCCAAAAATTCTTTTTGTATGAAGAGCATCTTGACATCTCTAGATCTGCTTGAGTAATGTTTTAAAACAGTTGAAGTTTTTTTTTTTTTTGATGTAATTCTTGGCGATTTTATAAATAACAAATTGGCAGGGTTTACCAGTTAATATTTTTTACAGAAGCTAAAATTGACCAAAACTTTGTCTTCTGGGAAATGTAATGAAAAGGTCAAGGGAACAGCAAATAAGAAACTGTTACATGGAAAAATAAATAAATACGTGTGTGTATTTTAATATATTAGTGGCTTTAACATGGTATATATATAAATATATGTAAACAATATGTTTATGTAATATATATACTTGTATATATATTTACCATGTTAAAGCTACTAATGTATTTACCAAGGTAAAGCATGCTAGGCGGTAATAGGAATGAACAGATGTAAGGCTTGAGAGGTCTTCATCATTACACTGTAGGTAAATAAAAAATTTTGGAATAGCCTCTGCACTAGTGAAACATGGTTTTATTTAATGTTGAGAAGAATACTGTAATTCCCATAAAATGATGCTAAAAGCAGAGAAGGGGGAGGGACAAGCACATCACTTGATCACCAGCAGTTCCTGTCCCAGTTTACTAGTGGCTCAGAAAAATAATATGCCATATCTTTATTGAGTGGTCTTTTTTTGTTTCTTAATCATCTGAAGCATTTTAGTTTGTTTGGTATCATAAATTTAATTATAGTAAGAAATTATATAAATTTGTTGTCTGTTTTTTGGTTGAAAAAAATTTTTTTAATTAATTTATTTTTTGGTGCAGACTCAGAAGCCTCGAAAGTTCGACTGTGAACTTCCAGATATCTCATTAAAAGATTTACAGTTTCTGCAATCATTTTGTCCTTCAGAAGTTCAGCCATTCCTCAGGTAAATGTCATTAGTATTTTTAACTAATTTATAACCTTAAAATGTTTTTTATTATTCTGGAGTTGTGCCAGGTAGTACGAGTAATCTTTAGAGATGCCCAGATAAGAAATATTTAAAATAGAACGGCTTTCCTATGACTGCTTTGAGAAATTTCTGGGGAACGTAAAATGATCGAAAATGAAGGTAAAGTAAAGGAAGGTATATCTTACATGTAATTTATTTCTTTCTGTAGGTACTCTTTGTTTGTATGCTCTTGGGAAGTTTCTAACTTTTTACTTTTTTTTTTTTTTCTTGAGACGGAGTCTTGCTCTGTCACCAGGCTGGAGTGCAGTGACACGATCTCGGCTCACTGCAACCTCTGCCTCATGGGTCCAAGCAGTTCTCCTGCCTCAGCCTCCCAAGTAGCTGGGATTATAGGCACCACCACCATGGCTGGCTAATTTTAGTATTTTTAGTAGAGACGGGGTTGCACCATGTTGGCCAGGCTGGTCTCAAACTCCTAACCTCATGATTCACCCTCCTCGGCCTCCCAAAGTACTGGGATTACAGATGTGAGCCATCACGCCTGGCCCTAACTTTTTACTTTACTGATTATGACACAGACTTCTTAAAATACTTCTGGTATTAATTAAAAAGGAATGATAAGGTTCTTGTTATTTTTGACATATCAAAATATTTGATTGCAGTCATCCATCATTTCTTTAAGAAATCAGAAGTCTTAATTTCATTGTATTCTGTTTCAGGGTTCCCTTACTTTGTGACTTTGAACCTCTACACCAGCATGTACTTGCTCTACATAATTTGGTAAAAGCAGCACAAAGTTTGGATGAAATGTCACAGACCATTACAGATCTACTGAGTGAACAAAAGGCAAATTCAGTTCTTTCAGTTTCTTTATTAGTGTAAAATATTTGTGTTGCTGCAGCTCTTTAAGCCTTTCTTTCTGCTTTCCAGGCATCCGTGAGTCAGATATCCCCACAGTCTGCTTCTTCACCAAGGATAGAAAGTACGACAGGAATTACAACAACTACCTCACCAAGAACTCCTCCACCACTGACTGTTCAGGATCCCTTATGTCCTGCAGTTTGTCCCTTAGAAGAATTATCTCCAGATAGCATTGATGCACATACATTTGATTTTGAAACTATTCCCCATCCAAATATAGAACAAACTATTCACCAAGTTTCTTTAGACTTGGATTCATTAGCAGAAAGTCCTGAATCAGATTTTATGTCTGCTGTAAATGAGTTTGTAATAGAAGAAAATTTGTCATCTCCTAATCCTATAAGTGATCCACAGAGCCCAGAAATGATGGTGGAATCACTTTATTCATCAGTTATCAATGCGATAGACAGTAGACGTATGCAGGATACAAATGTATGTGGTAAAGAGGATTTTGGAGATCATGCTTCTCTGAATGTCCAGTTGGAAAGATGTAGAGTTGTTGCCCAAGACTCTCACTTCAATATACAAACCATTAAGGAAGACCTTTGCCACTTTAGAACATTTGTACAAAAAGAACAGTGTGACTTCTCAAATTCGTTAAAATGTACTGCAGTAGAAATAAGAAACATTATTGAAAAACTGAAATGTTCTCTGGAAATAACACTAAAAGAAAAACATCAAAAAGAACTACAGTCTTTAAAAAATGAATATGAAGGTAAACTTGAGGCACTAATAAAGGAAACTGAAGAGAATGAAAGCAAAATTAAAAAACTGAAGGGAGACTTAGTATGCCTTGAGGAGGTTTTACAAAATAAGGATAATGAATTTGCTTTGGTTAAACATGAAAAAGAAGCTGTAATCTGCCTGCAGAATGAAAAGGATCAGAAGTTGTTAGAGATGGAAAATATAATGCACTCTCAAAATTGTGAAATTAAAGAACTGAAACAGTCACGAGAAATAGTGTTAGAAGACTTAAAAAAGCTCCATGTTGAAAATGATGAGAAATTACAGTTATTGAGGGCAGAACTTCAGTCCTTAGAGCAAAGTCATCTAAAGGAATTAGAGGACACACTTCAGGTTAGGCACATACAAGAGTTTGAGAAGGTTATGACAGACCACAGAGTTTCTTTGGAGGAATTAAAAAAGGAAAACCAACAAATAATTAATCAGATACAGGAATCTCATACTACAATTATCCAGGAAAAAGAACAACAGCTACAGGAATTAAAACTCAAAGTTTCTGATTTGTCAGACATGAGATGCAAGTTAGAGGTTGAACTTGCATTGAAAGAAGCAGAAACTGATGAAATAAAAATTTTGCTGGAAGAAAGCAGAGCCCAGCAGAAGGAGACCTTGAAATCTCTTCTTGAACAAGAGACAGAAAATTTGAGAACCGAAATTAGTAAACTCAACCAAAAGATTCAGGATAATAATGAAAATTATCAGGTGGGCTTAGCAGAGCTAAGAACTTTAATGACAATTGAAAAAGATCAGTGTATTTCCGAGTTAATTAGTAGACATGAAGAAGAATCAAATATATTTAGAGCTGAATTAAACAAAGTAACATCTTTGCATCACCAAGCATTTGAAATAGAAAAAAACCTAAAAGAACAAATAATTGAACTGCAGAGTAAATTGGATTCAGAATTGAGTGCCCTTGAAAAACAAAAAGATGAAAAAATCTCCCAACAAGAAGAGAAATATGAAGCTATTATCCAAAACCTGGAGAAAGACAAACAAAAGTTGGTCATGAGCCAGGAACAAGACAGAGAACAGTTAATTCAGAAGCTGAATTGTGAAAAAGATGAAGCTATTCAGACTGCGCTAAAAGAATTTAAATTGGAGAGAGAAGTTGTTGAGAAAGAGTTATTAGAAAAAGTTAGACATCTTGAGAATCAAATAGCAAAAAGGTAAGAATTAAAGTTTAGTCTGTAATTATAAAATTAAAATATCAGTGATTTAAACGTGTGTGTGTGTGTGTGTGTGCAATCATAGTATCTTGATTTACTAATTTACCTTGGGTAAATGTAGCAACTAGGGTATTTTCATGAAGTAAAAACATACCTTTTAGTCAGTGTTTCTTGCAAACAGAAATAACAGACTAAATCCATGAGTGGCTTTTTAAAATGAATCAGCAGTTTGGATTTTCAGAGAAATGTTTTGTTGAAAGTTTGAAATGTTTTATAGAGCTCTTTGCTTTTCCTTTTTTAATTCATAAGTTCTCTCTTGATTTATTTGCAGTTTTTTTCTAAATTCTTAAGTAAACAATTACTTATATTCTCTTTAAATTTAGTATTATATTAAAGACTGTAAAATTTTCTTCTGCGTATTGTTTACTAAAGGCTAAATCATAGATCGGAACATGTAGAGTGTTCCTCATTGTTATTTTCTTAATACAGTTTCAGTTATTTCCTCTGTTTGAAAGATGTTTTTAAATTGCAAGGTTGATACTGTGGTTGTGGGTTGATGTTGGTTTTACATTTTTATTATTATTACTGTCTGATGTTACGGCCTTTTGATCACAGCAGATGGTTTTTAGTATTTTTACTTTTAATCAATGAAGGGGGGTTTTGGGTACCCAATAAACAGTTTCTAGAACATATGTCAATTCATTCTATCATTAATTCTCCAAGTGAATACATACATATATTTTATATTTCAACCTGTCTCTTGCCTTATCAGTTTTAAACAATCTCTTCTATTGTCTGCTATGTAATACTCATGTATTGGTATACAGTTAAACTTCCCCTTTTGTTTTGAAAGTAGAAACTCTTTAGGTATTCTGGGGGGGATTAGAGGATTTAATAGAGGAATTAGGGTTTGCATGTATGTTTAAAAGCTAGGGTCTACAGGCACTTTCTCACTTAGAGATAAAAGAAAAAAGGAAAAAAGAAAAAAAAAAAGCCAGGAGAAAGAAGGTTAACAGAGTCACTGCCAAAGACCAGGAGAGCTTGTCAAAGAGAATCAGAGATGGACAGTACTTAAAGCAGTAAAAACAGATTATATTCAGACACTATTGCAGTATGGAAAATAGGCCTTATTGTAGAACTAGGCTCAATTCTGAATACAGCATGAACAAGTTGAGATTTATAGCCAAGGAGGGTAAAGGTCAGTGGATGGAAAATTACTAAGAGGAAACCTCAGGAGTAAGGGGAATTTTGGTTAAATTGATCTAACAGAATCTTACCTTACTGAAGGTAGGCCAGGGTGATAAAATACCAAGCATAGGGATGACAATTTGGTCAGAAATTGATGGAGAGATACTCTCTAAACTGAGTTAGCAAGACTGTTGCTACAGCTGGGCAGCGTAGGCCCAAGAAGAATAGATGTCAAGGTCAAAGCCTAGAGGGCCTAGAGGAGCCTGACTGAAGTTTAGTTCAGGAGAGCCCTTTTCAAACACTAAGTGAAATATCAGGAAAACAGGCTGAAGCACCCACCAAAGTGGATGGTTTTCCATGGCTCTCTGGGAAGCTACTACACTAAGAATCTCTTCAAAGACCAGTCTGACTCAATCTGCATCACAAAATGGATAGTTCTCAGTTACTTGCCAGGAAGCTACTGTGAAACTGCGTCTGGCTACAGCCATCTCTTGAGAATAAGCCTGTGCTTCTTTTCTACCTCCCAAACCTTGCAGATCTTTTCATTGGCAAACTGGAAGCTATACCTTGGATTTTGGGAACTGTAGGATCTCTATTTCAGTGCATATGAGATGATAAAGAGGGGCAAGGGCAATGCCTGTAGAATACTAGACAGTCCACCACTTTATACCCCATTTCAAACTCAGCAGTCAGACAGATGAATCTCTTTTGCCTATATTGTGCTTCCAAATTAAAATAGGAAACAGCAGTTGAAGACACCACCATATAAATTCATTAAAATCTATTGTTTGTCTCCGTATCTTCTGGACAGGACACATACTTATGTCGAATTAAGAATATGTTAGAAACCTGCCTCCCCCTGTGTCATGTGAAGTGAGTGTTTTAGGAATTTTACTTGGCCTTTTCTACCATAATAGTCCTTGTTCCATTAGTAAGGGAAGTCACATGAGGATTCTGCCAGTTTCTTCTATGTCTATTCCAGTCAAGATTCTGGATCTAAGAATGGACAGGGTGAGTATCCCAAATCCAAAATGCTCCAAAATCTGAAACTATTTTGAGCCCTGACATGATGCTTAAAGGAAATGCTCATTGGAGCATTTTGGATTTTGAATTTTCACATTTAAGATACTCAGCTGATAAATATGATGCAAATATTCCAGAATATGAAATTCAAAACACTTCTGCTCCCAAGCATTTCTGATAAGGGTTATCAGCTTGTTGCGGTCCCCAATGAGGGAACCATTGGTCCCAAATTCTGTCACATGAGTATCAGTAATCTCCTCTTCCTAGTGGACCACAGTCACTACAGTCCTCTCAGAGCCAGTGTTCAGTATTCTCCCAAAAGTCTGGAAAATGACCATAGATCTCTTTGGCATTGTAGTTGATAACTGGCTTAGATCTTGGAATTGGGTGAAGATTCTAATTTTATTGATAAGTTAAACCTCTGAATACTAGATTTAGAGTTTGCTGTTTTGTTTTGTTTTTACAGTTTTAATAGGCTTTTAACTGGTTCATTCTATTAGAGCCTACAGACGCCATTGCCACAGTCTTTTCTGGGTGAGACCTTCTGATAACTGCTTTGAATCTGTTGCCTGTGATAGAGCCACATTATGTTTCTCGTGGTGAAGTGCCACTAATTGGCCTCCACCACTCCAGAAGCCTGTCATTCCCATTAAATTCATTGAATTTCAGTGTTCTCATCTGCCTCTGCTATCCCTTTCCTGCAGAGCACTACTACAGAGCCTTTTAAGCTTTATTTCACAAAGCCCTGGTAAAGAACATATTCTCTGGGCCCTCTGAGGGTGTATGTAATAAATCCCTTCCAGTGTACCTGCCTTCGGATGGCTTCTTGTAGACCAGGAGTCAGGAAACTTGTTTTTTTTTGTTGTTTATTTGGTTGGGCCGAGGGGGGTTGAGACAGAGTTTTGCTCTTGTTGCCCAGGCTGGAGTGCAGTGGTGCAATCTCGGCTCACCCAACCTGTGTCTCCCTAGTTCAAGCAATTCTGCCTCAGCCTCCCAAGTAGCTGGAATTATAGGCATGCACCGCCATGCCCAGCTAATTTTAGTAGAGACTTGTTTTCTCCATGTTGGTCGGGCTGGTCTCGAACTATCGACCTCAGATGATCCACCCCCCCTCAGACTCCCAAAGTGCTGTGATTACAGGCATGAGCCACTGCGCCCAGCCAGCAAACTTGTTTTTTAAAGGTCTAGTTAGTAAAAATTTTAGCATATGCAGGATATACAGACTTAGTCATATAATGTGTGTTTGTGTGTGCATGTGTGTGTGTGTGTGTATGTTTTACCATCTTTTAAATATGTGAAAAACAGGAACAGTGGTTCTCTAACTTCTGTCACAATATCTTTTTACGCTCTCAAAAAATTGACTCCAGACTGATTTTGTTTATATGGATTATGTCTGTCAGTATTTCTGTACTAACAATTAATGCTAAGAAATTGAAAGTTAGTCATTTTTAATTAACCTTATTACATGTTAGCCTACTTAAGATTTTTGAATGAAAACTTTTCTAAAATGAAAACTAGTTAGAAGAGTAGCATTGTTCTATATATTTGCAAATCTCTAAGTTTTGATTGAAGTATATGAAAAAAAATCCAACCTTAATGCTGAATGTACTTGAAAAAAGAAAGGAATATTTAAGTAGCGTTTCAGATAACTGGATATTCTTTGTTACTAAATCAAAATTTAGCAAGTGGTAATTTCTGAACATTAGTTTTATTATGGAAGCTGTCAATGGATTTTCTCATAATCTTAACATTCATTGATACACCTCTCTTGTACTTGAATCTTTTACTCCTGCATGATTTTATAGCATCATAAGTTGGTCATTTGGAGAACACTACTTCACTGAGTTATGCCGATCTTCCCAATGTTAATGTATTTTGGAACTAGCTAATTCATTCAGCACGTGCTTAAAACAGTTGTACAAGTGTTTTCCCATGAAATAAACATTATACCTTGGTAAGCAGTAAAGTGATTTATAAGCACTTCCCATTTGGTCACATAGCATATTAAAATGATGTGTACTGAAGTGTCAGGATTTAACAATATTTGTAATTTTTACTATATCAAGAATATTCTAAGAAAAAAACAGCCTCCCCTTTTTCCTCCCCACTTTGAGTGTCTTGTGGTGAAAGATAAAATGACTACAAGTAAAATTTGGTACTAATATCTTTAATTTGTGTTCAGGTGCCAGCAGTTTTATCATCAATGCCAATGTCAACAAGGTGAAAAAGACAACACCTTAGTGTTACTATGAAAATAGTTCTGAATTCACTCATTCTCTGAATGTGTCTGGTTACCCCCAGCCTTCTGTGGATCACACTTTGGGAATCATTAGCCTAAATAATGGTTGGCAAACTTGCTATAAAGGGCCATATAGTAGTAGGCTTTGTGGACCAAACTGGCCTCTATACAGACTACCTAACTGTACCATTTTAGCAAGACAGCAGTGAGACAGTATAAATGAATAGTTTGCCTTTGTTCCAGTAAGACTTATGAAAAGCAGCGGATTCATTTACCTGCGCTTGGTCTAGAGTCTCATCTCATTTTGCCATCTCATTTTCATTTAATGTTGGTCATTCTTAGGTCTGCTATCTAGGCAGTCAATTTAGCAAAGTGTTAACAGTTTGAGTCTGGAATCTGAGGTCATTGCATTGGTATAAATAATTTTGGCCTCATTCCACATTGTTTCTCTTCTTGTAATTCTCATTAGATCCATTCTTACACATATTTTTCATTTTTCTGCCAAAATATATTAAAGATTCTATAATTGCTTTGCAGTTCCTCCTTTGTTAGATTTTTAACTCTCCAGGGATCTGGGAATTTGAGCATAGCAATGGGTCTGGAAGTAATTAAATGGTGGGAGAGGTTGTTGAAAATGATCATCTTGCCGGGCGCGGTGGCTCACGCCTGTAATCCCAGCACTTTGGGAGGCCGAGGCGGGCGGATCACGAGGTCAAGAGATCGAGACCGTCCTGATCAACAAGGTGAAACCCCGTCTCTACTAAAAATACAAAAAAATTAGCTGGGTGTGGTGGCGCGCGCCTGTAGTCCCAGCTACTCGGGAGGCTGAGGCAGGAGAATGCTTGAACCCGGGCAGCGGAGGTTGCAGTGAGCCAAGGTCGCGCCACTGCACTCCAGCCTGGCGCCTGGTGACTGAGTGAGACTCTGTCTCAAAAAAAAAAAAAAAAAAAAAAAGAAAATGATCATCTTATTGAGAAAAGGACTACCTCAAGTGAAAGGACACTGATTTCCTCAGACAAGGTAGAAAAGGCTGTTGCTTCTAGGAAGGGAGGTTTGGTGGGATTTGGAGGCACAGCTGGGACATGTTTCAAAGTCTTGCGCTCCTTAATCACTGGTTTTCAAACAACTACAAGTGTCTGCTCTTCTGCCATATACTGCCCTGGTCTTCCACTGTTCTGTTTTGCACCGGCAGTGAGGTCATTACTGCTTTCAGATCAGAGACTTCATCTCAGATTTCCATGTTTTATGGTATTTTTTATTTTCCTCTAGAGTCATTTTTATATCTGGATTGAGCTTACAAAACAACCACTTTTAAATATTTCAGGATTCAAGGAATTAGCATTAGATTTAGAGTTTACATGAATGTTGGGAAAACTGGGAGATTGGGTAGTAATCTGGTGAAGACCAAGAGATCTATAGTAGATAGTCATCTGAAGCACCAAAGTTTGTGGCTTAGGAAACTGCTACAGGTCTTCGAAGACTTTCACCAGTTGTCTACCGAGACACCAAAAGAGGTAGTGTACTTGGATATATCCTACGAATCTCAGATTGCCCACGTGTTTGGCTACAACCACCTCCAGAGTCTGTCCCTCTTCAGCATCCCACATCAAGTTTGTGTATCTTCCATTGGCACACTCAAACCTAGAACCTCTGGGGGAGGGAATTCCTGGGTAACATCATCCCTGGCTTCTCTGTCATGCAGAGGAAACCTTTGAAGAAGAATGATGCTTATGTAAGGACACAACGTCTGGCACATTTCCCTTTCACTGCTTGGTTGTACATATGCCAGAAGCAACATTGAGAGGCCAGCTGCCAAGGAGAAACATTTATAAGATATAAATATGGATATTAGCTATGTCTGTAATGTCAAGAGCTCCCACAGTAAGTCAGTAAGAAAAAGGCACATAATCCATTAGAAAAATGAACAGAGGATATGAACAGATCAAAGAAGAAATACAAATGGCCAACATGTCCACTTGGGATTAAGGAAATGCAAAATCAGAATATCTTCTGTTTTTAATTTGGAATTATTAAATCAATAGTTGACATTATTTTTTTAAATGTGAGGAGAAAGAGCTTTTTCCTGTACCTTGGTACAAAGAAATTAGTGCAGAATGTGTGTGTATGTGGTTTGTGTGGGTCAAGAAGTCTGCCTGCTACTACACAATCGATGGCCTTGCTTCCAGAAAGCAGTGATGTGGATCTGAGTGAGTATGGGTGGGAGCATTTTAATTTCAAAAGAGATTTTTTAAGTGAACTAATTGTTTACTAGGCCCTACTTCAATTTAGTCAGTGTGAAGAGTTCAAGCATCATTAGCTGGGTATGGTGGCATGTGCCTATAGTCCCAACCACTCGGGAGGCTGAGGCCAGAGAATCTCTTGAACCCAGGAGGCAGAGGTTGCGGTGAGCCAAGATTGCACCACTGCACTCCAGCCTGGTGACAGAGTGAGACTCCATCTCAAAAAAGAAAAAGTTCAAGCATCAAGACAATCCAGTTTATGTTCAGTGTAAATTTTCTAGTTGCTAGAAATACTTGGATATAATAATACAATCCTTTGCTAGAACTGATATTTTAATGGTGGGAAGAACTGTCACCCTTTAGAGATGCTTGCTTTCAGGTTTCTGTGATATTAAAGTTCCCAGCTGATAACAAATGTATCTGCTTCCTTGAGTTTTGACATCTGGGCCTCTTTAAGGTATTCAGGCATGCAAAGACAGAATTATGCAAGTTTCTTTTACGGGGACAACCGAAATTTTTTAGATTTCTATGGTAGTGTTGTTAGATTAAATATAGTCATTTTGTCTTCTCTAGTTTCATTTTATGTGATTTCGCTCTTCATGGTTTCATTTACCCCACGGTTCTAAAGTATTAAGTGAAATAAACAATTCCTGAGTTTTAAATTGGACACCATTTTGAGTAGCATGGTAAAATCTTGCTCTGTCCCTCCGGGATTTGAATCCTCCATTTGTCCAGTGTATCCACACTGTAGGCACTCTCCACACATGAGTCACTTGGTAGCCATCTGAGTTACCAGTATGGTGGTGCTTGTGTTCAAGTAACCTTTACTTAATGGCTCCAAAGCACAAGAGTAATGGTGCTGACAATTTGGATAAGCCAGAAAAAAGCCTTAAAGTGCTTCCTTGAAGTGAAAAGATGAAAGTTCTTGATTTAATAAGAAAAAAAAGTGCTGAGGTTGTGAAGATCTACAGTAAGACCCAATCTGTGAAACTGTGCAGAAGTCAGTTCATTCTCTCTCTGCTGTCACACCTCAAACTGCAAAAGTTATGACCACAGTGCATATATTGGAAAATATATGGGGTTTGCTACTGTCTTGGTTTTAGGCATCCACTGGGGTTCTTGGAACATATTCCCTGTGGATAAAAGGGGTCTACTATATTTATCTACCTAAATTGTGATATGCTGGAACCTTTTCTTCATGACCTCCTTCCCCCTCCTATACAGCTTATTCCTCACCAAAGAAAGCTAGGCAGTGATGCTAGTTAAAAAAACAAAACCGATTTTAGATGTTAGCCTTTTATTGCTGGGGTTAATTCCCCTGACAGCAGGGCCATTTCAGATCCTAGGGTAATGTAAAGTAAATGTGTGGCGGATAGTTACTTGGAACATTTTCTGATGGGAGTTTCAAACGATAAGGCGTAATACATACTTTTGGCCTGATTAATATAGCCACAAAAAAACTTTCTTCAGTACAGGATAATGATTATTCTTTATGTCATAATCTGTCCATTCTTTGCTTTTACTGTCAAAAGTCTTTTACCCTATGAATCAGTAAATGATATACCCTATGCTAATCATCTAGTGCTCATTTTGGGTTTGGGGATGATAGCGTGTTTAGAGCGTGTCTGTGGTATCTATATCTGTTTGTGTACCTGGAACTATTTCCTCTGGTCTGTGTATCATCTCAGCACAGCACTGACCCAGAAATGGAGTACCCCAGGCAATACAAAGATGCAGGACACCTAGAAATTACAATTACTGCATGTCTACATGGTCTCCCCTCCCTCACTCGTACAATTTCAACCACATTTTTTCACTCTCTAATATGATTCTAGGATCTTTTGTCATGTTGAAGGCTCTCCTTCAGAGAGAGATGTGCCCATTTATTACAAATGTTCATTCTCACAATAATCCTTTCAAAACCTAGGTTCACACCATATTATGACCAAACCTTTCAATGATTTTATATGATATTTGGCAATAAAATATACTGTTAACTATCTGTCCTCCAATTCAACCTCAGTCCTCTCTTGATTCCCTCCTTAAAACCTGGCCTTGTTTTTTATTCCTAAAAATTTCAGCTTACCTTAGAACTGTGGAGGTTTCTTCAAAGAAGACTTTGGCCAAACAGGATTATTTGTAAGCCCTGCCTATGCCTATTTTTATCCCAAGCACTTCATTGTTAGTAGTCTAAGTCCCTTTTTTTAAGTCCTTTATTGTTCCTCAGTAAGACTTCCATTTATGTAATATGTCAGTTTTCCAGCCATGGAATAGTTTAAACTTGCAATGCCCCTCTTCTTCAAACCTAAAGGAGAAACTTTAAAAGTAAATCCTTCCCCTTGCCTCTTACTTAATTGTATTATGGAATAGGGGATTCCTTTTCCAGCCTTTCTGGGAACTAAGCAAGGAGCCTCAGACTTTGATAGAGGTATAATGTTTTGTTTTTTGTTGGTTTTTTCTCCTTGAGATAGAGTCTCGCTCTGTCGCCCAGGCTGGAGTGCAGTGGCGCAATATCAGCTCACTGCAACCTCTGCCTCCCGGGTTCAAGCAGTTCTCCTGCCTCAGCCTCCCAAGTAGCTAGGATTATAGGCACCTGCCACCTTGCCCGTCTAATTTTTGTATTTTAGTAGAGACGGGGTTTTAACATGTTGGCCAGGCTGATCTTGAACTCCTGACCTTGTGATCCACCCACCTCAGCCTCCCAAAGTGCTGGGATTACAGGCGTGAGTCTCTTTACCCGGCCAAGATACTATGTTTCAAATTGCATATTCTGTGTTTGGCTGTTTAAAGCTATCCCTTTGGAGGAAAGGTTATCTGAGCAGCAAGTTTGATTTATTAGATTTTTATCAGTAAATTTGGAATCATGACTAAAAGTATATTCCTATCATACAGTTAGATTAGAAAACTACATAGGATACATGTAGAGTGAACATCTTAAATACATGCCCACGTTGATTGCAAAACACACCTTGATTTCACAAACATTAAAATATCATTTCTAAACAGATAGATGTACATTTAAATCAGTAAATGGACCTAGTAATCAAGGTAGTTTTTAATAACAGCAGCTTCTTGAGGTTTAGCAGCATATTTTAATACTAACTGATAAAATTGGTAAACCTTGTTAGTGAGCATCTAATCTGTATTAAACTGTTATTTCCCTTTTTAGATTCAGAGATAGGGTTCACACAAATATCTTTCACACATTATTAGGTTTAAAGAAGATAAATTTCTTAAATATGATATTTGGTATATTTGTGGGTCTGTAATTTTTTTAAAAAATTTAATGCTACATTTAATTTGTAAGTCCCTCCATTGACTCTACCAGAGAAGATTCTTCAAGCTTAGTTGCTGAACTTCAAGAAAAGCTTCAGGAAGAAAAAGCTAAGTTTCTAGAACAACTTGAAGAGCAAGAAAAAAGAAAGAATGAAGAAATGCAAAATGTTCGAACATCTTTGATTGCGGAACAACAGGTGCGTACCTCTTTTCCCATTTATTTGAGAACTAGAGGTAGACATAAATATACTTTCTTTATGTAGCTGAGGGTTTCTATATCTTAAATGTGATTTTCCTTACATTGATCCTGTTAATAAATTTTCTCATGACAAAAGCATGTATTTTTAAGAATTTATTTTTTAGTTTACACATCTGGTAAAGGGTATTTTTCATGTTAATATGTCACATGACAATATCAGGTGCTTCAAAATGAAATAGTATTAGATTAGAAGTGAGGAAATGTGAATCCTGTTTCCTGGTTTCTTTACCACCTATATGATCTTGGGTAGATCATTTAACATCTTTAGAACTAAGATTAGTTTTCTATGAAATGATTTTTTTTGTTTAAAAAAATGATTTTTATTTTTTTCTCTAAGCTTTAAATTCTCTAAATTCTGTCTTCCTAAATTACATTCAGATCAACAGAAATATCTCACACTTTGTGTAATTCTTATCATTCTGATAGGCTGGTGGTAGATTCAGATGGAATGTTGTTGAATTTTACTAATGTACTTTGTTGTTGGTCAATAGTAAGAGGTAGTGCTGTGAAGTATGTTGGGGCTAGATCAAGGACCAGATGCCTTGCTAAAGAACTTGTAGTTTACCTAAAGTACTGGACAACAACTAAATGCAATGGCATAATTAGAATTCTGCTTAATGAAGATCACCCACTGGAACATGGAGAAAGATTGGAGGACTGCAAAGCAGTCAGCTGGAAGAGCAACTGGGTAGCCACTGCTAGAATTCAGGCCAGGGATAATATTGCATTTTGAGGGATACATTTCTGAAACTGCATTTTATGGTTGTTGTACACATGTAATACTATGTGGTATTTTTCCTTTTCCTAAAGTGTTGCGATTAATTAGTGTCTTTGTAGAATTTGAAAAAATGTAAATCAGAGAATGGAAAGAAAAGAAAGTGTAGTTCAAACCTCATAACAATTTTAGATTTTTAAGGCCTTGGGAAAGAGTCTAGGAAAAGGGAATAAGAAAGAGCAGCCAGAAGAGAAGTGTGTGACTTAGGGGAAGCCAAGGAAAGTTTAAGTGTTCAGGAAGGAGGAGTAGCCAAGTTTTAAATCAGAATTAACAATGAAGAGGTCATTAGTGACGTCTCTCTCTTTAAGAATCTGGATTTATAGATTCTTCTGTATGATTCATTCTGCGTATTGGTCTCTTTATCTCTGTTGTATTGCATTGTCTCTCTGTGTGCTCTTTTATAAGCACGTACACTTTAGATTTCTAAAATTAAGGAATTAACTGATTGAAACCAAAACTATAGTATTGACAGCTGTCTAATTTAGTTCTTCATGTTTTAATTTCTGTTTTAATGTTTATAAAATTAGAGCGAGATAGATGACTTCTGAGGTACCTTCCAATTTTTCATGGTGTTTATGTTAAGTTGTAGTTATTTAAAGTGATTTGTACCTAGCTCTAAGTCTCCCTATTGCTGGCATTGTTAGCATTATTCATTCATCCAAGGACCATACAGCTCTTAAAATTTTGGAATTAGAAATGCTGGGCAGATGAGAAGAGTCAATTTAGATCATTGTATCATTTATCTATTGCTTTTACATTTCAAGAAGCTATTAATGAAATCTTGTAAGTAAAATTGTTTTTTCTCTTTTTTTGGCTCTTAGAGACAGGGTCTCACTCTGTCATTCAGGTTGGAATTCAGTGGTGCAATTGTGGCTGACTGTAACCTGGATCTCCTGGGCCGAAACAGTCCTCCCACCTTAGCCTCCTAAATAGCTGGCACTACAGGCATGCACCACCATGCCCAGCTAATCTAAATTTTTTGTAGACACTCGATCTTGCTATGTTGCTCAGACTGGTCTCAAACTCTTGGGCTCAAGCAGTCCTCCCACCTTGGTCTCCCAAAGTGCTGAGATTATAGACATGAGCCACCAAGTCTGGCCTAAGCAAAAATTTTTAAACAAATTCATTCATCTTTATTAAAGAAACTGTGCAGTTAAAATTGCCAGATTGTCTCATGAGATCGATGCAGGCAATCAGATATATCAGCTTCATATTAAGAGTTTATAGAAGTGGGGGAGTAACAAGTCTAGCCAATATAAATCAGCATTCCAGTGACCATTGCAGGTATCCAAATAACAGAAATAAGGAAGATGGAGTCATGTCTAAAATGTTACTTTGGTGATCAAATGCTAAAGACAAAAGGAAGGTTTCAGAGGCAGGATGATTATTCCAGGAAAAAAATTAAATGTCTGACAGCACTCTTAAGTTACTGATTCTTCTGATTCTTCAAAATTTCAAAATCTCTGACAGTAAATATATGGACTATAATAAGAAAATAGAATTTGCTTTAATATACTTAAATTGGAACCAAGTATCTTTGCCACAGTATGTTGCATTTCATTTTAAAAACATTCATGATCATACTCTATCATCTCCATATACAAACCCACCACAGAAAAGAATATTTTTAAGTTTATTTTCTAAGTCCTAGCTGCTGAGTACATGCAGATAAATTTAAATAATTATTATTCTCTTGTTCCAGACCAATTTTAACACTGTTTTAACAAGAGAGAAAATGAGAAAAGAAAACATAATAAATGATCTTAGTGATAAATTGAAAAGTACAATGCAGCAACAAGAACGGGATAAAGGTTTGTACTATTTTGTAATGCTTTTTAATTGAAAAAATATATTCATGCCAAATCGTGTTTTTCATTACACAATACTTTTTTCATGTTGGGGGTCTTTCAGATTTGATAGAGTCACTTTCTGAAGATCGAGCTCGTTTGCTTGAGGAAAAGAAAAAGCTTGAAGAAGAAGTCAGTAAGTTGCGTAGTAGCAGTTTTGTTCCTTCACCATATGTAGCTGCAGCCCCAGAACTTTATGGAGCTTGTGCAGCTGAACTCCCAGGTGAATCAGATAGATCCGCTCTGGAAACAGCAGATGAAGGAAGAGTGGATTCAGCAATGGAGACAAGCATGATGTCTGTACAGTAAGTATGGCTGTTTTCAACTGTTCTTTAAGACTGTTAAAGCACTAGTGAAATTCCATAAGTTATAAAGCTCTGAAGAGAGAAAATATTTTTAGCATTACTGGTTGTCCACAGCCTATATATCTGAAAGTTGTGCTGTTTTAATTCCTTAAACTGAAAATGTGAGAAAACATTACTGAGTGAGTTATTTTGGGATACTTTTATATTATACATAATACGTGCACCAGAATTATCCTATACTGCCAAGATAAAGATCATGGCAGTAGTGTTGAGCCATTCTTATTTACAAGGAATGTTGACATTTTGGGATCCATTACCTATAAAGGGATTATTGTAGTAACGAATATATTCATTTTGATGAGGAAAGGCAGGGCAGTTTTATTATTTGTTTACTCATATATAGCAAATGTTTACTGAATTACATTGAAATCTTGGCAGAGCTTACTGGAACTTAGAACTTTCTTCAACAGTTCTTCATTGAATATAGTGAAAGGCTACTAAAATTGTGCTTACAATTAATATCTGTGGGAGAGGCAGAACTGGGAGGAGAAAGTGCTCCTTTCCAAAGGACCTTGCAAGTAGAGTTTGCATTTCCAGTTGCACCTCTGGGATTTCAGATATGAGAACTGAGATTCCAAGGGCAGAAGTCCAGATCATTATGCCACACAATTATGCCCAGTGGCAAAAATAAAATAGAGCTTCACCCCCATGTGAGATAGAAGAGTAGAGCAAAGTAATTCGAACAAGTGATTACCAAAATATATCATAGAGTATCAATATAGTCTCCTTGCTCAAACAGATCCAGTTTCAAGTCCTGAGTCTGACACCTGCTTGGGAATTTGAGCAAGTTATCTATCTTCCCTTATTTTTTCCATCTACAAGATAACAGTTATGATACACCAGCAGGGTTGCTTTGGTCATTAAATTTAATAAGCCCCCGTGAGAAGGTCTAGTACACAGTAAGAAACCAGTAAGTACAATGTCCTTCATACCCCACCCCCTGCCCATTAAGAGGAAAGCAGTGAGTTGCATCTTCATCTAAGCCCATTATCTGCATGACCTTAGAGAAACTTCAGCAGGGGAGTTTTTGGGTTTTTATTTTTTTTTTTTAATAAAATTATTTAGGTTTCTGTCTTTCTGGTTCAAAGGAAAGTAATAGAAATTGGTTACCTTTAGACTTGAAAGGATATAAGGCTTAAGAATGTATATTAAAAATAAAATAGAACAAAAAAATGTAATTCAAAAACCAACATATAAACAAATCAAGAAAACATGGTTATTTAGAAAACCTAAATGACAGAAATATTTCCAGACACGTGTGAAAAAAAGTGAACCACCTTATTAAAACCTCTCAGAAAAAAATACACCCAACTGCATTCTACCTATGAGAGGTACCTAGAGCCAAATGATATAGAAAGTTTACTATAATGTGATTCAGAAAGATACAGAAGGAAAAAATATAAAAGCAATTCAAAGCAAAAGGCTTTAAAAAGCTAGCGGAATTTAGGCTTTTTGATTAACATATAAATTATACATATTTATGGTTTACATGGTGATGTAGTTACATGTATACATTGTATAATCAAATCAGAGTAAATAACACATCACCTCAAACATTTATTATTTCTTTATGGTGAGAACATTCAAAATGTTCTCTTCTACCTGTTTTGAGATATACTACAGTACATTATTGGACACCAAAACTTACTCTCTCTGTCTTTCTGTGGCTTTATACCTGTTAACCAGCCTCTCCTCATCTCCTGTCCTCTGTACTCTCCCAGCCTTTGGTAACCACTCTCTACTTCCATGGATCAACTTTTTAAGATTCTGCATATGAGTGAGATCATATGTAGGTTTTGTTATAAATATGAAAACTGAGTTATTCAGAACTAAAGTAACAAAAACTGAGAGATATAATCAAAGTGTGGTACTCTGAGAGAACTGTATAGCCTCAAGTACCTTTAGTTTTTAAATGAATTAATAGAAGTAGATGAGCCACAATAAAATAAATTTGTTTAGTAGATACTGAAATAAATATAAGGTACAAATAAATGTGTATAATGAAAAGAGGGACAGAACCTCAGGTATAGTTTTAAAAATCACAGAGAACAAGATATAAGTTAATCTCACCTGTGAATTATAAATACAAGGAATCTTAAAGACAGTTTTAGCTGATCAAATGCCATGTGGTTTTATGATGATACAGTCATCATGACCCAGTGGATTACTTCAGGAATGCCAGAGGAGTCACTATAGTAAAATATGTTACCATATTACTCGATTATTTGAGAAGGTTTATAGAATCATCTCAGTAGTAGCTGAAATGACAGTTGATACAATGCAGTGCCCATTTATTTAATAGTTTGACCAAAAAAATCCTTAGCAGACTAGGAGTAGATGAGAACTTCCTGTTTATTTGCAAGTATATTTGAGAGGCATAGCAAGCATTGTATTTCATATTGAAACATTTAGAAGTATTTTCCATAAATTGAGGAAGAACATAAGAATGCCAGCTGTTACCATTGCTATTCAGCAAGACAAATAAAATTTGGAAACACTTAACTGTCGTCATTTTCAGACAATATCCTTTACAAACCACAAAGACCTAAAGAAATATTAGAATTAAAGGGTACATCAGTGTAGGTCATAGATATATCCAAAGAGGAGTACTTTGCATATTTACCAGCAAAAGCTGATTTGAATATGTATAAAAGATCCCAATAAAAATTTTAAGAAATAATTTGTAATAAATTTAACAAAAATATACAAGACTTTGTGGAGAAAACTAAAACTTTATGAATGGCCTGAAAGCTATATGTGGAAAGATGGATGGAAATGAAGTATTATGAAGATAGCCTTTTCCTCCTCAGATGTATTCAGTGCTTTAATCTGTTATTCAACTAAAATTCTAATATGTTAGGTAAAAAGTGATGTTTCATGCTAAAATTTATATTTAAAAAATATATAAAAATAATTGATAGTATTTCTGAATAAAGATCAGAGAGTAGAGATTTGTCCTGCTATGTGTTAAGATATAGTCTTAAACTAGATAGATAATATTTAATTCAGTACATTATTGGTATAGCCACAGACAAATAGATTTATAGAATTAGTAATCTTGAAACAAACCAATGGGTATATGTGGAAATGTACATGTGACATTTTAAATCAGTTTGATAAAGGATGGACTCCTCAGAATGGGACATTAGAGTCATTGGTTACCTATTGTTGGGAGATGGCCCATATTTTACATTGTATATAAAAACAAATGATAGATGTAGTAAAGACTGAATTTGTTTTGAACTTACAGAGTTTCTTAAAATAAAAGACTACTCTGAAATCAGAGTAGGAGAGCACTTGGAAAATAATATTATGTTGAAATTTAAAACCTTAGTACAACAGAAAACACTATAAATAGCAGAAGCCTGGTGGTTAATATTTTTAATAAAAAAGATAAAATATAAAAACTTCTAAATAATTAATGTCATTTTTTTGAGACAGTTTCACTCTTGTTGACCAGGCCGGAGTGCAATGTTGCAATCTTGGCTCACCCCACCTTTGTCTCCCAGGTTCAAGCAATTCTCCTGCCTCAACCCAGGTAGCTGGGATTACAGGCATGTGCCACAATGCCCAGCTAATTTTGTGTTTTTAGTAGAGACGAGGTTTCTCCATGTTGGTCAGGCTGGTCTTGAATTCCTGACCTAGGTGATCCACCCACCTCAGCCTTCCAAAGTGCTGAGATTACAGGCATTAGCCACCCTGCCCAGCCAATGCCAATTTCTTTTATAGTCTCTTTTAAAAAATAGGAGAGAACTCTTCCCAACTTATCCTGTGAGGCCAATATTATATACTAATACCAAATCAGACAAATATATCACAAGAAAAAAATACATGTTTTATAACTATTTATACAAATATTCTCAAGAAAATATTAATAGATCCAGTCTGGCAGAATACAAAAGGAATTTCAGTTGGCTTTATTTCAGAAATGCCAGGTTGGTTTAACATCTAAAATCAATTTATGTAATATACTGAATTAGTAGAATGAAAGGACAAGAAAACACATGATTATCAATAGATGAAGAAAAAGCATTTGACCAAACCCAACAAGGCTTTCATCATAAAAACACTCAACAAACTAGGAACTGACTTCCTCAACCTGTCAGAAGACATCTGTGAGAACCCACAATTAACACCATATTCAGTGGTGTAAGACTGAATGCTTTTCCCCTAAAATCAAGATGAAGATGGTCTGCTTTTGCCACTGCTACTCAGCATTATACTTGGAAGTTCTATCAAGGGCACTTAGGCAAGAAAAAGAAATTAAAGGCATTGGCCGGGCGCAGTGGCTCATGCCTGTAATCCCAATACTTTGGGAGGCCGAGGCGGGTAGATCACTTGAGGTCAGGAGTTCAAGACCAGCCAAGCCAACATAGTGAAACCCCATCTCTACTAAAAATGCAAAAATTAGTTGGACATGGTGTTGGCTACCTGTAATCTCAGCTACTTGGGAGGCTGAGGCAGGAGAATCACTTGAACCCAGAGGCAGAGGTTGCAGTGAGCCGAGATTGCACCACTGCACTCCATCCTCAGTGACAGAACAAGACTCTGTCTCAAAAAAAAAAGAAAAAAGAAAGAAATGCATCTAGGTTGGTAAGGAAGAAATAAAACACTCTATTTGCATATGTAGCCTGATCTATTATTTAGCAAATCCTAAGGATTCCTCTAAAAAACTATTGTAAGTAATAAATTAGTTCAATAATGTTGCAGGATATAGGCTCAATGTGCAAAAATTAATTGGAGCTGGCTGTGGTGGTGCACACCTGTAGTCCCAGCTACTCAGGAGGCTGAGGCAGCAGGATCCCTTGAGCCTAGGAGTTTGTGAACAGGGACAACAAAACAAGACCCTCTGTCTTAAAAAAAAAAAAAAAGAAAAGTCATTCTTTTACTCATCCAAAAATGAGATTTAAAAGACAGTTTCTTTTATGATGGCATCAAAAAGATAAAAATACTTAGGAAATAGATTTAACATAAGAAGTTCAACACTTGTACAAATTACAAAACTTTGTTTGAAAAAATTAAAGATAGAAAAGCATCCTGTGTTTGCTAACTGGAAGACTTAATCTCCTTAAGATGGCAGCCCTCCCTAAATTTATCTTCCAGTGGTAATTCTTACCATAATCTGAACTGTGATTTTTGCAGAAAAGGCCAGGCTGATCCTAAAATTCATACGGAATTGCAAGAGTCCCAAAATAGCCAAAGCAATCTTGAAAAATAACAAAGTCTCACACTGTTTGACTTTCAAAATTTGTAAGCGAGGGTAATAAGACACTGTATTGCTAGTCTGACATATGTATCAATGGAATAGAATTGAGAGTCCAAAATAAACCATTGTATTCATAGTGAGTTGGACGCTTGCATTATGGTCAAGGGTGCTGAGACAGTTCCATGAAGGAAATCCAGCAGATGGTGTAGGGTTAGCATAGCTGGATATCCTGATGCAAAAAGATGAAGTTGGACCCTTTCCTCACATATGTACAGGTTGACTTAAAATAGACCATAGATTTAAGTGTAAAAGCTAAAATTATAAAACTCTTATAGAAGTCAATCTTTATGATTTTATATTAGGCAAAGCCTCTTCCTAAAGAATTAACATGTTGAAGAAGACAGAATAACTGCCTTGCATCAAGTTGCTTAAAATATAATTGGGGGATTATGCCTGTAGATGAATTTTAAAACCTAAATAATATTTGTTTTTCTCTTTTCTAATTTAATAGCATTTTTTTTCTAATTAGTTTTTGGGTGTTTTAGTGTAATGGGCAAATTCACACCTGGCATAGTAACTAGTGAGTTCATAGCATCCACTTAGTAAATCTACTGAAGTCTTTAGCTGCTCAAGAACTACAACTTTTATCAGTAACGTGGATTCATTCACGTAAAGGGAAAAGAGTGGTTCTTAATTCCTGAGAAAAATAAGAAATTTAAAGATATCTCTAGATAAATGCATACACAGAATTTTACTTATTATTTCAAAAGGTTTATAGATCTACGTCTGCTATGGAGAATATGCAACATTGAAATTACATGCTAACTGAAATAAGCCACCTTTGAAAATTTATGAAAACCCTTAAATTATTAAAGTGACCTGTATTAATATTTAAATTTCTAAAATCTTATTGAAGATTGTAAAGTTTAGAATTTCGAAAGACTGAAACTAAATTATTCTTTTACTTTTAGAGAAAATATTCATATGTTGTCTGAAGAAAAACAGCGGATAATGCTGTTAGAACGAGTAAGTAAATTCTCTTCTCGAAGTACCGTGTTTAATATATTCACTTTTAGATACATTTAAAGAAACTTCATTCTGGAAACATACAATAAGACTATTTGTGCTTATAAATTAAATCTTTGTATGATTAACTTTGTGGTCATTGTTTTGGGAAGTCTTGTCATTTTATGATCTTAGTAGCTAAACAGTTGGCAGTATTTCAGCCCCTCCCATTTTTTTGTAATTTCCCAATGAATGAAGTCTGTATGAGAGGAAAAAGTTGGTAGTTTTCATTAAATCAATATGTAAAGTAATAATTTTATCTAATAGTTAAGAATTCAGCAAAGTGACATAACTAGTAGTTTTAAACATCTTATTTCAAAAAGTATTAAATACTTTTTAGAAATGTCAAAAACAAAAATAAGTAATGAAGGGAGTTTTTAATAAAGATTAATTGAAACGGACAAGAAATTGACAATAAAGGGGTTCCTGTTATTAAGGATACTGTAAGATCGATTGGTACACATTTGGCAGATCATTATTCATAGATTACTTTTCATTCTTTAGGCCTATAAGATTTTCAACAATGTCATTTTTTTCTTTACAAGCATAGTTGTCTGATAAAAATCCAAATTCAGAATTGTGCAACTGTATTTGAATATAGCATGTGTTCTGTTATTAAAGGGTTATGTGATTTCCTACCTCAGAATAACCTGCAGATGCCAGATACATTCTCTTAGGCATGACTTAGTTAACAAAGTCTCTAAGGATAGACCTCAGATTTTGCTACATATTTATATATTCCACAGGTGTTTCTAATGCATATTAATGTTTGACAGCCCTTGGTAAATGTATCTAAAATTGCTCTGGTTCTCATTTAAGCCAGTAGATAATGAAAACAGTTGGAAAGAATTCATAGAAAATAATATGCCTATCAACTTTTCATACCAGAACTGAACATTTTTGTATAATGATAAGAACTTTTTGACAATCATTGTTTAGATTTATTTGAGTAGGTAGAAGGATAAACCATAGGTCTCTCTTTCCACCTGCAGACATTGCAACTGAAGGAAGAAGAAAATAAACGGTTAAATCAAAGACTGGTAAGATTTTTCTTCTTGGTAAATTTGTCTCAATATTTTTAAATGATGTGCATTATATTTCATTATGAAGATACTCCATCAGAGGATGTATGCTGGTGACTGATTTATCTATAGTAGGTTTGTTGATCTGTGTTGGTCATTGAATCCTATTGATTTTCAGAATGCTGAAGTCAGGCCAGAGATACCACCTGACTGTAGAGTGGGACTTTTTTCTTTGTGTGAAATTAAGTAATGTCTTGCTGAGACTTAAGACTATAGATCTGACCAGTTAAAGCACCTAAGATTCTTTTTAAAAGAATCATGAAAATGGGTTTTTTGAGCTATGCTTCATAAGCATTTTGAAGATTAATATAATTACTCACAAGTGCATAGTTTCAATACGTTATATCTTTTCATGAATTTTTTTTTTTTTTAAGACAGAGTCTTGCTTGCTCTGTTGCTTAGGCTGGAGTGATCTCGGCTCTCTGCAACCTCTGCCTCCCAAGTTCAAGCGATTGCTGTGCCTTAGCCTCCTAAGTAGCTGGAATTACAAGTGTGCACCGTCACGCCTGGCTAATTTTTGCATAATTAGTGAAGACAGGATTTCGCCATGTTGGACAGGCTGGTCTCAAACCCCTGGCCTCAAGTGATCTGCCCACCTTGGACTTCCAAAGTGCTGGGATTTACAAGCATGAGCCACTGCGCCACCAGCCCTTTTCATGGATCTTATTTTTAAGTGAAAGTGCCTGAAAGGCAGGAGATCCCATATGATACTATAAATTGCCCTGGTTTTTGTTTTGTTTTGTTTTTAATATTTAAAAAATCAAGACAAGGTCTCTGTGTCGCCCAGGCAGAGAGGGTGGTGTGATCTTGGCTCACTGCAGCCTCAATCTCCTCGGCTCGAGCAATCCTCCTGCCTCAGCCTAGCAAGCAGCTGGCAGTACAGGCAAGCACTGCCACACCGGTTAATTTTTGTTTTGTTTTTGTGGAGACAGGTTCTCCCCATCTTGTCCAGGCTTGTCTGGAACTCCTAAGCTCAAGCGATCTGCCTGCCTCAGCCTCCCAAAGTGCTGGAATTCCAGGCAAATTGGAATTGGCTAGAATTTTGCTGCATATGGCCCAATTGTCTTGGCTTTAACCTGTGAACTTAACCAATTATTTGAACAGCCCATTTTATGCCAATTATATGTTTTAATAAAGCAATAACTTTATTTTTTCAAATTCTAATAATTACAGTTTACAAGGTAATAGGAACTGTTTAAGGCATCTGTTAAGTACTTTTGAAAGTTTTGAAATACTTTTTAGTATTTAGTTTTTTAAAAAATGAAAATACCTTGTAGTGAAACATCTCCTTTTTATACCTTAACTTGAATGGCAAAATTTATATATTTTGTAGTGATTATACTGTGAATCATTAATTTTATCACAAAGACTTAGAACAATTGCCTATTCCAGACATGACTCAACATGTGTTTTATGTAGAATCCTCAATAGAATATAAGCTCTCTTTGGCAAGGATTTTCATCAGTTTTGGACACTGCTAAATTCTTAGCATCTGGAATGGTAACTTGTATACTATAGATGCTTGGCATATGTTTATAAATTGTGAACCCAAAAGTATCTGAGACAGGTCTCAATCAATTTAGAAGTTTCTTTTGCCAAGGTTAAGGATGAGCGCATGACACAGCCTTGGGAGGTCCTGATGACATGTGCCCAAGGCGGTCAGGACACAGCTTGGTTTTCTACATTTTAGTTTGACAGGAGACATCAATCAGTATGTGTAAAATGTTCATTCTGGAAATGTGGGACAGTTCAAAGCTGGTGAGAGGGCTTCCAGGTGTAGGTAGATAAGAGATAAATGGTTGCATTCTTTTGAATCTGTGATTAGCCTTTCACTGAATACACATTTACATGTCAGAGGAGGGTAGAGGAATTGTCGCTTACGCCTTTGTCTGGCTTAGTGAAACAATATGGCCAAGAAAGCAATCAGATATGCATTTGTCTCATGTGAACAGAGGAACCAGAGGGATGGCTTTGAGTTCTGTCCGTCCTTTGCCCACAAGGAATTTCCTTATGGGCAAATTGCGAGGTCTTTGTAGCTATCTTATCTTAGGAATAAAATGGGAGGCAGGTTTGTCTGATGTAGTTCCCAGCTTGACCTCCCTTTGGCTTAGTGATTTTTGGGTCCCTAGAGTTATTTTCTTTTCACAGAATAAATTGCCTTTCAGACCCAGAGAGCATCACAGTCGCATTCAGAGATGTGTCCAAATGTAAATCACACTTTTACGTAGACTTACAGCTATATTCACATATTTTTTCTTACTTATCTTCATTTATAATATATGAAAAAGTTAAGCTTTTAAAAAATTTAAATAAAGTTGAATTATGGTCTTAAAAACGATGGTCAATCTTGCCTTCACTGGCAGGATATAGACCATTTGTCTGGATAATTTTTTGGCAGGGGACGGAGTCTCGTTCTTGTTTACTAGGCTGGAGTGCAATGGCGTGATCTCGGCTCACTGCCACCTCCATCTCCCAGGTTCAAGAGATTCACCTGCCTCAGCCTCCTGAGTAGCTGGGATTACAGGCATGCGTCACCACACCTGGCTAATTTTGTATTTTTAGTAGAGACAGGGTTTCTCCATGTTGGTCAGGCTGGTCTGAAACTCCTGACCTCAGATGATCTGCCTGCCTTGTCCTCCCAAAGTGCTGAGATGACAAACGTGAGCCACCGCGCCCGGCCTTGTCTGGATAATTTTAGTAAGCTGCTCTACAATTTTAGACCTTCCTAGTTATTATTTGTTTTTTTTCTCTTTTTAAAAACACCTATTGAGAACCCCGCATTGTACCAGATAGTGTTCAGAGGGAAATGGAGGAAATTCAGAGCATCAGAATTAGACTTAATAAACAAAAAGAAATTCTTATCTGTTTGGTTTGTGCAACCATGCATTGTGCTCACTTTACTTGGGAAAGATGTTTTTACCACTCTTTCAAGCTTCAAAGACCTTGGTTTCCAAGCCCCAGGTCTTATAAATGGATCGAAGCCCATTTGAAGAGCAGAACGGTCCACTCTGAGCTCTGGCGATAGCTTTTCAGCTAGCCAGTACCATTTCATTGTGCTCATGATCAGGAGAGGAAATGGTTGGAAATGGTTGGCTGTTGCATCTTTTATTGTTTCGTGATTGTTCACAATAGTTTTTTAAACTGAGACATCTCAGGAGTTGCCTTGAAAATGAGACAGGAGGTTTGTTCGCAGCCTTCAGAACTTTATGCTCCTACCCCAGTTTAACCAGAGTAGGATTGGTTGCCAGGCATGGTGTCAGAACACTGGCATCGCAAATGATTGACTCTGGGTTGTTAAGAAGTATTTACTAACAACAGTATAGGTTTGAAAAAGGAAAGCAGAAAGTGTGAACTCTGCAGAAGAGTGCAGTGGGGCACCTCAGCAAGAGAGGACTGAGAGAGCCACGGTGAATTTTCCTTACGAGCATATATGGACCTTAAGGTGCGAGCTTAAGGGTGGTTTGGACCAATATTGGCCATGTAGGTCATGATAAATGATTACATTTGTAGGCATTTTGGTGTCTCAGTGTCAGCAAAGGTTGCTCAGTGAGTTTTGGCATGCATACATGCCGGAGATGTGTAGAAATTCTAGTTACTTACAACATTTTTGAAAGAGACCTGGAACCAGATGCTAGGAAAGTTTAATTACTTCTAAATTCCTCAGGTAGAGCTTTGCCTCCAGATGGCCTGTTTGATGGTCACCAGGTGGTCTTTGCTTGCTGCATGCTTCTAACCTCTGCCTCCCAGGCTCAAGTGAACCTCCCACCTTAACCTTCCGAGTTGCTGGAACACAGACACTTGCCATTATGCCTAGCTAATTTTTTGTGTTTTTCCCTCCCCTCCCTCTCCCCTGCCCCTCCTCGCCCCTTCCCCTCCCCCACGCCCTGTGTCCCCTCCCCTCCCCTTCCCCACGGAGTTTCACTCTTATACCCAAGGTTGGAAGGCAATGACTCAATCTTGGCTAACTGCAGCCTCTGCCTCCCGGGTTCAAGGGATTCTCTTGCCTAAGCCTCCCTACTAGCTGAGATTATAGGCGCCCGCCACCACACCCAGCTAATTTTTTTGTATTTTTAGTAGAGATGGAGTTTCACTGTGTTGGCCAGGCTGGTGTCGAACTCCTGACCTCAGGCAATCCACCCACTTCAGCCTCCCAAACTGCTGGGATTACAGGTGTGAGCCATCGTGCCTGGCTAATTTTTTGTGTTTTTTATAGAGACAGGGGATCACTGTTTTGCCCAGGCTGGAGATTTTAAATCTTTTCGGTTTTTCGTCGTTGTTGTTATTTCAAAAGGAAAGATTTTGAAACTAATGCGCCAGGATTTTCAAAGTCTTCTTGAAAAATTTGGGTTTTTTTCTGTTTTATTTTTAACATCAAATATGTAATATATGATTCTAAAATCAATTTTTAATCCAATCAAATTGACTAATTGTTGAAGTAAAGGAATTATTAATGAATATAAGAATATATTAGTTTGGGCTCTTTAAAGCTGGGACACAGGCTTTAATGTGTGTAACAGTGAGTGAAATTTTTGCAGTATGAATTACATGTGGTATTCAAATTGTGTAAGTTCATAAACTTTTTGTTTTTTTAGATGTCTCAGAGCATGTCTTCAGTATCTTCAAGACATTCTGAAAAGATAGCTATTAGAGAGTAAGTATTTTAGTTTTGTGAGTATTTTTCTGTGAAAAAAATTCACTGAATGGAATTGTTAATGAAAATGTATTTCAGTGACAGTGATCCTTCAGGTTCAGGTTCATTGAGCTGAGGGTTTTGTATTCAGTAGTAGTAAAAGTTGTTTTTTGGAAAGCAGGATTTTTCTAAATTGTTATTCTGGACACATTTAGATTGCCAAAACATTCCTTTTATACATTATGATTCACATAAATATCCTTGAAGCCTTTTCCTCCAGTTAACTTTTCAGTGTGTGCTACCTCTTTTTAATCCCATTTATCTCCTTAGTCTTGTTCATCTATATTGGGGAGTCTTGATTTGTATTTAAGTTGCAGTATTTCCTCATTTTTCATTTTTAGATTTTATTTTATTGATATGCTGCAAATTCATAATAAACTATGAAATTGTCAACAAAGAGTCAAACTCTGTAAAATATTTGAAGAGCTTTATTCTGAGCCAAATATGAGTGACCATGGCCTATGACACAGCCCTCAGGACCCCCTGAGAACATGTGCGCAAGGTGGTCGGGGGTTTTATACATTTTCAGGAGACATGAGACATCAATCAAATACATTGTAGATACACGTTGGTTTGGTCCAGAAAGGCAGAACAAGTGAAAGGTGGGAGGGCAGCTTCCAGGATATAAGTGGATTTAAAAGTTTTCTGACTGGCAGTTGGTTGGAAGAGTTATCAAAAGAAAGGAGTGTCTAGGTTAAGGTAAGAGGTTGTGGAGACCAAAGTTATCATGAGATGAAGCCTCCAGGTAGCAGACTTGTGAGATAATTGTTTGTAAATATTTCTTATCTGTGTTAATGTTAAATTCTTGTTGGCTTTTCCTGAATTCTAAAAGGGAGGAGGACATGATGAGGCAAGTCCAACCCCTGTTTCCTGTCATAGCCTGAACCAGTCTTTCAGGTTAAATTTAGAGAGCACTGGGCTGGCCTAGAGGAGGAAGTCCATTCAGATTGTTGGTTGGGGGGGCCCTTAGAATTTTATTTTTCGTTTGCGGAATTTATCAGTTGAATGGTTTAATAATTTTCCTGCACTGTATTACCCTGTGGTTATAATTTTTCTTTAGCTTTGGTTATTTGAATGGAGCTCTGGAATAATAAAAGCGTTATTAACAATTCATGAATAGTGTTCAGCCTTTTATTCCTGACAGGACGGTTGTGAAAGTTAAAGACCTTTATTTTACTTCTTTTATTTTATTTCTAAATTTGTTGACCACATTCTTGGTCATCAGATATCTGATTCTGACTTTTCACGTCTCATTAAAATTTTGTCTTCTCTCAATGATTTGAAAGGGCTGGGTGCTATCTGTCTTTACCAGTTGTATGTCATGTCAATGGGTAGTTCATTAATAGTCTTTCAAAGACTAGAGAGAGATGAGCTCCAAAAAACCTGCCTCATAGAGGCCCCATCTCTTCATTTTAAGTTATTAGCTTTTGGTGTTTAGGCAAAACAATGTCTGCCACGTGGTTGTTAGGTAGTCAGTAAGTGTTTGTAGCATAACTGCATAAATGAAAGACTTTAAAAGTTTCCCCAGCTGATTTTGATGATTTATTAGGTATAGGATCTACCAACTTAAATGATCTTGACAACTGAAAAATACGAGATTGATTTTCAAGGCCTGTTGATGTTTTGAACAACAGTTCTAAAAAAGGCTATAAAAGAGACAAACACCACTTAAACATGCGATTGGTTGTACCTACTCTCTTTTTCTGTCTTCTTTTGGGCTTGTACCCCAAAATAGTAATATCTGTCAATTTGTTTAGACCTAATTAAGCATCTTACATGTGGACCTAGCTCAATTGCTTTTTCTTTTAATTGAACAGCACTACACTTGGAGACAAGATCTAATTTTTCTTTGACACCTGTGACTGTAAATGAGATGTCCCTCTGAATTTTTGGTGTGAAATGAAAGATGAGGAGAAAAAGATCTTTCTATGACTGGATAAACTATAATGGGTGCTTTTTCTGCCTTTCATCCAGTTTCTTAACATTAGATAATGGAAACTTTATTAAGGAAAATTTTGGTCTTTGACAGCCCCTGACATCATCCTTTGAACATCTGTACATGACCAGCAGTCCCATTAGGAGCTGGGCAGAATGTAAAAAGAGTATCATGTAAATGTGAAATTTATTATTGCATTAATATCTTAATATGTAGTTGAGCATTGTAGCTTATATACTTAAGTTTTGAATAAGAGGATTGAAAGTAACTCTCAGTCAATAAAATTGCATTTCTTTATTCAGTTTTCAGGTGGGAGATTTGGTACTCATCATCCTAGACGAACGCCATGACAATTATGTGTTATTTACTGTTAGTCCTACTTTATATTTTCTACATTCAGAGTCTCTGCCTGCCCTGGATCTCAAACCAGGTGAGGGTGGTAAGTGTCATTCCATGACTAAAATATAAACCTGGAATGGAGGAAATTACATAATAAAGATTTTTTTTTCCCTGTTTATTATATCAGAATTAAGTCACTAAGAGTGAACCCTGTTTAATCTGTTTTTTATAAAACCTACGTTATCTACATTATTTTAATGAATTCCATTTATAATTCAGAATTAAGGAGTGTAGCTTATATAATGGACCAGTTGATCAGAATGTGCATTGATTCATGCATCTCATATCCTGGCGGCTGCATAATTATATTGTCAAAATTCCATGTACAGACTAGTCAAGATTAATATATGCTTATTTCTTTATATAAAAGCATTACCATTTTTTGGCAAAAAAAAAAAGTTTTTTTGAATTATAAAATGTCTAGTCTATCCTATATCATCCTGTGTTCCTACCTTGTTTTTCATTATACTGTTCTTTACCTTTATTTTTTAAAAACGGAAATAAGTTTTGTTAAAATATACTAAGGAACAAAGTCTATTTGATTTTTAAAATACTCAAAAGAACAGAATTATTTTTAACAGTAAAGCAAGTCCATTTAGATTGATGTTCTTAATCTAGTTGGATTGACATGCAAGCAAAGTGAAATATCTTTTTTTTTTTTTGAGATGGAGTCTTGCTTTGTTGCCCAGGCTGGAGTGCAGTGGCATGATCCCGGCTCACTGCAGCATCTGCCTCCCAGGTTCAAGCAATTCTCCTTCCTCAGCTTCCCGAGTAGCTGGAAATACAGGCGTGCACTCAGCTAATTTTTGTATTTTTAGTAGAGAAGGAATTTCACCATGTTGGCCAGACTGGTCTGAACTCCTGACCTAGTGATCCCCCCACCTCAGCCTCCCCAAGTGCTGGGATTACAGGCGCAAGCCACTGCACCCAGCCTATTTTTTCTTTAAGACAAGTTCTTGCTCTGTCACCCAGGCAGGAGTGCAGTGGCACTGTCATTGCTCACTGCAGCCTCAAACTCCTGGGCTCAAGAGAACCTCCTGCCTCAGCCTCCTGAGCAGCTGAGACTAAGGACTATAGATGTGTATCACCACTATACCCAGTTTTTTTGTTTTGTATTGTTTTGTTTTGTAGAGAAAGGATCTTGCTTTGTTGACCAGGCTGGCAAATTCCTATTGTTGAACTAGGCCACTTTGCTATGACAACTCCATCATGGCTGTTTGTGGTGGGCTGTTTAGAGTGTCCATGGTTGGAGTAATCATGTAACCATGAAAAATGAGAAGATAGCTTACATCTTACTGTTTTTACTTAATACTTTTTACCTTGAAAATCACAACCCTGACTTTTCTTTTGTCTTCTGTGGGGTTTTTTGTTTTTTACTTGTTTAAACTTTTTATTTGAAAATGATCTTTAAACTTACAAAACGTTGCAAAGATGAATATAGTACAAAGAAAACCCATATTCCTTTACCCAGAATTACCTGTTAACATTTTACCCCACTTGCAATATCTCTTTGTATATGTATCTAATATATAAATATACACAAATGTGTGAACACTTTTTTTCCCCCAGAACCATATGATGATAAGTTACATCATACCCCATTACCTTTCAGTATTTCCATGTTCATTTTCTAAGAGTTCAGTGTTTAAACCTGGGAAACATTTAAAAACTCTTTTTGAAAATGCACATTGCCATTTTAAAGGCTTTCACAAGTACTGCAGAAAAGAATTTATTAACAGTCTTACTTAACCATGAATAACCCCCCCTTCCTTTTTTCCTTTGAGGAATACCAGTTGGGGTCATGTACCCCTGTATTTTTGCCTTAGGAGAGTGTGGATTACCAGAGTGTTTTTATTGATAGTGGAGTTTATTACTCTTCCAGCATCATACAAACATTTAGTTTTAGATGATTCTTTTTGGGTGTTAGTAATTGACTGTGAAGTGCTAGTTTGCTCTTCAGATTATTCTCCACATCCTGTTGTTCAGGAGCTTTTATCTTTCTGTCATGTGATCATATTCTTAGGCTTATTTCTGATTATTTATTTGGGATATCTCTCATGTATATCTTTCCAAATTATTTTTATGGAATAAAAATCCATATGCCTTCTTTCAAAGGCTTTAGCCTAAGCAAAATACAGGCAGTTCCCAGCTTATGGTAGTTCTACTTAAGATTTTTTGACTTTACCATGGTGCAAAAGTGTCATAGAAACCCTGCTTTCAGTATCCATACAACCATTCTGTTTTTCGCTTTAAGTACAGTATTCAATAAATTGCATAAGATATTCAACACTTTAAAATATGCTTTTTTGTTAGATGATTTTGCCCAACTGTAGGCTAACGTAAGTGTTCTGAGGCTAGGCTAAGCTATGGTGTATGGTAGATTAGAAGTATTAAATGCATTTTCAGCTTAGATATTTTCAATATAGGATGGCTTCAATCTGGATATAAGCTTATCCTACGTTGAGGGGCATCTGTACTTTATTGCCTGAATACTTTTGAAGTCAACTTTAATATGACAGCTTCTTTTCTGGAATTTAAAAAGAGAATGAATACCCCTTGGCTTGTCACATTTTGGCTTTATGAAGACTAGAATTAGCCTTGTCATCTTGTCCTCTCCCACATATTTCAGCTTTCTTTCATTGACACAAGTACCACCCTTCTGGAGTTCTTAACCCTTACTTGTTATTTATTGAGTACCAACGGTATACACACTGCTCTCCCAAGCACTATGTCATGCAGATGTGAGAACTGTTTAGTTGCTGCCTTTGCAAACTTGTGTTAAAAATACTGCCCCTCAAAAATGAATATTTTGCCTTGAACCTATACATTTTTTTTGTTTGCCTAAAGAAATGGGAAAGTTCATCTTTATTAGTTCTTTCAATAGATGGCACTATTGAGTTAGCCTGGAATTCCTACATCTTTGTTCATGATTTGTACTTAGATTATTAGTGTTTCCTGAACTGTTATTTCTGTGATTTGACATATCATGTATATTTAATGAGTAACAAAAGCTATACACATGTTACTGGTTGAAAAGTAACATGAATTTAGTTTTGTAAATTGTTAAGCATTTCAGTGATTTCAGCAGTTTTTAAAGTCTTACATATTCTTCCACTCATGAGAACTTTGTTAGTCTGTTTTGATTCTAGCAGTTATGTTTCCATGACCAATTTAATCATACTTTGAAAAAGAAATTAACTGTTTAATTATATTAGCTTCAGGTGCATCTAGAAGACCCTGGGTACTTGGAAAAGTAATGGAAAAGGAATACTGTCAAGCCAAAAAGGTAAAAACTACATCATGTGATAATAAACCTAGGAATTGTAGAGAATATTTTAATACTGCTTTATATGGAAATCATTGCCAGTGCTGTTCTTGGCCTTCATGCACATTTGAGTCAGAGCTTGAATTTAATGAGAGTGAGTTTGAACCAGCAATTTATACGTATTTATGCTGTCTTTAGATGGTAGTAGTTACTGTTAACGGATAAAGAAAACTATTACAAAGTCTGTGTTCTCTGTCTGTTAGGTTACTAGTGTAACTAATTTGTGGGGGAAAAAATCCCTGCATAACTAGTGGCAAAAAGGGAATTTTATTTGTAAATACAGTTGATCTTTTATTATTTTCATACTCAACCTCCATTGAAGAAAGGTAATGTAAAGTACTTGGTGGCTTAAAAAATTGACTGACTGTGTAACAATATCAGTGCTGTAAAATCAATGAAATCATCTGAGCAAGAATGCTCAGAAGCACTATATTCTGCACTGACTCACTATAATTTGGGGCCTCAGTGTACAAAACACTAATAGAACTTGAACCATATAGTACTGAGGTTTCATTGATACTTAATGACATATGGCTCACTTTGTATTGTATTATTTAGCAGTGGCTACCAACTTTGTCTGTTAGTCACTCAATATATTCTTAGTTGGTGAGGGGTAGATCTTACATACTTTGATAAAGACTCCCCCATATCCTCCAACCCCTCAGTACTCAGCAGTGAGTAATATGATACGGTACTTGTGTGATGTGGTTTATTTTTGTTTGTTTTTGGGGAGTATGTGTGTGTGTGTGTGTGTGTGTGTGTGTGTGTGTGTGTGTGTGTGTGTGGAGAGAGAGAGAGAGAGAGAGAGGTGGTTTAATCATCGTAGTGATTCCATTTTTTCTTTCCTTCTTAGGCACAAAACAGATTTAAAGTTCCTTTGGGGACAAAGTTTTATAGAGTGAAAGCTGTATCGTGGAATAAGAAAGTATAACTTATGGACAAAATTAATACATTCTGTGACATTTTTTCTGATTTGTCCTGCAGTGCTCATTCATCACTCCACAAACAGCAGGCCATCTTTTTATGCAAAAGTCAGCGTGACAGTATACTTCATTGGTGTACATCATTTACTTTTTAACTGGCTTCACTTTAGGAGTAATAAATTTATCAAAATCCTTGACTGAATTAAAATGGTTTTTGGTTTTTGATTTTTTTTTTACCCAGACAACACTAGAAATGCGGACCAAACTAGTTCATTTTCTCAAAGGGCATACCTTGTGGATTGTGGCTTATCATAAGCCATATTAATTGCCTGTTAAATATACACTAGCTTGAACTTAGATGTTAAATGTTATTATTACCAGCATTTGTCCTTTTGTGAAATCAATATCAGAATACTTGCACTCTTTAACATATTCTTTATAAAATGTATACATTCTTCAAAACTATTTAAAGAGGAGTGGTTATTGCATGCAGATAATCATAATTTTGAGTTTGCCTCAGTAGATTACTAAAGCAAATTGTTTCATTTTTTTAAAATGCCCTTTGATGTTTCAAAAAAGGAACTATAATTTGATTGACTGATTTTAAGATCAGCTGTAAGTAATCAGCAATCTTCAAATGCACTTTCAATGGATTGGTCATCTGGGTTCTAAAGGGAAGAGTCTGTGCTATTAACCATTTCAAATGCAGACTCAAACCTTCACAACATCTTTATGACTCTTTAGAATAATATTGATGAAATCATAATTCATGGTTGAGTTTCAGAACAAAAGATATCATTGCACATTAACCATTTAGAGGTCATTTAAATAACAAAATATTGTATTGTAAAAGAACTGTACAATTTTAAAACAATAAAGATTTGAACCTGTAAATGTGTGTGCCTTTTAAAGAAGGATACATTTTTAATATATTTGAGTGATTGCTGGGAAGTGTGAAAATATTGTTATGTATCATATCAAAGAGAAACATGTTTATTACAAAAATGTTCTTTAACTATATACTATGTAACAGGGTAAAACAGTGTTATGTAGAATAGAACTGTGTAAACTAGATCTGTAGAGAAGCTGCCGTTGAGCAAAGTTATTTAAATGAGTTAGTTGAGTTGGATGAGACTTGTTTGAGGTTTGTTGCTAGAGAACAATAATAAAATAATTTTTTTCAGAAAATATTTAATTTCTTCATAAAAATAAGTTAAATATTTTTTTAAATATGTATATCTGATAGTACACAATGGAATAAACATCATAGTGTATAGAAAACTGAATTTGACGTTAATGAATAAATGAACAAATGATTTCACATGTTTCTATTTAATCCTTCCATGACACCTTTATGCAAAGAATATTAAAGCAATAACTTTATATAGAGAGAGTGATTTTGTTAAGCAGATCTGGTTAGGTCTAAATGAATCTGCCAGGTAGGCCATTTTGACCTAATTGGTACCCTTCAAATTTCATATGTGGTCATTTGCTGTGGAATTGTTGTGACACATGATACAAATCAAATCATTATCTTGTTAATACTGCTGTTGAAGATTGTTGCCTATGGTTTCCTTACATGCTGTTTTGTGTCTGTTCTTTCATTGTTCACATGTATCTTTATAAAACACAAAAAAATGAAATAATTTTCTTAGTTAAAAAGATGAAGAGAAATGAAACTTGGAAATCTAAACCCGTCAGCTGAGTTACTACCTTTGGGTAAAGGTGGTGTACCCTGAGCTCTGGCATCAGGATACCTCACTTCCAGTTTGGGATCTAACTTTAATTTTAGGTGAGTTCCATAAACTCTGAACCTCAGTTTTGAGGGATATTTTGCAGATTAAATGAGAGTTATAAGTGTAAAGTGCTTTGAACAATTTCAGGCATATGGTAAGGACTCAACGTGTTAGCTGTTATAAAGTTTTCTTTATGTAGTACAATCAAATCTGTAAGGTACTATTCGGACTTGCTTAGAAATGTACCTCCCTTTATTACATAAATGAAGATTTAAATCACATTTTACTGCAAGTAAACTTTAAGCACACATGAATTACATAGATTGATTTATTTTGGCAAAGGTGAGTGGATATACTAAGAACAGAAATAGCAAGAATCATATGAACGGTCATTTTTATTGACTTTTAAAAATTATGAAGGTACAAACACATGCACACTCTTTCAAAAAAAATAATATGCCCCAAGTTCCCTGTCATATTTCCCAATTTTGCCACCTAGAGGCAATTACTTTTACTTCTAAAGATATTTGTATATGGTGTGCCAAATTATATGACTATGCTGATTTTTTTTAATAAATCCATGTACATGTTTACTTTCTCATAGAAGATTTAGTTCTTTCATAACTTCCACGCTTCTGCCTTTCCTATATACTTTATTACTTTCTAGTTTGTGCATTAAGGCTTGCATTAATGATGACTTACTGTTCTCTGCTAAGTTGTGAACTATGATTATATTTTCTTGTACAGCCCATAAATTTTTATTTGAAGATGTTTGATTTTTTTTTCTTATTGTACTGTTATCTTCTAGTTATCATAGCTTCAGTATTTTCAGATGCAGAGGTTGCTCCATGTTTTAGCCTATCAAGCCACATTTCTCAGACCTCCATTGTGGAACTGTTAGTTCTGCTTCAAACATCTGGTTGCTCTTTAAGCTGACGATTTCATTCTAGGACTTTACTTAACATTTTTGTTAGGAATCTGCATTTCATGGACTCTCTCCTCTTTCTTACTAGAGCTTTTGATCAAGTGACTTCCTAGGAAAGAAATAGTGAAATTTTCTAAACCTCTGTAATTAGGCTCATGCTTTATAAACAGTGTCATTTTTTGCAGACATTGCCTTCTTTGTTTAGGGTATTGTTGAGAAATCTAATGCCATTCCATCTGTGCTCTTTTATAGATTATGTTTGATGATAATATCTTACAGTTCCCAAACCCAGCCTTTCTTGGTACTAGCCAGAGAACCCTTTCAACCTAGAGATGCATGTCCTGTAGCACTAAGGGAATTTTTTAGAAAATGTTAAATAATCTCCATATATTCTACTAATTAATATTTTAGTGTTTTCCGGGAGTGTGCTCACTATGTCTTTTAAGCCAGGTCATTGAATTTTGTGTTGGCAACTGTGACTTCCAAGATTGCTGATCACCTTTTCATGAATCCTGTGGATCTGTCATTTGTTTTTTTAACTCTGAAGATACAAATTAGTGTTTTTCTAATTTTCTTCTATTCTCTCGGTTGTCTTCCATGGTCTCTTTTTCTCATTTAGTCTTTATCTCATATTGGAAGTTTTCCTCAGATATCTTATGATCCTGGCTTGTCTCCTCATATTCAAGGGGAGGACATTAAACAGCTGATTATGAACTTTATTTTTAACTCCTTCCACCCTGTATCCAGAAAATAAGGAAGAATTATAGACTTATAATTTTAAATCTTTATGAAATCTCAGAAATCATCTAACCTAGTCCTTTTTGTTTCATTGTTTTATATTGAGATGAAATTCACATAAAGTTAATCATTTGAAAATGAACAATATCAATGCTTCATTTTTTATGGCTGAATATTTCACATATATGTAATGTAAGTTTATCATATGCATGTATATTATATATAATATGTGTATAATATATAATATACATGTGTGTATAATATATAATATACATGTATATAATATACATATATCCCATAATCTGTTTATTCCTTTACCTGTTAAACATTTAGATGGTTTTTACCTTTTGGCTATGGTCACTAGTGCTACTGTGAAAACACATGTACCTACACAATATGTACATGTGTTTGGGTACCTGTTTTCAGTTCTTTTGAGTATATCCAAAGAGGAGAATTGTTGGAAAATATGGTTAATTCTATGCTTACCTTTCTGAGGAACAGCCAAATTGTTTTCAGCAGTGGCTGAACCATTTTATACTCCCACCAGCAATGTATGAGGGCTCCAACTTTTTCATATGCTTGCTATCACTTCTTGTTTTCCTTTTTTTTTTTTTTTTTTTTTAAATTATGGCCGTTTTAGTGGGTGTTGCTTGCTTGCAGGTCATTTGTGTGTCTTCGTTGAAGAAATACCTATTCAAGCTCTTTGCCTCTTTTTTAGTTTGTTTTGTTTTATTATTGATTTGTAAGAGTTCTTTATATTTTCTGAATACTAAACTCACGATTTAGAAATATTTTCTCTTTTGTAGCTTGTCTTATTGAATCTCCTTTGATGCACAGAAGTTTTTAATTTTGATGAAGTTCAAGTTACCTGTTTTTTCCTTTTTTGCTGGTGCTTTTAGTGTCACAACTTAAGAATCAATTGCCAAATCCAAGGTTATAAAGATTTACTCATGTATTTTCTTCTAAGAGTTTTAGAGTATTCTCTTTTATATTTAGGTTGTTGATCCATTTTGAGTTAATTTTTGTGTATGATGTAACGTAGAGACTCAACTTTATTCTCTTGTATATGGGACTATCCAGTAATCTCAGCACCACTTGAAGAGTCTATTCTTATGTATAATATAAAGAGTGATAGGACCAGTGTTTTTATCATTGTAGCTTTGTAATAAACTTTGAAATCTTGAAGTATGAATCCAACTTCTTTTTCCCCCAAGATTGTTTTGGCTGTTAGGGGTTCCATCACATTTGACATGAATTTTAGGGTTGGTATTTTTCCGTTTTGGAAAAAAAGTCATTGGTGTTTTGATAGGGATTGCATTCAATTTGTGGCTCACATTGGGGGAATGTTGCCATCTTAATATTAAGTCTACCATCCATGAATGCAAAATATTTTTCCAGTTATTTGTGTCTAATTTTTTTCACCAAAATTAATAGTTTTTAATGTATAAGTCTTTTACCTGTGTGACCAAATTTATTCCTAGTTATTTTGTTCTTTTCAGTGCTGTTATAAATAAAACTGTTTTCTTAATTTCCTTATAGTATTCATTGCTGACGTAAAGAAACATAATTGATTTTTGTGTGTTGATCTGGTACTCTGAAACTTTGCTGAATTTATTAGGTCTACCATTTGTGTGTATGTGTGTTGTGTATTCTTTGGGATATTCAGATTAACAAATTCAGATAGTTGTACACCTTCCTTTTCAGTTTGGATGCCTTTTGTTTCTTTTTCTTGCCTTATTTTGTAGCAGGAGCGGCCACAGGAAACAGATCTCTCAGACACCAAATGTAGGAGGAAGGAGGGTTTATTCGGCCGGGAGCAAAGTGGCATAGTTGCCTAACAGCCAAGCTCCCCTAACAAAAGAAGGTTCCGTCTTTATATAGGCTTATACTTTAGATGTTACACGTGGAAGAATCTTAGGTTTATAGCTTAACATATGAAAAGGGTCTTGGCTTACACTCTCAGGAATTACATATGAAAAGGGTTTCGGTTTACAGTCTTAGGAATTACATATGAAAAGGGTCTCAGTTTACAGTCTCAGGAATTACATATGAAAAGGGTTTCGGTTTACAGTCTTAGGAATGAAAAGGGGAAGTTGATCTAAGATGCCTGTGTCTCCCTTTTCAGTTTCTCTGGCCAGAACGTCAGTACTGTGTCAAACAGAGATCAGAATGTACATCCTTATCTTGTTCCTGATCTTACAGGAAATCTTAGTCTTTCACCATAATAGTATGAGGATAGCTGTGGGTTTTTCACATATGGTCTTTTTGCTGAAGACGTTTTAAGTCTGTTGACAGTGTGTGTGTGTGTGTGTGTGTGTGTGTGTGTGTGTGTGTGTGTTTCATGAAAAAGTTGAATTTTGTCGAATGCTTTTCCTGCATAAATTGAAATGATTATGCTTTTCCTGCCTAAATTGAGATGATTATGGGATTTTTTTTTTCTTCTATCACTGTAATATGTCATTTGATTTTTGTATGTTGAATCATCCTTGCATTCTGGGAATAGATCCCACCTTTAATATGCTGCTGAACTCAGTTTGCGAGTATTTTGTACAGGACTTTTGCGTCAGGTACTGTGAGTGGAGGGACCAATTCTCTGAGGGTCCTAATCTGCCGTTTTCTGTGACATTACTACTGTTTAATCATTTTAAAAACGAACTAGGCTCAACGAGTTTAGTGACTTAACCACTGTCTCAGAATTATAATCTCATCTGGGAGTCAAGTTCATCACTTCTCACTTCTAGCATGGTGATTTTCCAGTTAGGGGAAAAAAATTGTACCTTAATTTCCTCTAGTGGTTAGAATAGTTTAACCACTGAATGTCATTACTTTAATGCATGGGCCCAAGAAAACAGAAAGGGACTAAACGGTACATTTGCTGAAAATTAATACTACAGCATTTGCCTTAGGTGCTCTGAGGTTGACTCATGCAATAGATTGCTTACCATTTTCTGTTTGTTGAAAGTTAGGGGTCTTGAGACCTTTTTCATTTTGAAATTATCTACATATGTGTTCAGCAAAGTACAATTTCCTTTAAAACTTTGGGTTTCCTATAAAACTGAAGTTCTCTAAAAGTTAAATCGTAATTTACACAGATTTCTCTCTGGTGGGCTAGTGTACTATGGAAAAACACTCAAGATTCTTACATAAGGTCTATTAGGCTTATGACTTAAACCTGAAGTTAATAGCAAAGGGCATAACGGCCCAGGCTCCATTCTATTCTTACCCTGAAACTGTCTGAGAATTTTCAGCTTGCTACAAAGACTGGATCCAACCCAGCAGAACAGTTTCTTCTCTATTTCATCTCTCTCTTCCCATGCCTTGCTATACAGAGCCAAAATAAGCCAACTGATGTTTTGAACATTTCCTGGAAACTACCTTAGCCAGAATCACGAGTTCATAGTTTTGCCAGTTGTTTTGCCACCACAAGATACAAGTTCCTAGCTTTCCAGTTTTCAGTAGCAGTTTCTTTACTGTTCCAGCTTCTGCTAGTACAATGTTGTTCACCATTCTTACAGCCTTTGCAAGGCAGTGCCATGGATTCTAAGTTTTCGTTAGGCAGCAGTCTCACTGTTGTTACTAATTTCTGTGTCAGGTGTATATTGTGTAACTGTTCATTCCTACACTTGTTGGCCTTAAATAACCATTTGCGCATGTGACTGCAGTCATGTCTGGAGATTAGTTAGGAATGCCTTGGTTCCTTTTGAGCCTCTACCAAAATGCCCGGTTCTTAAACAGTGGCAGCAGCATTCCAACAAGAGTAACAGCAAAAGAAGCTTGGAAGTCATGTCCGTTAGTCAAAGCAAGTCACAGAGCCAACCCACAGTCAAAGTATGAGAGTAGCTTGCAAGGAAATTGTGATCTTTTTAAAATCACATTTCTTTTTAAGTTAGGTCTAAAATAGGTAGTGCCCTTTAAGATTTAGATAAAAATGTATAGGTATACTTGGAGATTCCAAACTTGGTAATGTTTACTTTAAAATCTAATTTTCATAGATTAACCAATTTTACTTAGAAGTGAAAACTGGAAAGCTGTGAAAACTTACTAAAATGTCCACTAATTGATAGCTCTTATGTTAGTCATACTCTTGGGACATAAGCTGTCTTTGGCCATTTTTAAAAAATACTTTGTATACTTTACAGTCTTTATGGGTAAGATGGAAATTATTTCAAACAGTTCTTAACACAGTGGTAATGAGACTGAACAGTCAGCTTTAAGCTATTTTGGTGTACATATTTCTTAGGTGTCTCAGACTTGGAAACCAGTTAGAGCTCCACCTGTTTGTTTCATTCCTACCTTAAAGCTTAATAGCAATACTAATACTAATGTTAGTAGAAACAAGTAGCAAGCCTCAAGATAACAAAATGCAAGATTAGTCCTCCATGTACTCTGCTAATCAATGCAGTAACATAACATAGATGTCCTATAAGAAAACACATAGGACTGCCTCTTTACCCAGTATCTATGCCCCATTGAAATACTGTGCCAGTGAACCATTTTAACAGATGTCACCCTTTGGCCTTCTAGAGACAGGAATCCCTCTAACTGTACTAAACCATCACTAAAGTTTTTAATGTTGACAATTTAAGAATTTGCAACACTCGGCTCTCGAGCTATTTTTACAAATGTTTTGCTTTGGAATGAACTCTCCAGTTTTGTGGGACTTAATAGCAAAGATGCTTTTGACAGTCTAAATCCAAATCAGTGGTGTAATACCCTTTTCTTAGACTGGTCCGGAAATACCACCAATTAATTTCTCTGTTAGTCATAGTATTAGTGAATAGTTAATGTAGGTGTCACTTGTAATCTCTTTGGAATTCGACTCTTATCAGTGGGCTCCTTAACTAGCCCAGGCTTCTAACATGAATTGCCTAGTTTCTTAAAATATGAGTTCTTAAACTTCTCAAAGTATGAAGCTTATCTTCACAAGCATACACTGTAACTGCATTATTTCAGCAGTTTGTGTCATAGTCATTTCTTACCAGTTTATCTCTACATTCTACCTGTTTGAGAAGTACAACTCCTGGGGTTGTCAACATGTCACCTTTAAAATGTGCTATCTATAGTCCAGTAAAAATCTGGGCTTTTTCCTTTCTGTTTTCATGCTACTATATGCTTAATTAGATCCTTTCTAAGAATAACACATTTTTCATTAATATGCCCCCAATTTGGCCTGTAGCATTAAAGAATACAGGGAAGCATGACTGAGCAACTTACTCTTCAAATTTTGACAATGGCCATTTCACACTCTGGGAATCTTACCAGGGGGCTCTTACTGTTAACAATTAGTACTAAAAGCAATTTTGCCTATTTACAATATTTTGAAGTGCCTTACAAATAATAGTATTTTGTTAAATAACTTCATAAGAACATTTAAAAACCCTACTGCATAAAAGAATTCTCTCACCTCTCTGGTCCTGATATTCCATGTTAAGCGGGAGTATAGAGAGAGGTCACTGCCCAACTTGTTATTTCCCAAATGACCTCCACATTAACTGGCAATGGCCATGAGCAGTTGTGCACTCTTAAGACATCAGAGAGGCTTTTCAAACAATCGAACATTAACTCTATTAAACTAGCCATTTACTGTTATTAATAAAGAGTATTCTCAGTTGAGGTATTTGAAATCTCATCATGAACTAGCAACAGTCCCTAGTTCAGAGGATCAGTAGGTGAGCAAAGGCTTGTGAATATAACTGGAATGTCAAGGTGTTGCTCCACATTTAGAGCACACGTGTGTGCATATATAGTCATCTTTTGGCTTGAAAAATCTCCTTTATAAGTATGCCAGTACTGTATGTTTTCTAAATATCTTCAAACTTTTGTAAAGTTGAAAATTTTTTTTATTTAATACTAATTTTTCCATGTTGTATAAGTGCAGGGCATGTCATGTGGGGTATGATACTGGTATAAACCAAAAAGACAGTGCCAAGAGAAATATACTAATAAATAAAGATGTTCTTTCTTTTTGTTGGAAAGCAGAATTATCCAAAAGTTGACTGGAAAGCTGAAAGCGGGAGTAAGAGTTAGTAGTTGGAGGGCTCCTAATGGCCCAGCTGTGGTAGCCTCATGTAGGACAGATGTGCCTTTCTCAGTGTGGCTCACAAATGTCTTCCTTCCCCCAGCACCCTTCTCTGGGTCCCTTTCTCATCCCTGTTGGGTTCATGCTGTCTTTTCAATTGTTCAGGTGTTAGCTTTTTTGAGACGGTAATTATATTCTAGTAATATCTCTGAGACTACCGCCAAGTCCACATTATCTTGGTCGGACTGCTCATTGTTTTAAAATCCCAGTCACACATTCACAGCCTCTTAGACTGTTTCTTCAGATAATTAGTTGAATTATATTTTAAACACTCATCTGATGTTACTGAGGCTGTAGGGGATGCCTGATTCTGTTTGTGTGTTCTCTTTAGCATTTGTCTATTAAAATAAACCATCCTGGAATTGGAAATAGCCCAAATTGTTAAATGTGGAAAATTTCAACTTTTGACGTACTGAAATGCCTGTTCAGTGCCTCACTACAATATTATTTCTAATTATTTTAATTCAGAGCATATCACTAGAAGTTTATGATTAGAATGAGGTTCAGAAAAATCTTCATTAAATAATGCCTGACATCAAAATGATCTTGTACTCAAATAACTGAAATTCAAATGTGTTACTCTGATTAGGAGGGCCAAAGCAAAATGCCTACAATTGCAAAATGGAAGCTGACTAGAATATCAATTCATTGAAGTTATTTTGTGTGGCTTTTTCTCACAAGCTTTTAAAAAATAATTTGTTTCTTTTTTGACATGGGGTCTCACAGTGTTGCCCAGGCTGGGGTGTACTGGCAAAATCATAGCTCCCTGCAGCTTTAACCTCCAGGGCCCAAGCGATTCTCCCACCTTAGGCCCCCGAGTAGCTGTAACTACAGGCGCTTGCCACTACACCCAACTAATTTACTTTCAGTAGAGACAGGGTCTTGCTGTGTTACACCAGGCTTGACTTAAACTCATGGGCTAAAGCAATTCTTCCACCTCTGTCTCCCAAGTGTTGAGATTACAGTCATGAGGCACTGTGTCTGCCCCTTTTCACAAGCCCTTTTCAAAGCTTTTCAAGAGATCATATATTCAAGGTTACTATAATAAGTTGGATGTTACTTGTGGTTGCTGTGACTCCTTCCTGGAGCAAGTACATTAATATAAGAAGAGACAGTTGAACATACCTTGAAAGGATATGGTTTGTCACACAAATAGTATGTTGACTATTTTCTGCAGTGGGCCTCTTGTAATATGAAATGCACTACTACAGAAAGGAGTCCACATTTTCAGTTAACACTCAAGAAACTAAGATTTTATTAGCAAGGCTGACATTTGTCATTTTATCTGGATCTAGTCCTTGTACTTGAAATAAACAGGACCTCTGCTCTAAGGAAAAATCTGAACCTAATCAAACAACATGAATCATTTACACTTAACCAATAGACCACAATGCTGAAGCCTAATGCTTAGAAAAGACATCTGTGAGTGCGCTCTGAGGGCAAGGCGAAGCTGCCTGTGTCCACAGCTTGCAGTCTGCTTTCTACTTGTTAGAACTTCAATACTGCACCTGACCCAAGCATTATCAGTAGGCCCACATCATCAGTGTCTATAGTTGAACCTCAGAAATGCTTGAGTCGAACATAGCCCTCATTTATTTGGTAAATATTTTAAGTTTAGACATCTCCAGGAACTGTTTCCTCCAGAAAATTCCAGTGTTCTGTGCAGATCCTGCTGCCTAGAATTACAGGTGTGATACAACGTAACATTCTGATAAGGGGCAGAACACTTTTGGTTTATAGACCTGGGTTGAAACCCTGATTGTAAAGGAAATTACTGGTTAATCTATGCAGCTTATTTTTAGCTTCTATTTCCCTATCTGTAAGAAATAATTCTCACAACTTACTGTGATGATCACAATGAGAGGAAGTAAGTGTACTTTTGCATATTGAAAAGGGCTGTAGAAATATTTACATATTCCTAGAAATATTTCAAAAAGCTTCCACATGCTTTCAAAACGCTGATTTTAGAAGCTGCAGGATGTCTCCCTAGGCTTAAATGTCAATACTGCTGTTACTATCTTTGTTTACACAAAAAGCTGTGTAAGCTCTCCACCCTCCTCACCCCAATACCAAATCCCACAAAAAGTTGCCCAGACATGTGGCAGAAGACACCCGTGTATTTAAGAAGACACTAAAATGAATTTCTATTCTCTTCCCTGTTTTTCTTTGGGAGATTTTATTTTTTATAAATGAAAAGTGGGCCAGATGTGGCTCACGCCTGTAATCCCAGCACTCTGGGAGGCTAAGGGAGGAGGATTGCTTGAGCTTAGGAGTGTAAGACCAGCCTGGGTAAAATAGAACCCATGTCTACAAAAAATAAAAAAATTAGGCATGGTGGCATGAGCCTGCGGTCCCAAGCTACTTGGTAGAGAATTGATTTAGGTATGCTAGTTACACCACATGCATCAGGGAAACTGATTAATAATTAAATCAGGAGAGTTACTTTTAGTTGTAAGTTTATAAAGAATATATGGAATCAGTTCATAAAAATAATCACAGCCAAAGTGTATGTAAATATTTATTCTTGGAGCTCATGTTTTCATTCACAAGCAGGAGCTAAAACTTGTACTCTTAATTAAAAGATAATTTTAAATATTGTAATTGCAAATAGAGATTGCATAACTAAAATGCTAAGATCAAAGTGATGTAATATTTTTCTTTACACATTAAAAATAGAAAAAGTTCCAGATTATAGCACTATCTGATATTTCAGATCTCATAACATTTGTAGGATATTTCTAGTAAGTGTTCATATATAGTCATGAATATAGAAAATGAATTTGAATTGTGAAGATGCAAAATAAAGTCTCCTTAGTACTTGTATAATTTCACTTCCCTTTCTGCATATTGTATTAAGAAATGTATTAGATTTTATATTATTAAACTGTTTGAGACAAATACAACAGAATTGATGGGAAAAAATTCTAGGGTTGCCACTGTCAGTGCATGCCCTGGAGCTCACTGCTGTCTTTGTCCTTATAAAGAAATGGAAAGTAAGTCAGGGAAAAGAATCAAAAGAACTCTATCAAGGCAAAACAATTCATTTTGCAATCTAAAAATAGCATTTTGGGAAATTACTATCCAGTACTTCAAATCCAGTCCTCATTTGTGCTTACAAAGTAAAGTGGAAAACAGTACAGAAATAGACCCACATATATATGGTCACCTGATTTATTACCAAGGCACCAGTGCAATTTGATAGGAAAAGGAGTGTTCTTGATAAAAGCTGCTGGGTGAAAAATAAATGAACCTTTGCCTTGACTGCAGGCTATCCACAAAGTTTATTTAAGACACAAAAATTTATTTTGAATGGATCACAGACCTACATGGGAAAGATACAGCAATAAAACTTTTGAAAGAAAACATAGACAGATACCTTCTTTTCCCAGGGAAGAAAAAAATTTCTTAAACAGGAAAATTTTAATAATAGAAAATATTGATACGTTGGATTAGATGAAAACTAAGAACTGTTCATCAAAAGACCCCCTTAAAAGAGTGAAAAGGCAAGTCCTACGCTCAAGATATATGTGATACATGGATTCAACAAAACATTAGTATCCAGAACATATAGAGGATAACTCCCATGAATCAATAAGAAAAAGAAAAGCCAGTTTTAAAAATGGGCAAAACTGGGTGTCGAATGAATTCTTCACAAACAGGATAACCAAATGACCAGTTTTAATCACTATTTTTTATAAGTGCTCAACATCATTAGTCATCAGGAAAATGCAAATAAAAACCACAATGTGGTACCACTGCACACCCACTAGAATGCTTGAAATTCAAAAGACTAACAATAAAAAGCACTGGCAAAGATGGGCAGCAGTTGGAACTCTCATACATTACAGGTGGGAAGTAATTTGAAAAATGTGACAGTATATTTCAAAACTAAATGTAATCCTGCACGCTGACATGTCAATCTCACTGTTAAATATTTACCCAAGAGTAATGAGTACCTATGTTCACCAAAAGCCATGTAAAATAATGTTTGTAGATAAACCCTGGAAACAACCAAAATGCTTTTCAATAAAAGAATGTATAAATCTACTGTGGTATACTCACACAGCAGAGTATTATGTAGCAGTTTAAAAGAATGAATTATTGCTGGATATGGTGGTACATGCCTGTAGTCCCAGCTACTCAGGAGACTGAAGGGGGAAGATCCCTTAGGACCAGGAGTATGAGGCCAGTCTGGGCAACATACCTCAACCCTATCTTTAAGTGAATGAATGAACTCTTGGTACACACAACATGAAGTAATTTCACAGACATAATAATAAGTTAAAGATAACAGACACAAAAGATTACATATCGAATGATTTCATTTGTATGAAGTTCAAGTATAGACAAACTATGATGATAGTTTATTTTTTTAGGAAGGGCCATGAGAGGGATTTCTTAGATGCCAGATATAATCTACATTTTCATCACGGTGGGGTTAAATGTCTGTATTCACAGACTTCCTATGTGTGTTCTACCTCATTCCTTTTTTAAAAATAACTATAATGGTTGATTTATATATTCTCATATACATATATGGGTCTTAATAGAGACATATATATACATATATATATGCTTTACATTTTCTCACATATACATGCATATGTGGGTCTCAATATATGCATATATATGTTTATGTGTGCTTTATTTTCTCATAAGTGTCTATGGCTTCATTTATTTCTATCCATTCCATGCTTTCCCCTAAATGAAGTCTTAGCAAGCTACTAAGTCCCTTTTGTTTCTCTTGACACTGTTCAGAATAGCATTTGTTCAGAGTTTTAGCTCCAAATTATCTTAACCACCATTTAGTTCCTAGAATTTCAAAAACTGAGTTATCAGTGACAGAGCAGGAGAACTGTCATCTTGGACAAACACCACCACTTTAAGTTCCAGCTCCCTTTCTAGCCTCATGCATTTCAAGGAGATCACTTCTAACTATAAACAGCCAGAAAGAGCAGACAGTAAAACACAGATAAGACAGCTCGGGCACAGAGGGAGATGAGGGAAAGGCTTTTGGGTAACTGCCAAAGTTCACCCTCATACAATGGGCTCCAGTAAAACCGTGGGCCTTAATAAGCACATTCCTTTCCCTTAAGGTGCACTGAAAAGAGATGCTAAAAGGCAGATTCAGGTCAGCGGATATGCCTGCAGCTGTAGAAAGAAGTATGGGAACAAGCAACCCTCTCTCTCTCTCTCTCTCTCTCTCTCTCTCTCTCTCTCTCGGATAAGCACAACAAAGAGACAAAGAAGCAATCCAATCCTCTGATAAACTCTCCCATTCTGAATCCTTAAAAACTCTGTAAGAGGGTGTGCCTCTGACCTTACTTGGTCAGATGCCCCTCTCAGGTTTGTTTTCTCTAAAATAAACCTGTCCTGACTGGCAAGCCACCTTTGTGTTTCTTTCCTTTTTCTTTAATTCTCACAGTTGGGACCTAGATTAACCATTTTTTTTCACCCTAGAAATAAAGTCTCTCGCTCTGTTTTATTTGTAAAGACACTGAAGTGTAGAGAAGTTAACTAGCCCAGGGTCAGGACCATGAACTTTATTCATTATTCAGCAATTCAACTATTATAAACAAATGGAAATAACCTTGTCTCAAAGTCTTACTCCTCATTTTCCATTTTCTACAACAGGCAGTATTATTCTCCCTTTAACCCAGATGTAAAATCTATTTTATTCATAATAGATTTACTATTAAGTGTCTATTATGAAAGCAAAGGGATATACAGTTGAGACACTGTGGTCCCAATCCTCTACCCAAGTTGATTCTGACTCCTCTCATTCCAAAGTGGCCACTAGCTTCCCTTTAGTCTCCCAAAATCAAATATATTAAGCATCAAATTGGACCACTACTTTAAGGTATTTGCTAAATCTGAAGCTGCCTTAGACTTTTTTTTCACTTATTGTCTGACTTTGCATGTGTTTTTTTTTTTTTTGAATTTAGCATCCTGTCTTTATGCCTGTCACATTAGGCTATGAGTCCAGGAAGGCAAGAACAGCAGCTGGCAAAGGCACCCAAACAAGTATATTTTATTTTGGAGACATTCTTTGTGTGTAGCCTAAATCTATCCTGATGCAGTTTCAGGCAACAGAACCCTTTGTCTTGGTCTACTCACAGGATAAATATGATAGAAAAGGGAAATTCAAAGAAAGAAAATGGGGAAAATATGACACTTTGCAAGGGTGACACTTTAAAAATATGTACATTACTGCAATCATTAACAAAACCCCTAAAAAAGACTCAGTGCTCAGAACAAACAATCCACCCTTTTAAAAAATTAAATGATGTTTCCTGTAGCCTAGGAGGTATTTGCATGAAAAAGAGAAAGGCAGTTTTATTTTTGTTGATGGTGAAAGGATGATAACAGGATAATTTATTTTTAGTTTTTAAAGCCAGCCCCTGCCCATCTGCCTGGTAGAACCCCTGAAGCATTATTCAGTGCACACCACCCTCAGGGCATTCACTTCTTCTTGTGACAGCAGGTCCACAGGTGTCTCTGCCTAGGGGCTGAAACCATCATTTTAGACTGCAAGACCATTAAAGGGAGACACCTGAGTCCACTGAATCCTTTTCATAAAGCATCAGAGGAATTAGATCAACTTAGTCAAATCAGTACACCTTATAAAATAGGGGAGACAACTGCATTGCTTCTAAAAGAATAAATAAACTTAGCTCCTCATTTTATCAATACCCCAAAATAATATCATGAACTGAAGCTATAAATTGCAGATAACATTAAAAAACAAGAACAGTCCTAGGATGAAATACTGTAAAATTAAACACAGGTGGATTTTTTCATATACAAATTAAAAATTCTCTTCATTACATGTAATAATAAAAATGAAATGCCCACAATGCACAAAGAAATATTTCTACAAATATGAGAAAGTCTTGCTATTTTATACAATTAAAAATAAAATAAATGAACAAGAAAATTGCAACAATCAATAGATACATAGGTCAAATTATCTCAAAAGATGCTATGAATTTTTGAGTTGGAAACTGTTATCTTTAACTTTAGAAGAGAATGTATCAAAAGAGAAAGTAGAAACCAAAAATTGTGTTGCTCAGTGGTCAAAATAACAGACTACTCTAGAAGTCACCTTAATAGTTTAATGTCACCTACTTTTCAGTGGGTTTTAATTTGTCATCTGGGGAAAATTCAAGTTTTCGTTTTTAACATGTCTTGCTTGGTTGCCCAGGCTGGAGTGCAGTGGTGTGATCTCGGCTCACTGCAACCTCTCCCTCCCGGGTTCAAGCAATTCTCATGCCTCAACCTACTGAGTAGCTGGGATTACAGGCACCCACCACCACACTTGGCTAATTTTTGTACTTTTTTTTTTTTTTTTTTTGAAACAGAGTCTCACTCCGTCACCAGGCACCAGGCTGGAGTGCAGTGGTGCGACCTCAGCTCACTGCAACCTCCACCTCCTGGGTTCAAGCAATTCTACTGCCTCAGCCTCCCGAGTAGCTGGGACTACAGGCACGCGCCACCACGCCCAGCTAATTTTTTGGTATTTTTAGTAGAGATAAGGTTTTGTCATGTTGGCCAGGCTGGTCTCGAACTCCTGACCTCAAGTGATCCACCAGGCTTGGCCTCCCAAAGTGCTGGGATTGATGCAGGATTTTTTGCTCCTTAGTTCAGCTAAAATCTGAGTTCTTGTCCTATGACCAGAAAAAATTAGGCATGCAGACACATTGACCTTCGGTCCACCTGCCTGGTGCAGCAAATCCAAACACTGACATCAAGATTTACAGCAAGAAAAAGTGAGGCATTTATTAAAGTGCACCACATGAAGAGAATCAGGCAGCAAATGCCTAAGCTTCAAACTCCCAAATGGCCTAAATGTAAGAGGCTTTCTTTGAGAGAGAGAGAGAGTGCCGAGGCTGGAGTGCAGTGGCACCATCTTGGCTCACTGCAACCCCCACCTCGTGAGTTCAAGCAATTCTTGTGTCTAAGCCACCCGAGTAGCTGGGATTACAAGTGTGCACCACCATGCCTGGCTAATTTTTGTATTTTTAGTAGAGGTGGTGTTTCACAATGTTAGCCAGTCTGGTCTCAAACTCCTGGCTCAAGTGATCCACCTGTCTCGGCCTCCCAAAGTGCTAAGATTACAGGCATAAGCCACTGTGCCTGGCCACATGTAAGAGTTTTTAAAGTGGGAGGCAGACGTTACAGGCAGTCATAAATCAATACATGGAGGCTATACATTCTTTTGGTGAAGAAAGGTGGGATCTCTCAAGGAGTGGCCCCACAGGTCATAGGTGGATTGAAAGATTTTCTGATTTGTAGATTGTTAAGCTTTGGTCTAAAATTCTGGAGTCAGTAGAACGGAATGTTGAGCTCTGGCCTGTGGGCATGACTTCCTGTAGGACCCTCACGAAGAAGCTTAGGACAATTCAGTCCTCAGTTCCCTGCATCTGAGGTCTACGTGCCAGCAGACAGGATTTTCCATTTGATTTCTGAAAAACAACTCAGGGACAGATGTTAAGATGTTATCTTTAATTTCCATAGGGAACCGACCATCTCGTGACTCTAACCTCCTTGGCTGTTGCTTTAAGCTATTGTTATCTTCTTATCAGGTTGCTTCTTTTCTTCTCAAGGCCTGCTAGGTGCCTGGAATTTCCCTTGAAGCAAACTTAAGATTTTCTTTTCTTTTGATGCTTAGAGGGCTTTCACTAAGAGGAGTCTCTGCTCCATCTCAACTTAAGCTTACCCTTCATCAACTGTTTTTTTTGGTGCCCCCCCTAATATGTGTGTCTGAGCTCTATTTTTGAGCTACCTGAGAGACAAACACTAGAGTTACATCATATGCTACTGCTAGTGGGAAATCTCAGAGCGCCGAACCTTAATTTGGACAGAAAAAATATAATCAGGAATCGTAGTAAATTCAATAATATTTTGACAATCTCATTAAACTTGGACTAATCTGCTGTATACGTTGTTAGGTCATAGGTGTCAAAGAGTTTTTGGGAACTGCCTTTTAGCGAGCACCAGGTTCCTCAAAACTTAAAGTACCTGTGCTTACAGGACTTTCTACCCGACTTAAGCGGTTTATGCTCCTGTCAGCCAGACACTGAGCAGCATCTCTGGCGAGACTGTCTCTGGCTACCTCATTTGCTCTCTATCTTTAGAAATTCCATCTTAGGGCCTCCTCTAGGGCTAAGCTTTCTCAAAGATTTTACCTTCTAAACTTGTAGCAGGAGCCGCGGCGGCAAACAGAGCTCTCGAACACCAAATGGGGAAGGAAGGAGTTTATTATTATTATCATTATTGCCAGGAGCCAAGCGATGGTTCCAAATTACCCAGCTCCTCCAACAAAGGAAGGTTCCGCCTTTATATAGGCTTGCTCTCTAGATATTACCCTTGAAAGAATCTTAGGTTTATAGCCTTAGAAATCACCAGTGAAAGGGCTTTGGATTTACAGCTTTAGGACTCACATGTGAAAAGGTTTCAGGTTTACAGCTTTAGAAATCACATATGAAAAGGTTTCAGGTTTACAGTTTTAGGAATCACATATGAAAGGGTTTCGGGTTTACAGTTTTAGGAAGCACACATATGAAAAGGTTTTGGGGTTTATCTTGTTTTAAGTAAAAACAGTGCCTTCCAGAGAGTTTCCCCATACCAAACCTGTTATTTACAGGAAGGTAAACTCAGGAGGCACCAATGGGCCAGTCTTTTCTTCTATTGAAATGCATTGTGGAAGTCGAGGGGGAGGTTGACCCCAGATGCCTGGATCTCCTTCCTCAAACTCGCTGCCGCTTCCCAGAAAAGGTCTGGAAAACAAAGGTGGTCTATTGTCTGTCACTACTGACTCCAGCTTGCAATGGCCATTGGTAGCGACCCAGAAAAATGTCCTAGAAAGTCCAAGTTAGTCCTCGGATCAGATGTCACTGAAGCTGGTGCTTGTTCCTCCTGCATTGCTGAAGAGGGCTGCATGTGGAAATGCTAACAATAAAAACAGTGAAGGAATGTTTGCTTATGTATGTCCTACATTGCATATGAACCACGATAAAATTAACATACACGTAAGACAAAAATTTTTAAGTTGCCTTAAATTAATAAATTATTCCATAGATAAGTGTGACCTTGTAAACATCTCATGGTAGGACTAAATCTAATGGAAGCTACTCGTAAACACTGTATTGTCCAATGTGACTGGATTGCCCACAGCCAGGCGGGCATGATGACTTAGAGTAGAAGGGGTTTGATTGTCCCCTGGCGATACGGGGGACTAGGCAGAATGACCAGTGCGTACATGCATGTGGATTCGTGCTATTGCCGGGGAGTATGGCTTCTTAGATGATCACTGTTCATCTGAAATTCTGGCCCTTTTGTGGCTATTGCATTCTAACAGATAACTCTGCTGTTGAAAAGTAGGAGTTGTTTATTATCTTAGCAGTTATGTGAAAATGCTTGCAGCCAAGCCAAGGAACTAATTGCTAATTTTACAGAGGTGCAAATGTTCTTTCTGTAGACAAGGAAAGCCAAATTAATAAAAATCTCTCAAGTACCATCCTAAACCAGGTCAGAAAAAAAAAAAAAAAAAAAACCTGATGTGCAAAACTGTTGAAATTGGATTTGGTTTCGATGACTATGTTCAAGTGAATAAATGAACGTAGAGTGAGGAAACTAACAAGTTATTGGGTGAGAGTTAAGAACATGATGTCTAGAGCGGACTAGCCCGTTCAGATTCTGACTCTGCCACTTACCAGCTCGGACCTTGGACCAGTGGCCTGCTCCGTGATTCAGTTCTTTGTCTACACAATGACAATGTTGATAGTGTTAATATTAACAACTTGAAGGATAGCTGGGAGGATTAAAGTTGTTAGCATATGTAAAGTGTTTAGAATGGTGTTGGCAAAAATGGTAAGCTATTGCCACAGCATAGCCCTGTATGTTTCTCTGTTATGTAAGCACAGGGCACACATTTAGTGTGTCTTTATCTTTTTCATAATTAGCCCATTGCCTCCAAATTCATATAACAATGCTAACAATAGAAGGGTTCCATTACAAATAATTTCAGTAAAATTACTCTGCATTTATATATCAGACCAGTGACAATCCTCAGAGTCATTTATTCGTACTTTTTTCCTGGTGAGTATTGATTATTTTAAGGGCATGATCTATTAGAAATTGTGACTCAGGGCCAGGCACTGTGGCTCAAGCCTGTAATCCCAGCGCTTTGGGAGGAGAAGGCAGGCGAATCACTTGAGGCCAGGAGTTCAAGAACAGCCTGGCCAACATGGCGAAACCCTGTCTCTACTAAAAATACAAAAATTAGCTTGGCATGGTGGTGGACGCCTGTAATCCCAGCTACTCAGGAGACTGAGGCAGGAGAATTGCTTGAACCTGGGAGATGGAGGTTGCAGTGAGCTGAGATTGCACCACTGCACTCCAGCCTGAGTGACAGAAAGAGATTACAAGAAAGACAGAAGAAAGAAAGAAAGAAGAAAGAAAGAAAGAAAAAAGAAGAAAGAAAAGAAAGAAAGAAAAGAGAGAGAAAGAAAAAGAAAAAGAAGAAATTGTGACTGAGAACCAAAGAAAGAAAGAAAGAAAACAAATTGTGACTCTGAACCAATAGAAAATAGCCTTAGATACTCTCAGTTTTGTACATCAAACTTAATATTCATAATGGTTTGTACTAAAAATTATCTATACAATAAATAAATATTTATTAAAATTATTCACTTTATTTATTAACATGATTTAATTTATGACACTAAAGATATTCTAAAACAAGTCATAAGTAGATGCTTCTCAAGAAAACGTTCATGGACATACTCTAACTGGTTCTATTATGATTTTCTTTAGAAATGATATTTAAAATTATTTTACCAGGAATAAAAACAAAGCCTCTTGTTTACAGGGTAAGTCACAATTGAAAGATATTTTCATATAATAAGACAACATTTAGTCCTACTCAGACATTTTTATTTTCATTCGAATTTCTCATCCAAGTCTGGAGGATCAGTTTGCAACAAGGTCTTAACTACACATTCCAAAGTACGTTAACAGAAAGGTATAACAAAGGCCTCAATGCCCATTCCGACTGTCAGAAGAAATAGCTGAGATTTTCAGCATCTGAAACAATATTTTGTGAATGAGAGATGCCTCAAATGAAGGAAATCTCTATAGATATCAATATCTAAGTCATCTGAACTCCTTTAATAGCACAATAAGGAAATAAATAAGAGAAAGGACATTTAGATTTCAAGTAATACACTTAGAAAACATGTATTATTACTGCCCATCTGTTCCTCTCAAATATGCCTGGACATGTTTCCTAGTGGCAGAAGGTGAGACTAGGCAAAATCTCACAATTGTCAGAGTATGGTCCCGCTGAAAACACCAATAATTATCCTCCTAAAGTAAGTGTGGTGTTTCAATTATTGGTAATCAAGTTTATGATACTCTATTTTCTGTCTTCCACTTGACCTCTAGGAATACTGGTCATAAAAGTGACAATTGCTTTAATAATTAGGGCACCAAAGAGCATATGAAATTAACCTTGTCTCCTTGAAATTGGCTGATATTCACATGTGAAGTACAGCAAGCCTCTTTTTATCTTACATCTACTCAAATCTCTCTTTGAACTGAGGAATAGTGGATGAAAAATCTAATATGAACATGCAATTTTTTCAATTATTCAAATTTTATACATACAATAACTATTTGGTGGACTCTTTTGGCAATTGATAACTTAAAATCTATTCTCTTAATTAATAGACAACTTTTAAAATGTTTTAATTTTTTCAGAGAGTGAGTAGACAACTTACCAAGGAAATAAAAATTTAATAGATGATTTATTTGAGTGGCATGTGATCTTTTTAGCTGTGGTTTAGATATAAAGCATGAATTCAAACATTCACCTTAACCCCTGTATTCTAAAATTCAAACCTAGTATAAATCATCAATAGAGTTGTATAAAATCTAACTGATGTCTAAATTTCTCCAGAAATGGAAAAAGTTACTACCAACAAAGGCAATTCATTTTATCTTTGCATAATCTCTGATTCTTGAAATGTTCTTTCTTTAACCAGTTTTCTTGAAGGCACATAGAAAAATTCTGATCCATCTTCTATAGAGAAAACCTTCAAATAGGGGCAATAACTATCCTAAGCTTCATGGTTCCACCATTAATTTGGATAAATAATATAATTTATGTGACATTTAATTCCTAGATTGAAAAAAATTGAGAAAATACATACTAGGTATTCTGAAAAAACTTAAACTGCAACTCAGAAATTAGTTACATGTTTTGGAAGCAGGTAACTTTTAAAACTAATTATTTGAACACTCTTTATTAGATGTAAGAAAACCCTGGATAAATATGAGGTCATAGGACAGCTGGGTTCTGAATGAGCCCTATAAATTACATCAGAAGATGATGAGGCAATGAAGGACTTTGCACAGTTGGTGATAGGTAGAATCAAATTTGGAGGGACTTTCAGAAATTTGAAGCAGAAGAGTTTTTTCTTGTTTTGCCTTGTTTGCTAATGAATTATAAAATCTTTAATCTAGAAGAGGGACTTATGGTGACACCATTATAAGTCCTCTTGATGAGTGACCCTATTAGAAAATAATTGAGATAGGATAATTAAATTTGCATCACACAGACTTCAGACTTCAGGTGATGAGCCCACCTTGGCTTTCCAAAGTGCTGGGATTACAGGTGTGAGCTACTGTGCCTGGTCAGAAATTTTACTCTTAATATAATTATTGACATGACTAGATTAGGTCTACCATTTTATTATCTGCGGTGCTTTTTTTTTTCTTTTTCCAGAAACAAGTTCTCACCATGTTGCCCAGACTGGAGTACAGTGCTATTCAAATAATATCAGAAACCATGGGAGCTAGAAGGAAGGCACACACGTTTTCCAAGTGCTAAGAGGAAATGATTGTCAATTATAATTTTATATACAGTAAAAATATTCTTTAGATATTAAGGGTAAATCAAAACAAACACAGATGATAGAAAACAATAAGAATTTGCCTCCAGAAGATCTATCCTAAAAGCAGTAAAAGGAATTCATAAAACAAAAAGGTTGGCTGGGCATTGCGGCTCACCCCCTGTAATCCCAGCACTTTGGGAGGCCGAGGTGGGCAGATCACGAGGTCAAGAGATTGAGACCATCCTGGCCAACATGGTGAAACCCCATTTCTACTAAAACACACAAAAAAATTAGCTGGATGTGGTGGTGTGCACCTGTAGTACCAGCTACTCAGGAGGCTGAGGCAGGAGAATTGCTCAAACCTGGGATGCGGAGGTTGCAGTGAGATGAGATTGCGCCACTGCGCTCCAGCCTGGTGCCTGGCAACAGAGCAAGACTCTGTCTCAAAAAAAAAAAAGGTTATGATAAATGAAGTAATATTAGAATGTCAAAAAGGAAAGAACAAAAGAATTATTAAAAATATGTGTAAACACAATAGACTATTCTTCTCTTGCATTTAAAAAAAATGTTTGATGATTATTAACTAAAATACCAATATTATCTGATGTGTCTTACAAAATATGTAGAGCAAATATTTAGGACAATGATAAACAGGTGAGGGTAAAGAAATTTAAGGAAGGCAAATTTTGTACACTTCTCATCAACTGGTGAAATGTTGACACTAGCAGACTGTGGTATGTTTGTATAATATAATACCTTTAACAACCACTTTTTAAAAAGCTAAACAAAGAGATACACTCAAAAGCATTATTGATAAAACCAAATGGAATTCTTTAAAAAAGGTGCAAGTTACAAATAACAAGGTAAAAAAAAAAAAGCATAGAAGCACAAAACAGAAACAACAAACATAAAATTAAAAATAAAATGGTAAACTTAAAGCCTTCACATAGCTATAATTATATTAAATGTAAATGGTTAAAAAGTTAAGGACAGAGATTAGCATAGTAGAAAAAACTCCAATTCATCTATATGCTGTTTTTTTTCCAAAAAAAAAAAACACTTCAAATGTAATTATATATGTAGATTGAAAGTAAAAGGGTAGAAAATATGTACCATGCAAACATTAATCAAAATAAAGTAGGAGTGGCTATATTAATATCTAATCAAGTCAGCTTTAGAGAAGAGAAAATTACCATGGAGAAAGAGATACATACACAATGATAAAAGGGTCTGTCCCCCAAGAAGACGTTGCTATAGTATGTCACTAAACAACAAAGTCATAAGACATGTGAAGCAAAAACTGATAGAATTGAAAGGAGAAATTGACATATCCAAATTAGAGTTGGAGACTTCACCACCCCTCCTCCACATCTGATAGAATAACTAAATAGAAAATCAACAATGATGTAGAAGAATTTAACAACTCCACCAATCAACAGGGTCGAATTGACATTTATAGAAAATTCACCTATCTGAAGACTGAAAAGTACACCAGAGCACACAGATTGATGAGGAAAGTCAAAACTTACAGTATGATAGGAATATTGATGAATTTTCTGGATTTTTTTTTTCATTTACCTGAGGGTAATCTGATTCACATAACTATAGCAAGAACAGACAATAAAAACTCAGGGATAATCCTCTTTCTGACTTGAAGAGTAGAAGGAGTTGAGTGGGGGAGAGTATGAAGGAAATCCTCATAATTTATCTCTTTTCTCCTGCTGCTTCACAGCGAATGTGTCCACTGTTGCAAGACAATGTGCAGCAGCCTAGAGGCTGAATGAAACCCACTTTCCCCCACAAAGCAACTGGGAAAAGGAACTGAAGTGCTTGGGGGGGGGACCCCAGAGAGAAGAGAGGTGGAGAAGGGCATCTTTATATCTGTGTATGAACCATGCAATTCCTGAACTCACAAACAAACTGTTCATATGCAAATCAGACCCAAAGAAACACAGCAAAAGCTGTGAGAACTGTGATATAAACACCACCCATCTCCCAGACTAACAGTTGAGGGGTACATATGTAGGACGGAAACAAAGAGAAGACTCCACTTGTGTGATAAAATACCATAGAATAACACTCTTGTACCAATGTCAATTTTCTGGTTTTGAAGTTATGCTATTCAAAGACATTGGAAACACTGCCTACAGAAAGCAAGTCAGAACTTGAAGTCTTAACTTAATTGAGTTTATTACCTGACTAATAAAAAATATTTATGTAAATACATATTCTCCTGAAACTCAGTCTCATATGTAATAGGCAAAATGTCCACATTTTTATATAATCCAAAATTACTTAACATATAAATAACCATAAAGATGTGACCAGTTATCAAGGAAAAAGACAACAGATGTCAACCCTGAAATAAGTCAGATGTTGAAATTATCAAATATATTAATGCAGTTTTTGAAACCGTGTTCCATGAGATAAAGGTTCCATGAGATAAAGGTTGCATTCAAAGAAATGAATAGAAAAATAAAGATTCTCAGCAAAAAAATAGAAGAAGTATTTTAAAAATAGATATTTTACAACTAAAAATTATAATAAATCAGAACTTACTTGGATGGTTTCAATAGAATAATAGAGATGACTAATAAAAAAAAAATTCGTGAACTTGAAGACAGAGCCATAGAAATGATCTAATCTGAAGAACACGGAAAAATATTGAAAAAAATGAATAGGGACTCAGGGCCTTGTAGAACAACATCACAACATCAAAAGGTCTAACATTTCTATTATTGACATCCCAGAAGACTAGAAACAAGAAAATGATGCAGAAAAATATTTGAAAAAATCATGGCTGAAAACTTCCCAAATTTGGTAAAAGACATACAGATTCAAGAATTTCGGCAAACTCCAAACAAGATAACCTCAAAGACAAGCATATCCAGACACATAATCAAACAGTAAAAACTAAAGATAAAGAAAAAGTCTTGTCACAGCCAGAGAAAAATGAACTGATGATATAACAAGTTAATTAACAGTGAATTTCTTATAAGAAACCATGAAGGCCAGAAGGAAGTAGCACCGTTTTTTAAATGCAGTAAATAAAGTACTATCAACTCTGAATTCTATATCCAGAGAAAATATTCTTCAAGAATAAGGCAAAGTACAGATTTTCTCAGAAGAAAGAAAACTTAAAAAAATTATTACCATCAGACCCACTCTAAAAAAATGCTAGAGAAAATTATTTAAGCTTAGAGAAAAATATACCAGAGAAAAACATGGAACTTCAGAAATAAAGGAAAAGTAACCGAAATGGTAGATATCTGGGTAAATGGGTTAGCCTATTTTTTTTTAAGTTCTTTAAAGATGTATGGCTGTTGAAATTTGAGAGTCATAGCACTGTCAATTGAGTGTTTCAAGTAGAGAGATGTAATACATACAATAATGTAACACAAAGGAGGAAAAATAAAGGGACTTCAACTGTGGTGAGGCTTCAACTTTGTACTTAAAATGGTAACATATTAACTACAAGTACAGGCAATATGTATCATAATTAGATTAGGTACTGTGTATTATAATCTCTAAAACAACCTCTGAAAAAAATATTTTGAAGTCAAATTAATCAAAAAGTCACAAGTTAAATTATTAATGATTTAGATAATAATTAAGTTAAAGGGAATGCCGAAATTATTCTACTTGCTCAAAAGAAGGCAGGGAAGAAGAAAAAGATAAAAAATCAGAGGCATTAAACAAACACAAACAATAAAGGTGGCAGCAAAATAGCACACACCTGTAGTTTGAGCTACTCAGGAGACTGAGGCAGCAGGATCCTGCTGCTCAGGAGTTCAAGGCTGCAGTGAGCTATGATGGCACCACTGCACTCCAGCTTGGGCAACAGAGCGAGACCCTGTCTCTGAAAAATACACGACAAACAAACAAACAACGATTTTTCCCCCTCCAAGCCAGTCAAAAATATTCTCTTTCAGTATATTAAATAAAACTTAGAGCATTTCCTTCTGAATTCAGTCTACATGATCTTGCTTGATACTGACTAGCAAGCCATTTGCTGGGGGCCCAATTACCCATGCGTTTCTACTAGGACCATGGCTGACCCTCTCATCAAGAGGTTCTCAAGCAAGTGAGCATCAAGCATCCCTGAGGAACTTGGGGAAGCACAGACTGTTGGTCCCATCCCAGGTTTCTGACTCAGTAGGCAAGCAGCTCTCCTTTCCTTCACTCCCTCCCTTCCTTCCTTCCTTCTTCCTTCCTTCCTTCCCTCCTTCCTTCCTTCCCTCCTTCCTTCCTTCCTTTTTTTGATGGAATCTCACTCTGTTGCCCAGGCTGGAGTGCAGTGGCCCGATCTTGGCTCACTGCAACCTCCGCCTCCTAGGTTCAAGCTATTCTCCCTGCCTCAGCCTCCTGAGTGGCTGGGGTTACAGGCGTGCCACTACACCCCGCTAATTTTTGTACTTTTAGTAGAACGGGGTTTTGCCTTGTTGGCAAGGCTGGTCTTGAACTCCTGACCTCAGATGATCCACCCGCCTTGGCCTCCCAAAGTTCTGAGATTTCAGGCGTAAGCGACGGCCCCCTGCTGCGGACAGCTTTCCTTTCTAAGGTTCCCAGGGAGCCTGGGAGAACCATTTTGAGAACCACTGCTCTAGCGTTTATATCCTATGGGAAAAAGGAAAACAGATCCCTTGCCTTTCCAAAGAAGGGCAGTTGATAGATGGGCATAGAGTCGAACTGAATGAAAAATAAAAATGACTGCTCCATAAATCTGGGGAAAGGGGGACAGGCCAGAGTGGAGAATATGACAAGTCACTATGGTGAAAGCAACTTCTAAGTAGAGCCCAAGAAGGCAGCTCTGGGAGGCTGTGGGCGGCTCACAACGCTTATTCAGTGTGATGGAAAAGGAAAGTCTACTTAGCAGTAATTTGGCTAAAGAGACAAAAGGTATTCTTTTATTTATCTATTTAATTTTTTTAAAGATGGGGTTTCCCCATTATGGCCAGGCTGGTCTTGAACTCCTGACCTCAGGTGATCCACCCACCTCGGCCTTCCAAAGTGTTAGGATTACAGACGTGAGCCACCACGCCCGACCCAAGATATTCTTTTAATCATTACATATGTTTTTAAAGAGAACTTGCAGGTGAGAGAGGGAAGCATCTTTGCGGGTGAGACATCCAGGATGTGGCCCGGGGACTTCGCGGTGAACAAGACCGGGCTGAGCGCCGCGGGCACTGGCTCCCAGACACCCAGCTCCACAGTTGAGAGGAAAGGACCGACTGTAAAATAGAAAATAACTAATTCCTTCATAAAACTGCCAAAAATCCCCTTTGGACAGTTGGGTTTAAGTAATCATATTAATCACGCTTGGGAGATTTACAAGGAGATTAGCAGATACATAAGGGAACTTTTTTCCCTTAAAGGGTTTGAGTTTGTTTTATATTTAAGACTGTGTAAGAAGATAGAAGAGAGAAATTTAAACAAACTTTATAGTAGGCTTAACATGCTCAGCGGCACAGGAGGACTGGAGACTCTCCTTCTGACAAGAGTCTCCAGTCCTCCTCCATTGATCTCACTCAGAAAAAATTCATTAATTTAACTGGTGGCACAGAGTCCATTCATAAGAAATAAACCATCATATGAATGGTTTATTTAAAGCAATAAATAATATTTCTATCTATATAGCTCAAATTACATTTCTCAAAATTTATTATAAATGAACATTCTTTTTGCTGCTTGTTAGATCCGATAAAGACAAGAAACAGCACATAAATTGTTAGTCTTTTGAGCTGGAAAAAGCTATTCCCCTCATTATTATAATCATAATCTAATCATCTGAACATTTTTATACTCTGAATAGAATGCAGTACTTTCTTCGGGGAACTCTAAGCAATGAGGGTTAATGCCCTTTATTTCTCTCTCTTTTTTTTTTCTTTGAGACAGAGTCTTGCTCTGTCGCCCAGGCTGGAGTGCAACGGCGTGATCTCGGCTCACTGCAACCTCCACCTCCCAGGTTCAAGCCATTCTCCTGCCTCAGCCTCCCAAGTAGCTGGGATTACAGGCATGTGCCACCACATCCAGCTAATTTTTTGTATTTTTAGTAGAGCAGGGTTTCTCCATGCTGGTCAGGCTGGTTTTGAACTCCCAACTTCAGGTGATCCACTCACCTGGGCCTCCCAAAGTGCTGGGATTACAGGCATGAGCAACTGCACCCGGCCTAATGCCCTTTATTTCTAAGAATGGCAATCAACTAAATTTATTTGTGGCCCATAATAACAAAGAGTATTTATGTGAGTTACTATATTTGAAACAAAAAATACCTCCCTGTATCACGATCGCATTGGAATCTCATCCATTCCTGATGAGGTTGACCCAACAAGGTACTGGGATTACCCCATTGTTTTGAGGAGCTAAGACTCAGCTCTTCAATGTTTTGCCCACATTCATACACTAGGAAAGAGAGAAGTGGCTTCTCAGTACTGGCCTTTGATGACCAACACTTCAAGTAGACTCTCTTTCCTGTTTCTGCGGTGCTTCAGGCCCTCCTCAGGAACAAAGTAAAAGCTGCACAGCATACAGAAAACTACTGTTGAGCACATTTAAACATACTAACATTTTATCACATTTTGAAACTACAATAATGTGTTTTATTTGCTTTTCCATGGTGGTTTTCAAGAACCTTATACAATGAGGTTTAGGTCATCCAGAGCTCTCAGAGGAGCAGGATTAAGCAAAACCATCCTTTTCTAGAACTGCTAACAAGTGCTATGATCACACAACCCTGAATGAGCAGAAAGCCAGTGCGTTTTCATCCTCCACAAGGGTTTTTCTCCACTGGTCAGAGAAACTGATGAGTCTTGGGAAAGACTGACAGCCCTAAATAAAAGAATTGTTTGTATGCTTTAGAAAAGAAGAGAATTTTTCTGAAGAAATGAAAATGCATCTTTTAATTAAAAATATCCCAAAGCGGAAGAGACTAATTTACTGTTCCAGGGCCCTTGCAAAGAGTTTTAGTCTCTGTGGAAGCTCTCAATCTAGAGCAGTTTTTCAAGTGTGGTTCTTGACCCCTTATGTCTTTTTTTTTTTTTTAAAGAGATGGGGTTTCACTATATTGGTCAGACTGGTCTCGAACTCCTGACCTCAGGTGATCCACCCGCCTCGGCCTCCCAAAGTGCTGGAATTACAGGCGTGAGCCACTGCGCCTGGCCCGACCCCCTGTGTCTTAATCATTGAGGTCCCATGGCAACAAACACAGATGAGCTGGTCTCTTTCTGTCTGTACTGAGTCAGTCTCTGTATTGGTACTGCCTGTTTCTCAAGTTTCCTAATTGAAATCGTAGCTCATTTTAGCCTCGAACTCCTGGGCTCAAGTGAGCCTCCCGCCTCAGTCTCCTGCACAGCTGGGACTTCAGACATGTGCCACCAGACCCAACTAATTTTAAATTTTTTTCATAGAGATGAGGTCTCGCTGTGTTGCTCAGACTGGTCTCGAACTCCTGGCCACAGGTGATCCTCCCACCTCGGTCTTCCAAAGCTCTCGGATTACAAGTACGAGCCACCACACCCGGCCCTAAGTGATTCTTATTTTCACTGAAATTTGAGAGCCCCTGATCAATACCAGAAGTTCAGTTAACTCAAGTCTCTTAAAGCAGGCTTGGTGAAAATATGTTAATCAAACTCACCTGAGTCTAATGCACTAAAATGTTCTAAAAAGTAAGAACTGTTATTACTCACCTGTCCAGGAGTTAGAGAAAAGCCTAATTGATCATAGAAGCTCCAAAAATGTTGGCTGAATATTTAGTAGAACCGAGTGTCTCAAATATAAAAAAATTATTGAACAAATATAAGTAGGTAAATAGGGGAGAAAGAATGAAGGAATGATTAATAACAATGGAAAATCCATTAATAACAATGGAAAATGACCATTTAGTAAACACACAGCAATTGCTGCAATCGTCAGTTATCAATGGTTGCCAAAATTAGTAAGTTAAAATATGAGAGAGAGGCCAGACACAGTGGTTCAATCCCATTACTGGGTATATAGCCAAAGGATTATAAATCTTTCTATTATAAAGACACATGCACACGTATGTTCACTGCAGCACTGTTTACAATAGCAATGACATGGAATCCACCCAGATGCTCATCAATGATGGACTGGATAAATAAAATGTGGTACATTCACATCATGGAATACTATGCAGTCATAAAAAAGAACGAGATCATATCCTTTGCAGGCACATGGATGAAGCTGGAAGCATTATTCTGAGCAAACTAACGCAGGAACAGAAAACCAAATACTGCATGTTCTCATTTGCAAGTGGGAGCTGAACAATGAGAACACATGGACACAGGGAGGGGAAGAACGTGCACTGGGGCCTGTCTAGGGAGAGCAGGGTGTGGGATAGAGCATCAGGAAAAAGGGCTAATGCATGCTGGGCTTAATACCTAGGTGATGAGTTGATAGGTGCAGGAAACCACCATGGCACGTGTTTACCTGTGCAACAAACCTGCACATCCTGCACGTATACCCTGGAACTTAAAAAATAAAATAAAATAATTTCTTTTTTGTAGAAACAGGGTCTCACTATGATTCCCAGGCTGGTGTTGAATTCCTGGATTCAAGTGATCCTCCCACATCAGCCTCCCAAAGTGTTTGGATGACAGGCATGAGCCACTGTGCCTGGCCAAAAATGTCAGATTTATAGAAAAACTGTGAAGGTGGCATGAAGCGTTCCCAAATACCCTGCACAGTTTTCCATATTATTAATATCATAACATTAATTTGGTAATTTGTTATAATTAATAACCCAATATTGAAAAACTGGGTTATTAACTTGATAAAGCCCACACTTTATTAAGATGTTCTGTTTTTTTTTTTTTCTCTAATTACCTTTTCTCTGCTCCAGTATTATATCCAGGCCACCACTTCACATTTAGTCCTCTTATCTGCTTAGGCTTCTCTTGGCGAGGAGGGGCGGGGGCGTGTTTCTCAGGTGTTCCTTGGCAGTTTTGTTCAGGTATTTTGTAGAATGTCCCTCAATTGGGATTTGTCTGATGTTTTTCTCATGATTAGTCTGGGATTATGGGTTCTAGGGAGGAGACCAAAAAAGATGAAGTGGCTTTTTTTTTTTTTTTTATGAGATGGAGTCTTGCTCTGTCGCCCAGTCTGGAGCACAGTGGTGCAATCTTGACGCACGGCAACCTCTGCCTGCTGCATTCAAGCAATTCTCCTGCCTCAGCCTCCCACGTAGCTGGGATTACAAGCGCCCGCCACCATCTGGCTAATTTTTAGTAGAGATGGGGTTTCACCATGTTGGCCAGGCTGGTCTCTAACTCCCAACCTCAAGTGATCCCCCCTGCCTTGGCCTCCCAAAATGCTGGGATTACAGGCATGAGCCACCGCACCCGGCCTGAAGTACATTTTCATTACATCATACCAAGGGTGCACACTATCAACACGATATCACTGTTGATGTTGACCTTGACATTGACCACCTGTCTGAGGCAGTGTTTCTCCGGTTTCTCTCCTGCGAGGCTGCTTCTCCCCCTCTCCATACTGTACTCCTTGGGAAGAGGTCACTATGCTCTGACCAGACTCAAGGACTGGGCAGTTATGCATCCCTTCCTTGAGGGCATAGTATCTACATAAATTATTTAGAATTGTTCAGAAAAGAGGTTTGTCTCTTTCCTCCAATTTATTTATTCAATTATTTATTTATACCAGGAAAGACTTGTGAATATTCATTGTATGCCTTGGATTATAACCTAGCACTTCCTTATTTCTGTTGTTGCTTAAATTATTCCAGTTTTGGCCATTGGGACCTTTTTTTTTTTCCTTTAAACAGAAATATCAGTAAGGATGGCTCTTTTAGTGGCTCCTGAGTTCTTTGACAGACACCTCCCTCCCCATCGTTGCATGTATGTGTGGGGTGTTTTTTCCTTTTGGCACTACAAGATACTTCAGGCTCCTCTTGAGTAGTTCCTGCCCCAGTGTTAGAACTGGCCAGTTGTCCAAAGAGCCCAGGACCCTTTTATTAGCGAATGCTGTTAGAAAGCAGGACCCGGGCTCTAGGCATGCTCCTCATTACTGAGTGTTACCGCCTATAGACCCTCTGCGCTGACAGGGCAAGGCACTAACCAGTGTATATACATATATCCACAAATATTTCTATGTGTAACAATGTGTACCTATATTTAACTAAACATGAATTTATATTGAGGTTTCTAGTTCGAATCCATTATCACATGGATCATTCTAGCTTCTTCCCTTGTTTGTCTGTAGACTTAACTCCCAAAGTGCTGGGATTACAGGCCTGAGCCATCGTGCCTGGCCATTTTGTCTATTTTTAAACTGAGTTGTTTGTTTTCTGAGTTTTATGAGTTCTTTTTATATTTTGGATTCAAGTTCTTTATCTGCTATATTTTTTACAAACATTTTCTCCCAGTGCGTGGCTTATCTTTTCATTTTCTTAACAGTATCTTTCATAGAGTGAATGTTTTAAATTTTAATAAAGTCCAACCGATCAGTTTTTTTTGTCATGAAGTGTACTTTGGTGATGTATCTAAAAACTCATTACCAAATCTAAAAACCCACTCCCAAGTCCAAGACCATCTGTGTTTTCTCCTAGATTTTCTTCTAGAAGTTATAGTCTTACATTTCATTTAGGCCTATGATTCATTTTAAGTTAGTATTCATGAACGATCTACTGTCTATGTCTATGTTTTTTTTTTCCTTTTGCCCATGAGTGTCCAATTTCTTCAGCATCGTTTTTGGCAAAGACTATCCTTCCTCTAAGTCATCTTTGTTTCTTTGTGATGCTATTGGCAAGCATTTTGTAATCAAGACGCGATGACAATTTGTTAAACTTTTAAACTAATGTTTTACGTGCGTATTCTTTCTCTATTCCATGAACACACGCATACCACGCCCTCTCTTTAGAAATTTCACAGTACTTAGAGTGCACACGTCTGAAAACATCTGATCTTGAAAACAATCCTAGTGGGATAGAAAGCCTTAAGGAACAAAGTGCTTTGCGAACAAGGAACAGAGTAATCAATTCCAACTAGGCAATCTGTAGAAAATGGGTGGGAATATAAGAATTGATATTTATGTGATATACATATAGGATTTATACATATCTGAATAATATATATTCTAAGGATATATCAGCCCCAGAGCAATGGGATATCCTTGCTGGAAAAAACAATTGAGAAGACCAGAGCAGCTAGATAATAAAGTAAGAGTGAAACTTACAAAGATTCCAAATGACAACAGTTTTGAAAACCAGTTTGGTTGTTTGGATTTGGCACTGCACAGCATAGGGAGCACCTATGAGCTTATGTAGGACCCTGACACGATCGGATCAGCACTTAAGAACTTGATTTGGCAGAAATACCAGGGGCTACTGGAAAAGGGTCAAGACTGGGGAGCTTCGTTAAGAAATCACTACAATTGTTCAGGCAACATTCACCTAGGGCAGTGGCAGACAGAGCTGAGAGGAAAAGTGTTAGAAAATGTATTGCAGGAATGGAACATACAATCAGCTATTTTTAGCAATTTACTGTTTTTCTGCTATAATAATCTGTCTAGACATTAAATCGCCACTGCCACCTATTGGTGAAAAAACTTCCCATTCTAATATTGCCCTGCACAGGAAGAGAAACATATCGCACTATGTTGGCAAGAATGATGTTGATTTCTCCCACTCTCTCAAATCAGCTTGTCCCCAGAATATTTACTAAGCTCAGTTCAAATTATTGAGGGAGAATTAAAACGTATGCTCCATCAGGCTGGAAACGTTGGGAGATATAGCTTGGGAGGTAACATATGCAAGGCAATTACCTGCTAATCTGTTTAAACGCAACATGAGGTCCCTGAAGGAGGAATTTGATGGGACTGCTTTTACTTGCCACTGGCTGAAGGAGTGGTGAGGTGTCGACCATCCATAAAGAACACCCACAAGAGGCAAGCTTTAGATGTGATCTAAAGGGAAGTCCACAAGTCCAGTGTATCTAAGAGACCTTGTGACTTCAGACTTGGTGGTGTTTCTAACAAACTGGCCTGGGAGTTTGTTATCCCGAGCTTTAAGCCAGCTGTATTTTCTGAGATGTATGAGATGTTATGAAGGGGACAGAAACATCTCCCCCTCTTGAAAGTAAGTACTTGTTTGCAGGCAAAGGTCCTTCTGTGGTCCGATGACCACAGGAAGATCCAGAGCTCTCCAAAGAAATAAAAATGGCATTCACATCACTAGCAGAGAACTGAAAATTGTGAGCAGTTATCTGATTGGGCTCAGTTGGAGGAGAGAAACAACTGTCAGCTCGTCTCTGGTTGTCCTGAAATTTCTGCCATGGTGCTGACTTTAAAGGAACCTAAAAATAAGTCTAATCTATACATGGCAGTCACCAAAAGTGGTAGATTATTATTCTTGTCTTACGGTGAGCAGACGGAGTCTTGAAGAGAGTCCAATACTCCCTTACGACCACAAAGCTATTAAGTGATGGAGCTGGAATTTGAGTCCATATAGACTCAGGGCCCATTTCCAACTTCCATGTTCAACTGCTTCCTCCACTCCACTCTCACTCAACAGCAGCTGAACGATAAAGCATTCACAAATTGCTGCTACCACGTACCGTGACTGATTTTTATTATTGTAAACACAGCTCTACAGTTATTAAAGTATTTAAGAGCATTGTCAATTGTTCATTTTAAGATGATTGTACATATTAAAAACACAAATATTAGTGTGTGTATCTTAATGGCACATTTATCCAATCCCTCTTCCCCTCAATACATGAATTACTGGAAATGTGTCCCTTGGCTCTCTGGCTCTCCTTATTTAGTGTGTCTTAAGATTTTGTCATTTCACATTTTGGGCATTTCAACCTGTTATTTTGTTTTCCCTTCAAGATCAGGGTGATGACTTATAACTCAATTTTACTCTGCGTAGCATTTTACATGTAAAAGTTTATGAAATACTTTTAAATTAAGTTCCAACCTTTTACTTAAAAAAAAAAATATTCCCAGTCACATGGTTTCTTTGCACTCAGCATAGGAAAAAGTTTTTGAAAGTTTGTAATGATTCAGTTACCTAAGAATATAACTATTTTTTTTATCTTTCTGAGTATCTCAGCTTAAAAATATGAATGGAATACACTATGATGTATTTGCTGTAGAATTATAAATATTATCTTTTTCCTCCCACTTTAAGTATGCCACGTATCTGATTCAGAATAGCATAAGTGATGCAAAATAGCTGAGACTAAACATGTAAGAGAGGGAATGCACAGACATTTATAAATTAAGCTTTTTATCATTCCGGTATAATTTAGGAACATCTTTAAAATTCCCCTATGCATTTAGAGCGGCCACTCTTCACAGCACCATCATCTGTGCTCGTGTAGCCAAGGCAGCTCTTCCATAAAGTCCAGACCGAAGCCTCGTTTGGCAGAGATTGTCAGTGTGGAGTCAACAAGCATTTCCCCTAAGGACAACCATGCAGCATAAATATACCGCCTAATTGTCTTCTCACCTGGCCTTGATTAAAAGGGAAATACAGACAAGGAATCTTGAACAAAGAGAAAGCAATTTCCTAATTTCCTTTAACCCAAACAAATTTTCTCTATTTAGATGCTGCACTATAAAATATTTTTCCTAAGATGGTAAGAAATACAGAATCATTACTATTCAGAATTTCAAACAAAAAGCTTTACGTTTTTTAGAAATTGCAGATCGTCATAAAGCCAGGTTGTTATAGAAAAAAAGTTAGTTTATAAATATGCCTATTATATATTCATTTAAATCACAAATGACCATATTCATTTTTCCCCTTTTGTTTTCTTCTCTTAGTTTTACTATGTCATTTTATAAGTCACATATATATAAACACACACAATGAAAACTCTGAAGAACTAGTAGTAGCTCTAAAAGGGAAAATTAAAAACATTTTTGAAAAAACAATTTTAGGAAAGGGCTTAGTAAAGTTGGAACTAAATTGGGAAGAACTGCATGAATTCAGGACCCTAAACACGTAGATCTTTGATGCTCTGTTATATGCTCTCATGTGGAACAAACTCAGCTCCATCTCCAGTAAAATCTCCTTTAGAGTGGCCAGGTCAATGTCTCTCCCTGATGGAAAGCAATCAGGGAAATCAAGGCAGGCCTAGACACCTTTGCTGCTCTCACAGATGCTGTGGAGTGCCAGAGAGAAAGGAGACAGGCCACAGGACACTGCTAACCAGATTGTGTTGTTTGAGCATCAAAAGAGGATAAAGATATTGTGATTATTATTACAGATTCTTAATTTTACTGAAGAGGGAAAAATATGAGGTACAATAGACGCAGAGCTTATATGATTTAAAAATCATATTTAGAGACATTGTCATATATTGTTTCATTCACACTATGCATGTATTGGATGAAGTTTAGGTCAAATCAGATAACAAAATATTAAGTAACAATCTTGCAAATGGGGCATGTTTGTGTGTGTGTGTGTGTGTATATGCATGTGTACGTGTGTGTGCATGCAATTCAATGAATATTGGTAAAAAAACTGAAATAAAATATTGTAAAAGTTGTGTCAGAGGTTGTAGTAAAAAGAAAAAATGGTCAGAGTAAAATGTAACATACCAAGTTCTAGAGAGACATGATGTGAAATATTTTATTGCTGTAAAAAGGGGCCTGGTTCCATCAACTCTACAATACGGCTTAACCATCTTGGAAGTTCCATGTTTTTATGTTACTGTCCTGATATGTTCTTCAAATTCATAATTGAATCAAGCTCCTGAATTTCTATCAGATAACCTCAAATCAATAACCTAACTTGATCTAAAACAGGACTTCTAACCTGAAACAGGACTTGTATTTATTTTGGTCAGAAAAATAGCCTTGTATCTACGAAGGTACAAAACATGTATACTAATAGAGATGGTGATTTTTAAAAATTAAGTTTTGTGATGGTTAATACTGAGTGTCAACTTGATTGGATTGAAGGATACAAAGTATTGATCCTGGGTGTGTCTGTGACGGTGTTACCAAAGAGATTCACATTTGAGTCGGTGGGCTGGGGAAGGTAAATCCACCCTCAATCTGGCGGGCACCTTCTAATCAGCTGCCAGTGAACATAAGGCAGGCAGAAAAATGTGAAAAGGTGAGACTGGCCTAGCCTCCCAGCCTACATCTTTCTCCTGTACTGGATGCCTCCTGCCCTCGAACGTTGGACTCCAAAGATTTTCAGTTTTGAAACTCAGTTTTGAACTGGCTCTCCTTGCTCCTCAAGCTTGCAGGCAGCCTATTGTAGGGCCTTGCAACTATGTAAGTTAATACTTAATAAACACACACACACACACACACACACACACACACACACACACACACGATTAGTTCTGTCCCTCTGGAGACCCCTAATACAGATTTTGGTAATCGGAGTGGTTCTAGAGGAACAGAATATTAAGGATGGAGTTCTTTCATTGGTTTTGGGTTTTTGGACGTTGGCTGCTTAATATGATTAGACCTAAAAATGCTAAGGACTCTACTTTTAATGATATGGAGAACATTGATAGTCCTTGGCTTGAACTGTTTAGAGAATTATGCAAAATAAATGCATTTGACACTCCTGATTCACCATTCGTGAGAGGCAAGGAGTTTAGTGACTCTGTACATAATAGCTTTGACCATATGTGGTGACCCAAGGAACATAATGAAGCTGTTCGCTTGCTCCTAAGTTTGGTGGACAAAGTGATGAAAGAAAATGAGGAACTCAGGGATTCTGTCTCCTGGCTTCAGCAGCAGATACTGAGCCTGAAATCTGCTAAGACTGCCCTGAGTCAGAATCTTATCTCCTGTAGAGAAAGAGCTGCAATTGTGGAAAGACAGACACAAGCCCTCGTATCATGCGAGTGGCTGGCCTGCAAGGAAAGGTGCATGCACGGCCTTGCCAGGTGTCCACCGTTAAAGTGAGGGTATTGATTGGACAAGAATGGGACCCTGCAACTTGGAATGGGGACATGTGGGAGGGCCCTGACCCAGAGATTGTAAACTCTGATGAACCTTTTTTTGCCAGAAGGAACAGCTTCTCCATCCCCAGTAGTGGCCACATCCCCCTTCCCAACCCATGCTGCCATCTGCCTTTCCACCTTTGTGTGAGCAGATAAACCCTGTGCTGCCAGAGACGCCAGTGATGGCCTCCCCTGAGAGGCAAAATAATGTTGATTATTTTGGTGACTGGCAAAATAATGTTGATTCTCCTCAGGAGCCATCCCCAACACCCTTATTTGCTTTTACACCTATAATTAGACTAAAGTCCTGGCAGGCTCCTAGAAGTGAGGTTGAGAGTGTGACCCATGAGGAGATGTGCCAGACTCGAAAAGAACTGTTTGAGTTCTGCAATCTATATAAACAGAAATCTGGAGAACAGCCATGGAAACGGACATTAAGGGTATACAGTTAGATCAGACTGAATTTATTGATTTGGGTCCACCAAGTAGGGACTCTGCTTTTTTTTTTTTTTTTTGGCTAGTCAAGTGAAGCAGTGGGAGTGGAGAAGGAACAAAGAAATCTGTAACTGGTTGTGATCAATTAGTTGTAAACACCACTGCACTCGGACCAGCTGGGACTCTGCTTTTAACGTCGCAGCTTGGGGGAGTTAAAAAAGGTTCTAACAGTTTATTTGCTTGGTTAGCTGAAATATGGATTAAAAGATAGCTCACTGTGAGCAAGCTGGAAATGTCTGATCTCCCCTTGCTTTAACGTAGAGGAAGGGATCTAAAGGCTTAGGGAGATTGGGGTGGTGGAGTGGATTAGTCATTTTAAACCTACTCTCATCCCAGCTGGGAGGGTCCAGAAGATATACCCTTGAACAATGCCTTGCAAAATAGATTTGTGAAGGCAGCACCTGCACCTTTGAAGAGCCCTGTAATCGCTCTTTTCTGTATGTCAGATCTAATGGTGGGAACCACAGTCATTCAACTACAAAATTTAAATACAATGGGAATAATTGGATCTCGAGGAGGCAGGGGCCAAGTAGAGGCACTCAGTCATCAAAGGGAAGATGGGTATAGCTACCGTAATGGACAGCAGAGGCAAAGTGGCAATCGGAATAGTCTGATGCATATAGAGCTCTGGCATTGGCTAATTAATCAGAGTGTTCCTAGAAGTGAAATTGATAGGAAGCCTACTGCATTCCTACTTAATTTATATAAGGAGAAAAATTCTAGGTTGAATGGACAAAAGACTAATTTGAATTACTAAAACAGAGAATCATGGCCCATCAATTAATTTCCAGACTTGAGACAGTTTACAAACCCGGAACCCCTTGAATGAAGGGGAGACTGAGTCCCCTTGAGGAAGGACCTCACAACATTATCAACAATTTATGCAGTGAATCTTTCCCCCATCCTTCCCCCAAGGAGACCTCCAGCCTTTTACCAGGGTAACTGTGCATTGAGGAAAGGGAAATGGTCAGACATTTCAGGGACTACTGAACACTGGCTCTGAGCTAACATTGATTCCAGGGGACCCAAAATGTCATTGTGGTCCTCCAGTTAAAGTAGGGGCTTATGGAGGTCAGGTAATTAATGGAGTTTTAGCTCAGGTCTGACTTACAATGGGTGCAGTGGGTCCCCAGACTCATCCTGTGATCATTTTCCCAGTGCCAGAATGCTTAATTGGCATAGATATACTTAGCAGCTGGCAGAACCCCCACATTGGCCCCTGACTGGTAGGGTGAGGGCTACCATGGTGGGAAAGGCCAAATGGAAGCCATTAGAGCTGCCTCTTCTTAGAAAAATAGTAAACCAAAAACAATATCACATCCCTGGGGGCATTGAGGGGATTAATGCAACCATCAAGGACTTGAAAGATGCAGGGGTGGTGATTCCCACCACATCCCCATTCAACTCTCCTATTTGGCCTGTGCAGAAGATGGATGGATCTTGGAGAATGACAGTGGATTATCATAAGCTTAACCAAGTGATGGCTCCAATTGCAGCTGCTGTACCAGATGTGGTTTCACTGCTTGAGCAAATTAACACATCTCCTAGTACCTGGTATGCAAACACTGACTTGACAAATGCCTTTTTCTCCATTCCTGTCCATAAGGCCCACCGGAAGCAATTTGCCTTCAGCTGGCAAGGCCAGCAACATACCTTTACTGTTCTACCTCAGGGGTATATCAACTCTCTGGCTTTGAGTCATAATCTTATTTTTGTGATGGTTAATACTGAGTGTCAACTTGATTGGATTGAAGGATACAAAGTATTGATCCTGGGTGTGTCTGTGTGGGTGTTGCCAAAAGAGTTTAATATTTGAGTCAGTGGGCTGGGGAAGGCAGATCCACCCTTAATCTAGAGGGCACCATCTAATCAGAATCAGTTGCCAGTGAATATAAAGCAGGCATAAAAATGTGAAAAGGTGAGACTGGCCTAGCATCCCAGCCTATATCTTTCTCCCTCAAACATCGGAATCCGAAGTTCTTCAGTTTTGAGACTTGGACTGACTCTCCTTGCTCCTCAAGCTTGCAGACAGTCTATTGTGGGACCTTGTGATTGTGTAAGTTAATACTTAATAAACTCACATATATATGCATAGATATACACATATCAGGATATATATATATATGTGTGTGTGTGTGTATATATATGTGTGTGTGTGTGTGTGTATATATATATCTCCTGTTAGTTCTGCCCTTCTAAAGAACCCTAATACAAGTTCATATTACCAATATTTCTGGGGAGATGTAGCAATGGATTTTTCAATACTTGTGGCTTTTGAAATTCTGTTTCTTCTTTCTTTTTTTTTTTATATGGAGCTTTGTTCTGTCGCCCAGGCTGAAGTACAGTGGTGTGATCTCAGCTCACTGCAATCTCTGCCTCCTGGATTCAAGCAGTTCTCTGCCTTAGCCTCCCGAGTAGCTGGGATTACAGGTGCCCGCCACCACATCCTCAGTAACACTTGCTAATTTATTATTTAATGTGAAGGGTTATCTGTGTAGAAATGGATAATTAGCATCATTTTGATGGCTAATGACATCAAAGTGACCCCAAACTGTCAGGCTTGAAAGCTTCATTGCTTTGTTGATTTCCTCTAGCTTTCAGTATAGGAAGAGAGAAATCAGTCAGCTTCCAGGTCTTGCTGTCTTTTGCTCTGATAGATGGTTGATAAAGTCCATTTGTTATGGTTTCATCATTACTTCTTCCTCAGCATTATTTCAGACTGCGTTTCTCCATCGTTTTTCAGACTAGTTCCTAACTTTTAATTTTCTAATTAAAATTAATTTTTGAAGTGCCTGTCAATGTCTGTGAAGTTCTACCCTTAACCTGTTTTTTCTAGGAAGACTTTTCTGCGTCTCCCATGGTGGAAGCCATTCTCTTACACCACTGCGTTTGCTTAGTAAATACCAGATTCCTATGCTTGCTTAACAGTGAAATGATTGGAAGAAGCAGTCTTCACCTGTGTCACAACTTCTTGAAAAGAGCTTCATCCAAAGGCACGATTTCACAGGGCTCCTGCAAAGCTTGCTTTGTTTCCCCAATTTCTTAGGCATGTTGGAAATGCCAAGCCTAGATAAACTATTTGAAGAAGTTGAGGTCATTTTTCAGGATCTGTGACCGACAAGATCCCTTTTTGTAGAGTAATTTAACGTTGGGCGATGCCTAAGGGGTAAGAAGCCTCAGTTCCCTTAGTTATTCCTGCCATAGTCTTCTTTCCACCTGTTTGCACTTTGCATATGAGGAGATAATTAGTAGTCAATTGATTAGAGAGCAATTTCAATATTTTTCAATATACTTAATATAAAGCAATAAAGCAGACGGCTGAAATGACTAAAACCACAAGAGTTTACAGAGCGCGGCTTCATCAGAGATGCTCGCTTTAGTTTAATCAGAACAACTAGCCTTAATTTCATTTTGTAAGTTGTTAACACTAAAACTCTTTAGAGTTAGTTAGAAGAGTTCCCTAACTTGAAAAATCCAGCCGGCTGCTTTCCTTGGCGCACTGGTCAACCTTGGCAATTTCACCTGGGGAAGCACCGAAACCTGCCACTCCCCACGAGGGGGGGCCGGGGAAGCTAGGCCTGTGTCCCGGTGCCCAGCCCCGGTCCTCCTCGGCTCTCCGCTCCCCAACCCGGGAGAGAACGCAGTGCCGCGCCCAGAGGGCAGGTCGAGCCACCCCGGCTGGGGCAGGGGCGGCGGGCGCTACGGCGTGGCCAGCGTTCCTGAGCGAACAGGAGGTCCGCAGGAGAGCGCACCCGCACCTTTTGCGCCCAAGGCACCGCGATCTCCGCTCATCCTGGCCGCACCTCGGTGCTGCTTTCTTCTGTCCGGATCTAGGCGCCGCGGGTTCTACAGACCCCGCCAGCCAGGGGAACCCGTGACTGACCCCGAGGCTGAGCGGGAAGGGCAGGGAGGGCGCGAGACAGATCCCGGGGAGAACCGCTGGGGCGATGCGGCGGGTACCCTACTGGATCCTCCCAGGGACGGCGACCGGAGAGCGAGCCCGCGGTACGGGTCCGAGGCAGGCGTTGCCTAGGAAGCCAGAGACCCGCTGAGTCAGAGGCTGGGGTCCGCCGGGGCAGGCGGCGCGGACTTCCGAGGGTCCAGCACAACGGGACACGCCCTCATCCCGGGGGACGACCCTGCGGCCCCAGGCACCGCCTCCCGTTCCCGCCCCGCGCCCCGCAGCTCGTAAGTAAGCTACCGCACGCGGGGGGCCGGGTCCCAGTGCAGCTCCAGCCGACCCCCGGACGCACACGAGGGTTGGTGCGCGGTGAGGACTGCGGCCGGCTGGGTAGCCGCGCTCTGGGTCCCGCTGGTCCTCTCCTGGGCTGCGCACTCTCCCGACCGGCGTCAGGATCCTCCGCGAGCCTCCAGCTCTCTCCTCTTGGCGTGCGAACATGCAGCTACCTAAGCCCGGCGTCCCGCTGCCCGCGCTCCTCCTGCTGGCGCTGGCTTTGTCCCCGCACGGAGCTCACGGGAGGCCCCGGGGGCGCAGGGGAACGCGTGTCGCGGCTGAGGAGCCCAAACCGTTGCTTTTCCTCTCCGCGGCCGGAGCTGGCCGCACTCCCAGCGGCTTCCAGAGCCCAGGTATGATGTCCAAGTCCTTTGCCCTGCGCCTGGGGCTTCCTGGATTCCCTTGGGAGCCGGGCAAGGCACTCCTTTTGGGAAGCCTGCAATTAGTACGGTAGAGAACAGAGCATCTCTGCAGATTCCCAGCTCTCTGAAAGAGGTCATAAGCGTATTAGATTTACCAAGGTTGAGACAAGAAATCAGGCTGGCAACAGGACCAGCCTTTTATGTCCCTTCTCAGGTGTGGGAGGCCTTTTTGGAAATAAACTAGTAGAGCAGCCCAAAGACATGGGTTTCAGTCCCACCGGGCAAGGGTAATGGACAGGTTAGGTCCCTGTCAGTGCCTCATTTCTGGGTCTTCCGGGGTTTTGAGAATTAACTAAGATTGCTGTGCGCAGACACCTAACGGTGCCAGGAATGCCCCGTTCTTCCTCCCTTCACGCTGGCCGCAGGGTGTGGCTGAGGACGCGCCAATTTCAGGAGGCAGTGGCTTATGTTACGGGTCCGTTCCTAGATCATTTTAGAAGGGCACAAGACGAAGGCGGCTGCTCCCAAATCAACTTTGGACAGTTGGGTTCCTGCTACTTAGATGCCCGAGGGGGAGTGGAAGGAATGAGGGGAGGAAGAAGTCGCCACTCTAGAGGGTCATGAGACACCCCACAGGCAGAGAAGAAGTCGTGTGAATGCGGGGGGAAATGGAAAAACCCCTGGAAAAGGAGGTCCGAGGGGGCGGCCGGGCACTTGGGGGCGGCGCTGGAGGGAGGAGGGCAGGATGCGCAGGGAAGGAAGATGGGGGACAGAAGCGAGAAGCTCCTCACACGTGTCTGTTCACACCCAGCAAGAACAGAGCAAGGTGGAGCTGCCGGCAAGGCTGGGACAGAAGGGCCCCTCGGCAGGGGCACTTGGTGGCCTGCACTGGGCTTGGGGAGAGGAAAAGGGCCCAGGGGTGGCCTGGGGATGTCCCGCACCTAGCGGCTGGCCGTGGGACCACAGCTCCTGACCCCTTCCCCTCAGGCTTCACGGCTAAAAAAGCAAACAAGGGTTTCTTAGTACCATTTTTCTTTCATAATAGTTGTGATATAAATATATACTTATTCACTCCACAAACTTTCTTCAAGTTCTTATCTGTCACCACGCAGAGGGCCGAGGCCACCCAGAGGAGCAGACAGCAGTGTCTTTGCTCTCCCGCACACCTGGGTGTGGAGGGGAGGGGCTGGTACAGACCTGCACTGAGTGAGCAGGGTGTCCTGCCCCGGGGAGGGGATGTAGAAGGCGGGAGGCTGAGGTGGGCTTCCCAGCTGGTGTGTGGACGACCTGGGCAGAGCCTCTTAGTCCAGCCGACCACTGGGGAGCCCTCAGGACGGGAGGGCACAGGGTCAGTGTCCTCAGCACAGCCATGCAGCTATGGTGCACACGGATCATGCACTTTGACTTAAAATTATTGCTAGCCTAAAATATTTATCTCAAGAGAATAAAATGTCAGTTTGGAATGTGAACGGCCTGGGAGAAAGGCTCTGAAAGCACAGAAGTGTGGAGGGCACACATTCGTTCAGACCTTCTGTTTCGTTCGATGATCTTTTTGATTCAAAGACAGTGAAGACTTACTGAAGTGAGTTACAGGGATAAAACAATATTTTATTTATGTATTTATTTATTTTGAGACGGAGTTTTGCTCTTGTTGCCCAGGCTGGAGTGCAGTGGCGAGATCTTGGCTCACTGCAACCTCCACCTGCCAGGTTCAAGCCATTCTCCTGCCTCAGCCTCCCCAGTAGCTGGGATTACAGGCCCGCCACCATGCCCAGGCTAATTCTTTTTTTGTATTTTTAGTAGAAACGGGGTTTCACCATGTTGGTCAGGCTGGTCTCGAACTCCTGACCTCAGGTGATCTTGCCTCGGCCTCCCAAAATGCTGGAATTACAGGCGTGAGCCACTGCGCCCGGCCAACAATATTTTATTAAAAGTTAAAAGTGGCAACCATCTGAAGTTTTAAAAAACAATGTAGTCAGACAGAAAGTGCCCCGTGGGCACCTTGAAAGTCATTGCTTTCTGTGACTGTAGTCTTATCTTTTGATTGCTGTACTACATTCACAAGGGAAGAAAAGGGTGGCTCATGACCTCCGTATCTGAGTCTGTGAATGGAGTACTTGCGCATGGATCAGGGACAAACAAGGACTTGAGAATAGAGAGGACAAGGTCCTCTCTGGATGATCTCATGGGGCACACTCAGCAGGTGGCAGGGGTTACGTTCATTTAGGAGGAGAATATCTCCCAGGTCCTGGAGGGACGTCATAAGCACTATGTCTTGTGATTTCTAATAGATTTAAAAACAAAGTAGGGCAGGGGTTGTACCCTGAACTTTAAGTTGAAAGAATGAAAATTACTGCATTAAAGAATTACTCATTACTCTGCATTAATTGATGAAGTGTTAATAGCCACACCTAAAGAATTCTTTATAGATATAGCAAAAATAAAAGATACCTCGGAAGAAAGAAAGGAAATCTAACACATTGGCTAGGTTATGTGGACAATGAGCAATAAACTTGGTTATCGCATATGCTGATGAATTCAATTTTGGTTCAGTTGTGTTACTGTTGAGAGCTTTATCCATCCAATCTTCTAAACCCACATATATGCCATTCTTAGGAAAAACATCTCTTATGAGTGCTTAATCTATTTTATTATCTAATTCAGTATTTTACATTACTTTGGTAAAATTTTTAACGTATGGTAATCAGATAATAACTGCACATTTCAAAAACATTCACAATAAGGTATTTTAAAATATATTGGAAAACTCTTGCTGCATAAAGAATTCCATTGCCGGCCGGGCGCGGTGGCTCACACCTGTAATCCCAGCACTTTGGGAGGCTGAGGCAGGTGAATCATGAGGTCAAGAGATCGAGACCATCCTGGCCAAGATGGTGAAACCCCTTCTCTACTAAAAAATACAAAAATTAGCTGGGCATGGTGGCGGGCGCCTGCAGTCCCAGCTACTCAGGAGGCTGAGTCAGGAGAATTGCTTGAACCCAGGAGGCGGAGATTGCAGTGAGCAGAGATTGCCCACTGCACTCCAGCCTGGTGCCTGACGACAGAGCAAGACTCTGTCTCAAAAAAAACAAAAACAAAAAAAACCAAAAAAAAAAAACAAACAGAATTCCATTGCCTCATCTAGGAAACCACATACTGTGTTTAGAAAAAGTTAGTTTAAAACTGTTACAGAAGATTACAAAGAGAGATATAAGCTTTCTTGTAGCCACTTTTTGCATTACATGACTAGATCACCCTTCCATGCAGGATATACCACCATCCATGTTTTAAAATGTACCTGGGATTTGTTTTAATCAGAGGTAATAAGACACACGCAAAGTCCGATAGCCTCTGCCAGCTTCACCTGTGTTCCAGACCTCCATCATCTCTTCCTGCCCGTGACCCCCACCTGTACTCCAGTTGACTCCAGTGGGCATCTGTCAGCCTTTATCTTACTTGGCCTGCTGGACACTTTGCTGCAATTGACCCATCTCTTCCTCTTTAAATGATTCCTGATTCCACAGTTATTCTCACTTTGTTCTCTTCTTCTCTAGCCATTCCTTCTTTCTCCAAGCATCTCTTCTTCAGCCTTTAAGTGTTTGTGCACTCCAAGGTTCCATGTTTATCAATGGATTTTTCACGAAATCCATGGAAGATTCCAAAAGGCATCTTCTTCCTTTTTCTTTTCCTTGTCCTTTCAATTCACACACTCATTAGCTGCTGAATATCTCAGCTACAGAATCTCAAACTTGACCCTTTCCTACCTAAACCTGTGTTCTGTCTTCAAACCTGCTCTCTGTCCTTTATTTCTGGTCACAGTAAAGGCAAGTTTTTGTTTGCTGGAGATCGTGCTTCTAGGGTGATTAATTTACTGTTGGATTAACAGCCTTCTGGAGTTTCCCAGTTGCTTAGTCTGTTGATAGAATTATCATTGTCTAACCCAAGAACATCATTAGGGCTGGATCCTGTGTTTCCTGCCAGTACTAATCTACTGTCGTTTGGTTGTCATTTTTTTTTGTTTTGTTTTCAGCTGAAGTCTCACTCTGTTGCCCAAGCTGGAGTGCAGTGGTGCAATCTCAGCTCACTGCAACCTCTGCCTCCCGGGTTCAAGCAATTCTCCTGCTTCAGCCTCCCAAGTAGTTGGGACTGTAGGCACACGCCACCATGCCTGGTTACCTTTTTTTTTTTTTTTTGTATTTTTAGTAGAGATGGGGTTTCACTATGTTGGCCAGGCTGGTCTCGAACTCCTGACCTCGTAATCCGCCCACCTCGGCCTTCCGAGGATTATAGGTGTGAGCCACTGTGCCTGGCTGACATTCTTAATAATTGATTACACATAAAAATCTTAACACGATGTGAAATGCGGTACATCTATTTATTTTTGAAATGTTTCAGCATTTTAATAAGAATCTCGTTTATCTTTTTAAGTGTCTGTGGAAATGATTATTTTAAATCTGGAAGGAGGATTAGCTAGATTAAACCAGAAACTGAATAAATCATTTTCGTGAGCTCAGTCTTCAGATGAAATTGCTAAAATTTAAATTAAACATGAATTGTCCTGTGGTTAAAACAAGAAGAAAATCTACTTTACAACATGATTTTTTACTTTTTCAAGTTTTCTGAACTCATTTAATATTCTGTCCTTTGGTGAATATACAATCTAATGTTAGAATTTTATCATAATATTGTATAATATAGGACTTCGAAAGGACTTTAGAGATTATTTAGTTTGTCTACCTTAATTTATAAAAGAAACCCAAGCCATCTTTGGAGGTTTGGCTGGACACAGAATTTTACTTTGGCTGAGAAGGCAAAGCATGACTGTCCAGTCTTAAGAGAGGACACAAGACACGGTTGGGTACAGCATATTACTATGTGTTGGAAGTCAGATCATTTAAAATAAATTTTAGGTGGTTCTTATAATCAGTGAAATGTTAACAGATGCAGCATCTTCCTTCTTTTTTTTTTTTTTAAAGATGGAGTCTCACTCTGTCACCCAGGCTGGAGGGCAGTGGCATGATCACAGCTCACTACAACTTCTAACTACTGGGCTCAAGGGATCCTCCTGCCTCAGCCTTCCAAGTAGCTTGGGCTATAGTCATGCACCTCCATGCTCAGCTCATTTTAAAATTTTTTGTAGAGATAGAGTCTCACTATGTTGTGCAGGCTGGTCTCGAACTTCTGACCTCAAGTGATTTTTGCACCTTGGCCTCCCATTGTGCCCAGCCCCTCAAATATATTCTGTTAAGCACCGTAGTTCAATTTTAGAAAGAACTTTAACACCGAATATATGAAAATCAAGTTGCTCACTTACGCAACACAACATACACATTTTTCCTTGCTCTGTCAGCTTCGAGGGGTGAGAAGCAGCCACATTCTAGTCACCAGGAGCGCACCGAGCGTCCTGATCCTGGTTTCTAATGCTATTCTCCAATAAAAAGAAACCAGGGTTCATTGGAGAAATCCCTCAAACAAAGAGTAGGACAGAAAACAATAAGAAATAAGCCTAGAGTATTTGGTAATGCCAGAAAGTTTTAAAAAAGTGATAAAGAAATACAAAGCAATAAAAATAACAACAAAAACCTACCAGTGACAGAGTCAAAGGAACGCAGGAGCCAACTAAAACGTTTTGTAACGGCCAGAACCAGAACCATCTGAGATACAAAATAAAGAAAGTAGTATTAGATTATAACACAAAGTATAAAATAAAGATACATCAGTCATTGCTTGTGTAAGTAAATGATTGACTAAATAAATAACTGGAGGGGGAAGAGACAAACCTCTCATGCAGAAGAATTCTAAATAAGGCATGTAGATACTATGTACTCCAAGAAGGGACACATAACTCCTCAGTCCTCAAGTGTGGGCTCAGCATAGTGACCTCCTTCTGTGAAGTACAGTGACGGGGAGGGGAAGAGGGGGAAGGATTAGCTTTGCAGTAAGAATCCTGACACACATGGCCTCAGCCAGGAAGTCAAGGTCAACATCAGCAAAGATAAATTACGCTAAACATGTGTACCCTTCACAGCATGTGATGAAAATGGCATTTTCCCTTGGTAGTCTTCCTCCCTAAAACCCACAAGAATTTAATCACAAGAAAAGCATCAGCCAAATCGCAGATGAGGGACATTCTACAAATACCTGACCAGGACTCCTCCAAATGGTCAAAGTTACCAAAACAAGGAAATTTTGAGAGACAGTCACAGCCAAGAGGCGTCTGAGGAAACATAATGACTAAGTGTAATGTGAAATTCTGGGACAAAAAAAGGACATTAAGGAGAAGTGAAGGAAGTCTGAAAGGAGTATGGACTTCTGTGAGTAAGAATGTGTCAGTATTGGTTCACTAACTGCAGGAAATGTGCCACAGTAATGTAATGTTAATAATAAGAGAAACCAGGGCCGGGCATATGGGAATGCTCTCTATTATGTGATTATTCTGTGCATCTAAAAGTGCTCAATAATAAAACACTTATTTAAAAAATTTTGTATCACTCTTGAAGGTGGTTGACATCTTCCAAAACATTGGGTTTTAGTTTTAGGATGTAAATACTGTCCTTTAAAGGTATTTGTCATGGAAAGAATAATTGTATAAATAAAAATTTAATTTTCTAAAGCTACATAGAAAAATCAGAAAAAAATCTAAATAACATGACTACAAAAACTTTAGTATAAATAACCTGGAGCGAGTGATGTTTTAAAAATATTTCTGGTCAGGGAAAGTGGCTCATACCTGAAATTTCAACTCTTTGGGAGGCTGAGGCAGGAGGATTTCTTGAGGCCAGTAGTTCAAGACTTGTTTACATCTGAAATCTCAGCAATTTGGGAGATTAAAGGCAGGAGGGATCTCTTGAGGTTAGGAATTTGAGACCAGCTTGGGCAACAAAGTAAGATCCCTTCTCTACAAAAAGTACAAAAAAAAAAAAAAAAAAAAAGAATTAGCTGGGCATAGTGGCATGCCTGTAGCCCCAGCTATTTGGGAGGCTGAGGTAGGAGGATTGCTTAAACCCAGCAGTTTGAAGCCGCAATGAACTATGATTGCATCACTGCACTCCAGCTATGGTTACAGGGTAAGACTCTGTTTCTAAAAAAACCCAAACAAATATTTTCTATTTTGGGAAGTTTTTCAGTCAGCATATTTTTTTGTTGGTGGGTCTTTACAACTTGTACTGGCTAAATTAACTAGCTGATTTCTTTCACAGGAGATTGTAATAAAACCTCACATTACAGAATATATTTATTTATATAAAAGTTACGCCCCATTGAAGTTTTGTAAATAAGTCATGTTTTTTGATGTCTTGGTTAAATCATTTAAAAATAATTTTGAGCAAATTATTGTGAAAATAATTAACTTTTGTAATACAAATAATTAATTCCAATTTATTTGTTTAGTGAATTCAGATTTCATACATTAGGAGTTTAATTGTGTTCCTCCTCCCCAGAAATATGTTGAGGATCTAGTCCCCTGCTGCCTCAGAGTGTGGCCTTACTGGGAAATAGGGTCACTGCAGGTGTAATTAGTTAAGATGAGGTCGGTCATACTGGAGGAAAATTGGCCCTTTTTCAGTATGTCTGGTGTCTTTTTTTTTTTTTTTTTGTGCCAGAGTCTTGCTCTGTTGCCAGGAGCCAGGCAGGAGTGCAGTGGCGTGATCTTGGTTCACTGCAGCCTCCGCCTCCCGGGTTCAAGCAATTCTCCTGCCTCAGCCTCTTGAGTAGCTGGGACTACAGGTGCGCACCACCACGCCCAGCTAATTTTTGTATTTTTTAGTAGAGACGGGGTTTCACCATGTTGGCCAGGATGGTCTTGATCTCTTGACCTTGTGATCCACCCACCTTGGCATCCCAAAGTGCTGGGATTATAGGCGTGAGCCACCACGCCGGGCCGACTGGTGTCTTAATAAGATGATGGCCATGGGAAGATAAAGACACAGGAGAACTCCATGTAACAATGAAGGCAGAGATTGGAATGAAGCATCCACCATTCAAAGAATGCAAAGGATTGCCGGGAGCCACCAGAAGCTGGAGCAGGCGAGGCAGGATCCTTCCCTCAAGACTTCAGAGAAAGCATGGCCCTGCCCACATCTTGATTTCAGACTTCTTGCCTCCAGAACTGTGAGACAGTAAGTCTGCTGATACAAGCTATCCCATTTGTAGAACTTTGTTATGGCAGCCCTAGAAAACAAATACACAATATATGGTCTTTTCTGAAGGCGGAAGCCATCTGTACTTATTCCGTATGGCAAGTATGAGAAAGTGCTAGCAACTACTCAGCTCTGTCTCTCCACCTCAAAAGTGCCACACAAAATTATACCAATGGGAGTATATCCAACGTACTGTGTTCCAGGAAAATAAAAGTCTGACTCTGTCCGTCTAGGCTTGGTCCATATTTCTAACATGCTCCCGGAGGATGCTGACACTGCTGGTCTACAGAACGTAGCAAAAATTTAGAAGATCATAAGCAACAATTTGAGTTTACTTTTTTATCCTCTGTTTAATTTGCAGCCTAAATGGCATTTAGGTCTCATTAACCACCCAGCTAATGTATGTGTGTAAAAAAGAGAGTTACACACATACATCCCTCTATTTAAATATCTAAAACTATAATAGAAGAAGCATGATATAAAAACATGTATTTACAAATATTTATACATTTCCAAGTGTATACTGGTACAGACGTTATGTAACTACATAAGGAAAGAAGAAGGCACACATTTTATGACAGTTTATTTTTAAGTGCTTTTAATTTAGTATTTTTATGTATTTATTTATTTTTGAGACAGAGTCTCGCTTTGTCACCCAAGCTGGAGTGCAGTGCTGCAGTCTTGGCTGTTACCTCTGTCTGTACCTCTGTCTCCCAGGTTCAGTTGATTCTCCTGCCTCAGCCTCTCAGGTAGCTGGGATTGCAGGTGCATGCCACCATGCCCGACTGACTTTTGTATTTTTAGTTTCACCATGTTAGCAAGGCTGGTGTGTAACTCCTGGCCTCAAGTGATCCACCTGCCTCAGCCTCTCGAAGTGCTGAAATTACAGGTGCGAGCCACTGCGCTCAGCCAATTTAGTATTTTTAAAAAAATATTTCTTTAATATATTTAAAAGTCAACTTTAATATATTTAAAAGGTCATACTGGAGTTGGCCCTTTTTCAATATGATGGCTGTTGTTAATAAGATGACAACCACGGGAAGATACAGAGACAAAGAAAACTCCATGTGACGATGAAGCCAGAGATTGAAGTAGCTTTTTCTACTATTATATATTTAATATAGTAAAGCTTTTTCTGCTCTATATTTTAAAAATTTGAATTTTTTGTCATATTGAAATTAAATTTAAGTTTTTCTCCAAACACAGTTCTCATCAGTAATTCTCTCCATATTGCTGTAATAAAGGTAATTGTTCTTATTTTTGAAATGGGAACTTGCTATACATTGATTAGACTGATTAGTATTGATTAGTAATGAGATTAATAGTGCCATGTCTTTAAAATGAGTAACTCAGAAAACTGTACAGCAAGCATTTTAATTTAAGTACCTAATGTAATGCTAGATTGAAACATAAAATAGTGTCCCATAGTACTTCACAAAGGACTGAGGATCAATTAACAAGGCTTGCCAACAGTAAATCATATCAGAACAAATTACCTTTATGATAAGATAGTCAAATTATATGCAGATAGAAGCAAACAATAAACATTTTCAATTATTTTGTTTTCTGGTTGTATTGTTTTATGGTTTTTTTTACTATTTCACATGATTATGGCTCATTTTTAAACAAGAATATAGGAATAAGAGATAAGCATGCCAACATATATATGCACATATATATGCAAATCTATTTCTTTAAAAGATTTTGTAAACTTACAGTTGATGAGGGTGGCAGATGGCCACTGTTTTAGTAAATAAAAACTAGAAATTTTTAGAATTGGATGAATGAGATAGTCATTTATTCAAGTTGTTCCAAGATAATGATCACGCATACCTAGAGATCTTTTTGTTTTTAATCCTTCCAAATAATGTAATTCTTTATATAATTGTAGTTATATACCACAGGAATGAAGTGTACATTTTATTTTATTGTTTATTTTATTTTTTAATTGGCAAATAATGGGGTACACAGTGATATTTTGGTATATATAATGCACAGTGATCTGATCAGGGTCATTAGCATATCCATCTCAAACAATTATCATTTCTTTGTCTTGGGAACATTCAATATCCTCCTTCTAACTCCTTGAAACTGTATAGTATATTATTGTTTACTACAGTCATCCTACAGTGCTATAGTGCACTAGCACTTCTTTCTCCTATCTAGCTGCTATTTGAAGCTTACATTTTATTTTATTTTTTAATTTTTAATTTTTCTTTCGAGATGGAGTCTCACTCTTGTTGCCCAGACTGGAGTGTGATCTTGGCTCACTACAACCTCCACCTCCTGGGTTCAAACCATTCTCCTGCCTCAGCCTCCCAAGTAGCTGGGATTACAGATGTGCACCACCATGCCTGGCTAAGTTTTTTGTATATTTAGTAGAGATGGGGTTTTGCCATGCTGGCAGGCTGGTCTTGAAATCCTGACCTCATGATCCACCCGCCCCAGCCTCCCAAAGTGCCGGGATTACAGGCGTGAGCCACTGCGACTGGCCAGATTATTGCATTAATTCACGTTTCTTTTTACTTTTTAAATGTGGCTACTAAACATTTAGAATTACATGTGTGGCTCCCATTTATCTCATTGTAGATTCTGCTCTCTTAGAGCATTTTCCACCAGAGAGAAATCAACCACTTTCGTTGTCTGGGGGGAGTTTTCTTTTTATTTATTTATTTTGTTTTTTGAGATGGAGTCTTGCTCTGTCACCCAGGCTGGAGTGCAGTGGCTCGATCTCTGCTCACTGCAACCTCCACCTCTGGGGTTGAAGTGATTGTCCTGCTTCAGCCTTCTGAGCAGCTGGGATTATAGGCACATGGGGCCACGCCTGGCTGTTTTTTTTTTTTTTTTTTGTATCTTTAGTGGAGATGGGGTTTTGCCATGTTGGTCAGGCAGGTCTTGAACTCCTAACCTCAGGCGATCCACCCACCTTGGCCTCCGAAAGTGCTGGAATTACAGGTGTGAGCCACTGCGCCAGGCCTGGGGTAATTTTCTTATATTGTTTATTTAATATTTTGTGGATCAAAACTATCAGGTGTATCCAGTCACTAAATGCAAATTGATTTTCAATCAACTAGTTTTTATTGAAAAATTAATACAGGTTTATATTTAAAAAAGTTAAAAGTACTAAAAAAGGTGTGCATGGAAAAGTGTCCCTTCTCTCCACCCCCGGAGTTCTGCTCCCTGGCTCCTCCCACCATTTTAGTTTGTTTTTAGTACAAATGGGAGTGAACTGCAGAGCAGGGATTGGCAAACTAGGAAGGGCCGCATAGTCTGTATTCTGGGCTTTGTGAGCCATACTGTCTCTGCAGTAACTACTCAGTTCTGCCTTGTAGTGAAAAAGCAGCCGCTGATGACCCCTATACAAATGGATGTGGGCGTGTTGCAGCAGAGCGTTATTCACAGCTGCAGGCTGGCTGTGGCTCAGGAGCCGTCATTTGCTGGCCCCTGCATAGGCCAGTGCTAGTCAATACAGCTACGGTCACGTGCCACAAAAGAACGTTTCCGTTGTCTACAGACTGCATATACCATGGTGGGCCTATAGGATTATAATACTGTATTTTGTGTTCCTTTTCTATGTTTAGATATGTTTAGAGTCACAAATACTCACCATGGCGTTACAGCTCCTGACAGTATTCAGTGCAACAGGTTTTGTAGCTTAGGAGCAATAGGCTGTACCATCGAGCCTGAGTGTCGGGAGGCTCTACCACCAAGGTTTATGTAAGTGCGCTCTGTGATGCTCCCGCAAGGAAGGATTCACCTACCGATGCATTTCTCAGCACATATTCCCATCATTAAACAGCCCACGACTGTACGCCTTTGTAAACCTTTTAACTTGTCTCTCTTCATCTATCCTTTGCCCTCCATACTGTAACCCAAAGAGTACCTGAGACAAGTCTCAATCAATTTAGAAAGTTTATTTTGTCTATGTTAAGGATGCACCCATGACACAGCCTCAGGAGGTCCTGCTGACCTGTGCCCAAGGTGGTTGGGGTATGGCTTGCTTACATTTTAGGGAGACTTGAGACATCAATCAATACGTGTAAGATGTACATTGGTTGGGTTCAGTAAGGCAGGACAAGTTGAAGGGGGGATTGGGGAGGAGAAATGGGTTTGAGGGGGAAAAGGGGGTGTGCAGGGAGGTGGGGGGGCGGGGTTCCAGGTCAGAAGTAGATAAGAGACAAAAGTTTGCCTTCTTTTGAGTCCTTGATCAGCCTTCCACTGAATACTCAATTTAGTGTAGGTCAGTGAATCTGCACTTTTACATAGTCAGTAGGGCAGAGGAAATAATCAGATATGCATTTGTCTCAGGTGAGCCTCAGAGGGATGACTTTGTGTTCCGTCTGTCCTCCATCCACAAATAATTTCCTTGTGGGCAAATCATGAGGGATGTTTATCTTTGTAGCTTTTTATCTTTGTAGTTATCTTATGTAGGAATAAAATGGGAGGCAGATTTGCCTGACATAGTTCCCAGCTTGACTTTTCCCTTGGTTTAGTGATTTTGGGGTCCTGAGATTTATTTTCCTTTCACAATACTTAGGCATAATTGTTTTTTTTATTAAAAATAGTTTATGCTGGGCTCAGTGGCTCATGCCTGTAATCCCAACACTTTGGGAGGCTGAGGTGGGAGGATCACTTGAGCCCAGGAGGTGGAGGCTGCAGTGAGCTGTGATTGCACCACTGCACTCCAGCCTGGGCAACAGAGCAAGACCCCGCCTCAAAAAAGCAAAGTTTATTTGTTAACAATAGCTTGAATGGTATATAATTTATTTATTTTTAATGTATATCTTTAGAGTGTGCAGCATGTTTTGATGTATGTATACAGAGCGCAGTGGTTACTGTGGTCAAGCAAATCATATCCGTCATCTCACAGTTACCCTTTTTTTTGGTGAAGAGAACTCCTGAACTCTGCTCTCTTAGCCATGATCCTGCATACAACACATCATTATTCCCTGCAGCCCTCCTGCCATGCATCAGACCTCTGGACTTGCTCATCCTACCCATCTGCAGCTTTGTATCCTTTGGCCAATTTTCCCATTCCCTCCCGCCCGCTAATGATCTTTTGAAAATGAAGCTTAACTGTGCCATTCCTTTGCCTAAAGCCCTTTGATTCCTCATCACCCACAGGATTAAGCACAAAGTTTGTGCACAGCTTGACTCTAAAGCCCGCCCACAGCCTCATCTCACCTCTCTCTTCTTCAGCCGCTCTGGATATTTCCCCCAATACTTGAACACGCTACAGTCCTCCCATTCCCATCTCTTCTTACCTTCTTATCTCTGGCTTCAGGTGTCAACTTAAACACCACTTCTCTGTTTCAGTTAAATCAATGTTGTGCATTCCTGTGTTCCTATGCGGTGTTTGTGCTTTGAAGTTAAAATTCAAGTGAATTAAAATTGTGGTTTTCTTGGTGGGCTGTACTGAGCGCCAGAAGGCACTGATGTTTCCCTCTGAGCGGTAACAACCTTCTCGGCTTCCCATTCCTTGAACATGTGCCAGGTGCCCCTGCCAGCAAAGCCGGGTTGTACAGGGGGGACAAGACCGCATCTCTTTCCTCAGGAAGCCATAATTTCAGTGGGGGACAGACACGCACACGGCGCACATCTGTGACATCTGCTTTGATAGAAGTTATAGAGTGTGTTAGCGGGTGGAGATGAGGAGGGCAATTTAATTAAAATATGTAATTTTTACACACCTGAGTGTTGTCATTGTCACAGGGTCTAGAGATTAAAATTATACTCTAAAAGACTTTCGGAAATAGAATATTTATAAAGTCTTTGAGCACGCCTTAGCCACGATAGGTGCTTCTGCTCACTCAGCTCATTCATTTTTCAGAAAGCACCAGGGTAGCTCCTGGCCCAAATATTGACACCACCGAAGCCAATTTGCTGTGTTTGATTTCTGACAAGTATAGGCGAGAAGACCTATGTTCGGGCTGGAGTATTGTTGAGAAGATGAAGTACTTCCATTTTACTGCTGCTTTGTTTTTCTGGATTAGTTTTAATTGTTTGTCACGTGCAGGTGTTCACTGTCAAATGGGAGGGGTGCTCCGATCTCTCTGCATTCCTGCTGCACCTGCACAATCACTCCCCGAACCTGGCCCTGAACTCACATGAGGCTGCCCGGAACTGGGGAGCTCCCTGCACAGGGAAGGGCTCAGATGTCCCTCAGGAGCTCCTGGGATGTAAGGAACAGTTAGAATTCCTGCATCTCATTTTCCAAGCCTCAGTCACCACTGCCTTGTCCCAGAGAAGTCACACTCGTAACCGTGGTGGCTCAGACTCTCCCATGAAGAGATGACAAATGTTTACTTCTTCATTATATTCTTAAAATGTTGTAAGTTTAAAGGTATACCTACCATCAAACGTTGAGGCTCAACTGTTTTATTGAAGGTTAAGTTTTCTCTTCCTTTGAAAGAGTTGCACATATTCCCAATTGTTTGTATAAACTGCATTTTCTGGATGGTGTAGTTTTAGTGAGCACAAGGTGAAGTCTGAGATACAATTTTATTTTTAAATTTTATTGTGTATTAAGCACAAAGCCTTCCAAGTGGGAGAGATCGTGACCTAGGTACATTTCAGTTTGTTCTGGTTACTGGGGAGAAAGACGATTTTGGGGGAGGAGAAGAGGGGATAGGGGGCCACTGTCAAGGCACGGTCACAAAAGGACGATGGCCTGGACCAGACTCATGTTGAGGGAAGGAGAAAGAGAGTGAGCGGGTCTGGGATAATTTGTTGGAGATGGAATACATAAACTAACTCAGAGGTTGGGTGTAGTGGTGAGGGAAAAAGGAAGTCACGCCTAACTCCTTGTGGGGCCTGATGAAGAGTGATGCCACTTCAGTCAGTCTTAGTGGGCTGAGGAACACGGGGGAGAAACAGGTCTGGGCAGAGGGAAAGGAGATGTTCCACTGTGGCTGTACACTTTTGAGAGGTCTGGAAGGTACCCTTCGTACCGCAGAGCAAGCGGTGAGCTGTACTGGAGTTTTGGATCCCCAGGAATTGGTCGGGGCTGGAGACACCAGTTTGGGATCAGCTAAATAAACTGCCACGAATTCATGTGTTTAGCGCCTTATTAAGTATTTAGCATATTAAGGAAATTTTAAGTGGCAGAAATGCATTCAAAAAATTCTGAAGGTTTTTTTTTTCTTTTCAGAAATATTCCCAAGAGATTCTAACTTAAAAGACAAATTCATAAAGCATTTCACAGGTAAGTACAAAATTTATCAGTGATTCCATTCACTAAATAAAAAGACTGTTTCAGATGACTATGTCAGGCACTAGGGCTATGAAGATAAATGTCTGTAAAGGACTCACCGTCCAGCTGGGGAGATGGATGGATGGATGCTACTAAGTTGTGTTAACTGTAATGTTAACCAGCCCTTAATAAGTAATAGAAGTATGAACCACGTTTTAAGGATACACAGGAGGTGAATGATAATTCTTGGCCGAGAACTACCAAGAAAGGCTTGTAGTAGACACAGTATGTAAGGTGGCCTTTAAGTGATGAATAAGGCTTTCCCATGGTGAGAGGCCTTCTGTTCAGAGGAGTGTATTGAGTAAGCCATTAAGGCACAGGGTGTGGTTTCGGCAAGGACAGGCGTGTATAGACTATGGGTGGGCTTAGGTAGGTTGTCTGTGGCCCTGGGCAAATATATGGCTGGAAAGGTAGGTTGGAGTCCTGTTGTGGATAATCTTAAATGGCATGCTGAAGAATTCAGACTCTGTTTGCCAACCAGGGGGGGGGTAAGGAAGGAGGGGGCAATTGAAATTTTTTGAACAGGGAGGGACAGACTTTCATATGCTACATCTTTTGAAAAATTTTTTATTTTTTATTTTTTTAGACGGAGTTTTGGTCTTGTTTCCGAGGCTGGAGTGCAGTGGCATGATCTTGGCTCACCGCAACCTCTGCCTCCCGGGTTCAAGTGATTCTCCTGCCTCAGCCTCCCAAGTAGCTGGGATTAGAGGCATGTGCCATCACGCCTGGTTAATTTTTTGTGTGTTTAGTAGAGACGGGGTTTCACCATGTTGGCCAGGCTGGTCTTGAACTCCTGGCCTCAAGTGATCCACCCGCTTTGGCCTCCCAAAGTGCTGGGATTAAAGGTGTGAGCCATGGTGCCTGGCCAGAAATTTTTTATTTTTGAGACAGGGTTTGGCTCCATTACTCAGGCTGGAGTGCAGTGTGAGATCATGGCTCACTATGGCCTTGAACAAATAGACTCGGGATCCCCCCACCTAAGCCTCCCAAGTAGCTGGGACAGCAGTGCCATCACACGCAGCTAATGTTTTATTTTTTGTAGAGATGGGGTCTCACTATGTTGCCCAGGTTGGTCTTGAACTCCTGGCTCAAGTGATCCTTCTGCCTCAGCCTCCCAAAGCACTGGGGTTACAGTTGTGAGCCACTGCACTGGGCCCACCTGCCACATCCTGAGCACAGATGAAATACTGTCCTGTTTTGTTCTTCATATCAACTTTGTGAATCATTTGCACATCATCCTATGCCCTAAGTTCTAGGAAATCACTGAATTATTTTGAACAGTACACTCCCGTATTTACTATTGCCATTGCCTCTATGTTCCCGTCATCCCAGCTGCACCTCAAGCCTATAATACGGGATAGACGTGGTTTTCCCACTTAGTCAAGTCCTAGGGCCGTATCTGTTTGTTAATGGGAAGGATGGTCCTGAGGATCAAGTGGAGATGCACCTGCAGGGCGCAGGGATGTGTGAGGATGTTGAGCCTCTCGAGGCAGCTGTGAGTGACATGACTGTGGACCCTATGAGAAGCAGACTCCAGAGGGAGGAAGGGATGAACATTTTGTTGTTGTTTTCAGAGGTAGGGTCTCACTCTGTCACCCAGGCTGGAGTGCAGTGGTGTGGTCATAGCTCACTGTAGCCTCCAACTCCTGGGCTCAAGGGATCCTCCTGCCTCAGCCTCCAGAGTAACTGAACTGGGACTACAGGCATGTGCTGCCATGCTTGGCTAATTTTTTATTTTTATTTTTTGTAGAGACAGGGTCTTACTATGGTGCTTAGGCTGTTCTTGAACTCCCGGGCTCAAGTGATTCTCCTGCCTTGGCCTCCCAAAGTGCTGGGATTACAGATGTGAGCCACTGCGCCCCATTCAAGATGAAAGTTTTAATGGGCCCTACTTTGGATTTAAAGGGAGAGACCAGGGAATTCTCAAGGCCCTGCCCATTTTACAATTATCCTAGACACTAATAAGACGCAAATTACTATAAATAGAAATAACTTATGGAATAAGTGTCTTGGCATGTAAACATTAATTGCTATTAAATTAAAACAAAGTAGAAACCAAAGATATTTATTTTTTATACTTCTTTTCCACTTGATTTGCTCTCAACACACTTTTTTTTGTGTCCAGAGCTTTTTCCTTCTAATTTTTCTAGATGGTTCTCCTAAATCTGAAGATTCCATTATGTGAGATGTTGAGAATGTGGAATGAATTTAGAATTTTTTTCGTAGACCAAAACTCTGCCTCCCGCAGAGCCTGGGGTGAAGGGGAAGAGCTCTTAGGCACATTCTTTTAAGGGCATGGAAGGATGTAAACTGCTGTTATATTACATCCATCCGTAAAGTGCTAGGAAATTTGTTTGGAAAACATGCCTATGTTTATAATAAGCATTCTTTTCCTGTGCTCTAGGCCCAGTCACATTTTCACCAGAATGCAGCAAACATTTCCACCGACTCTATTACAACACCAGGGAGTGCTCAACACCAGCTTGTAAGTAACTTGGGTGGGACTTCTTTTTGTTTTTAATTATCCAACAATAAATGCACACAATTTTAAACTTCAGATGTCTGTGGGTGGGAAGTAGCAGACTAAACAGCGTATGAGATTCTGTTTATAACACTGACAGTGCCTAAGGTTTGTGTGTACTGTTGCCGCTGCAAGGAATGAAACCACATTCTAATTGGGAATCTTCAAATCTGATAATAGCCAGATTTCCTTAAACACCAAAGTGTTTGTTAGGATTTAAACATCTTATCATGATTCACATTCCTTGGCATAAATAAGGTGCTCTCTCATATAAATGAAAAAAATGAGATGGCCGTGAACTCCAAGTAAAAATTTTCTCATAAGTTATTTTAAAGTAAATATTTTTTATATCACATTATTTATATAATGGTGCTGGATTTTTTCTGAGTAATGATAGCATGTAAAGGTTGCTATCATTAATTCTTTTGGATACTTAAGTTACTGAAGTTAATAATAATTCTAAACATAATATTTAAGCGCTATCATTTAAACTGCCCAAATTATGATTTTGTGTGGTAACTCAAGTTGGCTGTTTTTAAATTCCTTTCTAAGCCTGAACTTTCCTTTTAAAGAACATGAATTCTAAGCATTTCGTTTCTTTTTAACTAGATTGCTCATCTTGAGGAATATTAATTTTACTCAGCATGTTAATTTGGATTTCTTACGATTTTTGCAAAAACTACTTGTGTTTAGGCCGGTGTGGTGGCTCATGGCTGTAATCTCAGCACTTTGGGAGGCCGAGGCAGGCGGATCGCTTGAGCTCAGGTGTTTGCGACCAGCCTTAGCAACGTGGTGAAACCCTCTATCTACCAAAAATACAAAAATTAACCAGTCTCACAATCCAGCTTCAAAATAAATACATACATAAATAGATTAAAATTCAAAAATAAAATAAAAAATCAACCTGTATTTAATGGCTAAAGGAAGTGAATCACATTGGATTCCAGGCAGAATGACTAATGGTAGCCCAGCATGGTGGAGAAAGCACAGGCTTTGGGATAAAGCTTTTGATTAGTTATGGGGTAATTAATTAACATTCTCAGGCTCTTGTCTCATCTCTAAAGTGAAGATAGGAATAGCACCTTCCTGATCGTGTTATTAAAAGAATTGATGAGAAAATCCATTTTCAGCACTTGATATGGTAGGCATTTGTTAAATTGTAGCCATTATTATATGAATTAGTGACAATAACAACATGATTTCCCCACATTTTGAGTAATCGATACATAATTTACCTTTAAATGTTTTTCCTAGATTACAAAAGATGTGCTAGATTGCTAACAAGATTATCAGTGAGTCCACTGTGCTCCCAGACCTAGCAAACCTACCCTGTGAGTATATATTTTTCTTACCTTGTTTAATAGCTTCACTTTAGTTTTTAAACATTTTTTCCTTTTTTTTAGTTGACACATAATGAATGTACATATTTATGGGGTACAGTGTGACATTTTGATACTTATATGCCTCAAACATTTATTGCTTTTTTGTATTGTGAACATTCAAAACCTTCTTTTCCAGCTTTATAAAAAGATAAATAAATTATAGGTAGCCAGATTCACCCTGCAGTGCTGCAGAGCCCCAGAACCCGTTCCTCATGTCTGTCTGTAGTTTGTAGTCACTAACCAACCTCTCCCTAGCTGTGCCTCCCCACTCCTCTTTAGCTCCTTCTTCTTCTTCTTCTTTTTTTTTTTTTTTTTTGAGATGGAATCTCACTCTGTTGCCCAGGCTGGAGTGCAGTGGTACCCTCTTGGCTTCCTGCAACCTCTGCCTCCCAGGTTCACGTGATTCTCATGTGTCCGCCTCCCCAGTAGCTAGGATTACAGGCATGCACCACCATACCCAGCAAATTTTTGTATTTTTAGTAGAGATGGTGTTTCACCCTGTTGGCCAAGCTGGTCTCGAACTCCTGACCTTGAGTGATCTGCCTGCCTTGGCCTCCAAAAGTGCTGAGATTACAAGTGTGAGCTGCCAGCCTGGTCCTCTTTAGCTTCTAATACTCAACATTCTACTCTCTACTTCCATGAGCTTAATTTTTTTTTAGCTCCCTCATATGAGTGAGAATATTTATCTTTCTGTGCCTGACTTACTTCACTTAACATAATGTCCGCCAGCTTCATCCATGCTGCCTTCAATGATAATATTGTATTCTTTTAATGGCTGAATAGTATTCCTTTGTGTATACACACCACATTTTCTTTATCCATTAATCTGTTGATGGACATTTAGGTTGACTGCGTGTCTTGGCTGTTGTGAATAGTACTGCAATAAACATGGGGGTGCAGGTATCCCTTTGATATACTGATTTTCTTTCCTTTGGATAATACCCAGTCATGGAATTTTGGGGTCATATGGTAGTTCCATTTTTAGTTTTGTTTTGAGAAACTTCCTTACTGTTGTTCATAATGGCTGTACTAATTTACATTCCCATCAACAGTGTATAAGGGTTTCTTTTTCTCTGCATCCTCACTAGCATTTATTTTTGTCATTTTGGCAATAGCTATTCTAACTGGGACGAGATGATATCTCATTGTGGTTATGATTTGCATTTCCCTAATGATTAGTGATGTTTTGATTTTTTGCATATATTTGTTAGACATTTGTATGTCTTCTTTTGAGAAATGTCTATTCAGATACTTCGCCCTCTTTTAAATCAGATTATCTGTTTTTTGGTGTTTAATTGTTTGTATATTCTGGATATTAGTCCCTTGTCAGGTGAATGGTTTGCAAATCTTCTCTCCCATTCTACATGTTGTGTCTTCATTCTGTGAATAGTCTAATTTTCTTAAAAAAATAATATCAGAAGCCAGGAAGCCTGTTTTAGCAATACCTAGTGAATTTAATCTATGGATTTTTCACTAAGTGTTAAAACTTGGTCTAAATGAAAAGACAGACTGTTTTTTTTTTTTTTTGAGATGGAGTTTTTGCTTTTGTTGCCCAGGCTGGAGTGCAATGGTGCAATCTCTGCTTGCTGCAACCTCTGCCTCCCAGTTTCAAGTGATTTTCCTGCCTCAGCCTCCAGAATAGCTGGGATTACAGACATGCACTACCATGCCCAGCCAATTTTTATATTTTGAATAGAGACGGGGTTTTACCACGTTGGTCAGGCTGGTTTCGAACTCCTGACCTCAGGTGATCCACCCGCCTTGGCCTCCCAAAGTGCTGGGATTACAGGTGTGAGCCACCATGCCCGACCTAAGACTGTTTTAATGAATTAGTTTAAAATATCCTCAACAGTGATAGAATTAAGATAGTTTTTTGACACCTACCAGCCCTGAGTGATTTCCAAAAATCTTTCAACATTTAGTGTTATTTTATGATTTTGCAGAAACATTATGGGGATAGACATTAGATGAACAAAATTACTTATGCAGGCCTATTTTTTAGCTTTCTAAAATATCTAATAAAGATGAAACCAGGTCTTAAAACTTTGGTACAGACGGTAGGTAGGAAACAGAGAGAAGATATTGTAATAATAAGAGAAAAAGCAAATAATAAAAAAGATAATGAACATGTAATTATTTCTTGCTCTAGGCTATCACTTTACAAGAGTGAAATGGCAAGTCAGAATTTTCATTCTGGCTAATTTATCCTAGAAGCCCTTGGGCAGTAAAGTATTTGTACAATTCTAAATAAATAGATTGTAAATTGTAACATTTATTTTAAAAAGTAGGATCTATACAAAATACTGAAAGATACTTATTTCTTTGCAAATATTTATCTCATCAGTTCTTTTGCCGTGTAGTGCCAAGTCAACTTTTTTTGGGTCAGCATTTCAGTACCATGGACAAGTCCTTTTAAGGAAACTGGTTCCTCAGGTTGTGAAGGTGGGAATGAAAGTCACAGAGGACTTGTAGCCTAAGATTAATCATGACTATCTTGAACTGGCCAGTACAACTCAATATATCCAAAAGAACTGCATGGGATTTACTTAAACCACCTCACAGTTTTGTTGTGACAATTACTGAGACAAGCCTGATCTATTATTGTTGCTATACTTAGTCTTATTTTAAAAGCTGTTATTACACATTAATGATAATAATTAGAATGGCTAGTTCTGCATATCTACAGTTGCTAAATTAAAAAAAATTATTTTTTTAGATTAAGAAAATAAACTAGGTTATTTTAGCGGTAGGATACTTAAAATCAATTACTCTCAACCCACCTGTATCAACACTTCATTTCTTCTTTCTTTCTTTCTTCTTTCTTTCTTTCTTTCTCTTTTCTTTCTTTCTTCTTTCTTTCTCTTTCTTTCTTTTTCTTGCTTACTTGCTTGCTTTCTTTTCTCTCTCTCTTTCTTTTCTTTTCTTTTTTTTTTTTGGGCAGGGTCTTACTAAGCCGGAGTGGAGTAGCTTGATCATAGCTTGGTGTAGCATCAACCTCCCAGGATCAAGTGATCCTCCCACCTCAGCCTCTCAAGTAGCTGGGACTCTTGCTACCATGCTCAACTAATTTTTTTTTTTTTTTTTTTTTTTTTTAGTGGAGAACTTATTATGTTGTCTAGGCTGGTCTCAAGCTCTTGGGCACAGGTGATCCTCCATTCTTGGCCACCCAAAGTGTTGAAATTACAGACATAAGCCACCGTGCCATCCTCAATGCTTTTGAATAATGCAAAACATGAATCAAGAAAATTCACTTGGTTATCGAAATGACCTAAATCAAGTAATGTTTATCTCTTTCTTTGCTTTTAATATATTTCAGTAAATGAGTGAATTTGCCTAAAGTCCCAAACAACACAATACTGGAAAAGTTTCCCCAAACAAGTACTGTATTATAATTTAAAATAATGTACACAAACTTACATTCTCCTGGGCTAGATCATAGAAGACAGAGCTGATAAACATGACTTTTAAAAATTGTGGATTTTATAGACTCAGTGATTTTCTCTGTAGGAGTTATCTGTGATAGTATCAGTTTGGAATTATTTATTTAATAAGAGTTACAATCAATATTACAGATTAATAAATGTTAGGGATGGCCAGGAATGGTGGCTCACACCTGTAATCCCAGCACTTTGGAAGGCTGAGGTGGGCAGATCACAAGGTCAGGAGTTTGAGACCAGCCTGACCAACATGGTGAAACCCCGTCTCTACTAAAAATACACAAAATTAGCCAGGCATGGTGGTGCGCATCTGTAATCCCAGCTAGCTAGGAGGCTGAGGCAGGAGAATTGCTTGAATCCAGGAGGTGGAGGTTGCAGTGAGCTGAGATCACACCACTGTACTCCAGCCTGGGTGACAGGTTGAGACTCCATCTCAAAAAAATAAAAAATAAATAAATAAATAAATAAATAAATAAATAAATAAATAAATGTTAGGGATAGTTAATGAATTGTTTAAAAGATGTCAAGTTCTTTTCTGTTTTGGTATGTCTAGAAGTCATAATCTTTAAGGGAAAAACAATTATTTAAAGCCTCTAAAGGTACTGATCAAAATTCCTGCCCCTTTGCACACACATTAGTCTGCATTCTTAGGATTAGACTGTAAATTAGGAGTCCACAGATTGTTTAAGCAAAGTAAAATAAAACTATTGAAACTGTATATATTTTTAAGTATTCTAAAAACCAGCTCATAAATGATATGGTTCTTCTTTTCTCCCTATAGGCATCTCCTAAGAATGTACATCTAATTTGAAGAAAAAGTGCCTCAAATAATGAAAAATGTAAAAAAAAGATGAAATTTCTAGTTTTATGGCTATTAAGATAAGTAAAATTAGAGACTTCCCAGAAATAACTGGTTAGCTGTGTCATGTCATAAAATGTAGTCTTTCTTGCTTTATCTTTTTGTATATATAGTAATTTATAATTTTATAAAACAGTTTGAATCTCATATTGAAAATTAGATAGTAAAAATTATGTGATTCTATTTTATTTTTACTAGGTATATTATTTTCTCTATATGGCTAACATTCTAATTAAACATTTAATTGTGTAAATTATCTCTGAGAGTGCCAGTGAGAAATAATGATTTTTTTGTATATGACTGTTAGTAATGTTTGTCAGGTCATTATGTACCAAGTTAAATTTTATAATTCTTATTTAATATTTAAATACATTTATTTAGAACTTGTTTTTCCTTGCATTAAATTGAAATGTGAATTTTATTAAAGCTGAAATATGAAAAAAAGTGTTGTTTTCTTTGAATTAAAGATGTTTGTAATAGAGGTTATGCTTTTGAAGTGTGATTACTACATATGTATTTTGTATAAATAGGTATTGTTTGAATTGATAATTAGAATCCTGAGACAATTTCTGCCTTTTGAAGTTAGAACATTTGATATTGCTGTTTTAAATACAAAGAAGTCCAGTTGTTCTTGGACTGGCAAGCTGTATATCAAGGAATGAGAAGAATGTATGGGTGGCCTGGGTGCTCTGTTTAGAATGTAGCAGAATACTCTGATGTATCCAAGAAGCCTCATTTAAAAACAGCAATGACAAAAATCATGACCTACAACAAAACAATGGACGACCTCAATCCTTTTAATGAGTAGACAAAGTATGAGTTGCTTAACAATATGTAAACAGTGCAGTCGTTGGCTTTTTATCACTTGCCAACTGCTTGTGTTGGTGTCATGAAGACATATGCATCTCTGTGCTACATGGAAGCCATCACTTCAATTTTGCAGTGCCTTTGGTCTCTTGCATAACTTCCAGACAGTGTTCCAAGTCTATTTGTGTATGTATACATACATTCTCCTTTGTTCCTCAGAAAACCAAGCTTAAAAATGCCCCCTTGACTTCAGGAATATTATGAAGCTACATTTTCAATTTTTAATTTTACTCATTTTGGTCTATGAGCAAAGACAACTCTGCATTAATGCTATGTAATAAAGCATGAAAAAAGACTACTTTTTAGTTAATTGTACTTATCATAATAATTATAATACTACATCTGGGAAAAGGAAGTAGTTTTTGATTATCAGCATCTGGGGGAGTTGAGGGCTATTTTTACAAGGTGAAGAGGCTATTGAATGATGACATAAAAGAACTTACTGGTGAGACATATTTGGCTAAAATACAGAAAATAGCTTAAAGGGGCTTCGTGATTAGTATGGTTTTAATAATATACAATTCAGATGCAATTCTATGAAATTAGATTTTAAACATTCTCATAGATGACTAGTATGCCTCAGAAATATATTTCATGCTATATATTTTTAAAAACCCACAGATATATTAAATATTACTCCAGTTAAAATCATGTTTATTTTACTACATGATCTTCATTTTCTCATTGCAATTATTTCAATATAGAGAGGTTGAAAGGGTACGAAAGAGACTTTTAATTTGTCTCCATAGAGAAAATTTTCTCACATGGACAAATGAGTGATTGAAATGTGAGTAGGGTAAAATATTCATGGTGTCTTGGTAAAGTAATATCCACACATCGGAGAATTGATCTCATTGTCTAAGCAGCAAGCCAGGAGGTTAACAATGTTTTCAGAATATTTAGAGCTACATCAACTAAGTGGGCTGTTCTCAATGAGGCACTTATGGGATTTAGGCAAACAACCCAGACAAGCTTGGAGCTGTCCGTGTAATCACCTAACCTGCCACTTTACTTTTTATTGTACATCTTTTGCTTTGAAAAGGCAAAATGCGGTTAGTAAAGCTGGCCCTTGAGACATTCTAGAGGAGAGGAAGTGGGCTTTAAACTTGGGAAGGAGAGGGGGAGGTGTATATTTTATCATTTTCTACATGGTAAAAAATCATTGACTGGAAAATCTAACTCTATCTAAAGGAGCTTTTCCCCACAATTTCAAATTGCTTAATTTGCTTCAAATCATTTATCGATCTATGCAATCACGTTTGTTGGTTTCTTATCTACCTCAACACAGTAAATGGCAATGAATTCTCTCTACAAGAGAAGAGACTGTCTTCTGAAGCATTTCTAGAGCCTCCAAAGATGCGTGGCTCATAGTAGGTGCTTTGTGTAGTGAAAGAATAAACAGTCATCTCATAGTTCAATGAATGAGGTTAAAGAACGCCCTGTAATGGTCATAAAAGGCAGACAATGATTTATGAAGCACTGCTGAGCAGTTGTCCAGTGACTCATCAAAACTTTCATGCTTTCTATGAAAACATGGTGTTCACCCACTTCAATTCCACCCCTGCAACTACTTCAATTTATCCAACTTATGGATACAAGGAACCCTACACTGGCATTGAAACTCAGTGCCTGTGGGCCAGGTGATTAACACAAGTGATTTGATGGTACCACAGAGACCTTAATTGGTCTGGGGTGGGGCAGGTTTACAACCTCACTGCATCTTACTGGCCCATGCTGCTAAGTGAGAATGCAAGCTTCCTTTCAATTTTCCAGGAAAACTGCAATCTGGATTTTCATGTGAAACATCTCAGTTTCTAAATGTTGGCATTTACTAGAAAAATTCCAATGTATATGCCAGCCAAATAAAAACATTTGGAGCCCTATTTGGCTCAGAAGCTACTCTTATTTGACAGCTGATGGACAGTTTTAACCAGGGATTCCTTCAGCTGGACTTTCTTCCATCCCTTTTGAAGAACAGGGATCCCTCTTCTGTCTGGTCCCTATGGAGATTTAGTGATTAGTTTTATATTTGTGCCTTGGCTTTGGCCTGGCAGCTCCCTGATACCCTGCTCCTGGGGGAGGTTTCTCCTCGGCTCCTTGTATGTAACTCCCAGCAAGGTAAACCACATCTCTATGTCTTTCACAGAACGCTGAGGTACCTCTTGATCCTCAACAAAGGTAAGTCTTTGCCTCTTCAGTGTGTGCCAATCATAGGTGGGGGAGGTTGATGAAGGGGGGAGAAGTGTAGAGAGGGAGTGAGAGAGATAGAGATAGATAGATAGATAGATAGAAAAAGATATGGTTTGAGATAAACATACTGCTCTATTTACATATCTACATCAAGCCAGATGTATTAGGTTCTCTTAGAGGGACAGAACTAATAGGATGTGTGTGTATGTGTGTGTGTATATATATATATGAGTTTATTAAGTATGAACTTGCACAATCACAAGGTCCCACAATAGGCTGTGAGCTGAGAAGCAAGGAAAGCCAGTTCAAGTCCCAGAACTGAAGAACCTGAAGTCTGATATTCGAGGACAGGAAGCATCCAGCATGGGAGAAAGATGTAAGCTGGGAGGCTAAGCTCATCTCTCTTTTTCTTCACATTTTTTTGCCTGCTTTATATTTGCTGGAAGCTGATTAGATGGTGACCACCAGATTAAGGGTGGATCTGCCTTCCCCAGCCCACTGATTCAAACGTTAATCTCTTTGGCAACACCCCCACAGACACACCCAGGATCAATACTTTGTATCCCTCAATCCAATCAAGTTGACACCCAGTATTAACCATCACAAGTCTACCCCTTGTCAACTCAAACCCATACACATCTCCTGAGATCATACATAATTTTCAAATTAAAACAATAATGAGGTCATAATTACACCTAACATAATATAACTATCCTTCGTACAACCGGAAACACACCAGTCCCCAACCCAAATACTATTACATAAAGTTAACAATACTTAAATGATGATATGAAGTCAGTAAATCTTATGTCACGTGATAAAGGAAAAGGAACTAAAATGAAGACATTTTCTTACTACAAGTGCATACATGCACAAACATGTTCTTAACAAAAGAAGGAGGAAATACTCATGACAGTTACAGCCTTCGTTTCTGGAGCTGGTCACATGGTTGTAGCTGGTATTGATGACTATCTTCTTCTACCACTCATTCTACATTCCCCTTGCCTTCAGCAAGCACTCAGCAGGTCATGGGTTTTTTTTCCTGGTAGAGTGACCCAAACCTTCATTCCTGAAGGGTCTGGACCACTTGTAGTCCTGCCTGGATGGGGCTGTTGTAGTTTCCCATTGACTTTAATTAAGGCACGTGGTAATACTAAGAGATGTCCTAGTGGATCTCCTGTGTTTCATGCATACATTTCCTTACTTCCATTATGGAGTAGTAGACGGATTCCATCTAGATAGTCTGGGTCAATCACCTCAGCCAATACTGTAACTCCCTTCTTAGCCTGTTGACTTAAGGGTAGGAGGAGCCCAAAGTGTCCAGCTGCCAATCTTAACTTCCAGTTTAATGGGATTGTTGCTATGTCTTCTGGTGGCAGTGTTCCTCCCTTTGGAACTAAGACCTCTAGGCCAGCAGAATGTAATGTCTCGAGAATAGGAAGCAAATTTTTGCTAGTAGATCACTAGGGGTGGTGGTGTGATGCCACTTTCACTTCCACCCCTTGATTCCTGGACCCATGAATCTTGGCTATAGGAGAAACAGTACCATATATTGGATGCTGATTCTGAGCATACACAGCCTTCTGGAGAACTTTGCCTCAGGCCTGCAAAGTATTGTTGCTTAGTTGGCATTGTAATTGTGACCACAAAAGGCCATTCCACTGTTCTATCAATCCAGTTGCTTCAAGATGATGGCGAACATGGTAAGACCAGTGAATTCCATGAGTATGAGCCCACTGCTGCACTTCTTTAGTGGTAAAGTGAGTGCCTTGGTCAGAAGCAATGCTGTGTGGAATACCATGATGGTGGATAAAGCATACTGTGAGTCCGTGGATGATAATCTTGGGCAGAAGCATTGCTTGCAGGATAGGCAAACCCATATCCGGAGTAAGTGTCTATTATAGTGAGGACAAACCTCTCCCTTCTCCATGATGGAAGAGGTACAATATAATCAACGTGCTACCAGGTAGCTGGCTGATCACCCCGAGAAATGGTGCCATATTGAGGGCTCAGTATTGGTCTCTGCTGTTGGCAAATTGGGCACTCCACAGTGGTTGTAGCCAGGTCAGCCTTGGTGAATGGAAGTCCATGTTGCTGAGCCCATGCGTAACCTCCATTCCTGCCACCATGGGGAGTTTGTTCATGGGCCCATAGGGCCATGACAGGGGTGGCTGGGAAAAGAGACTGAGTGGTGTCCACAGAACGGGTCATCCTATCCACTTGATTATTAAACTCCTCCTCTGCTGAGATCACCTGTTGGTGAGCACTCACATGGAATACAAATATCTTCACTTCACCACTCAGAGAGGTTTATCCATATACCTCTTCCCCAAATTTGCTTGTCACCAATTTTTCAATGATATTTCTTCTAAGTCTGTGACCATCCAGCCAAACCACTGGCCTACAGTCCACGAATCAGTATGTAATTGCACATCTGGCTATTTGTCCTTCCATGTAAAGTGCACAGCCAGGTGCACTGGTTGAAGTTCTGCCCACTGGGAAGATTTCCCTTCACTGCTGTCCTTCAGGGACATATTAGAAAGGGGCTGTAGTGCTGCAGCTGTCCACTTTCAGGTGGTGCCTACATATTGTGCAGAACCATCTGTGAACCAGGTCCTAGTCTTCTTTTCCTCTGTCAACCAATCATAGGGAACTTCCCATGAGGCCATTGGTGCAGGCTGGGGGACAGGAGGCAGGGTGGCAGGAGTGAGGACCATGGGCATTTGAGCCACTTCCTCACGTAACTTACTTGTGCCTTCAGGATGTGCTCGAGCCCAATCACACATATACCACCTCCATCTGGGGTACGTGAAATGCTGCGGTGCGTGACCAACCTTATGGCTAGATGAGTCAGAAAGCACCCAGTTCATGATCAGCAGTTCAGGTCTCATGGTGACTTGATGACCCAGAGTCAAACGTTCAGTTTCCACCAAAGCCCGTAACAGGCCAAGGGCTGTCTCTCAAAAGGAGAGTAGTTTTCTGCGCAAGATGGCAGGGTCTTGCTCCAAAATCCTAGAGGCCTCCAGCAGCCTGGACCTATTGCAGAGCCTTCTCCTGCAAATGACCTGTTGGGTCATTTGACGAAAGGGCTGGAGTAGCACACCCAAATGAGGAATGTGTTGCCTCCAAAATCCAAATAGACTCATTAGGCGTTGTGCCTGTTTCTTGGTTGTAGGAGGGGCCAAATGCAGCAACTTATACTCACCTTAGAAGGAATATCTTGACAGACCTTACACCCCTGAACCCCTAAAAATGTTCCTGACATAGAAGCTCCCTGAATTTTAGTTGGGTTTAGTTCCCATCCTCTGGGACACAAACGTCTCACCAGTAAGTCCAGCGTGTTTGCTACTTCCTGCTCATCGGATCCGACAGCCTAATGTCATCAATGCAATGGGCCAGTGCGATATCTTGTGGAAGCAAAAGGCAGTCAAGGTCTCTCTGAATAACATTAAGATGCAAAGCCAGAGAGTTGATGTTTTGCCATGCTATTTACAATAGCAAAGACATGGAATCAATCTAGGTACCCATCAATGGTGGGTTGGATAAAGAAAATGTGGCACATACACAACCATGAAATACTATACAGCCATATAAGAGAATGAAGTAATGTCCTTTGGAGCACCATAGATGAAGCTGGAGGCCATAATCCTAAGCAAACTAACACAGGAACAGGAAACCAAATACCCCATGTTCTCATTTATAAGCAGGAGCTAAACGCTGGGCACACATGGACACAAACATGGGAACAATAGATGCTGCAGATTATTAGACAAGGCAGGAAAAATAGGGGGTGTGGGTTAAAAAAACACCTATTGGGTACTAGACCCACTACGTGGGTGGAATATATGCATGTAACAAACCTGCATATTTACCCCCTATATCTAAAACAAAAGTTGAAATTTTAAAAAAGAAATGCAAATTAAAACCACAAAGGGATACCAGCATATGTCAGAATGTGGCGTAGTTTGTACATTTGTCCCTGCTCAAATCTCATGCTGAATTGTAATCCCCAGAACTGGAGATGGGGCCTGGTGGGAAATGACTGGATCACTGCGGTAGATTTCTCATCAATGGTTTGTCACCATTGATTCAGCATCTTGGTGCTGCCTTTGTAATAGCGAGTAAGTTCTCATGGGACCTGGGAGTGTGTGGCACCTCTGTGCCTCTCTCTTGCTCCTGGTCTGGCCATAAGATGTGTCTGCTTCCCTTTTGCCTTCCGCTATGATTATAAGCTTCCTGAGGCTTCCCCAGTGGCAGAACAGATGCCAACACCATGCTTCCTATTAAGCCTGCAGAACTGGAAGCCTGCAGAACTCTTTTCTTTATAAATTACTTAAACTCTGGTATTACTTTATAGCAATGCAAGAATGGCCTAACACAGAATGAATATTATTATAAAGTCAAAAAAGAACACATGTTGGCATGGGTGTGGAGAAAAGAAAATTTTTATACATTGCCGATAGGAAAGTAAATTAGTTCAACCTCTAAGAACAGCAGTATGGAGATTTCTCAAAATAGAGCTACAATTTGACTCAGCAATCCCACTATCGGTTATCTACCCAAAGGAAAAGAAATTACTACGTTAAAAATATGCCCGTACAGGAATGTGTATCACAGCACTATTTACCATAGCAAAGTCTTAGAATCAACCTATGTGTCTATCAATGCTTGGATAAAGATATATATATATATATGTCGAAAATGAAATACTATGCACCCCCAAAATAGAATAAATCATGTCCTTTGCAGCAACATGGGTGGAGCTAGAGGCCATTATCCTAAGTGAACTAACTCAGAAACAAAAAAAAAACAAATACCGCATGTTCTCACTTGTAAATGTACACAAGCACATGTACACTCGGATCTAAAATAGCATAAAAAATAAAATAGAATTGATGTTGTTAAAATGAGACCACCCAAAATAACCTACAGATTTAATGCAATCCCTATCAAAACACCAGTGGTATTCTCCATAGAAGAGAAAAAATCTTAACGTTTGTATGAAACCACAAATGACCCTGAACAGTGAAAGCAACCCTGAGCAAAAAGAACTACTAGACTTCAAAATATACTACAAAACTATAGTAACCAAAACATCATGATATTGGTATCATGGTACTGGCCAAAAAACAGACAAATAGACCAATTTAATAGAATGGAGAACCCGGAAATCAATCCACATATCCACAGTCAACTGATCTGTGACAAAGGTGCCAAGAACACTCACTGGGGAAAGGACAGTGTTGGGAAAACTGGAAACCCATGCCCAGAAGAATGAAATGACTCCTTTCTCTCATGTTATACCAGAATAAACACAAGGCGGATTAAAGAACTAAGTGTAAGACCTAAAGCTGTAAAACTACTCGATGAAAACATAGGAAAAGTGCTTTAGGGCATTGGTCTGGGTAAAAATTTTATGAATAATATCTCAAAAGCACAGTACAAAGCAAAAAAAAAAAAAAAAAAACAAAAAGAACCTAAATGGGATTGTATCTTTCATTTTGTTCTTTCTTTTTAGCAGACTTTTTAGTTTTATTTTTAGTATCCAACACATGGGATTATATCGAACTAAAAAGCATTTGTGAAAAGTGAAAAGATAACCTATAGAATGGGAAAAAAGTATTTGCTGTTCACTTATTCATTTGACAGGGGATTAACATTCAGAATATCCAAGGACTCCAAACATGTCAACAGAAAAAAAAACCAATTTGAGTAAAAGATGGGCAAAATTTCTGAACAGAAATTCCTCAAAAGAAGACATACAAATGGCCAACAAATATATGAAAAAATGCTAAACATCACTAATCATCAGCGAAATGCAAATCAAAACCACAGTGAGGTATCATCTCACCCCAGTTAGGAGGGCTACTCTAAAGAAGACATATGTGTGGCCAAGAAGCATATGAAAAAATGCTCAACATATCACTGATCATTAGAGAAAGGCAAATCAAAACCACAATGAAATATCACCTCACACTCGTCAGAATGGCTACTATTAAAAAGCTAAAAAGTAACAGATGCTGGTGAGGTTGCAGAGGAAAGGGAACACTTACACGTTGCTGGTGGGAGATAAACTAGCTCAATCATTGTGGAAAGCAGGGTGGCAACTCCTCAAAGAACTTAAAACCGAATTACCACGTGATCCAGCAATGCCATTGTTGAGTATGTAACCAGAGGAATATAAATCAGTCTAGCATAAAGACACATGCACGCATGTGTTCATTGCAGCACTATTCACAATAGCAAAGACATGGAATCAATCTAGATGCCCATCAATGGTAGACTGGATGAAGAAAATGTGATACATAAACACCACGGAATACTATGCAGTCATGAAAAGAATGAGATCATGTTATTTTCAGCAACATGGATGGAGCTGGAGGCCATTCTCCTAAGCAAACTAACACAGGAAGAGAAAACCAAATACTGCGTGTTCTTGCTTATAAGTGGGAGGTAAATATTGAGCACCCATGGACACAAAGAAGGGAGTAACAGACACCAAGGCCTACTTGAGGGTGAGGGTGGGAGGAGGGTGAGGATCAAAACGCTACCTGTGGGGTACTATGCTTATTACCTGGGTGACAAAATCTGTACACCAAAGTCCTGGGACACAAGTTTACATAGGTAACGAGAAACAAAGTAATAAACCTGCATATGTGTCCCTGAATCTAAGATAAATGTTAAGGCGAGACATGGTGGCTCACACCTGTAATCCCAGCACTTTGGGAAGCCGAAGTAGGAGGATCACTTGAGGTCAGGAGTTTGAGACTAGCCTGGCCAAGATGGTGAAACCCCATCTCTACTAAAAATAGAAACATGAGCCAGGTTTGGTGGCGGGCACCTGCAATCCCAGCTACTCTGGAGGCTGAGGTAGGAGAATCACTTGAACCCAGGAGGTGGAGATTGCAGTGAGCCGAGTTTGTATCACTGCACTCCAGCCTGGGCGACAGAGCAATATTTTGTCTCAATAAATAAATAAATAGATAAATAAATAAATAAAAAGTTAAAAAGAATACAATTTTTTTAAAATAAAAATTTTTAAAAAGTTTAATAAAAAGATCTGTTTAGTCACCCTGAAATATAGAAATAAATACATTAATTTTTTTTATTTTATAAGGTATATTTGTATACATGTTAAAGATCACTTTGGTTCCAAGAACACAAACGATCTGATTGAGGTCAAGCAAACGGAGATAATGTATGGGTCTGAGTTAGAAGGGCAACCTTCGGTTCAAACTTGGCCTCTGAAGGACAAGAATTGGAAAGCTCCTGGAGCCTCGGCAGTGAGAATTTGCAGAACTTCCTCGACAAACATTGCCGTTGGTAATATCCAGCTCTCAATATGCTCACTTCTACATCCATTCCGAAGTGAACGTTCTCGGTAAGGAGAACCTGAGTGACTCAAACTGGATGAGGTGTTGCCAGCCAAGAGTGGGCTTTTCCTAGGAAATAAAACTGCAATCCGCTCGCCACTTCGTCCCCTAGAGGGCAAACATTTCCAGCAGTCTGTCAAAGGCTCTTGCTTCTGTGAAATATTGAACATCTCTTCAATCCATTTGCTTGAGTTAAATACCAAGCTATAATAAGCTATAAGAAGCTATAGTAGGGACAAGAAGGGCGAAGGTATCTTCTGTTTATTTTACGAATTCCACTGCATTGCTGATTTATCACCAGTGTGCAAAAGGGCCTTCAGAGAGTCATGGAATGTACTTGGTTTGCTGTAAAGAATTAGAATCTCACTTAATCATCATTTGGAGTTATGTTATTATTATTAAAACAGCAGCTTCCAAAATTAGAATTTTAGTTCTGCAGCTTTAAAACGTTTGTGCAATGACTTAAAATATGAAAATATTAATACATGAATTTCTGACCTGTGTTCTAATGAAAACGACTTCATGATGCTTATTCGAGTAAAACCTAGACAATAACCATTTATTTTTGAATGTATAGCGTGTGCAAAACATTAGGCTGAGAAATTTCTCATGTTTGTTAATTTTGTAAGCATTCTAGGAGGTAGATATCATCAGTGTTCAGCTTCATTTGAAAGATAAAGAGACTGAAGCCAAGGGATTTTTGATAACTTCCTCAAATTTAAACAGATAACAAGTAGCATGGTTAAGATTTAATCAAGGTTTTTTGACCGTAAGTCTGACATTCTTTGGACTGTATTACACTGCCTCAAATAGTATAAATCTTTCCAATTGTGTCTGAGTCCAGTGGGTATGTTGTTATTCCTGGGATGGAATTGCTGGTGACTGTAGGGCAGATTGGACTGGGAGTGGAGGTCATGAATCAGTTTGGACAGAGAGGATGAGTTACATTAAGAAAAAAAAAAACACCAAAGGCATAACCAGAAAAGGCAAAAGCATGCAGAAAATCTTAGATGTGAGTCCAGGGCAAAACAGAGACATAGGATTGGTATCTGGGAAGGTAGAGACATAGTAGAGGAGATTTGAAGAGGCAGTGGTTAAAATATTTAAGAGCCGGGCATGGTGGCTGATGTCTGTAAACCCAGCACTTGGGAGGCCAAGAGTTTAGCAGCCTGGGCAACATAGTGAGACCCCATCTCTATAAAAAATTAAAAAATTTAGCCAGATGTTGTGGTGTGGGCCTGCAGTCCCAGCTACTCAGGAGGCTGAGGCAGGAGGATTGCTTGAACCTGGCAGGTGGAGGCTGCCATGTGCCATGATCACACCACTGCACTCGAGCCTGGGAGACAAAGTAAGATGCTGTCTCAAAAAAAAAAAAAAAAAAAAAGAAAAGAAAAGACAAGACATTTAAGAAGCAGTATGTGAACAGGAGTAGATTAGATATATTGAAATACACAGGGCAGGAACAGGCTGGGGTTCACAGATTAAAGGGACTATGAGGAACTGGATGTCTTTTCTTTCTTTCTTTCCTTCCTTCCTTCCTTCCTTCCTTCTTTATTTCTTTCTTTCCTTTTCCTTCCTTCCTTCCTTCCTTCCATCTTTCCTTCCTTCCTCTCCTTCCTTCCTTCCTTTCTTCCTTCCCTTCCTTCTTTCTTCTGTACTTTGCCAAGCTGCACAGAACCAGGGCTTCTCCGAGGCCTGCTGGAGGGGGGTTGTGCTGCACTGGCAGCATCTGTGAAGTGACATACAAATGAGTGCCCCCAGCCACAAGTATCCTCCCGAATCAGGCACCAGCAACTGTTGTCAGTGGTAAGTGGCATCTAGGATCTCTTGCTCCAAAGATTTGGCTTGTCTTTCCCCCAAAATGGATATAAGACCCTTCTTATGCTTTCTAGAGAAAGAGATGGTAAGGATCAGTTAGATGCAAATGGAATTGGAGTTCTAAGCTATACAATTTCAGATATAAAGGTTATTACCAATGATTAGTATTTTAGATGGTGCAAAGCAGCTTGCCCCTGACTGACCCCAACCACCATATAACACACAGACTCATTCACAGAACAGGTGGTTATTCCCAGTTTTTCTCTCTCTCTGTCTCTGTTTTTTGTAGGGGGTGGGGAGCAGTTTTTTTTTTTTTTTTTTTTGAGACAGGGTCTGACTCTGTGCCCTAGGCTGGTGTGCAGTGACACGATCTCAGCTCACTACAGCCTCCACCTCTTGGGCTCAAGCCATCCTCCCCCTGGGCTACAGGTGCACATCACTAGACCTGTCTAATTTTTGTATTTTTAGTAGAGATGGGGTCTTGCCATGTTGACCAGGCTGGTCTCGAGCTCCTGGCCTCAAGCGATCCTCCTGCTTTGGCCTCCCAAAGTGTCGGGATTATAGGAATGAGCCACAGCACCCGGCTGATTCCCAGCTTTTCTCTGATGGTTAAGTGCTACCACTTGATCTTCACCATGTCAGAATCCATTATTCTCACCAGATCACGTAAACTAATTCCACACAATTGCAGTCTCTCCCACATTATCTCTGCCTGCAGAGCTGTAGAGCTTATCAAGGATGTCGATGATTCCCTTCAACAATGCATTTTATTTTATTATTTTTGAGATGGAGTCTTGCTCTATCACCCAGGCTGGAGTGCAGTGGCGTGATCTCGGCTCACTGCAACTTCTGCCTCCCAGGTTCAAGCGATTCTCCTGCCTTAGCCTCCTGAGGAGCCGGGACTACGGATGTGTAGTCCATTCTCACTATTGTGCTACCACGTCTGGCTAATTTTTGTATTTTCAGTAGAGACCGGGTTTCACTGTGTTGGCCAGGCTGGTCTTGAACTCCTGGCATCAAAATCTGCCCACCTCGGCCTTCCAAAGTGTTGGGATTACAGGCGTGAGCCACCACTGCGCCCCCACCACCAATACATTTTGAATTGTCTTGGTGAATGGAGTTTCTCCAGGGCCTTCAGAAGGAATAGTAGGCAGATCGCCCTAATAGAATCATAAGAAATACCCATTTACCAGGATTTTGGATTCCTTTCTTTTTAATGCTCTAGTGATGTCCTGACATTTGACCTTAATAACTGTAGGACACTGCTGAGCTCAAGCATCAATCATCCAACTGATGACAATTAATACCACTCGCAAAGCCTCAGGCCAACCCAATAAATTCCACATCCCAGATGAGATTGTACAATTTTAATAAACCCAGACAGATTGAGTCCCTTAATCCATCCTTCTTGGCCTTACCTCTAAGAATCTATTTCCACAGATTCTCCTGGGGTTCTGCCAGCAAGTTTGGCAAAATTATCTCTTTCTAGAGCAAGTCTTATTTCTCCTCATCTGGGATATTTGAGGATCTAACTCATATGGGCCTGGAAGCAATGAGAGGCAGTGGGGTGTGTCCTGAAAAGAACTGTTATTCATAAAGCATTGTTTATAGGTGTATCATTGAAAGACTTGTATTTGGAAGAGGACTGATTTCCTCAGTGCAGGGGTGGTAGGATGAGGTGGAGAAGGGAATTTCAGTGAATTTAGAAGATCGAATTTTAACTTCATTCATTTCTACCCACATGTTCCTCATCCCATGACTCAGAGACCCGTGTCTTCTGAACAGAACCCTTATTTCAGCATAAGAGAGGTGAATGGGTCAAGCATTCACATGGTGTTGTAACTCTGCTAATATTTCCATCAGACCCTGGTTTGGTTACATCTCAGTTATACTTACTCTGTGACTAGAAGTTGAGATACCTGTTCTGTTGCCATGGAGAGCTTTCTGGTTCTCTATGATTGCACTCAACTGTATGTTCAGATTCATGTTCACATGCAAATTTGAATTCGTGTTTTTACTTTCTAATTTTCCTTTTCCTCTGGTATACTCTTCACGGCTATCAGGAGAAGCGGCACAGCTCCACAACCTCCTTCCTCTCTATTGTGTCCACAGTGTCGCAGATACCTGGTGGCTCTCCATCTATACATTACGCACTGCTAACTGAGTAATCCCGATGTTCTTGCATGTTGTAGATGAATGCCTGGTAAGAATCTTATTCTTGCATTTCTCAAACATACAACCATGTGCCACCCCAATTCCAGAATCCAGATTTGAGAATCTGCTTCCTGGAGCTATGATATGGTTAAGTTTATGCATAAACTTGGCCAGGCTATAATCCCTAGCTATTCAATCAAACACTTATGTAGGCATTACTGTGAAATAGTTTCGTAGATGTGATTAAGGATATTGAGGTGGGGGTATCGCCCTAGATTATCTGGATGCATCTGATGTCATCACAAAGGTACTTAGGAGAGAGAGACAGGAGGAGCAGAGTAAGTAGCAGGAGATGGGAGAGCAGAAGCAAGAGGCTGGAATGGTGCAAGGAAGAGACAAAGAATGCAGGTGCCTCTAAAAACCAAAAAAGGCAAGAAAATGAATTCTGCCCTTGAAGCCTCCCAAAAGGAATGCAGCCTGTTGACACTTTGATTTTAGACTTCTGACCTTTAGAACTGTAAGAGAATAAATTTGTGTTATTTTAAGCCACTAAATTAGAGGTCATTTGTTATAGTGGCAATAGAAAATAGATACAGACTTTGGTGCCAGAAGTGGGGTGCTACTTCCAGGCTGATGACTGTATTTATCAGGATGCCAACAAGAAATAGAAGCATACTCAAAATAAGATAACTTGAAGGGGTTTATTTACAAAGGGACTATTTAGAAAGATATTGCTGTAGAAGAACCACAAGTAACAGAGCAGTAAGTTAGAAACCTAGTATCTCCCATACTAAAGTGACTTCTATACCAAAAATACCAGGCAGGGAGAACTTACTGGAATCCAGAGGAAGAATGTCATATGAATTTGGTTACTTTCAGAAAGGTGCACTTGTAGGCATAGAGGAAGCTGAAGAAATAAGCAGACTGGCTTCACTTTCCTCCCTCTGTGATTCCCTTCTGTATTTGCCATGGTCTGAACCAGGGGGCATGGGCTGTTGATGAAGTCACACACGCCACCCTCCTGGGACAAAGGTGATGGTGGACAAAGATAAAGCGTAGATCTGGAGGGGAAAAATAGAAGAATTTAATGTATCGCATGATGCTTCTATCTACAGCCTTCAAATTGGGAATGACATGTAAGAAATGAAATTACACTTCTGTTGATAATTGTTCACAACATAGTTGAACTAGCATTTGTAGTGTGTGTCCAAATATATATTCTTTTTTATCCCTAAAATGATTTGTAAGAATATTTATATTTTGTTTGTATCTTGTACTGACTACTCTGAAAAAATGAATGCCATCAATGCTGAGTTGCTTAAATTCTGACCACAACCATGGAAACAGAAACCAGAAGATGGCAATAAGCCTTAAAGCTACCGCTTTCAATAGCAAAGAGGACACTGAGACAGACCCTCATGCTGTGTATGCTTCTAGGCCACCTGCTGTTTTCTCTACATGTCAGCCTTATGACCTACAAGCCTAGTGTGGGCCAAGCTGTTAGAACATTCACAGAAGCAGGAGAACAACCCCACACTTTCTGGCATGAATACTCAACTCAGACATGGGTAGTATTAACAATATGCTACCTGTCTTCTGAATGACACAAAAACCTTAGAACAGTTTCTATCTCCACTCATTTTTTACAGGATGACACGTGATTGTTGTTTAGTATTTTAGTTTCACCTTTTTATGTTCCCAGATTGGTCATTGTGATTGTTGGCACTTGGTTCAGCCGATGCTAGTTTACATTTTTCATATTTTGGTTATAACATTTGGACACCATTGTTCCTTGCATCCCACTAATTCCTCTAGGTTTAATTTTCTTCTTCCTAAAACATATTCTTTACAGTTTTTCTAGTGAGAATCTGTGAGCAGTTAACCTTCTCAGTCTTTGTTAGTTTAATAATATCTTTATTTTGCTCTTATTTTTGAAAACAGACGGTTATAAACTTCCAGGTTGAGAGTTATTTTCCTTCTGCCTCCAAAATAAAAAAGTATCTGTCCCAAATTGCTAATAGTGCTGAGGCCAAGAAACACTGACCTAAGAATATTATTTAAGGATATTAGGTAAGAAAATGATCTAAGAATATTATGTAAGAAAATGTCTTCTTCTTGTATAATCTTGATATTTCTCTGGGATTCTAGTATCATATTTTTGATCTCTATCTTTTATATTAAAGATGTTGTTTAGATCAGGGGTTGGAAAAATACAGTTTGCAGGCCAAATCTTGTCCATGACTTATTTTTATACAGCCCATAAGCTAAGAATTGCTCTACACTTCCTTTTTTTTGGCAAGGTCTCGCTCTGTCGCCCAGGCTGGAGTGCAGGGGCACAATCATGGCTCACTGCAGTCTTGGCCTCCAAGGCTCAGGTGATTCTCCCACCTCAGACTCGTGAGTAACTGGGGCCGCAGGTGTGCGTCATCACAGCCTGGCTAATTTTTTTGTATTTTTTGTAGAGAGGAGGTTTCACCATGTTGCCCAAGCAGGTCTCAAACTCCTGAGCTCAAATGATCCTCCCGCCTCAGCCTCCCAAAGTGCTGAAATTGCAGGCATGAGCCGCCATGCCCACACACTTCATACTTTAAAATAAAAATGACTATGTTCTTGTGTCAGTTTGCTGAGAATGATGGTTTCCAGGTTCATCCATGTCCCTACAAAGGACACGAACTCATCGTTTTTGATGGCTGCATAATATTCCATGGTGTAAAAAAAAAAATGACTATGTGACAGAGTGCTATTGTAAAATCTAAAATAACATAAAATATTAAAAAACAAAAATGAGTGGGAGAGAGAAGAAGGTGGAAGTACAGGAAACATACACAGGAAAATCTGTGGGTCCATCTACATTGTCTAACATCTGAATGTCTAACATCTGAATGTCTAACATCTGAAGGCACAGAAAAAGCTGAGAAGACAGACACCAGTAAAGTAATCCAGAACATATCGCAAACGGAAAGATGTGAGTTTTTAGGTTGGAAGGAATAACTTAGTGCCTAGTGACAAATCATTATGAAGTTTAAGAACACTGAATGCACGACAGAAGTTTTTCTCACCTTCTGGAGAGAAAAAACAATTTATGTCACCCACAAAGAATCGGGATGATTTTGGATTTCTTGGCAGAATACTTGGCAGGGAGACAAGGTAAAGACATCTTCAAGACTCTGAAGAAAGTGATAGCCTTCTCCAAATTCCACTCCTAATGAAATGATCATGTGTAAGGGTAAAACAAATATGGTTTCAGGCTTTCAAGGCTTCAACATTGACTGTCATGCTCTTTTTTCTCAAAAAGCTATTGGAGGAGGATGAGTTCCAGTGAGTAGAAGAGGATACCATTGCATACAGGACACAGTAGGTCCATCACAGAAGAGGACCATGGGCATCCCCAGAACGACAGCGAATGGAGACCCCAGGATGACAGCTGTGCCCTAAGAGAGGGTGATCAGTCTAGAGTAGGGCAATGTGACTCACGAGACCAATACCAGGTGAACTGTGATTACTGAGATCTCAGCAGCAATTGCATTTTCTTTTTAACCGGAGGTCATGCTACCCACTTGCAGACTCTGGCCAAGGGTCTTACTCACCTTTGGTTTGTCTTGACCTCATGTTGATGAGGTTCCTGTAATCCTCTGCTTAGTTCACCCATTGGATTCCATAGAGGTGGTTTTATAAGATCACAGGGTAGCCCAGTCCAGATTATAATCCAGATAGCCTAAATTTTTATTCTTCAGGGAACTTTATATACTATGGGAAATATTGTCTTCTCTTTATATGGCTAAGTTCAATTTTTCATATAATATTTCATTTTTCAAACCTGAGTAATATTTTATATAGGGACACAATCACAGAGTAATAAAACCAGAAGAAAAATAAAACTGGGTGGGTGTGGTGGCACACGCCTGTAAACCCAGCACTTTGGGAGGCCGAGGCGGGTGGATCACCTGAGGTCAGGAGTTCGAGACTAGCCTGGCCAACATGGTGAAACCCCGTCTCTATTAACAATACAGAAATTAGCCGGCGTGGTGGTGGGAACCTGTAGTCTCAGCTACACAAGAAGCTGAGGCAGGAGAATCTCTTGAACCCAGGAGGCAAAGATTGCAGTGAACCGAGATCGTGCCACTGCACATTCCAGCCTGGGCAACAGAGCAAGACTCTGCCTCAAAAAAAAAAAAAAAAAAAAAAAAGAAAGAAAGAAAGAAAAGAAAAGAAAAACGTCACAACGGTGGACACCTCTGGGGGGGAAAGGAAGGAGACGTAGTCAGAGAAGGACAATGGCAGCTTTCCAAAGCTTTGTGACATTCTTTTATTTGAAGTGAGTACCTGTAAATGGGTGTTTATTTTTTTAAGAATTTGTGCATATTTTTAATCTGAGCAAAATACGCTAGATATAGCTTGTTAGATATAGCCAAAATAAATATAGTCTCTAGCCCAGTTAGAGACTTTGCTGATCATTTGGAATTCAATGTTGATAATTTGGAATTTATGAGAGGTGCAATCTTGGAAGAGTAGACTTTTGAAATGGTTTGATCAATTCAATTTTTTGTGATATTGCTCATAAAAGATTAAAAAAGAAAGAATGATTTGCATTCTATGTAAAAAGAAAATCAATTCACTGCTTCATTCAGTATTGACTCTAGAGTGACTCCCATGTGCTGGCTTGCTGTTATGAGCAGAATGCGAAGAACACAGAGCAGTCCTTTTCTTCAGGGAGCTCCTTGTCTAGGGGAAGAGACAGGTACGCAACTTAATCAGACCGTGAGTTCTAGCAAGACAGAGGATAAGGTAATCTACAAACCCCCCTGTCATAGCTAGAAATGTTGGAAAAAGAATAAACCCGGATACGTTAAAATGCATGGTTGGATTTTTCAGAAAGAAAAGGAAATTCTCAGATGACAGAAGTGAAGAAAGAACTAAAAATTAAAGAGATAAGCGCAAGAGTTGATGCTGTGGTTTCCCTGAATTCAAGATTTACTGATCTCCCTGAAAGGCGCCTCAATGCAAGAGGGAGTTTTGGGTCCATGCGAGGTGGACAGTTATTTGAATACGCTTACCTAACTCATTAATTGCAACCATGAACATTTAACCTAAAATATTGTGATTAAAGGAACTAAAAGGGAGAATGTCGAGGACATCAAACCAAGGTTCTGAATGTGGGCCAAAAGTGGGAAGATGTGCCTGAGGCAAATTTTTGCTTAGTGATCTGTGATCAGGGCGCTGACACCTGTGGAATTTACAAGGGTTATCATCATCAAACAGTGCAGCTTTCAGAGACTTTGGTCAACCCAGAAGCCATGGCCACAGATGTCCTAGGCCTCTGATGTCTTGATACATAAAGAAGTAAGATTAGCAAAGTGTCTTATGTGCCCTCCTAATCTTGCTTCTTTATGTATCAGGAAAAGCAGGTAAACACTTCTGGGTTCAAAAAGCAAAACAGCAGTAACAGCACTGAGTCAGCTCATCCTTCTCTAAACTGAAGTTATTGAAATTTAAGTGATTATGCCAAACTTTTCTTTCTTTCTTTTTCCTTCTTTTTCTTTCTTTCCTTCCTTTCCTTCCTTCCTCCCTCCCTTCCTTCTTTCCTTTCTTCCTTCCTTCCTTGCTTTCTTTTCTTTCTTTCTCTCTCTTTCTTTCTCTCTCTTTTCTTTCTTTCTTTCTTTCTCTCTTTCTTTCTTTCTTTCTTTCTTCTCTTTTTTCTTTCTTTCATCTTTTTTATTGAGATGGAGTCTTGCTCTGTAACCCAGGCTGGAGTGCAGTGGTAAGATCTTGGCTCACTGCAACCTCTGCCACCCAGGTTCAAGCGATTCTCATGTCTCAGCCTCCCAAGTAGCTGGGACTACAGGTGCGTGCCACCACGCCTAGCTAATTTTTTTGTATTATTACTAGAGACATGGGTTTTGCCACATTGGCCAGGCTGGTCTTGAACTCCTGACCTCAAGTGATCTGCCCGCCTCAGACTCCCAAACTGCTGGGATTACAGGCGTGAACCACCATGCCCGGCCTAAACTTGTTTCTTAAAAGTCACTGTTCATACAAATTAATTGAGGACCAAAATGCCTTCTGTGAAATCTGTTCTTGGTTCCTTTTCTCATAAGCACATTTGCCCCAACCCTTATGTCATACAATCAGCTTAAAGATTCACAGAATGGGAGTTTTACAGTCAGCAAAACATTAAAGATGGATTCTTTCGGAAAAGAAAAGGAAAATTTATTTCAAATTTCTTTTTCCTTCCCTTATAATACTTACTATTCTTTGCAAGCTGGTCAGTGATCAGCCGGTATGGCAGAGGAAATGAGGAGAGTTGAAGTTCAGTTAACTGTCTGTCAATTAACTCAGCAAATAAAGCTCACAAAATTCTTGTTATTAATAGTAACTATAATGATAATGTATAATTGAGATAGAATCAGACATTGTTTTACCATATTTTTGAATTTTGGGGAACTCTAAACATACAAAAGTAGTATAAAGTACATCTATGTATTAATACGTGGACATACTGACACATTTCCTTCATTCTTCCTCCAGCTTCCCTCAGCTTCTCATTTATTTTTAGGCAAGTTTCAGTCATTTATTTAATCAACAAATATTTCAGCATACAAGTCTACAAGACAGGACTCTTTGTTAAACATGCAACATGCCCTTAAAATCATGATCACCTCTAAACATTAATAATTATTCCTTAATACCATCAAACACTCAGTTAATATCCACATTTCTTCAGTCGATCAGCCATTTTTAACCTGGCCAAGAGTTAACAAAACAAAAAGGGAGTCCTAAACTGTATCAGGAAGCTTTGCAGTTATGATAGAACACAAAGAAGAGACTATTTTGACATTCAAGGCAAATGCTAAATACAGTGTGGTTTCATTTGACTGTAGTTCAGCTCTGCCTCATCCGTGTCAGCCAGTATTGTGAAGACTGTTCCTCAACTGTATCAATCATCATGAAGACTGTTCCTCAACTGTATCAATCATCGTGGAAGACTGTTCCTCAACTGTATCAATCATCATGAAGACTGTTCCTCAACTGTGTCAATCAACATGGCAGACTGTTCCTCAACTGTGCCCATCATCATGGAGACTGTTCCTCAACTGTGTCAATAATCGTGGAAGACTGTTCCTCAACTGTGTCAATCATCACGGAAGACTGTTCCTCAACTGTGTCAATCATCACTGAAGACTGTCCTCAACTGTGTCAATCATCATGGAAGACTGTTCCTCAACTGTATCAATCATCATGAAGACTGTTCCTCAACTGTGCCAATCATCGTGAAGACTGTTCCTCAACTGTGTCAATCGTCATTGAAGACTGTTCCTCAACTGTGTCAATCATTGTGAAGACTGTTCCTCAACTGTGCCCATCATCGTGGAGACTGTTCCTCAACTGTGTCAATAATCGTGGAAGACTGTTCCTCAACTGTGTCAATCATCATGGAAGAGTGTTCCTCAACTGTGTCAATCATCATTGAAGACTGTTCCTCAAATGTATCAATCATCGTGGAAGACTGTTCCTCAACTGTGTCAATCATCATTGAAGACTGTTCCTCAACTGTATAAATCATTGTGAAGACTGTTCCTCAACTGTATCAATCATCATGAAGACTGTTCCTCAACTGTATCAATCATCATGGAAGACTGTTCCTTAACTGTATCAATCATTGTGAAGACTCTTCCTCAACTGTATCAATCATCGTGAAGACTGTTCCTCAACTGTATCAATCATCGTGAAGACTGTTCCTCAATTGTATCAGCTGTATCTTTTGACTCAACAACTTAGTCAAGTGCTTCCATACATTTACTGGGACATGGATTAGACCTATGCTACTTCTGATTTTTCCACAAATACACACATTTTCAGAATGGTACTGTGGAATGAGCAGCTGGCTCTGTAGTCGGCATCTGGGGAGATAATTTTGTTTTGGGAATATGAGAGTGCTCATTGAGTGATGGAAGACAGGAGAATTAGACTAGGAAATAGAAATGGGGAAATTCCAGTGGTCTAAGTATCTGACTTGACAGAGCCCAGGTGCTGGAATAACAAAGGGGCATATGCTTTGTCCCTCTGCCGAGCTTTCAGATTCTAGGAGGAAGTGGGATTGCCTAACTTTTTAGTCATGCATCCAGCCTTGGCTAAAAGGAGCCTCCACAATTTGATTCATAGTCTTATTAAACAACACACAACCGGGCAAGTAATTCTCCCAGAGCAATTGGGGTGCTAATATAGAAAATAAATATGGCCAGGTACAGTGTCTCATGCCTGTAATCCCAGCACTTTGGGAGGCCGAGGCAGGCGGATCACCTGAAGTCAGGAATTTGAGACCAGCCTGGCCAACATGGGGAAACCCCATCTCCACTAAAAATACTAAAATCAGCCAGGAGTGGTGGCATGTGCCTGTAGTTCAAGCTACTCAGGAAGCCGAGGCAAGAGAATTACTTGAACCCAAGAGACAGAGGTTGTAGTGAGCCAATATCATGTCATTGCACTTCAGCCTGGGTAACAAGAGAAAAACTAGATCTCAAAAAAATTAAAAATAAATAAATAAATAGAATAAATGACAGGGAGAGTGGAAATGGCCATGATGACAGCTTTCTGCTTCACTGGGGTAACTGAGAAAGATCTAGAATGAAAAACAGACAGAAGCTTTCTTTTTTAATGTACTAGGGTAAGGCTGAAAGTAAAATGGCCAGAAAAGAGCTGAATACTGTAATGAAATGCAGAAAGGTGTCGTTTACTTCTATCTGAGCTGATAACTAGGGAACCAAAGAATCTTCGTGTTCAGTAATATGCTCATACCTTCAAACTTTCAATCTATATTTTTTCTTACATTAATTATGATAAAGCTCATGCTATGTGACTTTTCTTTTTATTTTGCCATTTCTCAATTCTCAACTCAACTTCTGTAAGAGCAGGCTTTTGAAAATAAACTGTTTATTTTAGAATAATTTTAGATTTGTAGAAAAGTTGCAAAGATAGTATAGACATCCGTCTACCCCTTACGCAGTGTCTATCATCATTCAAATCTTTTCCATGGTCTGTTTGCTGAAACTAAGAAACCAGTGTTTGTACGTTCCTATTAACTTAATTTCAGACTTGATTTGGGTTTCAGCCAGATTTCCATGAATGTCCTCCTCCTGATCCAAGATGACATTTAGGGAACCACACTGTCTTCTGCCATCCCGTCTCCTGAGTCCTTCCAGCCTGCCACAGTGTCTCTCGGTCTCTCCTGGTCTTTTTAACCTTGACAGCTTGAGGAGTAGTGGCCAGGAGTGGTGGAGAGTCCCCGCCCGTCTAGGTCAGCTTGATGTTTTTCTGTCGATTAGGCTGGAGTTAGGAGTTTTGGGACTAGAAATCACAGAGGCGAAGGGCCCTGTTTGCCACATCGTGTTAGGGGCTACTTCATAGCCATGTGGCTCCACTGGTGATGCTAACCTTCATCGCTTGGTGAAGGTGGTGTCTGCCAGGTCTCTCCACTGTGAAGTGACCGTCTTCCCTTTCCCTGCTGTACTATTTGGAAACAAGTCACTAAGTCCATCCCATCCTGGAGTGATGAGGGGTGGGGATGAACTCCACCCATTGGGCAATGGAGTATCTGTGTGTATTGTTATGAATTCTCCTGTAAGGAAGGTTTGTAAGAGAAGAACCTTTTTTTTTTCAGAGACAGAATCTCACTCTGTTACTTAGGCTGGAGTGCAATGGCTCAATCTCAGCTCACTGCAACTTCCGCCTCCCGGGCTCAAGCAATTCTCCTACCTCAACCTCTCGAGTAGCTGGGATTACAGGCATGTGCCACCATGCCCGGATAATTTTTTTTTTTTTTTTTGTATTTTTTAGTAGAGACGGGGTTTCACCGTGTTGGCCAGGCTGGTCTTGAACTCCTGGCCTCAAGCAATCCGCCTTGGCCACCCAAAGTGTTGGGATTACAGCCGTGAGCCTGGCCTGTGAGAGAACACTTTTTAATTCCACTTTGGAATGCTTAGGAAATGTTGTATGCTTGAAGAACACAGGTATTTGACCAGTAGCTTCTATGATGGGGAGTCAGACAGGTCTTGGTCGTATGGATGCTCTAGCCTCATTCTCAAGGCATGACTATGGCAAGCTAAAAGAGAGAGGGTGAATTTGTATTTAATGTGACATTAGTGGGCTCTTTTCCAGAGAGAGACTTAAAGGGCTTCAAAGAGAACACCAAACATGAAGGAAGCAGCAGATGGGGCCCACTTGGAATGAAATCTGAACCTTTATCTGTAAATAAAAAGGAAGGTGGTGTGTCATCCTCTTTCAGACTCTGGGAATTAGAATCAGAATAATTTGGCTCAGAATCTTGGCCTCTGCAAAATTAAGCAAATGCCATTTTTAGCCTCTGAACACAGCTTGTGTTGATTTCTGATGCTGCTGCACACTTTAAACTCCCTGAGGAGACAAAGACACATGTTTGAATAGTCCTCAAACACACACACATTTATGATGACAAATTCACAAAGATGTCACATCAGTATGACAACGGGTTTATATGATAAACAAGAGTGCTGTACCATATAGAATCCCATCTCCAGAAGTTGACAGCTGAGAAAAGCATAAAATGTTTCTCAAAGGGTATAGGTAAAGACTTGCATTTAACAGTACTTCATGAAGACCAGTTAAAGACACATACCTCTACAGGCCCTGACGATTATTATGGTTGTTTTTCCAATCACAGTATAATGAATTGTGTCCTTGTATTATACTATCTTTTTCTCCCACAAGACTGTAACTATATTTTATCAGACACCAATCACCATTGCATCTGTAGCACATAGCCTTATACCTGGCATACAGCAGGTGCTTAATATATATTTGTTCAATGAATAAAGAAACTCTACAAAGAAGATGCAAGACTAACTTGTTTCTAGTTTTGTCATTTTATGATCTTATGCAGGTGTAGAAACTTAAGACAATGTTTGCTATATCCTTATATCTGGAAACATATTTTGATTTTTGAGAATTCAGATACTTTCATAGAGTAAGTGGGAAAGATTGCACTCAATCTGATTCCATAGACATTTTTTAGAGTGAATTTTCAGAAAGGCACTCGGGTGAGTGCTTTGGGAGATGAAGGTGAATGAGGCAGTCTTTCTGATCTACAGATGTTCAGAGTTCTCCCAATGTCTACCCCCTCCCACTGGGCACCTGAATCTTGGTCCTTTCTGATAGACTCTTGCCATCAAGTTTCCTGTGGTGCAGCTGGTGAGACTCCATGCTGACTCTCTGAGATGCCTCTGCCCAGTGGAAAGTCACCTGGTGGCACGAGAATCTTGTCCCCTGTAGATTTGCTTTTTACAAACTCCAGCACCAAGGCCTTTTTAGGATAGCCTGCGGCTGGAGGTCACCCTCAACCCAACTGTATGCCAGGATTCCACTGATCATTGCGGCGCTCCCTGTCAAATGCTTCCCAGGTGCTTGAACCATTTTCTTCTGAAACAACTTGGAAGATCTCTCTTTTATAGTCTCCCTTGTTTTCTCCTATATCCCTGTTAAGAGGTACGATCATGAGGATTTCTCTGCTTACATGAGGCAGCCAATCCCTTGTTTTGACGGTAGGGGTCGCTGCTCCTAGCCCCACTCACATCATGTGAACCAGTGTTTCTCTGCGCTGTTGGCCTTCCTATAATCCCTCCTACAATCTTCTCAGGGGACAATTCTGACTTTAAGTTTTCAGGTGTCTGGAAACACCTCAGTTCTCTAGGCCCTCAGTTCTCCTTGTGTCCAGCATGAACATATTGTTAAAAGCTAAACGGAGGCACATTTCAATATGCAAGAGTTTACTTCAGCAAATGGTAGGTCAGGAATGGGCAGTGCCAGGGTTCCTCCCGCTGCTGAAACCCCAGGGGTTCAGTCTAGCTCCTGCTGCTTACTGCACGGAAAGCCAATCCAGGAGACAAAGAAGGCTCTTCAGGTGGCGTCCCTGGGGAGAAGACGGATTGCTTCAAATCCGTCTATCCCATGGAGTAAAATGGGAGAGGGTGGGGAAGGGCGGTTTATACATTGGGAAAGGAAGGTCACCACGTGTGGGGAAAATAGCAGTTAGGGAGGGGCGTGGGAGCAAGTGCGAGGAAGGAGGGGTCTGCGTGTCCTCCAGATGCAGGGACCTGGTGAGTTTCAGTCCCTTGCCTGAGCGTTGGTTTCCTAAGAAGAAACTCAGCGAAGACAAATATAAGTTTCAAGCTTTAAGACTGGGGGAGGTCAATGTCTCTGTTTATTCCTAAATATCATCCCTATGGGGAAATTGGGTGGCTTTCACAGGGGATGAGCACAAGGGGAAGACTTTTATAGGGTGGATGAGGAAGCAGAGGAAAGAAATTATTTGATGGGTTCAAGTTTGCGCAATTCCTTGATGGCTCCTTTGTTTTGTGTCCAAATTTTCTTTCCATATAAGGATGCCAGTCAGATTGGATAAAGGTCCACCGTGATGGCCTTATTTTAACTTAATCACCCCTTTAAGGAACCTGTCTCCAAACACAGTCACATTCTGAGACACGGGGACTAGGACTCCAACATATGACTTTGGGGAACACAGTTCACCCTGCAGCAGTGCCTCTGCCCGGGACGAGAGGCTGTGGTTTGCACTGCTCCCGGGAGTCCACTTTCTGGCAACTTCTGGTGGATATGCCAGGACAGAAAACACCACTGCAATGGAGCCAGCCGGGTGGATGTCCTGCATCGAGCCTGATTCCTTACGTGCCCCCATTAGAATAGGCAGATAGCCAGAAATGAACAGGCAAGGGAGCCTCTGGGAAAAGAAGTCCTGAAGGCGCTGCCCACTGACACTCAGCAAAAAGACAGCGGCTATGCTGGCTACTTCCAGTCTTGTGGTTGGGCTCCTCCAGCCCAGAAGGGGACTTTTCGGCCCTAGCCAGGGAGCCATGCTAGGGACTTTCCCCCGCTGAGAAGCATGCCAGTCCTCCAATAACTCACCGTGGGGCAGGCTTTTGTTCAGTGTAATAGCAAAAAACACACCTCTGAGTGGAGATTTTAAATGCCAATGCGACATATGGCATATGTGCTAGCATGTACAACCACAGAGCATGCTTGCCCAAGGGGACACCTAAAACATCATTGCACATGATATCCCCTTATGCCCCTTTGTGAGTAATCATGTAAGATTCTCCTAAAGAGAGACCCCAGCACTGGCTGCCGCTCACTCCAGCAGCCCACTCCACTTCGTTTTCTGGAGTATCCTGTCTCTTTGAATAAACACTGCTACTGTTATTTTCCCAGCTGGACCAGCCCAGAGTGGTTTTCCACTCCTCTGTTGGACTGTACTCTTGTTTCCTTAACAAACCTTTGGCTTACATTACTAATTGTCTCTTGGCTGGATTCTTATAAGTTAGACCAGAACTCAGAATTCCCTGCACTTCTGGGTAACACCCTCTTCCCAATCAGCCTGGCCTGTGTGAAACTGATTGGCAGAGCCAAGATCACCCACCTGAGTTCTGGCTGCCGCGCAGGGAAGACAAGACTCAAAATGCAAGAAGATCCCCGAATATAGAAGGTTCTTCAGAGCATGATGGCAGCCCCATCACTACCATGCATGAACACAGGCCGCCAGAATACAGCACAGAAGAGAGTCATTCATGGTAGCCAAAAGTGGGAACAGCTCATACTCAGCGAAGGAAACCAGTCATGAAAGGACAATACCGTAAGCTTCCACCTACATGAGGTACCCAGAGGGATCCAATCCACAGAGACAGAAAGTAGAGAGGTGGTTGTCATGAGCTGGGAAAAGCGGGCTGGGAAGTTAGTACTTTTTTTTTTTTTGAGATGGAGTTTCGCTCTATTGCCCACCCAAGTGGAGTGCAACGGCACAATCTCGGCTCCCACAACCTCTGCCTCCCGAGTTCAAGCGATTCTCCTGCCTCAGCCTCCCGAGTAGCTGGGATTACAGGCATGTGCCACCATACCCAGCTAATTTTGTATTTTTAGTAGAGACTGGGTTTCTCCATGTTGCCCAGGCTGGTCTTGAACTCCTGACCTCAGGTGATCCACCCGCCTTGGCCTCCCAAATTGCTGGGGTTACAGGCATGAGCCACCGGGCCTGGCCGGGAGTTAGTATTTAATGGGGACAGAGTTTCAGGAGGTTCTGGAGATGCACATAGTGATGGTTTCACCACAGTGTGAATGTACTTAATGCCGCTGACCTGTACACGTACAAATGGATAAGACAGGAAATATTATGTTATGTGTATTTTACCACAATCAAAACAAGAGCAAAAAGGAGAAAACCCCCAAAAACCTCAAAAATGAAAAATCAGAAGAGGTTGTTGCCAGAACCAGGCTGGCTCTTCCTAGCAGGCAGTCACCCCTGAGGAAGCCGCAGACCCACAGGGGGAGAGGCCGGAGCTGAAGCTCCTAAACCCACGGAGGCTGCACAGTCCTTTCCCCTCCTGCCTCTCTACAGATGAGGCTGCTGCCAGCGCTTGCTCTGCTGTGTTTTTTTTTGCTGTTGTTGTTTTTCCTTCCTTTTTTGAGATGGAGTTTTTGCCCTGTTGCCCAGGCTGGAGTGCAATGGTATGATCTTGGCTCACTGCAACCTCTGCCTTCCATGTTCAAGTGATTCTCCTGCCTCAGCCATGGCCTGCTAAACTTCATATTTTTAGTAGAGAGAAGGTTTCAACATGTTGGCCAGGCTAGTCTCGAACTCCCGACCTCAGGTGATCTGCCTGCCCTGGCCTCCCAAAGTGCTGGGTTTATAGGCTTGAGCCACCGTGCCCAGACACTTGCTCTGCTTTTTGTGTGCTTGAATGTCTTGCAGTTATTCGGCTGCCTCTCTTGCCTGTCTGGTATCCAGCAGGTTCATTGATCAGGACTGCATTCAGCTTCATGCTCCACAAAACCTGGAATGAGAAAGGGTGCATAAAGTTATGAAAAAGTCACAAGTGTGGCCAGGCGTGGTGGCTTACACCTGTAATCCCAGCACTTTGGGAGGCCGAGATGGGTGGATTGCATGAGCTCAGGAGTTCAAGAACAGTCCGGGCAACACAGTGAAACCCTGTCTCTGCTAAGATACAAAAAATTAGCTGGGCGTGGTGGTGCACGCCTGTAGTCCCAGCTACTCAGGAGGCTGAAGCAGGAGAATTGCTTGAACCCGGGAGGTGGAGGTTGCAGTGAGCCGAGATCACTCCACTGCACTCCAGCCTGGGAGACAGAGTGAGACTCCAGCTCAAAAAAAAAAAAAAAAAAAAAAAAAGTCATAAATGACCTGAACGGAGTAAGCAGTTTGCCTGAAGTCTATTTCCCGAGAGGCAGCGCCTGCGTCGGGGGCTTTTGTGCAAGCCGCTAATTTTGCAAGAGCTGTAGGAGGGGAGCTCTGCCGGGGACCATGGAAAGCCGGATGAGCAGGGAGAGTCGAGGTCAGAGTGTAGGCCCTGCGCGCCTGGCCAGCCCTGCTCTGCTTTCTGCCTCTCTGACACTCATCTTAGGAAGGACATGGTGTCTTGTTCTCCCTTGGACCTCCGCCGAGATCTGGGATCTTGTCTTGGCTTCAAGGGGGTTTGTGAAGTGGGTGTGGGTGGCAGAGCCATTGGTGCTTGGAGAAGACCCCATGAGGGTTGGCTCCACAGCTTCAGCTCCTGGAAAGAATTAACCTGCTCAGTGCTGCTCAGAGAACAGGCAGCTCAGTACCATCTGAGAGTTGGGTTAGCATGAAGTTCTCCAGCCTCACCCCAGATATGACCAGACAGTTTTCAGGAGCCAAAACTGACTTTATGGAGCTAATGCTTACAAAGCCTTCTTGAGAAAAAAACATGTGCTGGTGTCTGGTTTACAGGGTGCCTCGCCTTATAGATGAGTAAGAAAGGTCACTTCCTGGCCCAAGAACCTTAAAGCATTTTAGAGACTCTGAGAAGAGAGGAATTCACCTTATAGGTTTTTTTTTTTTTTTTTTTGAGATGGAGTCTCTTTCTGTGGCTCAGGCTGGAGTGCAGTGAAGTGATCTCGGCTCACTGCAACCTCTGCCTCCTGCGTTCAAGTGATTCTTCTGCCCCAGCCTCCCGAATAGCTGGTATTACAGGCACACACATGCCTGTCTAATTTATTTATATTTTTAGTAGAGACGGGGTTCCACCATGCTGGCCAAGCTGGTCTCGAACTCCTGACCTTGTGATCCTCCCACCTAGGCCTCCCAAAATGCTGGGATTACAGGTGTGAGCCACCGCACCTGGCCTTCACCCTATAGATTTTATAGGTAGTGAAAGTGAAGTCTGGTTCGAAGGTGAAGATGAGTATTTGGTTTGACTTCCTAGCCTTATGTGGCTTTTAAAAGTCCAATATGAGATTCTTCATGAAAAGCTCCAGCAAAGCAAACTAAACAAAGGCCCTTTTGGTGACCTTCCATTCTTGCTGCATTTATGAAAATGATGATGCCAAGATTAATTAGCAAATTAACCTCTACCGAATTAGAGGGATTCCCTCCACTCTTTCCGCTCCTTGTCACATCATCACAAAACATATCTACTACCTTCCAGGCACTATGCTGGACACACGCATGTTCCCCTGTGATTTGAAAACATTCATTACATTCAGTGAGAAAAATAAAGGTATTCAAACTGATTGCTGAGAGCCATGTAGATAAATGGACAATTTCCCAATGTTTGTCTTAAAGATTTGAAGTTCTTTCCTTTTAACTTTCACGTAATTTGCCAGCAGAGGGCCCCTGGAAAATCTCTCATTGTGTAAAAGAACTGTTAACTAATTAGGTTTATTTGATAGGCTAAGTTACATGGGAAATGTTTTCAAAGGAAAAGTGGTGCTTACCTTCCCTATGTTATATTTGTGTAGGTAAATGTTGCTAATACAATTTCAGAGCTGACGTGAAGTTCATAGAAATCTGTCCATATGTTGCTGTTCATATTGTGTGTGGCACGATGTAATCAGTCATAATTCCAGTGATTATGTAAAAGTGTTATATGCTATGGAAATAGCTAACTTTTCTTACTAAATGAACTCATCAGGTCTGTAATTATAGCTATTTTAAGTCTTTTGTTGCTCACAGACTGTTTTACTCTAACGTCTTCCTCAAGATTTTGTAAGCAGCTGTAATCCAAAAGTGTTTCACCTTTAAAGAGATTCATAAAAATGACTGACAAGGACAGGTTTCTGAAAGCCTGGTGATCATGGCGATGGACTGGGTCAGGAGATTTAGAACACTCGTGAAGAAACTGATGGGTTCATGAGATTTCCTCCACGGTCAGGCAGCACAGGTGAGCCGCACTGGAAGGAACAGGTTGAGAAAGCAGGATTACAGTTTTTACTGTGGAACATTTCTTGTGCTTCAATGTTTTATTTTCCAGATATAAGGAACCCCTTTTCCCATCCTTTTCAGCTGTTTATAGCCTACAGCTATTTGGTGAAATATGCCTTTATAAACAAAAATGAAACATTGATTTTTCCCAGACTTTGAAAACTCCGCCTGGACTTTGGAAGTGCTTATTGAGTATTTCTGTTTTCATTGCAATGCAGTTATTTTGCATAAGCTCAGTAAGAATCTGTTCTCTTTATAACAAGCCATGGTTTTATTGGAAACATTGGTTATATTACCAGGGTTTTGACTGGAATGACATACTTGAGAAGGATGTGCATAAAATTACGTATGACCAGACAGTTTACAGGAACTAAAGCTGACTTTACAGAGCCAACGCTTGCAAAGCCCTCTTGGGGAAAAGACACCAGGGTACCTGGCTTACAGCATTCCTTGCCTTACAGATGAGTAAGAAAGGTCACTTTCTGGCCCAGGAAACTTAAAACATCTTAGGGATTCTGAAAGAGAGTAATTCACCCAAATCTCTAGGTATTGAAGGTGAAGTCTGGTGTTGAGTTCTTGGCTTGACCTTGTAGCCTCAAGTAGCTTTTAAAAGTCTAATATGAAGGGACTCCATGTTTGGATCCCCCTTCCACGAACGCTCCCTTCGTGGGAGCCTGTCTTTCTCTCTCCTGGATTTCCCCTCTGGGGTCCCCTTCCACAAACACTCCCTTTGTGGGAGCCGTCTTTCTCTCTCCTGGATTTTCCCTCTGGAGCCTCCTTCCACAAACACTCCCTTCGTGGAAGTCATCTTTCTCTCCTAAACTCCATCTCTCTCTGTTCCCTTCCACTTAGTGTGGAAGCTGTCTTTCCTCTCCTGGATTCCATCCTTTCTTTCTTTCACTCAATGTGAGAGTTAGCTGTTTCTTTGTCTCTCCTTCTCCTGTTTCTCTCTCTCTCTTAACAAAAAAAAAGTCTAATATGAAATTCTTTATGGAAAGTTCCAGCAGCGCAAACTAAGCCAACGCCTTCGGTCAACTACCATTCTTGCTGCACTTGCATAAATGATCAGCTCAAGGTTAATGAGATGAGACTTATTTTGCAAACAAAATAGTCTTACTTTGGTAGAAATGATGGTGGCTTTAGAAAGAAAAATTATGTTCCAATAGGAAACTATAGCACTTCCTGTGGGTTATGAGGTTCTGACCCTGTTCTCTGTCTCTGAGGTTTGTTATCTGCCTGTGAACCTGACTGTCCAGTTCTAGCTTCCTTCCATATCTGGTTACAACTCTCTAAATTAATGTTTCCAATTTTCTCCTGACTACTTTCCTGACCTGGCATTCCTAAAAACTAAAACTTCCATTTTCCTGAAGCCTGCAAGTTGAAGATAATAGGAACTTATATAGACTTTAGAGAAATACCCACAACAAATCCACTGCAGACAGCCTTCATGCCTGTCGACGTGTGGGCCTCTCAGAAGGTTCGCCAGAACACTCAGTGCCGTCACCACAGGCGTTCAGCTGCAAGCCCGGGACTCTGTCGGTGGTCACACTCACCATCATGGCTCTACCACCTGAACGTGCTTCAAGGTCGGCTGGCTTTCCTCTCGACTCGGAAACTGAGTTTCCAGCCATTAGTCCTCTTTTTTCTCGTGTTTTCATGGCAGCTTTGTTAAATACCAGACTGTGAGTGCCGTCCAGCAGGCCTCCTCACCAGCAAGTTCCAGCAGATGGGTCAGCAGGTCTTTAGTGAATAAAAGGTGACTGAACAAGACATGGAATTTCTATTTTCCAAAGAAATTAACAATGTTTCTTCTCTCCTTGTACAAAAAGGGGGCACTAACAAAGATTCTTTCCTTGATTAAACTTTAGCCAGGCTCCTGAACCTTCTTCTAGGCCCATCTGTGCACTTCCTGATAAAACCCACTTCTAGTCTAGTAAGAATCCTGCGAAGTTAGTTTAGCTAGAATCCTCTACCCTCAATGTCTAGGTTCCTTATCCTCCCCTAACCCCCAGGTGGGGTCTCATCAGCCTGGCCTGCCTTTGAGAATCCTCCTAGGTCAGGTTAGCCAGAATTCCCCTTACCCCTGACCTTCCTCTTGGTAATTTTCCATTCCCTGACCCCCATCCAGCTCCTTGGATATGAATTCTCACTTGCCAAGACTGTGTTCAGAGTGGAACCCAATTTGTGCCCTACTGCAAATTCACGTTGCAATGGTCTATGCCATTGAGATGGTGCAAAATAAAGTCAGCCTTCCTGTGAATAATTTTTTTAAACAGTTAATGATTCACAACAGAAAAGAAATAAGTACTCTTCCTTAGAAGAAATTTAATTAAATAAGACAAATTATATATTCTTTAAAATTTACAAATGGTTAAAACTAGAAGGAACAGTACTTTGATAAAAATTTGTTAACTCTGCAAATGAGGAAACAATAAAAAACCTACTTGTTCAATTGGTATTGAATGAAAATTTCATACAATTAAATCATAAATAAAAGTCTGAGGAACTTTCAGTCATGTTACGAAGATGTAGCCTTTAAATGTTGTGAAATGCATGTGCTTTAAAGATGATGAGAAAGAAGAAAATTTATTTTAAAATAACCTGTACTGGAGTCATAATAGATTTTCTGCTGAGATAATCATTACACGTGATTACTTGTAAGAATCACAAATTTGTGAAGCAGCTAGACCAATGTGAGATGATTCTTCAGGCATCTGAGTGTGAAGACTTTGAACACAAACCTCGAAGACTGCAAGACTTCTGTGAGTCCATGGCAGGAAAATTCAGTCACCCTGAGATAGTCCAGCTTGTTTCTGAACTTGAGGCAGAGAGGAACACTAACGTGGCTGCAGCTGTCAGTGAGCCGCACTCCTGAGACACTCTCTAAATTGCTGCACTCCTGTAACAAACATTATTTTTCCATGTCATGAAATTGTGTTTTGCCATTGTTGGTCTGTTGATTTCCCTAGATGTGAGTCTGTTTTCGATTGTCTGAACTTCAGTGAGAAATGTGATATAACTTGGGCACTAAAAGAAGCCACAAAGCAGGCAAGTAGTCATGAAAGTTTCATGGATGAAGACTGGAGGGGAGCAGTGCCTTTTTATGAACTAACTAAATAAATATTAAACACCTAAAAAAAAAAGTTAATTTTGTTGATTCTTTCAAATACATTTTTAGGCAAATGATTAGTGATTGATCCTTATCTGCAGTTTTAATTTTTCATTCTTCTGGACACTATTTTAACATTTAGTGATGCAAATTAATGTTTGTATCTGTGTTCTTTAATGTTGACTGAATTTCTCCTTTCTGGTTGATTTGTTTCTAATCAGTCAGCTCATTGTCAATTAGATTTTCAATAATAATGTCCCAAACAACCATTTGTATTTTAGCCATTGTTGAGGTTTTAGTTCTTTACCTCTTAGTCATTGTGATGGCATTGTGTAATGATATTGAAATGTCAAACGCAAAGTAAATAATGAAAACAAAAAACCTGATATACAGAGATTTAAAAAAAAATTTGTTAACTCACAGCAACAGACTGTTTTAGAAATATGCGCTCTCTTTTTAAGAAACAAAATACAAACAACAAATACAAATTTTAGTTATTTATTTTTATTAATTTTTTTTAACCTTTTTGACTGGGAAGAAAAATGTAAATAAATGTCATAAATATCACTAGTGCATGGTAGTTGGGTGGTCACTTCCAGACCAGTGCGGAATCCAGGTTTGCATTTAGACAAGCGTGTTTATTCTTTCTTCATTCTAACAAAGGAAACCCTTTCCACAGAAATAAAGGTTCTTAGGTGTACTTCCTGAATGTTAAGCAATGCCACGCTTCTCAGACTGTGGGCTCCAGCTAGCCTTTGTCCCCAGGATGAGGACAGGCGAGAGCCAGCATTAGAAACTTCAGAGCAATTTGAATCTCAAAAATGATTTTATATGCATGTTTTTCTTCATTTCATTTTTCCAAATTGTCATCATCTTTTACAAAAACTATTTTCAGTCCGTGATAAGTTGGAGGAAAAATAAAGCAAAACAAAACCAAATCTTGCCCACTTCACTTGTTATTTTTGTGCAGTGCCCAGATCCTTCCACCAGATGGCGCCTGACCGTCAGAGTTGCTCCTGAAAGGCTGGGGAAATTCTGGGCTTGAGCGGCCTCCGTGTGTGCGGTATCCTGCACTATTGGAGACACCGGCTTGCAACGAATCGTCAGTTCTTAACAACATATGCCAATAGACTGCTACTCGGTATAATTCTTCTAAGGGTGTAATTTTATTGAAGGGAGGGTAAAATTGTGAGAGCACCTTCTGAGTCACTCGGGGTTCAGATCTCACAAAGTTGTGAGAACGCAGGAGAACTCCTGACAAGGGAGGCTGGTTGTTGACCTTTCAGGCTATATTTTAAGAGAGTGTTCTTAAAGTTTCGTGTGCATCTGAATCACCTAGAGAAGGTGTTAAGCCAGGGACTGTGGAGCTCCAGCCCTGAGGCTCTGATTCAACAGATCTGATGCATGGCCAGGAGATTTCAGGCCACCGTCCAGGGACCACACTTTGAGAACCTCTGCTCAATGACTAAGGGATGGGTCTCGGCGTTAGACACTGCTTCAAACCCAAGCCTCTGAGACAGTCCAGTAACCTGGGACAGGTGACCCCGCTGTTTCAGTGGAGGTGCTGGTGGTGGTAAAGATGAGGTGGGACAGTCCGGGCCGTAGGTTAGCAGAAAGCCCTGTCTCCAGCGAGAATCTGGACTTGGTGGAGTTCAGAGACTGAACAATTTTGAAAGAGATTAGCAAAGCGCAAATGCAAGATTAGGTGACTATTTAAAAAACAGACCAATGTCATAATTGCAGGAAAACCCAATGAAGCAGCATCATGTTTTTATGAATTGCCTGACATATCTCTCTAATCATTATTTTTTACTGCACTTTTTCTCCTTATCTTCTTTTCTCTCCACGTGACAATTTTATGTACTATGCTTTTCTATAACAAAATTAGGAAGTCTTAACTCTAGCATGCTTGATGAAGATTTGTTTATCATTATTCATAGTTCAAGAAATTTCTTTCGACTTCACAACAGACGGCATTTAAGGTTTTAGGGCTGTTACCAAATTAGGGAAAACTATCAACTCTCTTTTGAATACGAGCAGTATGATTTCAAGGCATTCCAAGTTCTCCTGTGCAAGTACTAATCTCAAGTGCTTTTTGAATTCTTGATAGTCTAGTCAATTAACTGCAGATGTCTTTGTCACAGTATTTTATGTTATTGCATTATTGTAACATTCTATATAATATAATTGTATTTTATCCTTTCCTATTTGCTACTGTAAAAGGTTACTAAAAAGGTAGTGACTAAAACGACACACTTTTATTCCTTTACATTTTTGCAGGTCACAAGTCCTTCAGTGGGGGTTTTAGCCTCTGTGGGCTAAAATCAAGGTATTAATAGGGCTTGGTTCCTTCCGGAGGTCCCAGGGCAGAGTCCTTTTCCTTTCCTTTTTCAGGTTTTCATGGTCTCCTGCGTTCCTTGGCTGTTGTAAAAGGAGCAGATCATCTTGTTAAAGAAAAATTCAAATTGTATGACACTAAATCCAATTGTATGACACTAACCCCAGAAGACAACATACATCAGCTGCAAAATACCAAAGTAGTCAACATCTTCACGTGCTGTGGAGGCGAATTTTCTCCTACAAGATTAGGGAACTAAGTTGTGTATGCACGTCTCCTGCAACACCCTGGTGTCGTGATGCTGAATGAATTGCTACAGTGCGTAGTGGAAGCCATTCCTATCCCAGAGCAGCTGCCCATTACTTAATTATAGGCAGAAGTGACCATGAACATTATAAATACTTCCCACTAACCCCTACATAAATGTATCTCTGCCTCAACTTGCCCTTAGCTGGATCTCAAAACTGTTGTCATAGCAAACACAGTTAAACTATCTTACTTTGCACATTGTATGAAAACCGGGCCCTGTGAAGCCATTGCTGGACATTGCGTCTCAGGGCCCTGGAAGGGGCGATGCAAGCAAAGCATCCTGAAGCTCCGACTGTGTTAGCTTTCAGCATAGCTGCCTCTGCCAGTGCTAACGTTAGCTGTTATTGTGTGATGGGCTCTTAATGTCAGCATGTAGCATTCTCCTGCAATGTTAACAAGTTTAAATGAGCTGAAAAAAATCACAAGGAATTATTAACTCTTCCAAGTATGTAGAGATAATCTTAGTTAAAAGGTATTTAGAGGTAATCTACTTAAAAGGTATGATACACACATACCTTTTAAAAATGAAAAAGTAACTCTCATTTGAAGTCAAGAATTGAATTGCAAACACAGGAAAATTGGTCCAGAAACTACATTTCTTTTAATGTATTCAGCTTCTAAAGAATTATTACAAACCAGAAGCAATAAATCAAACAAGTGACAATGAAACTCTCAAAGTCCCATCACAGTCTGTGTTTTCTGATGTATTTTTTATTTTGTTTTATTGCCAGATAACTCTATTTTACTTAACTTGGTGGATCTCTTCAAGTTTCAAGACAAAAACCAGATAACCAAGCACCATTTGCAAACATTAGAAACCAACGAAAATCTAGATTATTTACAAAAATTCAGGAAGTAGAAAGGGAGTCCTAGAAATTAGATTGACAAATGAAATACAACGGAACAAATACAAATGCATTTGAATAAATGATAGCCTCATTATTTCCACAGCCCTACCAACACATTCAGTTTGCACATATGACTTTGTACATCAAGGAAAAGCAGATAGTGTCATTAAAATCCCTGGATCCTTCAATCCCAAGCATCTCTCTCCAGGTGAAGAGTTTCTATACTTTTACCCCTTGACTTCTTTGACACTCCTTCAGTGCTTAGTGAAATCATTTTCAGCCCTGTCCTTGCCTGTACTTTTGCTTGCACTGAGTCTAAGACCAGACACTGTCTTCTCAGAACTTTGCTCAGCATAAGGTCTGTCCCAACCAAGCATGTGCTTTTTGGATTTCCTCTTATAAGTAGTAACTTTTCAAAGCCCCCGTTCCTCCCCAAAATCTCACTCCCTGGTTTTCCCCTCCCAGGCTTTTAACAGTTCTATTGTTTGCCCCAGCTGCCATTTTTTTTTTCTCCCAATGGCTCATTGCTGGTCCCAGTTGTTATTTTTTGCCCCAGGTGGCAGCAGCTTATTCATTTGACTTTCATTGTTTTCAAGAACCAACTAGCCTCTGCATCCTGATTTAGGCATTCCTTTGGGGAAACCCCAGTCAGATCAAAGCGGACAACTAGTAACTGCTGTTTGAGGGCCTGGCAGTAACTCAAAACTGGCAGTTCCTTGGAAACAAGGTCTGTTCTGCTCTCTCCAGAATCAGACACTCACACCAGGAATGCAGGCTGCCATCTGCAAGACCTCTGCTATGCCTGGGAAGGGGATGCTAGGATAATGTCACAAAATCTATCTCACTTCAGCCACCGTTCTCCTGCCTAAGTGGTCACTTGGTTGCTGTAAACCTTTGACCAGTTTCCAGAGCTCTGATGAGGTTGATTCTGACAGTTTTCTCAAGGTTTTCAGTGTTTCTGGGATGAGATGGCTCCTGGATGTCCCCACTCAGTATTTTTTGCTGACATCGTTCTAAATATATTTTTAATAGTATTTTTAGTGTCCATTTTCTTTTCTTTATCCTTTTTTTTCTCTTTCTAACTTTTATTTAGGCTCAAGGGGCACATGTGCAGGTTTGTTACATGAGTAAATTGCATGTCTGGGGGTTTGGTGTACAGATTTTTTTGTCCCCCCATGTAATCAACGTAATGCCAGATAGTTTTTCAATCTTCTCCCTCCTCCCACTCCTCACCTTCAGGTAGGCTGCAGTGTCTGTTGTTTCCTTTCTCGCGTCCATATGTTCTCAACGTCTAGCTTTTACTTGTAAGTGGGAACACACAGTATTTGGTGTTCTGTTCCTGGGTTAATTTTCTTAGGCCACTCTCCATTTTCTGACCTATAATCATATCTAGCATGCACTCGACCAATCAAGCATAAAGCATACACTTTATATAGGGGAGACTGCTGTTAAAACTCTGAATGAAGCCTCCATCCAGATGTATATCCTCATCGGTTAAGCTAGGAGCATTTATGTACATCTCGGGTTTTTTTCTTTGAGACAGGGTCTCACTGTCATCTAGGCTGGAGTGCATTGGTGCAATCACAGCTCACTGCAGCCTCAACCTCGCAGGCCAAAGCGATCCTCCCACCTCAGCCTCCCAAGTAGCTGGGACTGTGGGGCTGGGTTAGAGAAGTTTCCCTTCCCGGGTCCGCTAGGAGTGGGGTTTCGAGTGCAGGAACTCTCTGGTATTCCGGCTGGCCTCCAGGTAGAGCTCTTTGTTCACTTTCTTGCCTGCCGGCCAGGTAGAACTGTCTGTTTCCCCCACCCACAAGCCAGGTAGGGCTCTTTGTCTCCGAATTTCCCGCCACTGGCTCTTGGAGGAGGGGGACTCTGTGACTCAGGGTTATAAAACAAGTAGCCAATCCGGTAACGGAGTCAAGATCAATCAATCCAGAGGACGTTTGAAAGAACTCCTCTCATTGGACGAGAACATGAATGGGGAGGGAATAACTAAAGAGTTAAAACTTCAGACGCTCCTACGAGCAGATTCCCTCTCTGGGTTCCCTCCTATGACAGGGTGGGAGCTGCCTTTTCTCTCTCTCTGTCTAATAAATTGCTCTTTTGCAAAACTCTCTGGGTCCAGGATTGCTATTTGATGGTAAACGCACTGCGCCTCCGGGGCCCTCTTCCCCATTCTCTGGCAACAGCTCCTGTTTCCGTGGTGTTCTAGTGGTTAGGTTCTGGTTTTCGCCCAGGTGGCCTGGATTCGACTCCTGCTGTGGGGAACCAGGCAACCTGATTGAAGTTTTACTCTACCGGTAACAGGACTACAGGTGTACGCCACCACGTCCGGTAAATGATGTGCATCTCCTTACAAGACTTCTGTCCTTTATTCCTAGGCAAATCAACATGTATTATTGATTTACTTAAATTGCTATTTCTTCATTGTCTGTCGGATTTATTAAATCCTCACATGATCCCACTGTATTGACAACGAACATGAAGTGTCACAAGAAATTCACAGAGAAAGACGAAATGCAGGGACAGGAGGGTGGGAGAGGGCAGTCATGGACCTTTCTGGCTCGTGCACACATTTGAAGTTCTGCAGGGAGGGCTGGGAGGACAGTGGATTGTGTATTTAACCCTGTGCGATGTCATTGCTTCAAGGCATGCTTGGGGCCATCAGGGTCACTGTGGGAAGGATGAATTTCTGGTATATGAGAGTTGTTAAAAGCAAAGCATTTCCTATAGAAATTTCCATGTAAGCTGAATTGCCTATCTTACCATCCCATGATAATACAAAGATAAAAGGCAGAGCTGGCCGGGCACGGTGGCTCACGCCTATAATCCCAGCACTTTGGGAGGCCAAGGCGGGTGGATCACGAGGTCAAGAGGTCAAGACCATCCTGGTCAACATGATGAAACCCCGTCTCTACTAAAAATACAAAAATTAGCTGAGCATGGTGGCACGTGCCTGTAGTCCCAGCTACTCGGGAGGCTGAGGCAGGAGAATTGCTTGAACCCAGGAGGCGGAGGTTGCGGTGAGCTGAGATTGCGCCATTGCACTCCAGCCTAGGTAACAAGAGCCAAACTCCATCTCATAAAAAAAAAAAAAAAAAAAAAAAAAAATGGCAGAGCCTTCTGAGCAAGAAGCTGACATCTGGAGTTTGGGCTATTGCTAAATAGTTCAGCACAGCCTGCCCACTCTCAGAGTTAGGTGACTTGAAGATTTTTCTGTTGGTCCAAAACTTCTTCAAGGGAAAGCATCATCCCATCTCTTGCTTCGTTTTATCCCCATCCAAATGCCTATGCCAGTGCTTCAAGCTTAGTAGATGCTCAGTAAATTTTTGACAGGCATGAAAATGCCTGAACAGTCTCATTTACAAAGGACAAAGTTTAGGTCTTTCAGAATCTAATATTCTATTCCAAAGCATTTTAAGCCAGTTATTTTAGTATCTTTGCTACATATTCAACAAACTTACCAGAAATTATTTTTCTTTTGTTTAAGAAACAATATTAATGGTCAAGCTGGGCATGAGAGCTCAGGAACCCTGGCTCTGCAGTCAGACCTGACTTCAGATCCCAACTTGTGTGGCTTCCATAGAAAGTTTGAGATAACACCCATCTTATAGTGTTGCTATGTAAACAATAACAACAACAGCAGTAATAATAAAAATGGCTGGGCATGGTGATGGTGCCTGCAGTCCCAGCTTTCTGGGAGGCGGAGGCAGGAAGATTGCTTGAGCACAGGAGTTCGGCCTGTGCAACATAGTAAAAACCCATATCTGACCCGGCGCTGTGGCTCACACCTGCAATCCCAGCCCTTTGGGAGGCTGAAGCGGGCAGATCACAAGGTGGAGAGATTGAGACCATCCTGGCCAACATGGTGAAACCCTGTCTCTACTAAAAACGCAAAAAGTAGCTGGGTGTGGTGGCATGCGCTTGTAGTCCCAGATACTTGGGAGGCTGAGGCAGGAGAATTGCTTGAACCTGGGAGGTGGAGGTTGCAGTGAGCTGAGATCAGTCACTGCACTCCAGCCTGGCAACAGAGCGCGACTGCATTTCAAAAAAAAAAAAAAAAAAAAAAGCAAAAATAAATAAATAAATAAAACCCATGTATGAAAAAAATTAGGTAAGGAGTATTCTGAGCCCTTCTACCACCCAGGAACCTCGCACAGACTACATATGTGGTAATGCCTTTGATCCTCACAGTCATCCAGTGAGGCAGGGCATTGTTACCCCAATTTACAGATGGAGCCACTGAGGCACTGAGAGTCTAAGCAACACGCCCAAGGTCACACAGCTGGTGAGCAAAGAACTGGGGACTGAAACCCCAGCAGATGAAAATGAGGGGATGCCCATAGTGAGTGTTGAGTGATGAGCTGTGGAAGGTGGCGGCAGGGCCTTGCATAGGATACAAAGGCACAGTAAGCAACGCGAGTGCCTTCCCTTCCAGTTCTTGCAGGTGAATGGGGAAGGTAAACCTGTGGACTTGCATGATCTCATACGTGCTACAGGGCACCCTGGAGAGGAATTGGGGCCGCAAGAGGACTGGAGGAACTCTCCTGGCGTCTGGCCTTTCCCCCAGAGCCTTAGAGGATATTGACAGTCGGGCAGGAGGGTATCTCAGGTGGGGAGAGCTCGAGGAGGTAGGGGAGCACCACGTGAGTTCGGGATGATTCCTTCAACAGAGCGTGGCTTTTAGGAAATGAAGTGGGGGACGGCCGCGCTGGGAAGCAGTGAGAGCGTGGATGGCGGAGACCCTGTGCTTCATGCTAAGGAACCGGATTGTATCCCGCAGGTCATGAGGATTTTCGTGCCAGTCTGAATAGCATCTTGTGTACTTCCATGGAATGTCCTGCCTTTGGCGAGCTTGGAGCCACTGTAGCTGTTGGCCTAGAATTTGAGCTAAACAAATGGGTGTCGTATAGAAAATGGCTCCAGACGCACGGGCGGATGCGGGCCCCGGGGAACCAGAGCATCTGCTCCTCCTCGCAGTGCTCCAGCCGGCTCCCCCCACTCCCCGGTTTTAATACCAGCGTCATTCGGTGGTGTTTGCCACCTGCTGAACCATCTCAAAGTCAGGTTGCTGTTCTCTCCGCAGTCTCCCCCTCCCCCATTGCTACTCCACAGGCCACTTGGCTTTGTAGAATCATTTTCGAAAATGTTTATAATGTCTTACTACTGCCTGTTCCATCTGCTCCTCACTCATGGAGGTCTGGCTCCTTCACAAGGCCAGGAAGTCAGGCTCTCCGCGCCAGGAAAGGTTAAAAACGCCGCTCTGATCTTTCTGCCGTGCGGTTGTTTACTTTCTTTGCCTCCATCCTTCCATAGATGACTGAAGGCGATCTTTCCTTCCAAGGGAGCCGAGTCTATTGCTCATTCATCAATAAATAAAAAGAAAAAATATAGATCAGTTTCTCATTAATATCAGTGGGCCTGTATGACCGTATTAGCAGCACATACGTGCATAAGAACACATTACACACACACACGAGTGCACACACATACACATACATATGCACACCATGGTTCAAAATAAACCTTCACTGGCGTGTTATACTCAAACTCTGTGTGGGAGACCGCCTATTTGTATACTTTATTACTTTAATAAATGGTAAAATTCGTAACAAAAAATCATTCTCACTCAAGAGATGGAAAAAATCAGTACCTTCAAAACAAGGAGCGTCAAGGCAGTCTGAGTGAAAATGATACAGGTTTGCAGGTAAGCTTTTGAATTCTGTAGGAACACCTGACAGGAACACATTTTATCATTGTAATTTAAGAACGATCAGCAAATTTAACAGAAATGGAATGTTTTTGAAATAGAAATATTTAATTGAAGTTATAAGTAAATCTCAGCTTTTATCCTCCTGTTAAATGATACTGTTCTTTTGAAGAATATAGTCATGGCAAATTGTCTGCAGATGTACATATCATGTGTTGGTCTTAATTTAGAGGGCAATACAAGTTTATGAAAGTTGGCCTCAATTATCATCCTCACTTCCTTTATTTAATAAAGTCTTATTTGAATATTTTTACATTTTATCTGCTGCCCGTGGAGCAGGCATTTTTGTTTGCCAATACGAGTATGCAGAAAATATTAAGAAAAGTACCAAATGCCTCAATCAGCAAACAGCAAATCTGTCTTTTGTTTTATAGTTGTAGCAAGAACTCCTCCTAGTGGACTTGCTCAGAATTATTTACTACATTTGCAGAGAAAGGCATGAGGCGTAGCAGTAATTGCATAAGGTCAATGCATCGTAACAGTCAATACATCACAGTACTTGACGGGTGGTGCAGAAACTGCTTTTCTGCCATCATAGGATAAATTGAAAGAACTTACAAAGCACATAAAGCAAGTATTGGAAATGAAAACAAGCTAGATTGGACCTCTGGTTATTATCTACTTTATACTGTGTTATTTTATTCGGAAAAGAAACATAATTCTAATTATGAATTATTCACTAAAACTTTTAAAATGTGTTTATAATTGACACTTTATAGTTGTACATACTTCTGGGGTACAATTTGATGTTTTGGTATACCCTACTGTGCAATAGAACAGGGGTCCCCAACCCTAAGGCCAGGGACCAGTACTGGTTCACAGCCTGTTAGGAACCAAGCAACAAAGCAGGAGGTGAGCAGCAGGCAAGCAAGTGAAGCTTTGTCTGCATTTACAGCCACTCCCCATGGCTGGCATTACCGCCTGAGCTCTGCCTCCTGTCAGATCAGCGGTGGCATTAGATTCTCATGGGAGCATGAACCCTAACTGCGCATGTGAGGGACCTACATTGCAGGCTCCTTATGAGAATCTAATGCCTGATGATCTGTCACTGTCTCCCATCACCCCCAGATGCGACCATCGAGCTGCAGGAAAACAAGCTCAGGGCTCCCACTGATTCTACAATATGGTGATCTGTATAATTATTTCATTATATATTACAGTATAATAATAATAGAAATAAAGTGCACAATACATGTCATGTGCTTGAATCATCTCAAAACCATCTGCCAACATCCCCCACCCCAACTCTGGTCTGTGGAAAAGCTGTCTTCCATGAAACTGGTCCCTGGTACCAAAAATGTTGGGGACCACTGCAGCAGAACAGCAAAAAGAAGTCTTCCTATCTGACTGTAATTTGTATCTGTTGACCAACCTCTCCCCATTCTGCCCTTCCTCCTCCTCTGAATATGTCAGCAATTTCTATGTGTGCTCTGGATGTTTGCGAAATTGCTTTAAAAGTTATCTTTTCATAGTTACAGAACAAGATGAATGCTAAATGTCTGATTTTTACAAAAGAAGTACAAACAAGGTGACTGTTAATTCTTACTCAGTCAAAAGTCTGCTGAACACTTCCTCATAGATACATACCAGATAATGAAGGGCTTTAAAAAATTGTGTCAAATTATAAAACTTTAACACAAGAATAATAAACTGAAGTTTATAATCGATGAAAATATTATACGGGATCACTTTCAATGTGTTCATTCTGCAAGCCATGAAAGAATGTAGTGGAAGACGATAATGTAATTGTAGGCATCAGAATGACATGAGATTCTGTTCTTTTTAACTTCAGTGGTCGGACACTGTTTAGCTTCTTTCCAGAACTCTGTGCTGGATATTTTCTCTAATATCCAGCTTACTGTTAATGAAATCACAAACATGACTGTGAGTCTTTGACTAGAAGACTTACTTTGACTGCATTGACTACAACATTGCTGCACTAACTTCCTTCCTCATTTAGTAGCTATAAATTATTCTTCAGCAGTGAAACACTTCGTATGTAACATTATTACAAAATTACAAGGTGAAGAACCACAGACTTCATCTAATAGTCTATGATGTTACAAATGATAAGAGGATATTTTTAAAAGAGGCATATTTCTCCAGCTCATTAAAACGAAACAGACCTTTCCCTGGGACACAGTACTTCCTTGTTTTTGTTCTTACAAAGAGATTAATTATAGTACATGACATTACCCCATACGTTTATAATAAGAGAAGTTGTAAGCCACATTCTTGACTCAAATTACTTATTAGTAGTTCAAACAGTGCAAATGGCTTTCTGAAATAAAGCTTTTTGTGAGTAATGTACCTCTATCCTGCAATTTAATGAATACATTTCATATTTTTATTACTAATTACAATTCCTGTTTATTCATGACACATCATGCTGTATAAGTGTAACACATTGAATGCACATGGAAGTGCATTAACCATTACTGCTTTGAAACCTGTTGGCTTTTTACCACTTTCAAAGAAACCACTCCCCTACCCGCACTGCAGTCTCAGCACAAATTTATGATTTCACTGGTACAGATGGAATGCTAAATGTAAACTAAACAAATACTGTACCACCTAATGCTGTCTTATGGTGGTCTTTATGTGCCAGTCATGACTTATTCCAATGGCTATGTTTTAAATCTGCAATCATTAAGAGGGACTGTTCTATGTGGAGTCACATTTTCAGCATGGTGGTGTGACTGTGAGCATGGCAGATGGCTTGCAGTCACCACAGGGGGAAAAGACACGTGCTTTCCAGGCACCTACCATACACATATCCCCCATCAGCATGGCAGAAACAGCCACTGGTGTGGTTTGTTTAAGACACATTTTACTTTTCACACATCTCCAAATGTCCTCTCCAGGCAACCGTGGAGTCTGGTCTCTGGACATTTCCTGGGGAGCCTTTCTCTCCCACTCAGTGGTGCCCAATGTGAGTTGGCAGACGGTGTCAAACACAGATAGCTGGGCCCACCCCAGGGGTTCTCAGTCAGTAATTCTGAGTGGGGCCCTAGAATCTGCATTTCCAACAAGTTCGCAGGGGAAAGCAGACGCTGCTGGCTCTCCATTGCATTTTGGGGACCCCTGAGCTACCAGAATCTGACTTTCTTTAGACCCAAGACAGATCCCACACTCCACATGCATCCCGTTTTCTTTAATTTCTTTATCAACATTCATGTTATCTCTCTAGGTATTTGGTATGTACTAGATTATATCATTTAAGATACATTTGTTTGACCGTAAACCCCTTGAAAGCAGAGGACGTGACTGACATTTCATTAGAACATTAGAACTGTGTATCTCAAAGTGTGGTTTACCAAGTACCTTTATCAATACCCCTGGGAGGTCTGTTTTAAAAGCACAGTTCCTGGGTGCACCCCCGAAAAGAGGCTTTGAGGATGGGGCTCCAAAATGTGCATGTTGACAGCTTCTTAGATTATTCTTCCACACCCTGAAAATGTCATGGGACTTCCTGGAATTCCCGCTGTGAGCTGCTGTAGCTCAGGGCCGCACTACCCCTGGCACGCAGGCTTGTGCAGGTCTCCCGAAGTGCGCCCGGTTGAGGGGAGCTGAGCGCTCAGCAGCGCGCACCAGGCTTCCTTAAGCCGGGCCTGGGTGGAGACGCGGCTTCTCCCTTCTCTCCGCAGGGTCTGAAGGAAGCTTTTGGAGGCTCCAGCTCCGCCCTCTCGTTCACCACCAGGCTGTTTACCTCATTTGGTCTGAGAGTTACTCAAGGTTTTCTAGAAAGGCCTAGGAAGGATGAAGTTTAGAGAGGGAAACAGTCAGTGTTACTTGGACCGTCAGATCTTCTTCCAAGAGGGCTTCCTCATGGCATGCCTGCCGCCTCCCGGCCCTTTGCGTTTTTCTCTCCTCATATGTGGTGTCTCATCTTCTAGGCCCTCTCTACATAACTTGGGCTTGTCACAGCATAATGGTCTCCAAGCTTGGCTTCCAAGACACAGGAGGTGGAAGCTGCCCCCTCCCAGGTAATGGCTGCCTGGGGCAGTGCCTCTCTCTTCCTGCTGCGTCTGTTGGTCAGAGGAGTCACCGAGCCCCCTGCTCATGGGTAGGGAAGCAGACTCGCCTCTTGATGGGAGTGGGTGAGGCCACATTCTGGAATAGCGTTTGGCGTGGGGGATATTGTCGTGGCCATCTGTGGAAAATATAACCTGTTACATTTAGGAATGAACATTGGCAAAACATGATTGACTGATTGGACACAGAGAGAGAGAGAGGGGAATGAGTCAGGAATTATTCCAAGGTTTCGAGGTGAGTGGTTGGGGGGATGATGGTGGCTCTACTGACGCCGCTTTCTGTGAAAGGTAGACTGAGTTTTGGACGTGTTAGAATGGTTGGATATGTGATATTAGGAAATATCTCTGTGGAAATATTTAGTAATTAGCTTAAGTCTGATGTTTGGATCTGGGCCCTCATGTGGATTTAGCAGTCGGCATGTATTTGGAATCCTAGGGTGAATGATCACTCATAGTGAGAAGGAATAGATTATCAGCATCCATGGGCTGAGAACGGAAAACTAAGACAGCTGCCATCGAAGGAGCAGTAGAAGAACGAAGCCCAGTTGGAGAGGAGGACCGGCTGTCCTGGAAACCAAGGATGTTGAGTCCTTTGACTAGCCGTTCATCGGTACGCACCGAAGCGGTCGGATCACGAAGTCAGGAGTTTGAGATCAGCTTGGCCAACAAGGTGAAACCCTGTCTCTACTAAAAATGCAAAAATTGGACGGATCCAAGATGGCCAATTAGGAGCAGCTTACGATTGCATCTCCCAGCGAAAGCATGGAGGGTGAGTGGACACCTTATTTCAAGACGGATTTTTATTGTCCACAGACCAGAAGATTCCCAGGTGGAGGAGCCCCACGGGTTGCCAGCGTGGCTGGTTTGGCCGGCGCGGCTGTTTTGGCCGGTGCCCTGGCACAGCAGTTCTCTGTACAAAATACACAGGTCCGGGTGCCGTTTTAGCTGGCAATTGGAGCTCCGGGGGAGACAGAGTTGCCCATTAAACTGATAAAAAAGGGGACTGAAATTGGGAGCCAGGCCAGGAGATTCCCCGGGCAAGAAAGTACCATGAATCTCAGTGTGGCTGCTTCAGCCATGCAGCGGGTCACCACATGGGAAATCACATCGATCCTGGCGCCTTTGCAACAGGTGACTGGAACACCTGGGAGACAGTCGACCGTTCAACTAAAAAAAAGGCTCTAAGGCAGGGAGCCAGGTGATCAGGCTCGGCTTGTCCCACCCCCCACAAAAAAACAGCAATCTGAAACACTCTGGATTGAGAGTTTCACAGCAAGCACAGCTGAACCCGGGACAGTCCAGCTCTGTGGGGGAGGGGCGTCCGCCATTACCGAGGCAGTCCACCACTATGGAGGTAGTCCACCATTGCTGAGGCAGCCCGCTGTTGCCGAGGCAGCCTGCCATTACAGAGGTGGGCTGCCATTGCGAGGCAGTTCTAGCTATACCCATATAAACAGGACTGCAGGGAAGTTCACACGGCAGCTGGGCGGAGCCCACAGCAGCTCAGCAAAGCCTCTGCAGGCAGACAGTGACTAGGCTGCCTCCTTGCTGGGCAGGACAGCCCTGAAAAAAGGCAGTAGCACAACAGAAACTCATAAATAAAGCCCTAACTCCCCGGGACAGAGCACCTGGAGAAAAAAAAAAAGGAGGTTTATGAGTTCTGCTGTAGCAGACTTAAACGTACCTGCCCAGCAGCTCTGAATGAACAACAGAGCTCACAGCTCAGCACTTGAGCTCCTATGAAGGACAGACTGTCTCCTCAAGCAGCTCCCTGACCCCTGTATATCCAAAGAGTCACCTCATAAAGGAGAGCTCAGACTGACATCTGGCAGGTATCCTTCAGGGACAAAGATAGCAGAAGAAGAAACTGGCAGCAACCCTCACTGTTCTGCAGCCACTGCAGGTGATCCCCAGGCAAGCAGGGCCTGGAGTGGACCTCAGCAGTCCTACAGCAGATGGGCCAGACTGTTAGAAGGAAAACTAAGAAACAGAAAGAAATAACTTCATCATCAACAAAATGGACGTCCACTCAGAGACCCAACCTGAAAGTCAACAACTACAAAGACGACAGGTGGAAAATCCACAAAGATGGGAATAAACCAGCGAAAAAGGATGAAAACACCCAAAACCAGAACGCCTCTCCTCCTACAAGGGATCACAACTCCTCACCAGCAAGGGAACAAGGCTGGATGGAGAATGAGGGTGATGAATTGACAGAATCAGGCTTCAGAAGGTGGGTAATAAGAAACTTCTGTGAGCTAAAAGAACATGTTCTAACCCAATGCAAAGAAACTAAGATCCTTGAAAAAAGATTTGATGAAATGCTAACAAGAATAAACAACTTAGAGAGGAATATAAGTGAATTGATGGAGCTGAAAAACACAACACGAGAACTTCATGAAGCATACACGAGTTTCAACAGCCAAACTGACCAAGCAGAAGAAAGGATATCAGAGGTCGAAGATCAACTCAATGAAATAAAACGAGAAGGCAAGATTAGGGAAAAAAGGGTAAAAAGGAATGAACAAAGTCTCCAAGAAATATGGGACTATGTGAAAAGACCTAATCTATGTTTGATAGGTGTACCTGAATGTGACGGAGAGAATGAATCCAAGCTGGAAAATACTCTTCAGGATATTATCCAGGAAAACTTCCCCAACCTAGCAAGGCAGGCCAATATTCAAGTCCAGGAAATACAGAGAACACCACAAAGATATACCTCAAGAAGAGCAACCCCAAGGCACATAATCATCAGATTCACCAGGGTTGAAATGAAGGAGAAAATGCTAAGGGCAGCCAGAGAGAAAGGTCGGGTTACCCACAAAGGGAAGCCCATCAGACTCACAGTGGATCTCTCAGCAGAAACCCTACAAGCCAGAAGAGAGTGGGGGCCAATATTCAACATCCTTAAAGAAAAGAACTTTCAACCCAGAATTTCACATCCAGCCAAACTAAGCTTCATAGGTGAAGGAAAAATAAAATCCTTTGCGAACAAGCAAGTACTCAGAGATTTCATCACCACCAGGCCTGCTTTACAAGAGCTCCTGAAAGAGGCACTAAACATGGAAAGGAGCAACCAGTACCAGCCACTCCAAAAACATACCAAATGGTAAAGAGCATCCACACAATGAAGAAACTGCATCAACTAATGGGCAAAACAGCCAGCTAGCATCAAAATGGCAGGATCGAATTCACACATAACAATATTAACCCTAAATGTAAATGGGCTAAATGCCCCAATCAAAGACACAGACTGGCAAATTGGATAAAAAGCCAAAACCCATCACTGTGCTGTATCCAGGAAACCCATCTCACATGCAAGGATACACAAAGGCTCAAAATAAAGGAATGGAGGAAGATTTACCAAGCAAACGGAGAGCAAAAAAAAAAAAAAAAAAGCAGGAGTTGCAATTCTTGTCTCTGATAAAATAGACTTTAAGCCAACAAAGATCAAAAGAGACAAAGAAGGACATTACATAATGGCATAAGGATCAATGCAACAAGAAGAGCTAATGATCCTAAATATATACACACCCAATACAGGAGCACCCAGATACATAAAGCAAGTTCTTAATGACTTACAAAGAGACTTAGACTCCCACACAATAATAGTGGGAGATTTTAACACTCCATTGTCAATATTAGACAGATCAATGAGACAGAAAATTAACAAGGATATCCAGGACTTGAACTGAGACCTGGACCAAGCAAACCTAATAGACATTTACAGAACTCTCCACCCCAAATCCACAGAATATACATTCTTCTCAACACCACATCACACCTACTCTAAAATTGACCACATAATTAGAAGTAAATCACTCCTCAGCAAATGCAAAAGAATGGAAATCATAACAGTCTCTCAGACCACATTGCAATCAAGTTAGAACTCAGAATCAAGAAACTAACTCAGAACTGCACAGCTTCATGGAAACTGAACAACTGGCTCTTGAATGTTGACTGGATAAACAATGAAATGAAGGCAGAAATAAAGATGTTCTTTGAAACCAACGAGAACGAAGACACAACATACCAGAATCTCTGGGACACATTTAAAGAAGTGTCTAGAGGAGAATATATAGCAATAAATGCCCACATGAGAAGCAAGGAAAGATCTAAAATCGACACCCATCATCAAAATTGAAAGAGCTAGAGGAGCAAGACCAGAAAAACTCAAAATCTAGCAGAAGACAAGAATAACTAAGATCAGAGCAGAACTGAAGGAGATAGAGACACAAAAAAACTCTTCAAAAAAATCAATAAATCCAGGAGCTGTTTTTTCAAAAGATCAGCAAAATAGACAGACCACAAGCCAGATTAATAAAAAAGAAAAAGAGAGAATAATCAAATAGATGCAATGAAAAACAATAAAGGGGATATCACCACAGATCCCACAGAAATACAAACCATCATAGAGATTATTACAAACATCTCTATGCACATAAACTAGTAAACCTGGAAGAAATGGATAAATTCCTGGGCACTCTGTATCCTCCCAAGCCTAAACCAGGAAGAACCCAAAACCCTGAATAGACCAATAACAAGGGCAGAAGTTGAGGCAGCAATTAAGAGCCTACCACCCAAAAAAAGCCCAGGTCCAGACGGATTCACAACTGAATTCTACCAGACACACAAAGAGGAGCTGGTACCATTCCTTCCTGAAACTATTCCAAACAATCCAAAGAGAGGGAATCCTTCCTAAATCATTTTATGAGACCAACGTCATCCTGATACCAAAACCTGGCAGAGACTCAGCAAGAAAAGAAAACCTCTGGCCAATATCCATGATGAACATAGATGCAAAAATCTTCAATAAAATACTGGCAAACCGAGTGCAACAGCACATCAAAAAGCTTATCCACCATGATCAAGTAGGCTTCATCCTGGGGATGCAAGCCTGGTTCAACATACGCAAATCTATAAACATAATTCACCACATAAACAGAACCAAAGACAAAAACCACATGATTATCTCAATTGATGTAGAGAAGGCCTTTGACAAAATTCAACAGCCCTTTATGCTAAAAACCCTCCATAAACTAGGTATTGACAGAACGTATCTCAAAATAATAAAAGCTATTTATGACAAACCAACAGCCAATATCATACTGAATGGGCAAAAACTAGAAGCATTCCCTTTGAAGTCTGGCACTAGACAAGGATGCCCTCTCTCACCACTCCTATTCAATATAATACTGGAAGTTCTAGCCAGAGCAATCAGGCAAGAAAAAGAAATAAAGGGTATTCAAATAGGAAAGGAGGAGTCAAATTGTCTCTATTTGCAGATGACATGATTGTATATCTAGAAGACCCCATCATCTCAGCCCAAAATCTCCTGAAACTGATAAGCAACTTCAGCAAAGTCTCAGGATACAAAATCAATGTGCAAAAATCACAAGCATTCCTATACACCAATAACAGACTTAAAGAGCACCACATCAAGAACGAACTGCCATTCACTATTGCTACAAAGAGAATAAAATACCTGGGAATACAACTAACAAAGGATGTAAAAGACCTCTTCAAGGAGAACTACAAACCACTGCTCAAGGAAATAAGAGAGGACACAAACAGTTGGAGAAACATTCCATGTTCATGGTTAGAAAGAATCAATATTGTGAAAATGGCCATACTGCCCAAAGTAATTTACAGATTCAATGCTATCCCCATGAAGCTACCAATGACCTTCTTCACAGAACTGGAAAAAACCACCTTAAACTTCATATGGAACCAAAAGAGAGCCCGCATAGCCAAGTCAATTCTAAGCAAAAAAAAAAAAAAAAAAAAGCAGGAGGCATCACACTACCGGACTTCAAACTATACTACAAGGCTACAGTAATCAAAACAGCACGATACTGGTACCAAAACAGAGATATAGACCAATGGAACAGATTGGAGGCCTCGGAGGCATGACAACACATCTACAACCATCCGATCTTTGACAAATCTGGCAAAAACAAGCAATGGGGAAAGGAGTCCCTGTTTAATAAATGGTGTTGGGAAAACTGGCTAGCAATGTGCAGAAAGCAGAAACTGGACCCCTTCCTGACACCTTACACTAAAATTAACTCCAGATGGATTAAAGACTTAAACATAAGACCTAACACCATAAAAACCCTAGAAGAAAGCCTAGGCAAAACCATTCAGGACATAGGCATAGGCAAGGATATCATGAACAAAACACCAAAAGCATTGGCAACAAAAGCCAAAATAGACAAATGGGACCTAATCAAACTCCACAGCTTCTGCACAGCAAAAGAAACAGTCATTAGAGTGAATTGGCAACCAACAGAATGGGAAAAAATTTTTGCAGTCTACCCATCTGACAAAGGGCTGATATCCAGAATCTACAAAGAACTAAAACAGATTTACAAGAAAAAAAACAAGCCCATCAAAAAGTGGGCAAAGGACATGAACAGACACTTTACAAAAGAAGGCATACATGAGATCAACAAACATATGAAAAAATGCTCCTCATCACTGGTCATTAGAGAAATGCAAATCAAAACTACATTGAGATACCATCTCACGCCAGTTAGAATGGCGATCATTAAAAAATCTGGAGACAACAGATGCTGGAGAGGATGTGGAAAAATAGGAACACTTTTACACTGTTGGTGGGAGTGTAAATTAGTTCAACCATTGTGGAAGTCAGTGTGGCGATTCCTCAAGGACCAGAAACAGAAATTCCATTTGACCCAGCAATCCCATTACTGGGTATATATCCAAAGGATTATAAATCGTTCTACTATAAGGACACATGAACATGAATGTTCATTGCAGCACAGTTTACAATAGCAAAGACCTGGAACCAACCCAAATGCCCATCGTTGATAGACTGGACAGGGAATATGTGGCACATATACACCATGGAATATTATGCAGCCATCAAAAATGATGAGTTTGTGTCCTTTGTAGGGACATGGGTGAACCTAGAAACCATCATTCACAGCAAACTAACAGAAGAACAGAAAATCAAACACCGCATGTTCTCACTTATAGGTGGGTGTTGAACAATGAGAACACATGGACACAGGGGAGGGGAGCATCACACACTGGGGTCTGTCAGGGGGAAATAGGGCAGGGACAGCGGGGGGGTGGGGACTTGGGGAGAGATAGCATGGGGAGAAATGCCAGATATACGTAATGAGGAGGAAGGCAGCACATTACACTGCCATGTGTGTACCTATGCAACAATCTTGCATGTTCTTCACATGTACCCCAAAACCTAAAATGCAATTTAAAAAAAATGCAAAAATTAACTGGGCATGGTGGCACACGCCTGTAATCCCAGGTACTTCGGAGACCGAGGCAAGAGAATCGCTTGAACCCGGGAGGTGGAGGTTGCAGTGAGCCAAGATCGCACCATTGCACTACAGGTTGGGTGACAGAGAGAGACTCCATCTCTAAATAAATAAATAAGGACTGATGCAGTGTCAGGGAGGCATGAATTAAGATTGGACTGAAAGATGTTCTCTGATTTTTTGATCCGTTAATTGAACATCCGCGTGAATATGCCCTTTCAGCAGAGCTTTGGGAAGATGGGGGAGAAGACAGATGAGTTGAGGGGTGAAGGAGAGGAAAAGAGGACATGCTAAACTTTGAGCGTTTGGATAGGAAGGGGAGGGGATGAATTAGGCAGTAGCATGAAGAAAAGACTCGGTGAAGAAAGAAGGTAAATTAACACCGACCGGCCAATCAGAAGGAGAAGTGGGAATACAGGAGAAAAAAGGGGCGTGTGCAGCTCTGGAGGTGAGGGGGATGGGGAAGTGCTTGGGCGGAGGCGGGTGGGGTCTGAGGGTCTCGCTCTCAGGCAAGGCGGGGCGTCCTGGGGTGGGCGTGGCCACGGAGACGGTGTCTATCCCTTCCGAGACTGCAGAAGTTAGGAACTGCACGGCATCTAGAGGAAAGAAGTCAATATTTGGAATATTTAGGCAAGGAAAGGAAATGAGTCAAGGATAAGAAAAATGGCTGACGGGAGGGGATGATTGTCCAGCCGAGTGGGAGACCACACATTTTAAGGACAGCATTCTCCGTGACTTTCTTCACATTTTCATTAGCATTGGGGAAGTATGGAAGAAGAAAGGCCATCAAGGAAGTAAGGACGTTTTTAAGCAAGTAGTTCTGGCAGCCAATTATAAGATCCAGAAAGGAGTCGAAGTGAGACAAGTGAGGTTGGGTAGACACAAAGGAAGGATCTGCTATGAATCCTGGAGCTGAATCACTCAATTACGGAACTGGCTAATCAAATAATTGTGCTCTTTCTCCTTTCTATTTTCTGTGTGTAGTTTTATGGTATAGCTATGCTGTGAATTAAATGAAGTCATACATATAGAACACACAACATGAAAACACACATATGAAAACACAACAACACACGTAGCAAAATGAACAAGGACACCTCGGAGCTACTTAGTATTCGACAGTGCTTAGAGATTATTAAAGTGTATTTATCCGTTTTCAAACTTTCAGTTACGAGTAAGCTCTGGAGATCTAACGCACAGGATGAAGACTGCTGTTTAGAATACTGTATCACACATTTGAAATTTGCTAAGACTCCCCCTCACACGCACAAAATACTATGTATGGTGATGAATACGTTCGTTAACTTGATTGTGAGAATCATTTCACAATGTATATGTATATCAAATCATTGTACACCTTGAATTATACAAGTTTTCTATCAATTATACCTCAATAAGCTGGAAAAATACATTTTTATCCCTTTAAAAATCAAGATATGAAAGAATGTATTCTGAATGTAAAATATCCAAATGATGTAGAAAGAGCAAAAGACGCAAGAGCCTTGCCAACCCCATTCCCCACCTTCTGGGAAGTGCCGCCTAGCATCTGGGGTGCAATAGCAGTTTCTCAGGTCCTTAGAATGGGAGGCTGCCAGGCAGGGAGTAGAAAGACCAGGAGTTCTAGGACCAACTCACTGTAACATCTGTGTGATCTTGGTAAGGCTGCCTAAATTCCCATGATTTCAGTTTTTTCATCTCTAAATTGGGTACTTTCAAATGGGATCTCTTTTCAAATTTGGGACAGAAAAGGGAACGGAGGGCAAAATTTTAAAAAAAATGTATTGAGTCAAGATAAAATTTCCATCCTAAGAAAGTTTATTATTTCCAAGCTGTAGTTTCTTCTCACAGGGTTGGCGTAAGAGCTGGACAAGATCAAATGAGAGAATACAAATTAAAGAGTTACAGTGATGTCGACGCTATTTTCTCCCCTTAGGAGAAAGAAAATGTTTCTGTGAAGTGCCAATACAATTTTCCCAGGCTCATTAGTTGAGCTGAGGTATCTTTAGAAGAATGAGATTTGAACACGGTTTGAACATGGCAAAAAAAAAAAAAAAAAAAGAAAAAAAGAAAAAAATGTAAAACAGCAAAATTGCATCTTGCTTTCAAGGTTTCATCTTGCTCTCAGGTAAGAAGGCTGATCCCTTCTCTGCTGCTATCCCTTGAGGAAAGTTGATGATTTTTCTATTGTGGAGTTTGTTTTTTATCTTTCCAAGGATGACTGTATTGTCACTGACCAGATATTAAACCTTTTAGAGGCTTTGATACAAGTCTCTCCCCTGTCCACTTTTGTTCTGGATAATTTCCCCTACACTTGTGACATCAGAATTCAAACCAAAAGATTGAGATGAATGTCACGGAAGTGGCTCTCCAGGCAGCTTGCCCACTCCCAAGCCCTGCCTCCTGCACTCAGGAGGTTGGATCTGAAAGCAGCAGAGGACACATCCCTTGCAGCCCCAAGAGCCCAAGAAGTCACTCTTCACAGCGAAGAACCCAGGGTGCACGTTTTAAACAGAAAACATTTGTTTGGTATTTTTTTCAGAACCAGAAGCATTGGTTTTGGGTCATGTATTCCACTTGCTGCTCCTGAGGAGGACACTCAGCATCTCTTTGTTCTGTTTCAGTCAGGCTGGTGCCAGTGGAAGTGCTGTAACTAAAGCATGCGGTTTTCTCAAAGCTGCAGCCTTTCACCAGCTTGTGCCTGATTCTGCGTGCAAACCTCAGGCCCTCATCATTTGCTTATTTTGTATTAGAAAATGCATAACAGTGAGAGGAAGGAATGAGAGGGAAAAGAACAACATTCAAAGCCAACCTTGGCGTTGTGGCTGCCAGCTGATTGGAAGGGCTACTATTTTCAGGGAGAGGAATCAGGGATTCTGTCTTGAGAGAAACTAGTTTTTGAGCCTCTTTGGGCTTTAGATCTTTGTTCTGAGAAAAAAATAAAGGCTTAACACAAAATAGGATAGAATTTTGGATTGGGGGAATACTGCCGAGAGCCTCGAACAGCAAGACTCTGAATTTCTGAGACCCTTTCAGTTACGGACACTCTAGAGACAGTCTTCCTTTTGAACCTCAACTCAACCCAGCCCATCAATGGGCCTCACTTCTCAGGTGAGGAAAGCACAAGGTAAACTGGGCAGTGAGAAGCTGGGACAGGGGCATGAAGACCGCTGGTCTACCCGATAGGAGCTCCATCAGCACTTCCACCTGCAGTCTGAGAAGCACATGGTGATATCCCAAAGTCCCATACCCTTCCATTTCCGTTCATATATTTGTATATATGATAATGCAAAGTTAGCAAAATTAGAAAACAGAAGACAAATCTTAGATTCTACCTTAGTAGAGTGTCAACTGCTTCAATTTTTAAATTCACCAGACAGATTTACATTTGTCTCTGCACAAAGTAGTCTGTCCTTGAGAAAATTTTAATGCTCTCAAGGTAGAACAATTTTGTATATTGACTTGGTCTTTCTTTTTTAGCATAGTACAATAGTCCCCAAATTTTTATTTTTCGATGAGTATTCACTGTAGGGGTCAGATAATAGAATTAAAAAATTCTGTAGAGTATCTTAGTAATGGTGCTTTTGTTGAAGTAACAGAGAATTCAACTCACAGTGGCTTAAACATTAAGGGTGTTCATTGGCTCATGAAATTGGGATTCCAGAGGCAGGAGCTCCTCCAGAGCTGATTCACCCAGCAGCTCCGCCTGGTATTAGGGCGAGAGTCTCCGACTCTCTCCTCTGCCATCCTCTGCATCACTTTTCCTGCGGCTCCCAGGATCATAAGCAGCCGTTTGCTAAGACTCTAGGCTTTCCCGTGGTGCCCAAAGAAGGTGACCCCCTGAAGCTTTCGCGGAAGACCTAATATGATCCTTTTTGGAAGGCCCTTCTCTGGTCTAATCAGCCTTAACTACAGCAAAACCTGCTGCAGAACCAATGACCATCGGGGTAAATGACCCACTCACACTGGATTAGCCAAATCGGTGTCCACCTCGGATGTGGGGGGGAGATTCGGCTTCCCGGAGTCACACAGACTCACGGAGCACGGTTAGAACAAATCTGAGAAAGATGGAGAGAGGAACAGATGCGGAGCGGACCCATAGAGAATTCCCAGCCATGGCACGTCTCAGGTGACATTCCATTTCATCTACGTTAGCGTGCCCTCCAAGAAAGATCCTGTGTGAATGCAGAAAACTCACTACTCAGACATTAGTGTAACCTCCAAGAAAGATCCTTAGTTAATATATAAAGCAGTCACTTCTCAGAATGGTTACTGGGTGGTGGGGTACAGTCTTCTGGGAAAAAGAACCAACTCTGGGTGGGCCATCCCAGGCTTGAATGCCTTTTTCTACTTACAAGCAATATAAAGTTTGGCCAATTAGTTATTTCTGTGAGCCTCCATTTCCTAATTTGTGAAGTGTGGGGAATGACAGCAAACCTAAATGGAATGCACTGTAAACCTAAAAGAAGAATACAAGCACACACGTGTGACTTGGCACTCCAGCCACATTCCCCAACAGCTGGAAATGACACGGGCACAACAGAGCAAAGCAGATCTCCCATCTCTAAATCCTGTGATGTGAGTATACAAGACCAGTGTGAGTTCCTGTTTTGTCACATCATATGGAGAAGGGATACCCTTCATAAGCCATGTGGAGTAGCTTGCCATATGCTATAGTCTCATCAGTAACAGAATCAGTTTCAGGCCACCAGTCTTGTTAATCTTTAATTGTAACAATTCTAGATGTTTTAAGTGTGATGTGATCAAGAGAACATTTATTTAACGCGTATTTATAGCACACCTACTCTGTTCAGGCAGTTCTGTAGGCTTGGGGCTGCAACAGTGATACATGAGAGGCATGTTCAGACAGCAGTTTCATTTCGTTTCAGCAACATTTAGTTTTTTGAGACAGAGTCTCACTCTGTCGCCCAGGTTGGAGTTCAGTGGTGTGATCTCGCCGCACTGCAACCTCTGCCTCCTTCAAGCAATTCTCTGCCTCAGCCTCCTGAGTAGATAACATTACAGGTGCCCGCCACCATGCCCAGCTAATTTTTGTATTTTTAGTAGAGACGAGGTTTCACCATCTTGGCCAGGCTGGTCTTGAACTCCTGACCTCGTGATCCACCCGCCTCGGCCTCCCAAAGTTCTGGGATTACAGGCGTGAGCAACATGTGTTATGTGTAGGAAATTTTGGATGATGCGTTGTGAATGGCTTGAATTTCTCCAATGGTTTGATGTATTCTTTACCCATAGCCACAACTGGTTTTAACAAAAAAGCCAAACTGGTGTCTCATACTATTATTAATATTATTTTCTTGATGACAGGAAATTGGTTAGAGGGAGGTTAATATTAGCTACCATCTTTCTGAGGGTGCTCCATGTGTCAGACTTTGTACTAATCACCTTCCAATTCACTTTTTCCTGAGGATAGAACGTCCTCAGGAGCAAGCTACAGGCTCTAGCTGGGGGATTTGCTCTAGCAGGTAGGCAAGGCCTGGCATCTGCTAGCCTGAGGGCGGGAGGCTTGGGGTGACCAGATAGCCCACACAGAGAGGTATCTGAGAGCAGGCTGCTGTTAAAGCAGGGGGCTCTGCCTTGAACACCGACTCTAGGGAAGCTGCCTTTCCTTTGACCTGCTGATCCTGTCAGCAAGAGCCCACTCTGGATATGCTGTAGTTGATGTTTATTTTAGTTTAGAAATTGCTTCTTTACTTTCCATGTCATTAACTTTATGTAGCAACTGCATCTTGCACCTTTTATTAGGCTCTTCTGCATATCAAGTCTGGCTCTGTAGAAAGGGCTGTTTGGGGCCGTTTTTGTAGACCCTGTGCACAAGATTATGTTGCAACTGTATTAAAGCTCTCCACTTCGTTACTTTGCTGAGATAGATGGTGAAGTTTAAACACATAGGCGGTGTCTGATGGGGCCTGGGAGAAGAACAATTTCAATCAAGTGCCACTTCATCAAGTGTCCCGGTTGTGGGTGGAATGGGGCAAATATCTACTGCACACCCACCACTAGGAGCTCGGTGTGTTTGGGGCTGCTGGTGGTGCCTGCGTCTAGACGGAGCAGAGCTGTCTGACTGGGCTGCCGGCGGTCATGGCAAGCGTGCCCTCATCGCAGTGTGTGACGTGGATGCAACCTCCAATTGCTTCCAGACATTCTCAATGGTCAAATTCAATAGTCCTTTGCTGTCTAACTTGGTTTTGGTTTTTTAAAACTGATTTTATTTCCAGAGAAGATGTGCTGCACAGCAGCGAGTCATCAGCAAGAAGCAAACACACAGAGAAATGAATTCCACCCTGATGTCTGCCCCTCTCATTTCTGCCATGCGCCATGGTCACCCCCATTTCAGAACTGTCACTCATTAACGCAGGGCAGGGCAAAGTATCAGAACACCAGGCTCCAACAACAGGGCCTGCCGGCAAAGGCAATGCTAGCTATAGTATTCTGTTTTGAGCAGCTTGACCATATGTGTACAAATATTACTCAACAAATTCTCATCAATAGTTTCTATTTTTGCCACATTTCCTAAGATATGATTTGATACGCTTTAACAAAATTCCCAGATAGCTGAAAATACCATAGATACAACAGAGCAGGAAACAGGAATGGTGAGAGGAATTCAACTTATACACTGAACAACAGAAGAAAACAGATAAGAAGTACACCAGAAGAAGAAATGAGGACAATTATAGGCACCTTCATTAAGACCATTAAGGGTTATTTATGAATAGCTTCTGTTGCTCTCATTAAATGTTCCCATTTGTTTTTAATTTCAGTGTATCATCAAGCCAGTAAATCTTCACATTTTTCAAGACTGGAACGAGGAGCTAGTCTTACATTTATTTATCCACCCCTCACCCACACATCCATCCATCCATCCATCAACCCATCCATCCACTCATCCATCCATCCACCCATCTAACCCTCCATAATTTTTAATTCAACAAACATGCATTGCTTGCTTCCTAGAGGCCACACTCTGCAAGGCTGTGAAGATGTTGTCAAGTGCCTTGCGACCATTCTTTCAACTGTCTGTACCTCAGTTTCCGCATATGTCGAATGCGGATAGTTCTGTCTGGAGGGTGCTGCCTTCACTCACTAACGACCAATGTTTACTCTTTAAAGGTTTATGTAGCCCAGTAGATTGACCAGGGTGCCTTGTGCAGGGCCTGGCGGGTGGCAAGGTCTCTGCTAGTGCGACCCACTGTGGGAGGACCTGTGTGTCTTGGGGAGAGAGAGGAAGTTTTGGGGGAGACAGTGACACACTGAGAATTTCATACTGACCATGTGACCTTGAGTAAGTTCTCTCTGTTCCTTAGCATCCATCTTTAAAAAGTAGATATTATAATACCTACAGAGGGTTCCTGTGGACATTAGAGATCACGTAGGAATAAAGGCTTAGTGCAGTCACTGGCAGGAGAGTAGGGACTCAAATATCAGAGCGTTTAAGAGAGATGTGAAATGCCCCTTTGCCTCCAAGCAAATATTTCCCCAGATTCTACTCTTGTGCTTAAAAAGTCACACTGGGCAGTCCTTTCTGTGAAGGCACCAAAACACACTGGGAGAAGTACTGAACTCGTCTACAAGGGGAAGGATTTTGCTAGGGTATTAGTGATGAATGCTAATCAGACGGGTGCAGCAGATTCCCCACCCAGATCCTGGAGATGAAGGAAGAAAATTTTGATGGTCCTAGGTCCTAAGGGATGCTAAATTGAAGGGGCATCCTGGGAAGCACACGGGGCAGCTGGGGGCCTCACGTATGGACACTGAGGCCCCAGCATGGAGAGCAGGCTGAGGAGGGGGAGCTCTGCGGGGGAACGTTGTCTGGTGCACCGGGTGCTGAGGGGCAGCCTGTGGCACATAGCGAACCACACCAGATTGACAGTCACTTTATTTATTTATTTATTTATTTATTTTGTAGAGGCAGGTGTCACTATGTTACCCAGGCTGGTCTTGAACTTTTGGGCTGAAGCAACTCTCCTGCCTCTGCCTGGCAAAATGTTGAGATTAGGGGCATGAGCCACTACACGCAGCTGACAGTCACTTCTCAGGAGCCTTTGGTAGCTCTTTCTGTAGGATGATTATTACTAATAGAATTGAACCTGATCTTCAGTGATTGATAAATTCTTTTTTGTTTGTTTGTTTGTTTATTTGTTTTTGAGATGGAGTCTCACTCCGTTGCCCAGGTTGGAGTATAGTGGTGTGATCTCAGCTCATTGCAACCTCCGTCTCCAGGGTTCAAGCAATTCTCCTGCCTCAGCCTCCCGAGTAGCTGGGATTACAGGCGTGCACTGCCACACCTGGCTAATTTTTGTATTTTTAGTAGAGACGGGGTTTCACCATGTTGGCGAGGCTGGTCCTGAATTCCTGATCTCAAGTGATCTGCCTGCCTCAGCCTCCTAAAGTGCTGGGATTACAGGTGTAAGCCACTATGCATGGCCGATAAATTTCTATCAAAAACCAAAAGCCTGTAATCTCAGCATTTTGGGAGGCAGAGGCAGGAGAATGGCTTGAAACCAGGAGTTGGAGACTAGCCTGGGCAACATACTAAGATCCCCATCTCTACAAAAAGTTAAAAAGATTAGCTGAGCAGGTGGCATGTGCCTGTAGTCCTAGCTACTCAGAAGTCTGCATTGGGAGGATTGCTTAAGCCAGGAGGTTGAGGCTGCTGAGAGTTATGATTCTGCAACTCCACTCCAGCTTGGGTGACAGAGTGAGACCCTGTTTCTACTTTAAAAAAATCTTACAAACATAGCTCAGGAAGGGAAAACCAAACATTGTAGGTCCTCACTTATAAGTGGAAGCTAAGCTATGAGGATGCAAAGGTAGAATAATGATATAACGGACTTTGGGAACTCAGGGTGAAGGGTAAAAAGGAATGGGGAATAAAAGAGTATACGTTGGGGACAGCGTACACTGCTCAGGTAACGGGGGTACCAAAATCTCAGAAGGCACTAAAGAAGTTTTCCACGCAACAAAACACCAGCTGTTCCCCCAAAAACTATTGACATAAAAATAATAAAAATTTCAAAATAATAAAAATAAACAGAATTTTAAAAAGTAGCCTACTTATCACTCTTTAACCATTAAGTCACTGGAAGAACTAGCTTAGCATTCTGCAGAGTGCCTTGGAATATTAATTGCCTATGGCAAAAGAGTCTCATGGTCAATTCAGTGTGAGATTTGCTGCAGATATTGTTCTGCTCTTGTAGAAGATCAACAAGTATTAGCACATTTAAAGCACTGAGAAGTCCTGCAGTAAATATATCTGCTTAACATCATTTAAGCCAGTGTTTCCCAAATTTATTTGACCACAGGCAGAGATCCATGGTAGTCCCACAGAATCTTAGAATCATGGATCTCTGGATGAGGCTGGCATGATGGACATATTGTGGGTTCCACTATTGTGTATCATGTAGTCTAGAATAGTGTCTTAGTCCGTTTTGGGTTGCTGTAACAGAATCCCTGAGACTAGGTAATTTTTTTTTTTTTTTTGAGACGGAGTCTCAGTCACTAGGCTGGAGTGCAGTGGCGCGATCTTGGCTCGCTGCAACCTCCGCCTCCCGGGTTCAAGCGATTCTCCTACCTCAGCCTCCTGAGTACTAGGATTACAGGCATGAGCCACCATGCCCAGCTAATTTTCGTATTTTTAGTAGAGATGGGGTTTCACCATGTTGGTAAGGCTGATCTCAAACTCCTGACCTCGTGATTTGCCTGCCTCGGCCTCCCAAAGTGCTGGGATTACAGGTGTGAGCCACCATGCCCGGCTGATACTAGGTAATTTAAAAAGACAAGAGGTTTATTTAGCTCACAGTTCTGCAGGCTGGGAAGTATGAGAAGCATTGTCTCCATACCTGCTCAGCATCTCATGGGGGCCACGTGCTAGGTCAAAATAATTTATTTTTGTGAGAATCAATCTAGTCTTGCCAGAGCGAGAACTCACTCACTGCCATGAGAACAGCACTAAGCCACTCACGAAGTTTTCACCCCCATGTCCCAAACACTTCTCACTAGGTCCCACCTCCCAGCACTGCCACACCAGGGACCAAATTTTAACAGGAGTTCTGGTTGGGACAAACCACCCGTATCCAAACTATACCAAGTAGGTAATACATTGCGGGAGTTTCTCTGAGGTCAGAAATAAAGATTCATTCATTCATTCAATCAGTTAATTGGTACTGAGGGCCTGTCTTGTGCCAAGCACATTCTCAGCATTGGAAACACAGCAGTGAACAAAGAAGTTGAAACTGCTGGTCTCTCAGAGCTTACATTCCATTAAAGAAGCAGACAGTAAACATGTGAACATCTAATGTGCAGCGGAGAGTTGTTGCTATGAAAGAAATGAAGGCCAATTTTGGAGGGTGCTCCTTCCTTCCAGGTGCTGGAGGAAGGCTGCCAAGCTGAGGAGACAGTGGAGCAGATGTCTGAAGAGGAGCAGCAGTGAGCCACTGGGACATCTGGGGGAAACGGCCTTCCAGGTACAGAGGGGGAGATTGCAAAGTTCCTGAGGCAGAACCCTCCTGACCTACTGTAGGAGCTTTCAGGAGGGGATTGAAGAAACGAAGGGAGAGGGGGGGTGGGGGCGAGACAGACAGAGCCCTCCAGGCCACAGCAGAGATTCGGGACTGCATCCTGAGGGCACTTGCAACCCCTGGAGGGTCCTACGTGGAAAGATATCAGGCTGGGTCTTTGACAGTTCTTGTGGCAGGTGCGTGCAGGGTAGACCCACACAGGCGAGGCACTAGCGGGATGGTTAGGAGGCCTCTATTCTAATCCAGGCGGGAGACCACAATGGCTGGGCCCAGGCAGGTGGCAGTGGAGATGGTGGAAAAGAGTTGAATTCCATAGATATTTCTAAGGTAGAGCTGATAGTGTTTGCTGATGCATTAAGTATGGAATCAAGTGAGTATCATGGATGTTGCAGTGCACCGCAGGTTTGATGAGCAAACAGATGATGTTAACCTGCTGGCTCCCAGGATCACTCTGGGTCAATCAGACCAGCAGTGTGACCTGGAGCCTGGGGCATGTACCTTTTCCAACTGTCCTCCCTCCTCTGTGCAACAAAGATCAAAATAATACTTGCTCCATAGGATGAGCTGAGGCAATGCAAGCCTTGTACCTATAAGGGGTTCCACATCGTATGCCATCAGGGAAATGCAAATTTAAACAACAGTGGCTTACCACTACTCACCTATTAGAGTGGCCACATTCAGAACACTGACAACAAGTGCTGGCAAGGATGTGGAGCAGCGGGCCCTCTCATTCATTGCTGGCAGGTATAAAACTTGTACAGCCACTTTGGAAGACAGTTTGGCAGTTTCATATAAAAGTAAACATACTCTCCCCATATCACCCGTCAGTGTGCTCCCTGGAAACTTATATCCATACAAAATCCTGCACGTGGATGTTTATAGCAGCTTTCTTCTTAATTGCTCAAACTTTGAAGCAACCAAGATGTTCTTCAGCAGGAGAATGAATCAATAAACTGTGGTACATATAGACATTGGAATACTATTCAGCACTAAAAAGAAGTAAGATGTCAACACATGAAAAGACATGGAGGAAACTTGAATGAAGACTGCTAAGTGAATGAAGCCAGTCTGAAAAGCCTATATACTTTATGATTCTAACTATATGACTTTCTGGAAAAGGCAAAGCTGTGGAGACAGTAAAATGATCAGTGGTTGCCAGGGTTTAAGGAGGAGGGAGGGATGAATAGGCAGAGCACAGAGGATTTTTAGGGCAGTGAAATGCTTTGCATGACAGCATGGTGGTGGATACATGTCATTATGTATTTATACAAACCCACGAAGTGTACAACACCCTGATGAACCCTAATGTAAACCATGGACTGTGGGTGATAATGACGTGTCAGTGTAGGTTTATCCATTGCATCAAATGCACCACTCTACAGGGGTTATTGGTAACAGGGATGGCTGTGCAGCGTGAGGCAGGAGGTATATGGGAAATGCCTTCGCCTTCCACTCAGTTTTGCTGTGGACTTAAAATGGCCTTAAAAATAACGAATTTTTTTTTTTTTAGGTGGAGTTTTGCTCTTCCAGCCTGGGGTACAACATCGTGATCTCGGCTCACCACACCTCCACCTCCTGGGTTCAAGTGAGTCTCCTGCCTCAGCCTTCCGAGTAGCTGGGATTACAGGCATGTGCCACCATGCCCAGCTAATTTTGTATTTTTAGTAGAGAGGGGTTTCTACATGTTGGTCAGGCTGGTCTCAAACTCCCGACCTCAGGTGATTCACCTGCCTTGGCCTCCTGAAGTGCTGGGATTACAGGTGTGAGCCCCCATGCCCAGTCAAAAATAATGATTTTCTTTTCAAATACCTACAAGGGCTCACCTACCACCAACAGGCATATTTAGAAATGGAAATGATTGTTACTTAAATAATTAACCACAATTTAAAAGTGCATGTATCGATTAAATCAATATAATTAAATAAATAGATATTGAGAAAGGGAGAAAGTTTGATTTTTGATTGTCAGTTTGTTCTGCTACATGAACAGGAGACGAAGTATGCGCAGACACTGAGAGAAAATGATGGGAGATGCCTCTACATGGACAAACATCCAGTGAAACTTGGTCTGTGAGCAAAGGGGCAGCAGCAAATGTGCCTAATTAATCTTTTGTTCTATTCCCTGAATGCAGTACAAGAGGCAGGTCTTTAGAAATCCTTTTCCCACTTACTGGGGAAGCTGCTGTGGCCAGGTACTCTCAGTCTGAAGTCGTTAAAACTCCTGTAGTCCCGCTACTTTTGGGAGGCTGAGGCAGGAGAATCGCTTGAACCGGGGAGGTGGAGGTTGCAGTGAGCAGAGATCGCGCCACTGCACTCCAGCCTGGGCGACAGAGTGAGACTGTTTCAAAACAAACAAACAAACGAAAAACCAAAAAACGTAAAAAACAAAACTCCTCACTGCAGCAGCAGAAACCACCTCCCTTGCAAAATAATGCCACACTGTTAGGAAAGAACCGCTGGGAGGGGGAGGAGGTAAACGGAAGGATCTCGAGGTCGATCGCTCAGGTTTGTCAGGAGCATTTGTCAGGTTGGTCAAGAGTGAAGAAGGTGCTGATTACAGGCATGGTCAGTGCTTCCTGTTCTGGGGACCGCAGGGGACTTGCCTGGCACAGGAGGGAAGGAGCTGCAGGGGGCGGGAGCCCCCACCTTTGCGGGGTGAGGACACGCCCCGCGCCAGCCCTTCCTGCAGCGTATTTGTGCACCACACAGCACTGCCTGGCAATCGCATGTGGACAATGCAGTTTTACAAGTCGGACAAGATCCGCAGATGTGAACTTTACCTACGTAAATAAAGCCATCTGTCTAATCCAGAGTTTTCTTTTGTTCTGTACTGAAGTGGCTTCTTAGGAAAATGATTAAATGTTCAGCTGATTCAGGAGAAACATCAAAGACTGTTTTCTTTAATTTTTCTCCTGTTTTAATCTTTAAGGAAAAATAATCATTTTAAAATGAAAGTGTAAAGAAAAATGTCCTATAGAGTTCAAGTTGGGCAGAGAGTAAATTATCATTTAAGAAAAGTGCTAGGATAGTCTGAGAATTTCTTTTGTCAAGTTTTTAAAGTGTGGTACAACCCAAAGTAACTAAGAAAAACCTCTTAAAAAAAAATCTTGTCTTTTTAGAATAGTCACACTATACATGATTTATCTATCTTAAATTTACAAACCAATATAACTAAAATTAAACACAATTTTTAAAAAAGTAATAATTTTTTTGTACTCTGCATTGCAAATTTAAAATTCTTCCCCTTGAAATGATACATTTAAAAGCTCCTGAAGTCGGTTTAGAAAATCACCAAGAGGTTGACCTAGTCGTCTCCATGGAGGATATGCATCATCATAGGCTGAGTGAGACCACAAATCTAATGAAGAAAACAGTGCCAAGCAAGACAGTTTTCATTTTCAAATTGAAATTAACTTATGCTTAATTTTGATTTAAAATTGAACCAAATTAAAAAAACAGGGAAATATACACTTCAAAATTCTTGCTAGTACTGAATTCCTTTTGGAAATTAGCTAGTGCTGAAAATATGAGCGAATATCAACAAATATAGGCTGATAATATTAGCCTGTGCTGATAATATGTTAATAAAATGGCAAAAAATTTATTGTTAACAAAATTGCTTTTGAACAGATTCAGATTCAGTTAGTTATGATTTTGGACACCTAACTTATTTATCAAGTGAAAGTGACAAAAATGCAATTTGGTAAGTTGCCTAACATTACTTAGATTTTGCCATCTTCCTAAGATTAAAGACTATTCAATTAAAAAGAAAAAAATTGAGGAAAATATTTTTCAAAAAGATCTCTTAAATCCACTTAGAAATCTTCACTCTAAAGTTTGTTGATAATTTCTATGCTGAATTTGATACGTAATTGTTTAGGTAGAATGCTGTCCTGGTTTATTATATATTACTTACGAGTTTTTATAAATGATAATTTACATTTTTATAAATTTCACTGTTGAATATTGAAGAACTCACTATCAAATGTTGAATCTTGAATGTTCTTCTTTCTGATCAATTGTATTTTTTTTTTAAGAGACAGATTCTCACTCTGTCCCTCAGGAAGAAGTGCAGTGGTGCAATCATAGCTCACCACGGTTTCAAACTCCTGGGGCTCAAGCGATCCTCTTGCCTCAGCCTCTTGAGTAGGTGGCACTATAGGCACACACTACTTTGTCTGGCTAATAGAGATGGGGGTCTTGTTATGCCGTGCACGCTGGTCTTAAACTCCTGGCCTCAAGTAATCCTCCCCCCCTCAGCCTTCCTAGTGGCTGGGATTACCGGTGGGAGCCACCCTGCCTAGCCCAACTGCTTTTTTTTTTTTTTTTTTTTTTGAGGCAGGGTCTCACTCTGTCACCCACGCTGGAGTGCAGTGGTGTGATTACAGCTCACTGCAGCCTCCATGTCCTGGGCTCAGGTAATCTGCGCCCTCAGCCTCCTGAGCAGCTGGGCCTATAGGTGTGCACCATCATGCACAGCTAACTTTTGTACTTTGTGGCAACAGGGTTTCACCGTGTTGCCCGGGCTGGTCTTGAACTCCTGTACTCAAGCAATCTGCCTACCTTAGCCTCCCAAATTGCTGGGATTACAGGTATGAGCCACTGTGCCTGGCCCCAGATGCATTTTTGAGTGCAACTTAAACTCATTTTGTCTTGTTCTTTGGTCTGAAAATATCCCTTTAGGACAGGCTTTATGAACCAAAATAAGGGAAACATTTAAAAATCACCCAGTCTATCCCTCTCTCTCCAGTCTAAGTTTTTATAAACTATTTAGAAATGTTATACTGTGTTATACTTAGTGCTGTATGTAACTTTCACTTTATTTGCTCCATGATTTTAAAGCAGAAGCGAATGTCTTGCATCTGTATCAAGCAAAGTTTTATTTTGTGTAAGGCCCTCAAATGACACACACAGAGATAGGTATAAAGTGCTGGGGATCAGGGTGCTGTGAATACCCAGAGCAGGATGTAGTGAAAAGATGAACCTACAAAAGTCAGCTTGTTCCAGATTATGCACTGCCTTTACCAAAAGTTTAGAAAGTGTGGATCTGATTCCCTAGGTGAGTGACAGGCCTGCATCACTGTAAACTCCTGTGGCAGGAGTGTTGAAATGTGAAGCAGTCAGAAGGTCAGTTACAAAGTCTTGGCAGGAGATTTTGAAGGCTTGAATCAAGGTAGTTGAGAGAGAGGAAGAAAATTTGAGATAAATGGGTTTCATGGATGAAATCTGTGAGATTGTCTGGCTATGCAGTGTTGTGTAAAAAGGAAAGAGAACAGTGGTTCTTCCTGGATCCATGAGGATGCTATTAACCACCATAGGTCATGCAGGAACAGGGATGACAGTGGCATATTACTGTGAAAATTACCAAAACTGCAGTGTACTCTTATACCAAGTATATGAGTTTTAAACACTACAACCACAAGCAATGAGGTTTAACAACCCTATCCTAATTGAAGTCACTGAACCACTTCCTCAATGGTATTTCACTTCTTCATCTATATTAAACAATTAAGAAACCTAAACATTAAAAAAAAAAAACGGAAATCTCAAAGATCTATCTACCTCATAAATAGACAATTAGGTCAGATCCTGTAAGAGTAAGCAACCCAACCAGCAACTTTTGTTGAAGAAATGTACATAATCTTTATCTTGTCCATCACTGGGTAGAGTTTGCTGACATTTTGGCATTCATGCTATTTTGAAATCATGCTAAGAGTGACATTTTCAAAGCTGTTTCTGGATTTGCTGAAGTGGAGTCCCCCAGGTAAGTTAAGCAAACGGCCTGTGTCATGCTCTGATTGAGCATGAGATGCTGTGTTGCTTTCTGACATAGTCACAAGGTAGTGTAGTGCTCACCCATTCACGCCACCACTCATTCCACCAGCATGTGACAAGCACCTTCCGCAGGATTTCCCTTCAGTAGGAGCTTGCTCTTCCTCTAAAATGTGGCAGTATTTACTTTCTACAGCATTTCAACAATTGGGGAAAGCATAACATAGGTTATAGTTTGTTGGTAAGTGAGTTAGTGGCAGTTGTACCAAATGTTTAAAAAATGTGTGTGGTATACTAGAACAGGAGTCCCTAATGCCTGGGCTGTGGATGGGTACTGGTCTGTGACCTGTTAGGAACTGGGCCGCATGGCAGGAGGTGAGCGGGCAGGAAAGTGAGCATTACTGTCTGAGCTCCGCCTCCTGTCAGATCAGCGGCGTTAGATTCTCACAGAAGCACAAACCCTATTGTGAGTTGCGCATGCGAGGGATCTAGGTTGCCTGCTTTTTATGAGAATCTAATGCCTGATGATCTGTCACTATCTCCCACCACTTCCAGATGGGACTCCAGTTGCAGGAAAATAAGCTCAGAGCGCCCACTGATTCTACATTTCATTATATATTACAATGTAATAATCATATAAATAAAGTGCACAACAAATGTAATGCTCTCAAGTCATCCCAAAACCTTCCCCCCTGCCACCCCATCTGTGAAAATGTTGTCTTCCACACAATGGGTCCCTGGTGCCAGAAAGGTTGGGGACTGCTGTACTAGAAGATCAGATATGTTGTTTTCTGTTTAACTTGTTTAACTTTATTTGGGTGTCATTATGTTAATTTTTATACTTCCTTAAGGTCTGAACCATTTCAAAATGTGTCTGTCAAAGAGTCATCGTCTAGAATCATCTGGAACCAAATAAAATAAGTATGATGAAGGTTCCTTTTGACTCTCTGGTTTAACACTTATTTTCTTGCTCAGGATGGAATTCTCATTCCTAACCATGTGGCTGAAAGGACAATTTTGTGCATGTTAGCAAATGCAAAGTTCTCATGCAAATGTTTTTGAAACTGCGGGAGTCTTGCTCTGCCTGATTTGACTGCAAGTTTGGATTTTGTTTTATTGCACTTCGGTTCCAAGTAAATTTCCAAAGTTTAACGTACCTCAAGATTCCTTGATTCTAAAGTAGCACTTAAGCTATCCACTGAGAAATTCTAATGTAATAGATATTTCAAAAGACATTTGAAGCGTCATTCAGAATTTTAAGCCACTTATCAGAATTTTAAATGCTGTGTGAACTGATTTGAATCTTAACAAGAAGTGCTATAAAAGTTGAATTTTACAGTTTTATAAAAGATTCAGTTACTTTTCCACTCTTTTTGATTGTTGCTTGAAGCACAAATAAGGTGTTTTCAAGAACGAGCCTAAGATGTAATGAAAGAGAACCCCACCTTTATTATTGTTTGCTTTATTTCTATAGCAACGGGGTGCCAGATATTTGCTTTTCAAATATATTTGGTTACAGGTATTAATGCTCTCTAGAGCTAGCACCAACTGTTTCATAATAAAACTCACTCTGCACACCTGTCCTCAGCTTTAACAATAACACACATTGCTATTTTTCAAATTTCATAGAAAACAACAATGTTGAAATTATGACTGTATTTTTGACCAAAAAATCTTGCTTTTGGATGAAAATTGCATCCAATGCCTGAAATTGGTGATGGATATTTCTCTATCACCATTTGCTCAGAAATTACATCGTTTAAGTTCACTCAGTGTTGATGGCCATCTTGAATAACACAGAATCTAATGAGATGACCTCAGTCTAAATGCTTTAGTTTAGCTTTTTAGTACCTTCAAGTTTGTTTGCTTGTTATTATTGTAATCAAAGCACAGTTTCTCAAAATGATTTTTGAAAAACAACTTTGACACAGTTTTTGTGACCATTCAAGAAAAGTAAATCTTAGAGATTTAAGAAATAAAATGATCAGTAAATGTCACTAGAGATGTTGATAAATCTATGCCATTTAGTTCCATTATTTATTCAAAAAATTGGGGCGGGGTTTACAAACAAAAATTTTGTGCTTTAAAACAAAAGCTAAAGGAAGACTCATCTTTAACTTCCTTCCCCAAGAAACTTTTTGCACATTTTGATGAATTTGGATTGTGCCTAATAATCTTTATTTACAGTCAAATTTATTGGCAGGAATGAGCCTGAAGCTTTTACTTAAGAACTGAATGAAGATTTTTTTCTATCTCTCTGTTATTCACTTACTTACACAACAACAACATAGGTCTTTTATAAGATGAGAGAGAAGGAAATTTCTATATTGATCGAAGTGTGGCATAGGTAAACCTAGTTTGAGAAGCATTGAACCCAATTCTAATACTTAGACATGGTTTTCATTTGTCTGTTTGCTTTTGTATTTGCTTTTTCATGAACTTCTAAAAAAGATTTATTCTGCCTAGTTCATTTGGATCCCAAGTATTTAAAGTCAGTAATAAGTGTGTGGACTTTGCTTTTCTAGTTATAGCTAAGTAACTCAAGGTAATGCAGACTGTCAAACACCACACCAAATACAGGAGCCCTGTGGTCTGTCTTCTCTGATGAACCTCTGGCAGCCCCTGCAGAAGGTCCTATTCTGAGGCTGCAGACATTCTCCGGGGTTTCTCTCTCACATTTCCCCTCCTTGATTTTTGTTTATTGCTTTTACCATTGAACCATGACATCTTCTGATGAATTAGGTGAAACACAGTGAAGATGTCAAAGAGCAATTAAAGTCATCTCCGTCACTCTGTATGATGACAGGCTGTGGTCTTCACAGTAATTAGGAAAGTCATAAAAAAAGTTGAATTTTTCACGAAAAGATGTTATTTAATTTCTGATTCAGTCTTACACAGAGAACTAAATGCAAATCCCCTGCGTATAATAGGTAAATCTGTATACATTACCATGAGAGTTTTGAATATGAACAAACAGGGGAAAAGGAGAAGTTGCTACAGGGACTAAAGTTGGAGTCACGTGGCTTCAAAGTTTGTGGAAAGTTTTCTTTCCTTTTTTTAATGCTTCGTATGTGTCAAGGTTTTAGATGTGCGTTCTTCAAAATTGTCAGACTACTTTTCCCTTCAGCTGGTTTGGAGCTCACTTTCCAACTGCTTTGACAAGTAAGAATTTAAACAATTTTAAAGAAATTATATGCTGGCTTTGTAATTCAAAATTTAGATGGAGGTACTGCTGTGGTTTCATTGCTAACAATTCTTCTCTTTCTGCCTGTCATTTTCTTTCTGACACAAATGGATGAGAACATCTTAGAGTTTTACTGCCTGTGTAAGAAAATGGTCTTTCTTTTTAGTGTAAGATTAATGATGCTTAGTTCGGGATGCTTAGCTGCCTCCTTGTTATTTTTTGATTAGTCTGTGCTTACTTTGAAAGGAAATTTAATATATATTACCTGGTTAAAAGTCTCAGTGTTGCTTACACTTGGTGACTAAAGAAAGCTAGATGAAAATTGCTTGATGTGTGTATAAAAGCATGTATTCCATACTGAGATACCTGACCCACGGGGTGCAGGAGCAGAGCCACAGCTTTATTTGCTCTTAAGCTGTGAAACATTTTTTTCCCACATTCTGGTGAGTCACTCTGTCCTGATGGAACGTTTGTCTGTTCCTCACCAGCACATCTGCCACAAGGCTTTAAAAAACCCCAGGACATGGCCCCAGGCAAGTCTCCCAGGGGCCCGGTGCACCCTCACAGTCACGGGGCCCCTTCGCCACTTCCCTGTAGGACTTGAGTGTGAAATACAGAGCCCACGGTGGTCCCTGCGTGTCCCTCTTCTGCTCGTGCTCTCAGGCATCTCACAGGTCCGGGCTTCAGATGTTCAGCTAAACTTAAGAACCTCATGGAACAAATATTGTGTCATCTGCTTTGCAAACCTTTCTCCTTCTCCAACGATCCTGAAATAATGCAGTATTGTATGAATAATAGGCATTCAAAGCATTATTGCTAAACAAGTAAAATTAATGTTTATGTTCAGAAAATGATTATTTTTGGGCATTATAAAAAATCTCTTATGCTATGATTTCTACTTATAATTTCTTCATTCTGATGGTGTAATATCTATCCCGTAATCTATGTAGAGTTTGTGGCAAAAATATTTTCCTTCTTCTATTCATTGTACAGAAGAAAAGGTGTGAGGTGACTAACTTTTTTCATTACAACAAAAATCCACAAACCTACTTGGTAAGAACAATGTGATATATGACGACTGGCACTCATTAGTAAGCCTGAAATCCACTTTCTGCGTTAGGTATGAAGATGTTGGATCAATGGGTTGCAGGTGGTGACCTACAATGAAATGCAGGTGCTGACGTGAATTTGTATTTGGTTGGATTTAGTCAGCAAAGAGTGACATTTTATTAATATTTTACATTTTTTTCCGATTGGGCCGGAGTTTTATAATGTCCCTTGCTTTCCCTTGCCGATTTTCTTTCTCCCTCCTTCCTTCCTTTCAATAAGCCCTCTACATGATTTATTTCAGTTACTTAAAAGGGCTGCATAAAATTATTTTGTATGCATAAACATAATGCCAAAAGTAAGTGGTGGAACAGAGGGATGCTGGTGATAAAATAGATCATGACTGCTAATTATATTAATGACAAAAACTGTCATAAAAATAATTTAAAAAAAGGAGACCATCACAATGAGTAAAATATGCAGCTGGAAAATATAGGGAAGAGGAAATAAGGGCTGGGGAGTCTTATGATTCAAGGATGTTCATCTAAGGGCCGCTTCTAGCTGTGCACTGCAAATTTGGCTCTGAGCTGCCTTGCAGCAGACTGAGAGGTGTAATAGTCACACCATCCTTGTATAGATATGCTGGTAACTCAGGATAAGTACAGCTTTTCCTGATACGGAAAACAATGAAATGGATACTTCTCATTCTTGTGTAATGAGGACATGGAACGATATTGGACTATGGTATTAGCAACACCCTTGTAATAGTTACAATATTGAATTTCATGCACATTTCTTATAATGTCCTTCTGCACCCTGTAGAGCATCATGTCAGTTCTAGGAAGAATCCAACAATATTGTATCTACTATTTTGATACAAATGTCTTTAGATTCCTGACAGGTCTGGCTTGATCTGAGGATAAATGTATCTTTCAATGAATGGGTCATTTTTTTTTTTTGTAGCAGCAGCAGGGGAAAAAAAACCCAATTTATTGTTGGTAAAATATTTGCACACTTTGAATTTCAGCTGACGGTGAGATGACACTTCTTTTTGTAGAGTGAGGTGCCCAGAGCTGGTACATGTCAGAATCAGCATCCTCCCTGTGGAGATGGCTAAAGGAAGATGTTTTGGGCAGAGCTAAAGTTGTTTTAGAAAACAATTCTGTATTTAATACAAGGATTTGAGGCTTTAATGACATGGAACACGACCCCAAAAGTTTTATTATACTTTGTCATTGAGATCCTTAGATCTTGTTTAGTATACATACATGTGTGCATACCTGTGTACAAATATACATATATAGATGCATAAATCTCCACAAAAATATGTGCTTCATAAGAACATCTAACATTTTTAATTTGAAAAGCTTCAGGCATGTGACAAAGTTGACAAAACTTTACAGGAAATATCCATATACTCACGACTGAAATTCTACTATTAACACTTCAGAATATTTGTTTTATCACAGGTATTCATCTCTCATTCCTTCTGTCCATCAGAGTGAATTGTAGACATCCCCAAATAATGATTAATGATTAACTAATTATTAAAAATCATTAATTTGAGTTCAATACTTGTGTATAATTTTTTGTAATAGACAAGTATTATAATTTATATAACTACATATCAAATATAACACAGGTTCTCATGTAACTCACAGATCTGGGCTTTAGATGTTCACCTAAACTTAAGAATCTCATGGAACAAATATTGTGTCATCTACTTTGCCAATCTTTCTCCCTCTACAACTATCCTGAAATAATGTTGTATTTCGCATTATATTAGTAATAGCACATACTAAATAATATAAAGTATTGTTTTTCTTAGCCTTTTTAGTGTTGCTGCAAAGGAATACCTGAGGTTGGGTAATTTATAAAGAGAAAAGGTTTATTTGGCTGATGATTCTGAGTTCTGGAAAAGTTCAAGTTTGGGCATCTGCATCTGGGGAGGGCCTCAGGCTGCTTCTACTAGTGGCAGAAGTTGAATGGTGCTGTGCAGAGATCACATGGAGGGAGGGGAAGTGAGAGGGGAGGGGAAGTGCCAGGCTCTTTTTACCAACCAGCTCTCTGGGGAACAAATGGAGCAGAAACTTTCTCAACCTGCCACCTCAAGGAAGGAGATTCATATACTCAGAAATCTGCCCCCACGACCCACATATTTCCCATTAGGCCCTACCTCGAATGGTGGGGACCAAATTTCAACATGAGACTTGCAGGAACAAATATCGAAACTATGTTATAACATACATCGTATGTTATAATATTTATATAATTTTAATGTATAATTTACTGACACATTTACAAATCTTAAGGGCACACTAGTTGACTTTTGGAAAATGTACACCTCCATTTATCCAAAGAAAGCATTGTTTTAACCCCAGAAAGTTTCTTCCACTTCTTCCCTGTTAATCCCCATCTTTAACACCCAGAGGTACTCACTGTGGTGATTCTTTTCTACCATAGATTAGGCTTGCTCTTCTAGAAATTCGTATGAATGGAATCAAACACATTGTATTCTTTTGTATAGGCTTTTTAAAATTCAGCATTGTTTTTGAGATTCATCCAAATTGGTGTATGCATCAGCTGTCTTTTATAAAAAAAATACTGTGTAGCATTCAATTGTATGCATTTACCACCATTTATTTATTCACTGACATGTAGGCTATTTCCAGATTTGGGATACTATGAGTCAAACTGCTTTTAGCATGCTTGTTTTCATTTCTTTTGGATGAAATTGTTGGGTCATGGAATAGGTGTATGTTTAGTTTTATCAGTAACTGCCAGTCCATTTTGCAAGGTGGTTATTCTATTTAACACTCTCATCATCAATATATAAGAATTTCGATTGCTCCTTATCTTCACCAGCATTTGGTGTTATTGATCTTTTTAATTTTAGCCATTCTTGTGGGCATGTAGTTCTATCTTATTTGGTTTTACTTTGGATTTTGCTGATCACTGATGTTAGGTACTTTTTCATGAACTTACTGGTCACTTCTACATCTTTTCTAGAGTATCTGTTTAAAATTTGCCCATTTACAAAATTGAAATATTTGCCTTATTCTTTAGTAGTAGCAATTCTTGATATATGTCAGATGCAAGCATTTTGTCAGATAAAGGTTTTTGAATATGTTCTTCATGTCTGTGAATGTCATTCATGTTCTTAGTGGTATCTTTTCATGAGCATAAGGTTTTAATTTTGATGAAACCTAATTCATTAGTATTTTTCTTTCATGATTATTTGTTTCTATAACTTTAGAAACCTTTGCATACATACTCACAAATATGAAAGCTATTCTGTATTTTCCTCTAAAAACTTTATGGCCTTAGCCTTTACATTTAGATCTATGGTCCATCTTGAATGCATTTTTGTGTATGGTGTGAGGAATTGAATGTCATTTTATTTTTCCAAAAAGACATCCAGCTACTCCAGTTTCATTTGTCAAAAAGGTTATTATCTTTTCTCCAATGGACGACTTTGGTGAGTTTTTCAAAACTCAGATAGTCTTTAAATATATGTGTCTATTGCTAGGTTCTCCATTCTTTTCCTTTGATTTGTTTGTTGATCCTTAAGATCGACTCTATCCCAAGATTGGAACTTGACAGTAATTCTTGAAGTCAGATAGCTGTAAGTCCTCCAATTTGGATATTCTTTTGCAAGATTAGTTGAGGCTGTTTTGGTCTTCTTTCTGTAAAAATTTTACAATCAATTTGTCAAAATCTATTTAAAAACTCTGTTGAGATTACAAATATGATTCTTTTGAATCTATAGATCATTTTGGGGAAGAACTGATGTCATAACAATATTGAATTTTACAATCTCTGAACATGGAACATCTTTTCATTTCTTTAGGTCATTAATTTTTCTCGACAATGTTCTGTAGTTTAAAATCTAGGGATCTTGTTTCCATTTTCTGCTAAATCTGTTCCTTGATATATCATACTTTTCAGTGGTATTGTAATTGGATTTAAAAATCTTTAGTTTTCAATTGTTTTATGTCAGTATATAAAAGACATTACACATATAAATTCAATTAAAGAAAGATGGTTGGTGTCTATCTCAACCTTTAACCTGCAACTTTAGTATCACTTATTAGTTTAGTCAGTATTAGAATTTTTTGTACTAATAATCATGTTCTATGCAAATAAAAACAAGTTAACTCCTCTCTGTCAATCTTTTTACCTGTTATTTCTTTTTCTTGGCCCTTTACAATGGCTATAACCTTCATATGTTGAATAGAAGTAAGACTGGGTATTCATTTCTTGGTCTTGTTAGAAAAGAAGTGACTAATATTTTACCATTAAATATGATATCAGCTGTAGGCTTTTCTTAGATGCCCTTTACTAGACTGAGAAAGTTTTCTTCTATTCCTGGTCTTCTGGGTGTTTTCTAAAATAAAAAAATGAGTTTTTTTCGTTAAATACTTTTCTATGTCTATTAAAAGGATCATGTAGTTTTAATTTTTATTCTATTAAGGGAATGGATTACACTGATTCTCAAATATTAAACTAGCCTTGGGGTTAGCCCTATTTAGTAATAATTGCCAGGTCTAATTTTCTAATTTTGTTAATATATTTGCATCCATTTTCGTGAAAGGTATTGGTCTGCAATTTTCTTTTTTCTTTTATAATATCTTGCTAGATTTTGGAATGACCTTATCTCATTAGTTGGCAAGTATCCCCTCTTCAATATTTTCAGAAATCAAGTTTGTGTAAGATTGGCTTACAATTTACCAGTGAAATCATCTGAGCCTAAAGTTCTTTACAGAAAGGTTTTGATAACAAATTCATTTTTAAAAATAGTTATAGGGTTGTTCAGATTTTCTGTTTCATTGCATCAATTTTTGAAGGATGTATTTTTCAAGGTAATTTTCTATTTCACTGAAGTTTTACTATTTGGTGTTATAAGGCTGTTTATGGCAGTATCATTTAGTATCTTTTAATGTTTGTAGGATCTGTATGATAACTTCGTTTTCTTTATTGATGTTGATAATTTGTGTCCTTTCTCTTGATCAATCTGGTGCATGAATTTTGTCAGTCTTTTCCTAAAACCATATTTTTTGTTATATTTTTTCTATCTTTTAAATGATTTCATTAATCTCTGCACTTATTTTCATTATTTCATTATTCCTACTTACATTGGATTTACTTTTCTCTTCTTTTTATAATTAATAAAGTGGAAACAGCCATTAATTTTAGAACTCTTTTTTTAATAGAGTCATTTAAAGCTATAAATTGCTTTCTAAACACTCTTTTAGCTGGATTTCCCAAGTTTTGTTATGCCATTTTTAAATTTTGAATCACAATTTTGTTTTTGATTTCTTCTTTTATATTTGGATTATTTAGAAGTGTGCTATTTAATTTTTACATACATAAAGATTTCCTGATTACCTGTTTGATTTCTAATTATATTCTGTTATGGTCAGAAAATATTCTCTCTGTGACTTCAAACGTTTTAAATTGATTTAGACTTATTTTATGGACCTGACATTTTTTTTGTTTTAATAAACTGTATGTGCTTGAAAAGAATTTGTATTCTGCAATTGTGCTGTAAATATCATTTAAAGAAAGATGCTTGATAATCTTCTGATAATCTGGGTGATTATGTTTTATCTTCTATCAATTGACAGGAGAAGGGTGTTAAAATCTTTAATGTTTGTTGTGAAATTGTCTATTTCTTTTTACTTCTGTTAGTTTTTGCTTCATGCATTTTAAACTTTGTGCTAAGCACATACGTATTTATGATTTGATATCTCGCTAATGAATTGAACTCTTTATCATTATGACAAGTCCCTTTTTATCTCTGTTAATGCTTTTTGTCTTGAAGCATATTTTATCTGATATTAATACAGTTACTCCAGCCTTCATATAAGTGTTTTCATAGTGTATCATTTTCTCTCTGTATTAGAGTTCCTCAGAGAAATAGAAGCAACAGGTGATAGCAATAGGTAGGTAGATAGATAAAAGAGGATTTAGTATGGAAATTAGCTCATGCGAGTAGGGAGGCTGAGTAGTCCCACTGGCTGGTATCTGCAAGCTGGTGATCCAGGAAAGGGGTCGGGGTTTGGGAGGGGGGTGTGGTTCAATCTGAGTCTGAGGATATGAGCCTGGGGATGGGGTGTGCTGGCGGGGGAGTGGAGATAGGGGAAGGGATGCTTCCGGCGTAAGCCTTGGGCCTGAGAACCTGAAGCTCTGATGTTCAACGCAGGAGAAGATGAGTGTCCCAGCTCCGGAAGAAGAGCAAACTGCCCTTCCTCATTGTTTCATTCTCTTCAGTCCCTCACAGATTGGCTGTTGCCCGCCTACCATGGGTAGGGCAGATCTTCATTACTTACTGTACTGATTCAAATGCTATTCTCTCCGGAAACACCCTCACAGACACGTCCAGCTACCTAAGTATCCCTGAACCCAGACATAAACTGGAGTATCACACTCTCCATTTACATTTAACCTATTGTGCTCTTTATTTTTATAGCGTGCTTCTTGAGACAGCATATATTGGCCCTTGCTTTTTTTGTCTCTCTGCCTTTTAATTGAGGTACTTAATCCAACAACTTGAAAAATAGTTATAATTATGTCATCATTGATATGTATGTATTTATTTTTGAGACAGGGTCTTGCTCTGCCACTCAGGCTGGAGTGGAGTGGTGTGATCGTGGGTCACTGCAGCCTTGACTTCCTGGGCTCAAGCAATCCTCCCATCTCAGCTTCCTGAGTGGCTGGGACTACAGGAACGCACCACCATGCCTGGCTAATTTTTGTATTATTTTGTAGAGACCGGGTTTTCTCATTTTGCTCAGGCTGGTCTTGAACTTCTGGGCTCAAGCGAACCACCAGCCCCGGCCTCCCAAAGTGCTGGGATTACAGGCATGAGTCGCCATGCCTGGCTGATATTTTACTATTTATAGTTTACATTTTTTATTTCTTTGTTTCTTCTTTCTTACCTTTTTATGAACTTTTGAATATTTACTAGAATGCCATTTTAATTTATCTGTGAAGCTTTTTTGATCTCTACCTATTCATGTTTTCTTAAAGTGGTTTTCTAGGGCTATATATTCTTAACTTTTCACAATCTACTTAGAAATAGGGTTGTATACTTTGGGAAATGTAGAAACCTGGTAGCTATATAGGAGGACTATTTACCATTCCCATACTATTATTTATGCTAGAGTTGTCATACGAATTACATTTACATACATTGTAATCTCACTAAATGATGTAATTTTTGCTTTAGTCATATGTATTTTAAAGAAATTGAGAATTATAATAGTCTTCCTATATTTACCTAGATTTTTACCTTTTCTGACGCTCTTCATTCTTTCTTGAAAATCTGAGTTTCCCTCTAGAGTGATTTTACTTCAGTCCAAATAACTTTTTAAATAAAATTTTTATAGCATGTTTTCTGTAAACAAATGCTTGGCTTTTACATTGTTTTTAGTGTATTTACTCTCATTCTTGGAGGTTATTTTCACTGGTTTGACTATTTCTTTTCTCACTTTCAAGATGCGATTCCACTTTGATTTTTCTTTGGCTTTATTAGTTTCTGATGAGAAGTCAGTGATCACTCAAATATTGTTCCCCTCTATGTAATGTGTTCTTTTTCCTCTGGCAGGTTTCAAGATTTTCGCTTTGTCTTTAGTTTTCAACAGTTTGTCTCCATATACCTAAGCATGCTTTTATTTATTTTCAATCCTACCTGGGATACACCGAACTTGAGCCTGTAAATTTATATCTTTCATCAAATTGGGACTTTTTTTGGCCATTATTTCTTCAAAAATTGTTCTGCTCCATTCCCTCTCTTCAAAAATTATGTAATATGCAGCTATAGTATATTAAACATTTTGATGTTATCCCATTGGTCTTTGAGACTCTCTTATAGTTTTTATGTTTTTCCTTTTTTTCCAGATTGGATAATTTCTACGACTTCATTTTCAAGTTAATTGACTTTTCCCTGTCATTTCTATTCTGCTGTCAGACCTATTCAGTGATTGTTTAAAAATAATTTACAACTAAAAACAGTTCTATAATTTCTGTTTGAGTTTTAAAAATGGGTTTATGTTTTTGTCTCACAGCCGAGCCTCCCTGTCTTTCGATCCCATTAGAGACAAATAGGCATGGCAGCATCATTTCTTTGTGGAACTCTAGTTTGTTATCCTGCTGGTGACGCTGCGTTTATGGGCACCTTCCTACTCATCCATTTTCCTATTCTCTACCGCATACCATTTATCACATAGATGCCACTGACATTTATGTTAATGGAAATTAACAACATTCATTAGTGTTATCTGATCTATAATAGATGATTTTCACAGATTCCAATGCTCGTCGTGGGACTGAGAAGCAGATTATACTGAAAGCGTGCGGAGGAGGTGTCAGTGGGGGAGAGCAGAGGAGGAAATCTTATTGTGCATATGCAAGATGGTCATTCCAGCTTTATCTCAAAACATAGGCACAATCTTGTTCTGTTTTTTACTCTTTAATAACCTTTTAAAAAATATTATGTTAATATTATATTTTATGTTATATAAAATAATATTTATCTAATGAAGTTTTTATAATTATATAAAATACTATGAAATATTTAATATGAAATTTTTTTGATTTGCATCATAATTGGTTGGAATATATTTCCAAATATTTTCTTCTCAAGAATATATCAGGGATATATATTTTTAAAACCCACACCCCCTTTTAAATTGACATATACTTCACATGCCAAAAAACTCATTCTGTTAAAAAGCGTACAATTCTGTGGTTTTTGATATATTTACAAAGTTGTGCAACTATCACAACTACCTAATACGATGTAATTTTTCTAATACCTCCAAAGACGTCCTGTATTTACTTATAGTCAGTTTCCATTTTCCCTTCCCCTTATCTCCTGGCAACCTCTAATCTACTTTCTGTCTTTACAGACTTGCCTCTTCTGAACATTGTATATAAATGGAATCATACGATATTTGTCCTTTTATATGTCTATATTTGAGTCATTTCTATTTTTGGCTATTATGAATCATACAGCTATGAACATTTGTGTGCAAATTTTTGTGTGGACATGTTTCCATTTCTCTTGGGTATTTACCTAGGAGTGAAGTTGCTGGGTTCTAAGCCTTGTCATAGAAATGGATTCTGTTAGTGTCACACATGAGAGACAATACCACTAATGAAAATATCTTGGAGTTATAACTCTTTCCTTTAAAAACTAAGTAAATATTTCTTTGTAATCATTTTTCTCTACATAGATGTGTACAGAATTCTTTTTCCTCGTCAATCCAAGTAGCCACAGTAGTGTGGTTTGGGAGGAACAGATCTCACTGTGGTTTTTTTGTTTTTTGTTTTTTGACAGAGTTTCGTTCTTTTGCAATGGCACAATCTTGGCTCACTGCAACCTCTGCCTTCTGGGTTTAAGCATTTTCTTAGCCTCCAGAGTAGCTGAGATTACAGGCAACTACCACCATGCCCAGCTAATTTTTATATTTTAGTAGAGACGGGGTTTCACCACGTTGGTCAGGCTGATCTCGAACTTCTGACCTCCAGTGATCTACCCACCTTGGCCTCTGAAAGTGCTGGGATTACAGGCGTGAGCCACTGCACCCTGCCTCCACGTGTTTTCTTATTGCTCTGTTGAGCAGCCTTTGTTTGTATTGTGCTGTGTGCATATGTGTGTTTGTGTGTGTGTTTTCAACTCATTTTCATCAACCTTACTTTTAGTGGAAAAGAAATTCTTTAGTGGAAAGTGTTTTTAGTGAATAGACTTCTAAGATTCTGGCATCAGGCTTTGGAGGCTGTGTGCATTTCATCTTTTCCGTTTTCTTTTTCTCATAGTTACTTTAGTGGGAAACTGAGAGACACAACTTCGTTGACAAATGTTAATGAAACCAGATGTTTGAGTTCCTCTTTCCTCAGAGGTTAGCCTATATCTTGGGACTGACAGGGGACACATTCTTACAGGGTTAAGAAAGGTCCTAACAAATTGTCAAGAAGCCGAGCCCACACATTCAGAGGAGAGGTGGGACAGTGATGGTAGTATGAAATGTCACAGGATGTTTTGTTCAGCACTTTTCCAGGGCATTTCACTGGGATCTCTTTCAGCTGTACTTGACCTTACTTTTGAAAACGCATCAGAAATAAACCTCAGCCAACTGTCTTCCCAGAACAGACAATGACACAAGCTGTGCTGTGAATCCAGAAGCTTAACGGGAGCGCAGAAGCCCTCAGGAGGGAGGAGGCCGAGACGGTCATGGTGGCCGGAGCCCTGGGAGGAGTGGGCGTTTTACCCTCAGAGCAAGGCCAGGCCTGGGTGTGATGTGATCCGTCTTGGGTGTTAAGAAGTAGAACAGTCTGGTTGTAGGGTGGGCATCGGATTGGCTGGGGCAGGAAAGGATGCTGGGTATCTCTTGGCCATTGTTGGTAACAGCAACAGACATGGAGAAAAATGGATGGGCAGGTCGATATTTAGATATTCCGGTTAGAAACAGCAGAGTGAAGACATTTATCACCTTGAAACTGCTAAAAGCAAGAAAAAAAGGTAAAGAAGAAAAATTTACTTCTCATAATCCTAAATTGTGTGATAAAAATATTTGCCAAATACAATACATTTTGAGCGGAATGAATGGAGAGTGCACAGAGTGGAAACATATGTCTGAAATTTCATTTTCCAGCAGTAGGTGGCACATTTCTAATGGGCCCAACCCATGCTCCTTTACATGAACTCGTGTGGTCTGGGGTCACAGGGTACTTGCAGGGTTCCTGACTTCAGTGGAAGGGTGTCTGGTGGAGGCAGAAGCTCCAGAGACATCTTTGTAAGGAATAGCTGCTAGGTGTCAACTGCTCTGCAGCTGCTATTCACACCACACACATACATACATTTACATGCATACAGTCTCCACCACGACACGAGCCCTCGTAACACACAGGGGTGTGATGAGCAGTCATACACACCACTATTACTCATCTAGAGAGGTGATGGAAATAAATTATCAATTAAAATAACAATAAAACTACAGAGTTTCTAGAAAATTACCTGGAAAAGAATGAACCGTATCTTTAGGGGGGAAAAATTAAAATCAATTCAAAAACGTTTTAGAAACCTCAGAAAGTGATGAAAATGTAAATTTTTCCCAATTACTTTATACATTCCATTCAGTTTGAATTAAAATCCCACAGATGTTTGTGGATGCTGAGGAAACTGATCCTGAAATTTATATGAAAGAATAAGTCTCCGCAAAAAGGTTTGGCAACTTTGAAAATGTAGGGCAAAGAGTTGGCATGCATCCCATTCTACAAGTCCCTAAAACTGAATGCATGGTTGTCTGTGGGAGCCAACCAAGAACCTAGCAAAGCAGAGAAGAAAACTCATGTTTACCAAGCTTGATGTGTGATAGCAGAGGCAACGTGAATCAGTGGGGAGCACGTCTTATTTGTTGATGAGACTTGAAAAATTGGCCCACGACTCTATTTGCAGAAAAACATTAAACCCTTTTAACTTTGGACCTAGAGGTGAGCTCCAGGTCAATTCACACTCTAAATGTGAAAAATAAAATTATGAATCAAATAGAAGAAAATGTAGGAGAATATCCTTGTGACTTTTAAGTAGGAATAATTTATTTAAAATTTGCCAAAGTAAAAACCGTAAGTGAAAAAATAGATGGATTTTATTATGTCAGAATTAAATGGTACTATTCTATAAAGGACAACAAAGACAGAATTAATAACTGGGGTGATGGACTAGGTAAAGATATTTGCAATGTTTAATGCTAACAAGAATCAATATCTAGACTATTAGAAGTCAGGAAGGGAAATACAGTAAACCTGATAGAAAATGGACAAATGGTATAAATAGACATTTTTCAGAAGAAGAAACTGAATGGTTAATAAAGCATGTGAAGAGATGTTCAGCTATCTTAGTCAATGACAGATGAAAGTAAAAAACAGTAAGAGACAATTTTGAGTCCACATGGATAGGAAAAATTAGAAAACTGATTCACATTAAGTGCTGGTGAAGATATGAGTAGTAGGGAATCTTTCAACACTGTTAGTTGCATCTTCAACTAGTCACCCAACATCTAAATAATATTAAGAATATATGTTTTTATGATCCAGGAAGCCAAATCCTGGTTACTCCTTCCAAGAAAAATTTTGTGCAAGTCCATGAAGAGATATGTACAGAAACGTTTATTGAATCATAGTTTCATTAAGGAATTGGAGGTAAGCTGGGTCGCCATAGGTAGGGGAATTGAGGAATAAACCCTGGGTCTCAAATAAAGTGTATTGGACAGCAACCAGAAATAACAATTTAGGATTTACCTAGAGTCATGGTTAGAGATCAGAACACACAGTGAGTGTAAAATAGGAAGAATAGTTCACAATATTATTTATGTAGGTTAAAAATATGCACATAGTAAAATACTATAAATTTAAAAAGATATACAAGTGTATTAATAAATATAGAGAATTTATTAGAAGTGTATATAAATTAAATAGAATTTATTAGAAGTGCATATAAATTAAATAAAGGACAAAATATAGAAAATAAAAAAATAAAGTAAGGGAGACCTTGTGTAAATGAAGATTTCTGAAAGGAACTAAGAAGTATTATTTTCCAGGTAATGCACCTGGGGTCTCAATAGAGACACAAAGTAACATAAAAACAAAGCAGAACAATTTCAACGACACAATAAAGAAGAAAAGTTTTTTAAACATAAAGGAGTGTCCAAGTCTTTACATTAAAATGGCACCATGTGTCCCAGAAGAAAAAAGACAAAATAATCTCTATGATACCCTGGTAATGTTATAGGCTAGACAGAGGCAGAGCTCTATGAATCCAAAAACAAAACACAGAGGGAAAGCCGTGTTGGTCTCAGACTCAGCAGCACATTTTAATGTGAGGAGATAGTGGAGAAGTGAGAATCTCATATGGCACTTACTTAGTTCAGCTCTAATGACAACAGATATTTCCAGTTGTTCAAAACTCAGGAAATACTGTCTGAGCCCTTTTGAAGAAACTGATGAAGATATCTAGCCAAACAAGAGATAAAACGAGACACAATTGAAAATAAAATCAAGGATAAGTGCTCCCCCACAGGGATTCTGGTTACGAGATTGGATATAAGCATCCCAGATCTCCATGATGTAGAGGTAGTAATAGAATGCTGCAGAGCAGGCGTGGGATGGAAGGGCCAGAACAGGAGGCAAAGGGCTTTCTTTACACTGCATCGTGAGCACACGGAAGACAATACATAAAGCACATAAATCAAATACAGAGGTTTACATATGTAATTATTTAAAAACAACAAGGGCATAAGATAATGGTTTATTGGATTAAATTAGAAGGGGAGGGGAGGCAGATGAGGCAGGGGAATTGTAATATACAAACATTAATCTTTCATGGATGAGAGTCAATACAAATAGTCTAACACTGGAAAATCAATAAGGGGAGCTGAAACACGTATTAATGAAAGTTAAGGAGTGGCCACTGGAGAAACTAAAATCCAAGTAAGTGAGTGAGCATTGTGGAAGAAAAGGAAGTTTTGGTTAGGTGGCAGAATTTTAGAAACAGTGATCATAGGAGTGGTGTCAACTGTTCTGGTCTATAGAATGGGATCACAGGATATTTAACCTCCTCAAAGCCTATGTGGGAGTGGTGCTTATTTCCAAGGGGAGTCTTGAATCTGCCTATAAAATGGAACATTCCTGTCGATACTGGGGCTTCTTGGTGTGTAGCAGGCAGAACAGGTCCCAGTCACTAAGGCAGTTTCTACCTCCGAAGTCTCAAAGCACAGTAATACTGGGAAGTGGGTGTTTCAAAGACCAAAGTAACCACATTTTCTTCTGGGAGGTCTGTGGGAGATAACAAGAAAGAAAGCTCTTCTGATGCCTGTAGATTTGGTCATTTCTAATTAATTACAGGATTTCTCAGATAAGCTCTTCTGATAAATAGAATGCCAGACTGATCGGATTTTTCATGGCGCATTCAGTGAGTCGGGGGAATTAAAATCCCTGCTCGAGATTCTTTTTTAGTTACTTTGGGATTTAAGGTTTACAGATCAAATGCAAGACACCCTGTTAAAATTGAATTTCAGGTAAACAACTAATTTTTAAAGTTTATGTTCTATGTGATATTTGAGGTATACTTATACTAAAAATTATTGTTTTTCTGAAATTCAGTTTTAACTGATGTCTTGTGTTGCTGTTAAATATAGCAACATTATTTGTGATAAATGGGAAGTTGCCTGAGGAAACAAAAAGAAAGGAATCCTCTTCTAGAAAAGTTGTCAGTTAGCAATAATTGCACCTCAGATAAACCTCATTGGCTATAACATGACCAGTGTGCAAAACAGATCCTCTTTTAGGAACATAAGGTAATATTTCCTTAAGTTGATCAAAATTACCAAGTGATATGGGAACATATTTTCCTGAAACAAAAGAGATTTGAACTACATAAACATGAAACCTTCCTGTTTGATCTTGAGTACTTTCCGGTATCTCCAACTCCTCAGTTGGAAAAATGATGGAGTGGGTTTTTCACAATTTCACAAGTTGACTTTTTCCTCTGCAATGTGAATCCAGTTGCACTTTTAATTTCTGCTGTGCTCTTTGGCTCTTTGGCTGTCTGTCCTCTTTAATCAACAGAACAAGTGGATCAGGCCAGATTCTTTCTTCTCTTTAAGAAAGTGGAATTTCTTTCTTTTCTCTTCTTTTTCTCCCTCCCTTACCCCCCCTTCCCTTTCCTTCCCCCCTATTCCTTTCCCTCCTCTCTCTTTTTCTCCTCCCCTTCCCTTCTCTTCTTTCTCTCACTCTTTTTTTTTCTTTTTTTTGATGGCATCTTGCTCTGTCACCCAAGCTGGAGTGCAATGGCACGATCTCGGCTCACTGCAACCTCCACCTCCTGAGTTCAGGTGATTCTCCTGCCTCAGCCTCTCAAGTAGCTGGGATTACAGGCACATACCACCATGCCTGGCTAATATTTGTATTTTTAGTAGAGATGGGGTTTCACCATGTTGGCCAGGCCATCCTCCCGCCTTGGCCTTCCAAAGTGTTAGGATTACAGGCGTGAGCTACCATGCCCGGTGTGGACTCTTCATTTTTTTCTTATGTTAAGTGGGCATGTGTCAGCAGGGAAAAGAAGTCACTGCTGTAGCTGAATGGGTAGTAGGGATAGTTATGAAAATGCTGTCTGAAATCCTTCAATGAGAATAAGGTTTATTGTTTTTTTATGTGAGAAAGGGAAGTTGCCAGTTTTCGGGGTGATCCTATATATTTCAACAGCTCCCCTCTTCCCCACGTGGCTTTGCCCCAACACCTGGCTGTGTTGTGGCTCTTGGTGGTTTATGTTTTCAAGATTCATGAGATATAATTTGTTTTGAGCTCTTTCAGGAAATTAAATCTTTGGGAAAATAGATTAAGTGGAAAATTGCTTCCCCTTCCTCCTGTTTTTACTGAAAAAAAGCAATTGTTCTTCACAAATTTGAGGACAAAATAAAATAATATCTACTAAAATGTATTGTGAATATTCAGATTTAAATTGAAGGCAGTTATGTGAATTTAATGAGGACGTTATAAAGTTTTTGTTAAAATTCTACTACAGATTATTTCAATCATGAATCAACTCTTCTAAGCATAGTGTTTTTGTCACATTTTTATTACCCCAAGTGAATAATTATTCATTTCATTAATTCATTTTCATTATAAGCAATTGAGATCAAGGTGAATTATAGGGAAATGACTTTATTACTCAGGATTGAAAGGTTTGTTTTATGTAGGAGCTAGTCTGGGATTAAAATTCAGGTTTTTGTTTTTATCTTAAGGACAAAATTTATCTTGTCATACTTGGTAAAGTGTGCTGTTTTCTCTCTAAAGGAAGAGAAAGGAGGACAATTTTTTGGTAGGCAGATTCTGTGTATAAACATGTATCTCTAGTAGGATGTAAATCAAATATTGGCAAGTCAAATTCTATTTATTAAAAAGTCCTTCTCCATTCTGAAGGATGCTGATCCCCAGAGGCATAGCTGACTGACCTGTACATGTGCAGGGATGGAAAGGATTTAGGTGCCCACGGAAGGTGATGGTACAGTAACTCCTCTGCTAGTTCCACGCAACTTGTCATTGTATGAAATGACAGGAAATGCTAAATAGGAAGGAATCTGTGTGGGTAGAAAGAGAAATAAAACTAGTACTCTTAAAATGATTTTCTGCAATTTAATCTGAATATATTCACATATGTTAGGAACTTCCTATTATGAACCTGTAAATAGTTACCATCCATACAGGGCTTTTCCTCTTGTTTTTTCCATGTTGTCACCAAAGAATTGTGTTAAAATGAACTCCTGGGCATGCCACTCCTCTGCTCAGGCCCTTCTCCAGGCATCCCTGGTGCAGGAGAGCTGCAGTGGCTGATGGGGTCCTGGCCTGCCCATCTCCGCAGCCTCAGGCTTCCAGGCTCCTTCCTTGCATAGTGCGATCCGAATGTCCTGTACCTGACAGTTATCATGGGATGACAAGCCACTTCCTAACGCCAACTCCACAACGGAGCTTCTAGTGTCTTGCCTTTCCCTTTAAAACCTTTTCCTCGTTTGGTCTTACTGTGTCAGTACGTGGCTATTTCATTCTCCAGTTTCTCAGGCCCACAATCTGAGTGTTACTGGTCTCTGTCCTCTGCTCTCAAACCCCAGCATCCAAACCTCCTGGCGCCAACCCCAAGGCCTTCGGACGCACGGGGATCCCAACACTTCCCGCAGATCCAGCCTTGCTGCGGTGGGCTCCGCGCTGCTCCCGGCTCAGCCTTCTGCCCGGGATGCGTCCTCAGTCCCAGCAGCTCTTGGAAAACGAGAGTCAGATCCCCATGTGCTTCTGCTCAGGTCTTTCAGGGGTGCTCCATCGCGCGCAGAGGACACGCCAGGTCCTTAATGGGTCCTGTGGGACCGGCTTCTCTCTTTGCTCTCTGACTTCTCTCCCTACCCCCGCTCCCCTGCTTTCTGGATCTTTTGAACACATCCCATGCTCAGGCACCGGGAGGTCCCCGCCTGCCCCGCTGCCTCCCCCTCCTCCAGGGCTTCCTTCAATGTCAGCTTCCTCCAGAGGCCTTCCTGAAAGGCATCCAGGCTGCACACCACACACACACACACACACACACACACACACACACACACACACCATACCATGCACACACACCCCACACACGCACATTACACACACACCATGCACACACACATCACACATTACACACACACCACACACCATGCACAAACCACACCCACCCACCACACACTATGCACACACACTACATGCACACCACACAACAGGCATACGTCACACACACCACACACACACACCACACACCATGCGCACACATGCCACACACCACACAAACACACCACACATTACACACACACACCACACACCATGCACAAACCACACACACCCACCACACACTATGCACACATACACTACACACACATCGCACAACATGCACACGTCACATACACCACACACACACCACACACCATGCACACACATGCCACACACCACACAAACACACCACACATTATACACACACCACACACCATGCATAAACCACACCCACCCACCACACACTATGCACACACACACTACACGCACACCACACAACATGCACACATCACACACACTACACACACACACCACACACCATGCACACACATGCCACACACACTACACACATATGCACCACAACCCATGCACATACCACATACACACTATGCACACACACCATGCACATATGCATAGACTACACCATGCACATACTACATACACCATGCCACACAGAGCCCCACCACACACGTGTACTCCACACACCTCACACACTCATTCTACAAACCTACCATTACAAACACAGCCACCCCACACCATGCACACACATGCCACACACACACTAGACACACACCACACACAGACTCCCCCCCCACATACCACACACCACACACACATTCCACACAAACCCCATCCACCGCACACATTCCATATACTGTGCACACCACATACACACTCCACACATCCCCCACACTCCCCACACACTACACACACCACACATTCTGCAAACAGAGCCTCACCTCCCCCATGTACTCCAGACATCACACCACACATACCACACACCACACCACATACAATCCCCCACACTCTCCACATACCCCACACAACACACACACACAGCACACACATCTCACACACTACGCATACATCACATACACCACACACACCCCCACACCATGTGCCACACACACCACACACATGCATACCACACACACACACACACATCATACACATCACACATTGTATACACACAAACACACATGCTGCACTCCACACACACCCACCATACACACACACCATGCATTCACATGCCACACACAGAGCCTCCACCACACAGAAACACTCCACACACCACACATTCATTCCACATAAACACCCTCATACACAAACACATCCGCTACACACCTTACACACACACATCACAAACATTCCACACACACCCCTACCCCCCACATCACCCACACACCACACACAGACACCATATACCATGCACACACATGCCACACACACACCATGCACACACACTCCACACCCCCCCCACCGCACACACTCCACACACCATACAACCATACACATTCCACACAAACACACCTTCACACACCCACCACACACACACCACACACGTACACTACACACACTACACACAGACTCCCCCTCCCACACCAGACACACACACATTCCACACAAACCTCATCTGCCACACACACTCCACATACCATGCACACGACATACACATTCCACACACACCCCCTACACACCACACACCACATGTTCCACACACAGATTGCCACCTCCCCCACACACTCTACACATCACACCAGACGTACACACCACACCACATACAACCCCCTATACCCTCCACACAACACACACCCCACCCCACACAACACACACACAATACACACACCTCACCCACTACACACACACCACACTCCCCCACACCATGTGCCACACACACCACACACATGCATACCACATGCACACATCACACTCACACAGTACACACTCACCATACACATCACACACCATACACACACAAACACACATGCCACACACACCACACACAAACACCACACATTCACATGCCATACACAGAGCCTCCACCACACAGGAAACACTCCACACACACCACACACTCATTCCACAAAAACACCCTCATACACAAACACATCCGGTACACACCATGCACACATGACACAAACATCACACACACCCCTGAAAAATTGTATTCAAAAGGACTCATACTACATGTCCTGTAGGTCCTTGGTTTAAACCAACAGCATCAGACCAGCACCGCGTGAGTAGTCACACGGAACTAATGACGATCCAGTTATTTTGTGACAACCACAACCCTCTCCCTCCCCAGAAAAACCCCAACATGAACCCACACAGGGCTTTTTTCCTAATGAAACTAGGTAGGCACAAAGAACATCACGCCCCCCCCCCCAGATTTGATGAGTAGCTTTGGAAAATGGCTGTCATCTGTAAGGTGAAAATCCAGTTCTTCTCTTTGGGAGGCACTAGTGGAGGTTTCAGTTTTGAAGTGAGGTTCCTCATTATACGAATAGTAACTCTGTTTTACATTTTATACTTGGAGGAAGAGAATTTCTGGATCAGTGTCGGAATCACTACACAGACCTATTATCTGAGGAACAGTGGGTGGAGGGAGTAGTAGTAGAAGATGGAGAGATGTACATTGTTTTAATGGAGATGCATTGTAATTTACTTAACACGTTTACTTGTAAGCATCAGGTTTATGGAGACTCTCAGGGTCTCATAAACTTGAGTCGTAGTCAATTAATAAAACCCTGAAAGATTTTTAAAGACAAAGTTTGAGGCAGAGGCTGCCAGATAATGGCCAGGCTGCTTACCTGCTCTGAATGCCCCTAAAAGAAGTTTTGGCATAAATGAGAGGTGTCCTTTATTTTACACTAAAATTTTATCTCCATGGAATTATTTTCCCCCCCCAAATATTTATTTTCTCTTTGAGGAAGAGAAATGAGCAGCGCTATGCTTAAGCTATTTATTTTGGAATAAATAAAATACATTTTCACTGGACTGTTAAATTATAACTTTAAATGGAAGTAGATTTACTAGGTCAGTGGCTATAGATTGATTCCATATATCCAGGGACTCAGTTTCTTTTTTAAAGTAAGAGGATGAAGAGGTGAGCCTAGGACGGGGCTTCACTAACCCTGCCTCCTCTGTTGTTCTTCCCCCGAAAGGCAAAATGACACAGAGTGTTTTTGCACCTGGGATTAATTTTTAGTTGAAATCCAGTTTGAAATAAACAAGAGGGGCAGTTTGCTTTCACTCTGGAAAATTTGGTGAAGGTTAAGTTATCAGTGATTCAAGCCAAGCCATATTATACATGGTGATTCAATTGACAGAAATGGTCTCCATTAAAATTTTTTTCTCTGGGCTGCTAATTGCTATTTTCAGCCTACAATTTCTTGCAGATGATTTGTTTGAAGCCATGATTGTGGCTTCTGCTAAATCCTTTGAAATTCAGCCTTTTAATCCTACGCTTTACAAATTGTTTTAAAAGTACTGATCTAATTAAGCAAATTGATGCAAATATCACTTGCCAAGACCAAATTCTTCTTGTTTAATGGACACTCTTTGTTCTCATCACAACTTTAATTAAAATCATGGATTCTGACATGCACAGTCAAATGCACCTCAATCACCTTCAGCATCAATGTCGGTGAAATTGGCGCATGTCTAGGTTTCATGGCACAGCAATGCCCTGGACATTTCAGCTTAAAAATATTACTAACAATGTGGTTTTTCTTCTTCTTCTTTTGCTTGTTGAGTCACTGGAGTGCTTTTGTCTTTATGATCAAAGATGATCTGATGACTTATAGTTAATGGTTAGAATAATACATTCAGAAATTATTGAAACTGTGTCCTTTATATCCATCCAGTTTATTTTCGTTTTAGATGTTGTATTTTCACCTCAAGTTCTGTGAGTCTTTTTGTATCTTTTCTTTTCTCACTAAGTTCACATTTCCTTCTAGATTCTTAAGCATAATAAACACATTTATAGTAGTTGCTTTAACATCCTAGATGTTAAATGATGCAGATAATTTTCCTGTTTCCTTTATACTTGGATCATATTTTCCTGTTTCTTTTCTACCTGGTAAATTTTGGTTGGATGTTGGCCATTTTCGGCCATTGTGAATGAAATTGGATACTGGATTTTGTTGTATTTCTTTAAATAGTCTTGTACTTCATTCTGGAATGCAGTTACTTATAACCAATGAAATTCTTTCTAGATTTGCTTGTAAGTTTGTTCGAAAGAGTCTAGAAGTCTTTTTTTCTAGGGTTAATTTAGTCCCATTCTTAAGGCAATCCTTTCTGAGGATTCTGCTCAGATTGTAAGAAGTCTTTTTCCTCTGGCTGGTGTGACTACAAACTGTTCCCAGCCTCCTGCTTTCTGGTTGTTTGTTCCCCTGCCTTGGGTAACTCCCCCTTTGTACACAGATCAATACTCATATGAGGACTTGTAGGGAGTGTAATTAACATCTGCAAATCTGAGGAGCTTTCTGCATGCACGTTCTTATTTCTGCTGCTGCTCTGTGAATTCCAACTACCTCGTCCTTCCAGACTCAGATTTCTGTATTCTCAACTAAGCCAAACTGTCAGGCTCCTGCCACAGGCTCAGGCAGTACTTCCCATTTGTGTTCCTTCTCTCAGAGGCTCTAGCCTTGCACATCTGTTTTCCACTGTTTGCATGTTGTTGTTTTTTGTGTTTTGTGTGGTTTTCTAGTTTAAGGTTGAAGGGAAAATCTGATTCCTCCTCCAGAAAAGGAGGTTACAGTGGCCCTCCCGTCATCAGTGGGGGATAGTTCCAAGATTCCTTGTGGATGCCCGAAACCTCAAGTAACACCAACACATACACACACACACACACACACACATACACACACACGGTCATGGGTTGCCTAATAATGGGGATACACTCTGAAGAATGCACCGTTAGGTGATACTGTCATTGTGCAAACATCACAGAGGATACTTAAACCTAGGTAGTAATGCATATTACATGCCTAGGCTTTGCAGTATAACCTATCCCTCCTGGGCTACACGCCTGCACAGCACGTTACTGTACTGAACGCTGTAGGCAATCGTAACACCATGACAAATATTTGTCTGTCTAAACATATTGAAACAGAAAGGTATAGTAAAAATACAGTACAAAAGATAAAAAAGATGGTACACCTGTTATTCCCCCTTACCATGAATGGGGGTTGCAAGGCTAAAATTGCTCTGGGTGAGTCAGTAAGTGAGTGGTGAGTCAGTGTGAAGGCCTAGGACATTATTGTACACTACTACAGGCTTTGTAAGCACTGGGCACCTGGGATACACTATATTTATTAAAAATTTTATTTCTTTAATAATAAATTAACCTTAGTTTACAGCAACTTTTTTACTTTGTAAACTTCTAAACTTGTAATAACACTTAGCTTACAACACAAACACATCCAGCTCCCACACAAATATTTTCTTTCCTTATATCCTTCTATAAGCTTTTTTCTATTTTTAAAATTTTTAATTTTTATTTTGCTGTTTAAACTTTGTTAAAAACAAAGCTACAAACACACACCTCAGCCTAGGCCTCCACAGGGTTAGGATTGCCAAGGTCACTATCTTCCACTTCCACTTCCTGTCCCACTGAAAGCTCTTCAGGGCCATCACACACGTGGGGCTGCCATCTCCTAGGATACCAATGCCTTCTGGATACCTCCTGAAGGACCTGCCTGAGGCTATTTTGTAGTTAACGTTAACGAAATAATTAGAAGAGGTACACTCTCAAATAACGATAAAAGTATGTAGTACACATACCAACAAGCAACATGGTCGTTTATTATCATTATCACATATTCTGTACTGTACGTAACTCTGTGTGCTATACTTTTATATGACTAGCAGTGCAGTGGGTTTGTGCACACCAGAATCACCACAAACACGTGAGTAATATGTTATACTGCGACATTAGGACAGCTATGACATCATTAGGTGATAGGAAGCTTTCAGCTCCAGTATAATCTTACGGCACCACTATAGTGTATGTGATCCATCATTGACTGAAATGGTGGTGTGTGGTGTATGACTGTATTTTTTTTCGTATGTATAATACCTAAGATAAAGTTTAATTTATAAATTAGGCATGGTCATAGATTAGCAATGGTAACTAATAGAACAATTAGCATACTGTAATAAAAGTTATGTGAATGTGGTCTCTCTCAAAGTATCTTAAGGTCCTGTACTCACCTATTTTCAGACGGCAGTTGACCCCAGGAAATTGAAACTGTGGAAAGCAAAACCTCAGATAAGAAGGGACTACTGTATCTCCTTTGTGTCTGATAATGTGCTCCACATAGTAAGGGGATGTGCTAGGAAACAATTTGACAAATTATTTCACTGCGCACATGCTAAGGGCAGGCACCAAGTTAAGCGCTCTGAGGAATTAGCGGAGAATCAAGAGTTGTGTTACTCCTCTAACCTTGCACTCAAAGAAACAGGAGCAGGATGTGTTTTTGTGTCATTAAAGAGATATGACCAGCATATTATAGGGTGAGGGTGAAGAAAATAGGCTGGTAGGAATAATGAGAGCAGAGCATGAACACATAAGGAAATGAAAACTGATGAAAAAGAGAAATGCGTGTTGGGGTCTGGGGAGCCAGCGGAGAGGCAGGGAGAGGCCATGGCAGGTGAGGTCGATCGGGGGTGAGTAAAGCACCGTGGTGGGCAGGGGCTTCCCTAAAGCTGAGTATTTCCTCTTTAATTCATATTATGACGTTCTACGGTCAAGGGAGGCATTCTGTTCAATTTTAGTGCCTTCTATCCATAATCATGATAACAACTTATGTATTGTAAAAAATTCTGGTTTGGAATTTCTGGTAAGCTAAATAATGGCCCCCAAATATGTCCATGCTCTATTCTCCAGAACTATGAATGTCAGTTTCTATGGCGCAAGGCACGTTGCAGACATGAATAAGTGAAGGCTTTTTCGATAGGGGGGATTGTACAGGAGGGCCTGGTGTCATCACAAAAGTTCTTATAGGAGGTGGCAAGAGCCCTCAGAGACAGACTGGAAGGGGATGTGAAGACGGAAGCAGAGACCAGGTGATGTGCTTTAAAGATGGAAAAGCGGGGCCACGAGCCTAGGAATGCAGGTGCTGCTAGAAGCTGAAAAAGGCAAGGAAACCAGTGATTCCCTCAGGACCTCCAGAAGGAACCAGTCCCAGAACTTTGTCTCAGTGAAACTGAATTTGGAGTTCTGACCTTTCGAGCTGTCAGAGAATAAAAACGTGTTACTTTAAACCACTAAATGTGTGGAATTTGTTACAGCAGAAATAGGAAATGAATACAGAATTTTATATTCAAAATAACGAATTAGAGTGTCTGCTGGGTAACATTTTCTTGCTATCTAAATGGAAACAGAAGAAAAGAAAATGGGAAAAAAACATACTGAGTTGCTTATACTGTGAGTTTCTGCACAGGATATATTATTACGCACACAAAAAGGTATGTTTTTCATTCTAATCTCTGTGAATCTGAGCACTGTTTAAAATTGAGATACAATTTTCTGATCCTTTAAAATCAATAATCATCATTATCCTAGATAATGATGCAGGATAGCAATGATACACTTAAGAAATAATAGTTGGCGACCGTTCTGAGTGCCTACCAGGATTACATTATTTCATCATCGCAGCGACACTGTTGTTGAGTGATGTATTGCCATTTTCCTCATTTTTCTGGCATAGATAGAAAAGTGAATACCTCTTCCGTGGTCACACAGATGAGATGTATTAGAGCTGCTGTTTGTCCCTCAGCCTCCTGCCTCAAGAGGCCCAAAAGGCAGTCAGAAGTTTGCTTACTGGTTATGCAATTTGTTTATGGTCTCATAGGACAAGCTTTATGTGGAGGTGAATAATCTTACAATCTTGGGTAACCCTGCTGCGACCAGAGGGTTTTTTTCCTTCCCTTTCTTCCTCACGTAGAAATAGGCGAATCCTTCTTTTGAAATGGTTGGGGACCTTTTTTAAACACTATGGCTATACATCATGAGGTTCCGTTGTTATGACCAAGTTGACTTATTACTTGAATTAAAAGAAGATTCAAGTCAGATGGACGGCTAGTTCTATCAGACATTCTATGTAAAATCAGGTGGAGGGAAGACAGAACAAAACCCAATTCTACCGTCATGTTAGACAACCATACCTATGAGCTTCTCTACCCAAATGGTTAGACAACCATTCAGATGAGTGCTACCCAATAGAAATATAATGTGAACCACATGTACAAGCAACATATGTAATTGAAAATTTTTAGCGGCCACATTAAAAAAAGGAAAAATTAGCTGGCATGGTAGCTCACACCTATAATCCCAACTACTCAGGAGGTTGAGGTGGGAGGATCGCTGGAGCCCAGGAATTTGAGGCAGCTGTGAGCTATGATCATGCCACTGCACTCCATCCTGGTAACACAGTGAGACCTGGTCTAAAAAAAAAAAAAAAAGGAAAAGATAGTCTTAAAAATTATTTAACTCAATATAATTAATTGATAAGATATTTTACCTTCTTTATTTGGTCATATCACATCTTTGAAATCCAGTGTGTATTTTACACTTACAGCAGATTTGAATTGATTGACATTTCAAGTGCTCAGTGGCCAGCTCAGTGTGCTAGGAGCCCCCACATGGGACCCTGCAGATATACTGTTTCTGCATGTAGCTCATCCTATATCCGGATATCTGCTGACACCCTGGAATTAAGGAGAGCTGGAAATTCTCTTGCATTTGTGGGGCTACCAAGAAAGGTTCTGTAGGAAATAATACTGAGATCCCAGTATGCACTTTGCAGTGCCCCGTATGCCACCCAGGGACTGTGTATTTTGGCCATCAGAGGAAACAGTCTTTTAGTTTCTAGTGCCCTGATTCTGGTGGGTAAAATCAACTCCTCTTACCACCTAGGCAGACATACCTACACATGCAGCTCGGATCCTAGCAATACGTTGTCACCTGGTTCAACCTTGGAGAGAAGTGGAGTGGTGTATTTTCTAAGATTTCAAGCTTATTTTTATGTTGAGCATGTCACAGTCATTGAACTTGACCAGTGCAGCAGCAGAAATGGCAGTGTGTGTGCACGTGTGTGCGTGCGTGCGGTTCAAGCATAACACAAAAGCGAAAAATGCTGTTTCTAGCCAGGGTTTCTGAGAGAGCATCTTGGAGCAGCTGTAGATGGAGCAGCACTCCAACAGCATAGGATAGAATGACCCTCTGACCCACACCCCTCTGCAGACCGCTTCGCTCTGTGAGCCCGCTTCATTTATTTCCTGCTGAGGTTAAGTCTCATTCCAGTCAGCTTGTTTATCAAATTTTATGTTAAGATAATTATGTTTTTATGCTGGGGAAATAATACATCTTTAAATTTACTTTTACAAGTAGGTTTTGATTTTTCTTTCACCAGTTTGGCATTGAGTAGTCTCATAGAGCATGGATCCTATGGAAGAATATGAGAAAAACAAAATACAGTGTTCGCATTTAAGTTTACTATCTACCTAAAAGTGGAAAGGTAAGGATTTTTTTTTGTTTTTTGTTTTTTGTTTTTTTTTGAGATGGAATCTCACTCTGTCGCCCAGTCCAGAGTGCAGTAGTGTGATCTTGGCTCACTGCAACCTCCGCCTTCCGGATTCAAGCAATTCTCCTGCCTCAGCCTCCTGAGTAGCTGGGACTACAGGCGTGTGCCACCACACCTGGCTAGTTTTTTGTATTTTTAGTAGATATGGTGTTTCACCATATTGGCCAGGCTGGTCTCAAACTCCTGATTTCATGACCACCCGCCTCAGCCTCCCAAAGTGCTGGGATTACAGGCATGAGCCACTGTGTCTGGCCAAAAGTCAGGCTTTTTAAAAGCAACTCTTGCTGTAGTTGAAACAAATGAGATTACAAGTGGTTTTCTAGTTAATCCTGATGCAAAGAACATTTCTGATTAAAGATCCCGAAGAGCCTCAGTAAGGGATGGTGTCACAGGATCATAGGTTTGAGAGCTGCAGCAGTGAAAACGTTTCATAGCTTATGCCAAAGAGGGTAAATTCTACACAGCACACAATAGAACAGAAGACGTGGACTCAACAGGAGAAATTTAAATATATCAAAAGGGCATTTAAAATTCCTGGTGAAGAGATTGTTTATTCAATGACTCTCTAGATACTTGGGGAAAACAAATATTGATATCTACCTTTATATAAAAATAAATTCTTGCTTGACACAAAATTTTTATTTGATAGGCAAAGAAACAGACATGGATGATCGCTCCTAATATGTTCAGGGAATAATATGTAAATTAATTAGACTGTGCGGCAGGTTCAGGTTGGCACAGCAGATAGGGGCCCATTTCTAAAGAGTCTTGAATGCTGGGCATGAGAGCTAAGACTTGGCAGGGTGTGGCAGTGGGGGAGATTCGCATGGAATTGTCCTGGATAGAGCTGCGATCTAGGAGGATGCTCCTTCCTTTCACATGCTAGCCTGGTGTATTACATTCTTTTCTGTTTGTTGGTTTGTTTTTGTATTTTGAGATGGAGTCTCGCTCTGTTGCCCAGACTGGAGTGCAATGGTGCGATCTCAGCTCACTGCAACCTCTACCTCCCAGGTTCAAGCAATTCTCCTGCCTCAGCCTTCCAAGTAGCTGGGATTACAGGCATGCGCCACCACAGCTGGCTAATTTTTGCATTTTTAGTAGAGATGGGGTTTCTCCATGTTGTCCAGCCTGGTCTCAAACTCCTGACCTCAGGTGATCCACCCACCTCAGCCTCCCAAAATGTTGGGATTATAGACATGAGCCACTGTGCCCGGCGTATTACTTTCTTATATGGTATTATGAAGCTCCTAAGCACACCATGATTTTAGAGTCTTTTAGCTCTTCTAGGAGAGCCTTTCATTTGTCTACGTAACATGTCAAGTGGAGGAAACCTGCCCAACGGAATGCCATAAACATAAAATGCTTGTTGGTGTTGTTTGTAGTTTTCTAGAGATCACACATGGTGCTTGAGTTTTTCTCAGCAGTCTACCAGTTCCTGAAGAAGTTTCTCCTTTTGTTCATCTTTATATTTACCCTGCTTGTCACAACGCCTGGCACATTCAACAAACATTTATAATTGCCTACTGTGCCCAAACACAAGTTCAGGCACTGAGAAAACACTGATTAGTATTTATTTTCCCCAAGTATCAAGGTCCGATGCAGTCCCTGTCCTTCACACAGCCTGTGGCCCAGCAGGGGAGACCAGCGACTCGGTGAGGATAAGCCCTGGATGAAAAGTCTCGACAGTGCCACGGGAACAAGGGCAGGAGGACTGATTTTGGTCCAGGGTGAGGATCAGGGGAAGAGTTCCTAGAGGAAGCGTCCTTTATTCTGTATGCCAGTCATGTGGTTCCTGATTGTCAGCTCCAGTGCTGTCCTCAAGGATCTGGGAAGCTGGGGAAGGAAATGGCAAACCACCTTGGTCCTGAGAGAGACGATCCCTGTTAGTGTCAGCCAATAGTGGGGCCTATAGGGAGGCTGGCCAGCAGGATGGGAAGCACAGTCTTAGGCCATCCTGTCACCATGCCCTGGTGGTGGCCGTTAACATCTGTCTTTTCTGGGCACTGCTGAAATCACCCTCCTGCGTCCCCTAAGAGTTGAAGCATGCCCCCTCCTCAGGTTTTCACTCTGCTCTTCGGATTCCTCCCTTTCCAAGGAAGCACCGAGCCCCATGCAGGGCCCCATCAGAGCTTCCAGCTGAACACGGAGGCTTTGCTCCTCCAGCCCTGGGGCAGGGAAGCTGCTTTCCACACGTCTGATCTCTGGGCTATTTCAGCTGTTCACTCTTTTACTCCTCTAAAACCTGTGAAACTAGTTCCCTCTATTAAATTCCTTCTGCTGAAACATCTAGTGTATTTTTGATTTGGGGATTGGAGGCACAATCTTTCAGGATGAAGAGTTAGCTGTGTTAATAGTGGGGTTTCTGGAAAGGGAGAAAAATATTTTAACATGAGTTAGTGGCTTGGTCCATTTGCATTTTAGAAGAATCCTTCTGGAATGACAGGTGAGTGAGGTGTTCAGAGGAGGCTGGAAAGCAGTTACCAGCTTCCACCCAGCTGCCTAAAGGGAAGGCCTTGGGTTGCTCCTAAATGCTTACCGTTTCTCCACAGCTCAAATCTATTAGCCACTCTCCCCAGAAATCTCTTTCAACAATTCTGACTTAGTCTGTTTGAGGTCTACCACAGCACCAGGGCTTCCAGTGCGTTTCCAGCCCTGGCCCCGGGCCAGAGGTCCTCACACTTACGCTGCATCATGGATGGCTGGGCTGACTCAGGGATACTGACTCTGCCGTTCTGGGTGAGGCCTCGAAATTTGCATTTCTGGAGGGTTTCAGGTGCTGCTGATGCACCTGGTCCGGAGGCGGCACTCTGAGAGCCACAGGCCTAGGCAGGCATCACCCTGTGGGCCACAGTAGCCTTCTGCCTGGTCCCCTCCTTCCACTTTGATCTTCCCACACCCCATTGTCCATGTACTTGACAGGGAGATTTACAGAAAAGCAAATTGAATCATACAAGCCTCTTTTTCCCTTACATTTCCTTGCTTCAAACTCTCTAGTACCCTCCAATGCAGTTAGAGTAACATCCAAAGTCTGTAACCTACCTACAAAAGTCCTCTGTGATCCGGCCCCTGCCAGCCACTGCTCTCCCACCCCCACTGGCCTGCCTTCCAGGCTGTGCCTGCTGCAGGCTTCCCCCCTGGCTTCTGCCTTGCCCACTCTGCCTGTGATGTCCTTTCCCTGCCATTCCCATGGCTGGCTTCTCTTATCACCCAGGGCTCAGCTGAAATGCTGCCTCTGAACCTCCCCACCCCCAGAAGTGACTCTGTCTCATGAGCTGAATTTTATTATCTTTAAAGCACTTCCCTCTTTTTGGCATGTGGTTGCTAGGTTACCTGTGCCTCCCTCACAGGACCTAAGCTGTAAAAAAACAGAGACAGGCCGGGCGCGGTGGCTCATGCCTGTAATCTCAGCACTTTGGGAGGCTGAGGCGGGCAGATCATGACGTAAGAGATCGAGACCATCCTGGTCAACATGGTGAAACCCCGTCTCTACTAAAATACAAAAATTAGCTGGGTGTGGTGGCGCATTCCTGTAATCCCAGCTACTCGGGAGGCTGAGGCAGGAGAATTGCTTGAATTCGGGAGGTGGAGGTTTCAGTGAGCCAAGATGGAGCAAGACTCTGTCTCAAAAAAACAAAACAAAACAGAGAGGCAGTCTCTCTGTGACGGGCCACTGTGTCTGCAGCACCTACCAGGAGGCCTGGAGTGTTGCAGCCTTAAAAAATATTAGTGGAATGAACAAACCAATACACTATTGTAAGGAAAAAAATATCCAGGGGAAAAGAGACAAGCAAACATATATGTATTTTGAGGGGCGACCAACCTTCCCGGGATGCCTGGGACTGAGAGGAGTTCCAGGCTGTGAGGATTTCAGTGCTGAAAACGGACAGTCTTGGGCAATAGAGATGACGTAGGCATCCTGGCTGCCACCTGTGTGCGCTGGAGACCTTCCAGCACTCTTGTGCTGAGTATTCATTCCTTGTTTTCTGTCATATCCTAGCACTGCCTTATTTAGTTCCTTCAGCTTCTTTAACTTTGAAGACAATTAAGCATTCTCTAGCCAGGAAGCACCTTCACAAGTCATCCTGATATTGCTTTCAGGTAAGACCAAGGATTCATTCTAGATTTCTTTAGTTATCTCCTCCTATCTGATATTGTTCCTTTTTTTTTTTTTTTTTTAAAGCTTCGGTTGAAATTTAAACCCTTGTGCTCTAGCTTGAGGACATTTCAGGTTAGACTTTTCACAAGATAAGACCAAAATGAGCAACATGATTCTAAAGGAAGAGAAAAATCCAGTGGGTGATGAATGTCAGAAAAAGATCTGGGGAGCAAAGTGGACCAGTAGGCCAGTTTAGTAGGCCCCACTCACTCCAAAACACAATGAGTAAATAAACTCATTTACTGGTTAGCGATACTCGTAACTGTGATGGGGAAAGGTAACATGTTCCCATTCGGATAACGGTACATCTGCTGGCCCGTGAGTGATATTTGATTTTGACAAGACGCTCTTTCCTCCCCCTCCTGTTCCAAGGGCTGTCACTCCCCTGTCAACTACCAGCACTGCCATCACTGAGTTCCTGTCTTTTTCTTTTTAGACTGTAGGCAGAGGATAGGATTATGGGCTTAGTCCAGGGCCTGGCAAAAAGGAGACTTTGGATTGATAAATAAATAACTAGATAAGTAAATAACAAGGTACATACCATAAAACGCAATAGCAGCTCTTTCCGTTTGTCCCTGCACTTTATTAAAGATGAATAGTGTGCTTTATTCAGTTAAAAAAGTGGAGAGCCATTTTGCTATTGATAATCCTAATAATGAAAATATAGCTTGGCACTTCCTATGAACCAAATGTAGTGCCAGGTCCTTACACACATGAACTCATTTCGAACAGGTACATTATGACTCTGTTTATAGATGAGAAGACAGCATAGCAAGGATAAGTACCACATCCAAAGTCACCTCGCAGGGACTGCAGCCTCTGTCAGCCAGATTCCATAGCTAGATCCCAGATTTGTATTGTTTATGTAAAATGGCATAAGTGAGGCAAATGACCTGGTCTTCTCTTCCAGAAATCTTGAATTAAAAATATTTTTGGCTGTGCACGGTGGCTCACGCCTGTAATCCCAGCATTTTGAGAGGCTGTGGTGGGTAGATCACCTGAGGTCAGGAGTTCGAGACTAGCCTGGTCAACATGGTGAAACCCTGTCTCTACTAAAAAGACAAAAATTGGTGCATACCTGTAGCCCCAGCTACTTGGGATGCTGAGGCAGGAGAATTGCATAAACCCCAGAGGCAGAGGTTGCAGTGAGCCGAGATCATGCCATTGCACTTCAGCCTGGGCAACAGAGTAAGACTCCGTCTCAGAAAGAAATAAAAAAAATATGTGCATATATATATATATATATATATATGTTTTTTTTCCCTGTGCTTTAGTTCAAAGCAGTTCTTGCAGTGTTCAAATGCTCTGTGTTAGTGCCAAGTGGCAATTCCTCACATTTTGAGTAATTTTATCATTTTTGAAATAAATACAGTTATCACTCTGTTTTGATGTAAACAGGGCACTCAGGTCACATTTGAGAGTACACTGCGTTTTGCATGAGATGTCCGTCATGTGCCTAATCTCCACTTTGGCTTGTGGAATCATTAAAACATTACATATATATATATAAGCCAAATACACACACACACACACACACACACACACACACACACATATATATATATTTTTACAAGGATGAGTTAAGGGAATTGCTTTTAAAAAATCATTCTTAATAAACCAAGGCATTTTTAAAATAATTCAATCAACTTCAGAGAGGTCTAGCGTATCAAATACAAAACTCACAACTAATGTCCATTGTTCAAATAGCCTGAAATGATCAGAGGCCCCCAAGAGGGAGATATTTGAAGTGGCCACATTTGGTATCAGGTGTTTGAGTAAAGGGTGTAATTTGTCTTGGGATATAATTGGGGTCAGCTACACAATAAAGATGTTTAAACTTTATGCCTGAGCTATCATTACTGGGCCAGCCTCAGACACCTTCATCAAACCCTGGCTCCATTACCAACACTAACAATCGTTCTCTCACTGGGTGTTGTCAATAATATTATAACTGTCATCAGAATCTGTTGGCCAAAAGTTACTGACTCAGCATTTGAAGTTCAACAGCGGTAGGGTTTGTGTCATGTGGCAGGACTCTTCTTGATACAATGCATGTGTCCTGTGTGTGACAGGGAGTTAAAGTACTATTAAATGTATGTATGTTAAATTATGTACAGACACACTTTTTATGGATTTTTAAGGAATAGTTTGCCATATTTGAAGGTACAGATCACTTTATCAATGGAAATTATGTGAATTGCTCCTATCCTCTTTAAAAACGTGCAATATAAAGGAAGGAACTAGATAATTTAAAGTCCAGAAGCCATAAATATCATTATTGCATTAAAATGTATTACTTTTCTGTCCATGAATATATGACATATACAAATTATATAAATATGGGGACTAATGATTGGAGATTTAAAATGGAAAAATTATAAAATCTGAGAGTACTCTTGAAGAAAACAATGTATAGTTTTATCTTTTTTCAGTTACCCCTTTTTTGACATTTCACCAATTTTAGTACTATAACAATATGGAAATCCTGAATGTATTTATTACATATCAGTTTAGTGCATGAAATATAATTGAAATGATATCATCTCTTATTGTATGGACCATTAAAAAATTTGCTTAAAATCTTATGGTTCATGTATTCCTGTTAGGGAAAACTCTCTTTCTGGCTAAGATTATTTTAATGGCTCTCACTTTAAACTAAATCTTCACCATCTGTTCTTCCTTTTATCCTAAATACTAGAAGAAATTAATTTAAATGCATCATAAAAGAGCTATTTTATGTTTTTAAAATTCCTGTGTCTTGACTCTCAATCTAAATGTATATTGGCAATCTCCAAAAACATCTGGAGTAAAACAGCCATCCTTTGACATCTGACTTGGAATACTTCCCAGGGAAGACAAGAAACCATTCTAAAATGCATGTAATTACAGACTCAAATGTATGTCCCCTCTTCGCTTGCCCTGACTACAGTGTACCATTGCTACTCAGCTAATAATGGACCGGCAGTTCTAATACAGTGCTGCCATGGTTTTATACGTAAACTGAGTTTTTATACTCAGGTAAAGTTTTCTTATCCTCAATATTTTATAAAATATTAGCGCTTAAACATTTTATTGATTGATTGCATTTTCCCTTTAGCCAAACCTCAGGAAACACTGTTTCTCAAGTGTAGGGAATAGTGTTGACAGAGGCTGGTTTCGGTCACGTTCACAGCGATGTTTCAAATGCCTGAGAAGTAACAAGAAAAAGGGACCCAGGAACCCGTGCAACCCCTCATCTTAGTACTTGGCAGCGTTAGGAACCAGTCAGCAGTGGCTCATTGTGAAACTGAAAGATGTTTTCGAGGAGGGGGACAGCTAGAACTCAGCTGGTGCCATAATTCCTGCCAAGTGTACTTTCTGTTATTTTTTTCTTCGTTTCTGTGCATGGAATCACAACCTAAGATAGGCTGCAAGTGACATAAAATATGATGTCATTATCCTTGCACAAATGACACGGTCGCAAATTTGGCTCTCCACGACAGCTTTGGGAAGATTAGCAGTCTGTTCTTGATGCTGTGGTGATGCCGACAATTGCAGCGTCGGTGTTGGGAAGCATCAAGGGACACGGTGTTCTCTGTCCCAGTGAGGACACCTCACACCCCTCGCCACACTGTGAGCTGCTCCCGTGGAGAGACTTACTATATGGCACTCACAGTGCCTGCACCCTCTTTACTTCAACAGCTCCAGTAGTAGGATGGCATTTCTTTGGGGCTGGCTTCTGGGAGGCAGGACGTTGCTTCCTTTGTTTCCTGTGGAATTCCGAAGATCTCAGTGACATTCACAGAAGTCAATCGCTGTGACTACGGGTGTACTTGTGCCACCACCTAGTCTTACACGTTTGCATTTCTCGCTATGATCTCCCTGGAAATAGGGTGGCCTAAGAAAAAGTGAGTGCTGCTAACAGCAGGAGGGTGACTGTCAATCACGATGGTAGGAGTTTGGATGAGAAGCGATAGGGCAGGGGAATGATGCTTATTGCAGTTCATTGAACCACTGGAAGAAAAAAGAATGGATTGATATGACATACATGGAAGGAAATAACTTCAGTTTTTAAAAGACATAGTAAATCTCTAACCAAAATTTAAAAATGAACAACAGGGAAACTGACGTTTTATTCAACAAGTAGAACAAATACCAGGGTGAAAGAAAATATCTTTCAGTAAATACAGAAAGGGCAGCGAAGAACAGAAAGAACTACAGAAAGAGGACAGAATTGGTGTGGAACAGTTGAAAGACATAAAGTGGTGAGAAAGGGACAGGAGTCATTGGTGAGGAAAGAGCCTGGGAGGCCATTCTAAGTGAGTGTTGCTTGATTTTTTTTTTTTTTTTTTTTTTTTTTTGAGTATTATAACCAGTTGTTCACCTGGGTGTGGACTTCTAACTGTCATCACTCCTTAACTAAAACTTTTTGCCTTTTGTAGGTAAAGCTTCCTTACAGATGCCAAGCTCCTTCAAAACCTAAACATTTTTAGAAGAGGCATTAAAAATTCAAATGTCCAGTTCGTACTGGTCCCTATGGCTTCCATAGAGGCTCTTCCGCTCATGGATCTTCAATAAAGAGATTTACATCGTATTCCTGTTTTTTTTTTTTTTTTCCCCCAACTGTGCTCTGGAGTTTCCAGAATAATTGTCTATGAGGTCCCTTTGTAAAAACTGTCTATAGAAAAGAGTGGTATGCTGAATTACATTGACGCTGTGAGATCACAGAAGGTCATGAAGCTAGAGACAGGCTATCTTCCACATTTTATTTCTCTGGCCCCCATCTTAGGGAAGAATGCTGCTGCTTCTCCTCAAACTTCGTAGTCTTCTCCTTCCAGTTCCTGGGTTTCTACCACTACCGTCATGGCCATCTTGTGAAACAAGTAACCAAAGGTCTGGGCTTGGAACCTCATCCTTCTTTTGTGTCTTTGGGAAATTACTTCAGATAGCTCTGCCTTCATTTTCCTTCTGTAAAATGAGAATAATAAAAGCAATTTCAAATGTCTTCAGAGGCCAGGTAGGAAATGTAAATGTAAATTAGTTAAAAAACAAAACAAAACAAGTCCAACTGCTAGAAACATAATCACCTTTTAGTCTCACTGAACTGTGGTTTAAACACAAGTACATGCACTACACATATATCAAAAGAAAAAAAAAGATGATGTTTGTTGTTCTCTACTTAAGAACTGGAAATCTGACATTTTACTGTTACACCAAGGTCTCAAAGGCAGGTCTTCCGTTTTGTGCTGTGATGTAAGTACATTCAGCTCCGACTTCTTTACCTAGGAGAGAGATTTAGATGAATTCATTTTCATGTTAGAAAAGCAGCTGTTTGCAGAGGCAGACAGTTGAGCACATAGGTACAATCTTTGTGTACTGACTTTTATTGTCTAGAGATAGTTGAAAAATTCTGGTATTTCAACATTTTTGTGTTTGAATGTTAGTGTTTCACTGAAGTTTGACAATGTCCATTTCTAGTTTTTGATTCACAGTTTCAATATTATTTCAGAAAGGAAAAACCAAATTATTGGTTCAATAATTCTAGTTATGAACTTGTTAAATTCACAGTGATGGGGTATAGGAAATAATATGTAGCAGCTTTATTGTTTTAGTCTTAGACTGGAAAGTTTTCAGTTCCTCCTGGTAATAGCTTTTTGGCAAACTGTGTCTCCCTCTAGTGATACAAATCATTACTCTCTTAAAACTACGGTAAAGGTTGGATCCACTGAAAGAAATGTGTACTCCAGTCCGGACAAAAGCATATTATTAAGAAAATAAAGTTAACACATTGATACCTGGAGTTTATTTGACTGCTTTGGTGAGGGATTTGGAGGTTTATTTTTTCATATGGTTTTCAGGTAGGCATTTATTCTATATGATTATGTTCACTTTAGGCAGGTTTTTTATAAATCACAGCTCTCCTAATATGTCATTTTAGGAATAAACAGGTAATTTACATATTAATTGCTATAGTGAAAATTGGGAAATCCTGCAGCTCCCTAGGCTTCAAAGGATAGAAACAAAAGCTCAATTTACCCCTGGATCATTAGGGTGTGTTGTAATTACAGAGGTAAATCCCATTTATTCCTTTATTCATTCCACATCACTTAAACCTCTCCTGAGCATCCACTCACTACAAGCTAGGTGCTGAAGAGATTTAGATGAATAAGCCAGAGTCATTGTTTGCAATGCATAGTCACAACAAAATTGTCTCAAGAAGCATTTCAAAAATCTTCATATACTACTTTAGCGTTCAATTATTTTAGTCTGCAGTGTTTATTTTGGGGACCTGGGACATCTTCCCTAGCTCAGGCAAGGCAAGCTCCAAAATAAAGTACATCTGCACAGAGGAGAACTGCTGGGGCCAGAGACCCCCTCCCTGCAGATGTGCAGGCTCAAAGTGCTTCTAAATCAATCAGGTTGCAGACAGCCTGGGTCTGCTGCCTTCAAAATGAAAGAAGACTTTCTGTTTGTTTGTTTTTGAGATCGAGTCTTGCCCTATCGCCCAGGCTGGAGTGCATGACGTGATCTCGGGTCACTGTCACCTCCACCTCCCAGGCTCAAGAGACGCTCCAACCTCAGCCTGCCGAGTAGCTAGGACTACGGACATGGCGCCACCCCAATCACCTAATTTTCGTATCTTTTGTAGTGGCAAAGTTTCACCATGTTGCCCGGGCTGGTCTTGAACTGCTGGCCTCAAGCCGTCTATCTGCCTCAGCCTTCCAAAGTGCTGGGATTACAGGTGTGAACCACCACTTCCGGCCAAGAAGGTGGTTTTGATAGTAAAAATAACAGTGCCCCAAGTCTTGACGACTGGCCTTCATGGCTGGGTGGGCCTGTGGGGTGAGCGTGGTTAGGAGGGAGGAATGGAAGATCTCAAGGGCCAAGTCCAGGAAGGTGCCCCATACAGCTCAGCTCTACCCAGATAAGCCTTGAAAAGCAGAACTCACATCGGCACCCTCAGAGGACTCACTTGCAGCGGGTCCTACATGTAAACAGACTGGGGGGCTGAGGAACTCTGAGAACAGAGCTAACGATTCAGAGTTGGGTGGGATCTGGGTGTAGGTGGTGGGGGAAGAAGGGCAGCCCACTGCATAGACACCCTCTGGGGACTCTTAGCTGCTTCAACCCTCTCCACCCTTTCAGAGTAGTGACTTTTGGAAAGAATTAGACGTATCCAAGTAGCATGTAGTGACTTCTGGAAAGAATTAGACGTATCCAAGAAGCATCGTTTTTATTGTCTTCAGAGGCTGGTTTAGACTCCTCTAGAGAAACAGAACCAGTAGGATGTATTTCTGTATCTCTGTACGTATCATCTATCATTCATCTGTCTCTCTAGATTTATTTTAAGAATTGGTTGATGGGATTGTGATGGTTGGCAAGGCTGATATCTGTGGGGCAGGCTGGCAGGCTGGAGACCCAGGGGAAGAGTTGACATTGGGCAGAATTCCCTCTGTGTATGTCTGTCTGTGTCCACATTTTCTCATCTTGTAAGGACACCAGTCACATTAGATTAGGGCTTACCCTAATGACCTCAGGTTTTCTTAATCACCTCCATGAAGACCCTATCTCCAAATATGGACACTCTGGGATACTAGGGGTAGGACTCAACTCATGAATTCTGGGGGAACACGATTCACGCCAGGCATATTTTGTGTTTAAGAAATGACGTACAAGCAAACCGACTCCTCGTATCAGTTTTAGGATGGCTGAAGGCCTACACCTGGACTGGACCTAACACCGTACAGTTTTAGCTACTTTAATAATTGATTAGTAGTCAGCTGCTATCCTTATACCCAAGTTTGCAGATGTGGGAAACTGAAGCACCCGAGATGAGGTCGTCACCCAGAGGTATAAAATCAGGAGGTGGTAGCCCTGGGTGCTGGCCCTCGGCAGCTTAGCTCCAGGCAGGCATTTCCTTTTTTTTTTTTTGGGATGGAGTCTCCCGCTGTGGCCCAGGCTGGAGTGCAGAGCCGTACCCAGGATCCTGGCTAATTTTTGTATTTTTAGTAGAGACAGGGTTTTGCCATGTTGGCAAGTTGGTCTCAAACTCCTGACCTCAGAGTGATCCTCCCGCCTCAGTCTCCCAAAGTGCAGGGATTACAGGTGTGAGCCACCACGCCTGGCCAAGGCACTTTCATGAGTAGACTATGCCTGGAATCGTTGAGCACCCCTCTAAAGTGACGCTCCTCAACTTATGGTAGGAATCCTAGGGTCCTAGTTGAAATGCAGAGTCGGGCCAGGCACAGTGGCTTACGCCTGTAATGCCAGCACTTTGGGAGGCCTAGGTGCGTAGATCACGAGGTCAGGAGTTCGACACCACCCTGACCAACATGGTGAAACCCCGTCTCTACAAAAATACAAAAATTAGCCGGGTGTGGTGGCCAGCACCTGTAATTCCAGCTACTCGGGAGGGTGAGGCAGGAGAATTGCTTGAACCTACGAGGCGGAGGTTGCAGTGAGCTGAGATCGGACCTCTGCACTCCAGCCTGGGTGACACAGTGAGATTGTCTCAAAAAAAAAAAAAAAAAAAGTGAAATCCTGGGTACAGCACCAGACTTACTGAATCAAAATCTACTGTGAGCGGGAAGTGATGGGAGTTTTCTGTATCTTTAACAGAAACTCTCCAGGGACATTTACAACCACAAAAGCTGGATGATTACTAGAATTATCCTGTAAGATTCTTCTAACTTGGCTTGCAGTTCCTGATTTCAGTGTTTAATGGCCTTCACTATCTTGTAGGGAGGTGCTTTTTGTTTTGTGGTTTATTCATTTATTTAACGAATATTCACCAAGTAATGTTGCTAGGTTCCAGGGGGTTTCAAGGATACATCAGATGTAAAACTTCTCTTCAAAGACCGTATGACATTATACTGATATTATTAGGTTTTAAAATGTTCTTTCAAATGAGAAATATCTGTACCTTATTCAATTTTACAGGCTTTATTTTTATAAATGTGAATGCTTCTTTTATTTTCTATTCAGGAATGGCCCCATAAATCATGTATTTTAGTTAACTCTGTTAATTTTCTGGTAGAAAGGTGAATAACATGCATTATTATCTATAAATAATCAGAACTATGTTTTTGAGAAAAGAATGGCAAAAAATGTATGCCAGCTGCTGCTATTATTCAAGGCTTTGTATTGCTCTTGGGTTTTTATGAATGTGTTGAAGTGTGCAGGTGCATAGATGCTTATCATCCAGATAAAAATGTTAAACCTATCATTAAAACAGTTCTTTAAAAAACACATAATTCATTTTATGATAAGCCAAAATAATTTCACTAGTTCTAATGTCCTTCCTCCAAAAATTTGGTGGGAGAAATGTGGTTGCTTTCTGCCCTTCCACACCGATTCCTTTCCACTGGAGGCAGTATCAGGACACAAGCTGGTGGCTGAATGCTAGGTCTACGCAGGGGGAGGAGTGCAGGCTGGTCATCGCGGACCCCATTCCCAAGTGTCCAGGGACTTAGCTCCCCTGTGGTTCCAGAGTGTGTCCCAGAATCCATCAGTTCCATGAAGACCCACTCTCCTGTTTTCCATTTCCCTCTTTCCCCAGCTCCCTGCTTTCCCTTGGCAGTCGAGATGAAGGTAAATACATGAGTAGGCACCAGCCAAACATCAGCTCCTAAGGCAGAATTGACTGCTCTCAGTGCATGCATTCCTTTCCTCTCTACAGAGTTGGAAGTGTTGATGAGAGTGGGGGGTGGGGAAAGTAGAAGCGAGTAGGTTTTCTTCTTTTCCTAAGATCAGAAACTTTTCAGAGAGCTGGGGTGAGTCCTGCTCCAGAAAGAGAGTGGTCTCTTTAAAGGATGCGGTACAGTTGTGGTCACAGGGCACTGAGCCAGTGAATGCTTTTGGATTAAATCCGGGTTAATTGGTAGGGTTTTGGTTCTTCCTCTTCCTCTTCCTCCTCCTCCTCCTCTTCCTCCTCCTCCTCCTCTTCCCCCTCCTCTTCCTCCTCCTCCTTTTCTTCCTCATCCTCCTCCTCTTCCTCCTCCTCCTCTTCCTCCTCCTTCTCTTCCTCATCCTCCTCCTCTTCCTCCTCCTCCTCTTCCCCCCCCCTCTTCCTCCTCCTCCTTTTCTTCCTCATCCTCCTCCTCTTCCTCCCCTCCTCCTCCTCTTCCTCCTCCCCTTCCTCCTCCTCTTCCTCCTCCTCTTCTTCCTCCTCCTCTTTCTTCCTCCTCCTCCTCTTTCCTCCTCCTCCTCTTCCTCCTCCTCCTCTTCCTCCTCCTCCTCTTCTTCCCCCCTCCTCTTCCTCCTCCTCCTCTTCCTCCTCCTCCTCCTCCTCTTCCTCCTCCTCTTCCTCCCCTCCTCCTCCTCTTCCTCCTCCTCTTCCTCCTCCTCCTCTTCCTCCTCCTCTTCCTCCCCTCCTCCTCCTCTTCCTCCTCCTCTTTCCTCCTCCTCCTCTTCCTCCCCCTCCTCCTCCTCTTCCTCCTCCTCTTCTTCCTCCTCCTCCTCTTCTTCCTCCTCCTCCTCCTCTTCCTCCTCCTCTTCCTCCTCCTCCTCTTTCTTCCCCCCCACCTCTTCCTTCTCCTCCTTCTATTCCTCCTCCTCCTCCTCTTCCTCCTCCTCCTCCTCTTCCTGCTCCTTCTCTTCCTCATCCTCCTCCTCTTCCTCCTCCTCCTTTTCCTCTTCCTCTTCCTCCTCCTCCTCCTCTTCCTCCTTCTCCTCTTTCTTCTTTTGATTTTGACGTTATTTGAGAGTGGGTCTCTTAAAGTCATACATATCATCCAACTCACTCTAGTCACCTAGCTTTTGCTGGTGGCAAAAGCCCTGGAACTCTCCCTCTGAGCTGAGAGTGAGACTCCTCCCACCACACCTGAAGCAGGTACTGGACTTCCACTGCCTAGTTTTAAAGGCAAAATAAATGATTCAGGCATACAACAACTAAGTGAAATAAAGGAAGAACAGAAGTATAAAATATTTTCTATTAAGTCTATTTTATTTGTTCAGTCTATGGGCTGACTATAACTCAGAATGTGACATATTGGCTTCATATATGTTTGTCATATTTTCAAGATCTTGAATAAACATCTTAATTCATTACCCAGAATGACTGAATTAGTCTTTTAAAAAAAATCTTCATTAACAAGAGAGGTTACAAAAAGAAAAAAACCCAACAGTTTTGGAAAATTTTAATGCCTCTTTTTTTTTTTTTTTTAATGAAATGATGTAATAGACTGATTGGAGGGTGCGTTTTTGGGAGCAGCCTGTAGGAATTCACTTTTCCATGAAAGAATGCCAGGATCATGTGGTGGCAGGACAGGCAGGTTTGTTAATATGCTGAACACAGATTAAAGGGTTTGTGATCTTGTGTTTCTTATGAATCACATCTGTTTTTAATTTTTCCTGGAAATATTCCATGAGGCCCGTTTTTCTATTCTTGAAGGAAATGTTGATAAGAACATGGAAATAAATCTAGAGACCAGGCAACCCAGGGCCACAGAGACCTGGAGGCAAGCAAGCTGACCTGCATCCCAGCTGGTGGTGCTGGGCTCTGGCACCAGGGGGCTTCACTCTTTGCTGCCTTGCCCACTCCTGTGGCCATTCAGCCTCACTCCCTGGACATCAGCTGCTTTCCAGAGTTCGTTTTCCTTCTTCTTCTTCCTTTTTTTTTTTTACAGAGTCTTGCTCTGTGGCCCAGACTGGAGTGCAGTGGTGTGATCTCTGCTCACTGCAACCTCTGCCTCCTGGGTTCAAGTGATTCTCCTGCCTCAGCCTCCAGAGTAGCTGGGACTACAGGCATGCACCACCACATTCAGCTAATTTTTGTATTTTTAGTAGAGACAGGGTTTCACTATGTTGACCAGGCTGGTTTTGAACTCCTGGGCTCAAGTGATCCACCCACCCTGGCCTTTCCAAGTGCTGGGATTACAGGTGTGAGACAATGCACCAGGCAGAGCTCCTTTTCTTGACTGGGCCCTTTCCAGGTGCCATTTCTTTGGTCAGGAAATAATTCCATTCCTTATCCAGTTCTTATTGCTTTCCCCATCTTGGATTAAACAGCATTTCTCCAGGGAAGCCCTTCCTAGTTCCCTGGAAAAGGAGAACCCCTTGCTATTTTTCCCATTAGACTGTACCTGTCTCCTTTCCAAAAATGCATCCCAATGTTCTATTTGTTCTGTGACTGTCTTGGCCACTGGACCACAAGCTCCCAGAGTAGCAGAGCTGGGGTTTTTTTTTTTTTGGTCTTAGCATTTACTTTCCCCACCCCACATTCTTGGAACAGCCTTTACTTAAGTTCCACAGGAAATGGCGCTGATGAAGAGAAGGCTGGCGTTACCTTCAAGACAGGGCTGTGAGAGCTGCCTGGGAAGATGCCGTCATTGTGGGTGGGCAGAAGGCTGCCAGCCCAGTAGCTTCCAGAGGCAGGTGCCCAGGTGCTACAGGGTCCCTCACAGGGCTAGGGACAGGGACTGCACCTCCCCCAGGCACTCCTGGTAGGCCTCCTGACACGCCTCCTGGGGCTCGACCATTATCACGCAGGTGGGGCCCTTGGAGCCGGCGGCTGCACGCAGGCCCGTCTTAGAGACGACATAGCCATAGAGCAGATTTCGGTCCTCACACATGGCTGGGAGACGGCAGTACACCTCAATGGGCAGTGTGTCCCCTGCCAAAACCATGATCCCTTTTTCTCCTTTGTTGAGAAATTGCTGAACCTCTTCCACCCCCGCGCCAAATCTGCTTCTGCTTCATGGCTTTCTTGATGCATTTGTAGAGCTTCCGCGTGGGGCGGCGAGAAGCCAGGGGCTGCGCAATGGGGTTCTGGTTGACCAGCAGCTCCTGGTAGGTGCGCTCCCCGGAGCACGCCTCTGCCTGAGCCTCGGGCCCGTCCGGATCTGCCTTTATTTTGGTCATCGCAGCTGCCAAGGAAACCTAGTCTGGAGGAGGCGAGTCCACGTGGTCCCAGAGCTGGTCTTCATGTGACTTTGAACGTGCCACTTGCTCACCCGTGTCTCAGTTTCCCCAAGTGAGAACAATCCTACTTTGCCCTTAGTGTTGTCCTGGGGATAAAATCCATTTGTGTAAAGTGCTGAGAGCGGAGTCCGTTACGCAGCAAATGACGTCTACGTGCTTGTTAGTGTTATTACTACTAAGGCTAAGGCGTGCAGAGACTCAGAGCTCACTACGCTCAATTCTTTCTCACCCATCGTGGCCCTAAATGCATCCAAAGAACGCTGGAGCTATAGAATACAGCTTGCAGACCTCTGCTCTATAAAGCCAAGGAATGTGCTTGTAATCTTGATCCTTCTAGAACAGCCCAAAATCGATGATCAATTTATCAATTTCAGGCTTAGCATTATAAGCAAAGGTAAATTTGAACTAACTGATCACCTAGGGCTACTCACAAACAGCACTGAGTCAGAGGCAGCCTGGCCACCAAGGGTTTTGTGGGGCAGCCATAAATAATTAAGCCAATATTTGCTTAGCATCTACTATGGTTCAGGCAATGTCCTGGTAAAACACTGGCAAAAAAGACCAGTCGCATAAATAGTAAATGTAGAGTTGGATTTGAAGCAATAATTAGGCGTCAGAGTCACACTCTTTTTTCTTTCTTTTTTCTTTTGGAGATGGGGGTGGGGTGTGGGGTGGGGACTTGCTCTGTCTCCCAGGCTGGAGTGCAGAGGTGCAATCAAGGCTCACTGCAGCCTCAAGCTCCTGAGCTTTACCAATCCTCCCACCTCAGCCTCCTGAGTAGTGGTGAGTACAGGCTCATGCCACCATGCTCTGCTGTTTTTAAGTTTTTTACATTTTAAAGAGTTTTTTAGAGACAGAGGTCTTGCTGTGTTCCCCGGGCTGGTCTCCACCTCCTGGGCTCAGGTAACCCTCCTGCATCAACCTCCCGAGAAGCTTATATGGCAGGCTGGAGTCGTGCTCTTAATAACTGCAGTCTAATCTCTCTCTCTCTCATCATGGCGATTTGGCTCCTGTATGTTTTGGGGTGACAGTTCAGCATTTGAGGAAAGGCTCTGCTACCATAAAAACGTCACTCATAGGCGGGTGTTGAACAATGCGAACACATGGACACAGGGAGGGGAGTATCACACACTGGGGTCTGTGGGGGGGAAAGGGGAGGGATAGTGGGGGGGTGGGGAGTTGGGGGAGAGATAGCATGGGGGAGAAATGCCAGATATAGGTGATGGGGGAGGAAGGCAGCAAATCACACTGCCATGTGTGTACCTATGCAACAATCTTCCATGTTCTTCACATGTACCCCCAAACCTAAAATGCAATAAAAAAAAAAAAATACAAAAAAACAAAACAAAACAAAAAAACGTAAAAACATGCCTGGATATCAAGGTCTTTTCAGGCAGCTTTCAGTGGACGTGTGTTTTTATTTTCCCAGTGCTGGTACTGAGGCATGAGTTTGCTTACAATATTCGTGCTGGACTGTGTGGATGTACCGGGCAACACTCATAAGGGGCAGGTTTGGGAGCTGGATGAAGAAGGGAAAGGAGGGAGCTGAGCCTCCAGGAGCACCCACGTGTTGGCCCTGGGCCCAGTCTTCACAGAGGGTGCCCCTCAGTCCTCCCACCCAGCCCACCGTGCGTGTGCGCTCCCCATCTCACACCACGGGAGGGAAGCCTGGGTTTGGGAGAGGCCCCTACCAACCGCGGGCTGCAAGGGAGCCTGAGAAATGGTCCTAGAGGGCGGCCACCGAGCAGCTTCCTGCAGCTGTCTTGTGCTAATAATTTAATTGTCGTCAAAACCTCCTCCTCCTCATCAGTTTGTCTTCTTCCAAAGAGCAGAAAGCGCAGATTACCGTCATGGGCCGCTCCGCCGCTCTCTGATGCAGGCTCACCTAAGTGTAGAGGATAAGTGCGTCAGTATGCACCGCTCCCCTCCCCCCAGCTTTGGGAACAACCTGCTCTGAGCCCGCCGATCTCCTTTCCTCTGGCCTTTTTGCCTACCTGGCACGTATGCTGCACTCAGGGTCTCCAGGCTGCGCTAACATTTCCTAAGTCGACTGCCTTTGCTGGGACTTCTTTAGGAAACGGCCGCTTTGATGTTTTCTGGATGCGTAGAGGGCAGCCCCTTCCCTAAGCCGAGTTCCGGGCTCACCTGAAAGTGAGACGTAAAGAGGCTTTTTAAATTAATGGTATCAAATTGCTCGTATACAACAATGATAAAGCGACAAGCCTTTTTTAACACTGGAGAGCAGCATCAACCTCTCTCTCTCTTTTAATTCGAGGCTGCTTTTTAGAAATGTCTCTTGTATGCATGGAACAACTGGTTGCATGCTGAGCTGTAGCCAGTGGGCTTATTGTTGTCAATAGACAGGCCTGGGGTGGCGGCTCTGGGCCCCGGTTCCTAGGCGTTGGCGGCCTGTAGGGGGCGCGGCGGAGGCGGCGGGGCCAGGGAGCGCAGCGCAGGGCCCTGCCATCTGGGTCCTCGAGGACGCGCCTGCAGAGACGCGCCTGGCTCCGTGCTCCACTCCAATACCATCTTCTTCCCTTTTGCAGCTTCCCACTTCCCATCTGTGCCCACCCACGAGTTTCTCAAAGAATTAAAAAAAAAAAATTGGCATGGTTCAAGGGAAAAGAATCAGGAATATGTGGGCTCCCTCGTACTGGGTTCACAGTGCTGGAGACACGTGGCCGCTGTGGCCTGGCCAGCTTCTCACACCCATTCTGTAGCTCTGATCCCGCGTGACCTGCTGAGGCTGTGCATTTTGCCGCGCGGTGGAGTGCTAGTTGTACTTTATAAGTTGCCAGCAAAACGTTTTCTTTTTCTTTTCATCTTTGCCAGTGCTGCCTGCAGCCTCCAAAAGGCATCTTCAGAAAGCTGATAATTAAAGCTATGGAATCCGAGCATGAGTAATCATTACCTATTTTGCTTGGGGGCAGTGTTTTAGAGAAAATGTTGTCCCCTCCAATAATTATTAGGTTATCATCTTGTCATACTGACTCCTCTAGGAGCCACGATTTGAGGATAAATGTTAGGTCAACCTTTGCTGTTCATTCTCTGATTCAAATAAATCTAGTATTCCAGGAGAAAAACCCCAAACAAAATAAACGGCAAACTCCAAATCCTAGGCAGCAGTTATTTCTGAATAGAAGACAACTATATGACTGTTGTAATGATATTTTAAAAAATGAGTACTTAATAAAATGGCCATTTTAGCGAGTGATAAACACTTTGAAGCAGCCAGAAATTCAGTATCTCACAGCACATTTTGTGGAACGCTGTCTAGATTCTGCCATCTTGCTGGAATGTTCCGCCATTGCTCATAGTAATAGCTTCTTATTGACTGATGAGTATTTGTGTATAGATAGATTATAGCAAATTCAACTTCTCCAAAGACTCTAGCCCTCAACAATAGGTACCTGTAGATAAAATCCTTTGTGGATGTGCTTTGGAAGTCCAGAGACAATAAGTAGGATTTGTATTTGGACAGATTAAGAGTCTCTATTATGGCTTTTTTTCTCAATGAGGAGAGAGATGGGGGAAGTGGAAAGAATGAGCTGAGTCAAGAGCCTGTCCTCAGTAGGAAGGCCCTGTGGTCGTGTCTTCCAAGGCAGTGCCCCTGGTGTGGCCCCAGTGGAAATTCCTCAGCTTTCTTTGTCAGCTTTACCTGGGCCTCAACATCAGCTCTTAGGAGAGAAGACTACATTACAGCCCAGGAGAGAGGTGTTGTAAATGGGGCTCCTTAATGAATGGATGAAAGGTTTTCAGTAACAAAGGACATCAATAGTTTGTGTTTCATTGGCTGAACCAAATCACACGCCCCAAAGGTCTGTGTTTTAATGTCAGCATCCTTGACACCACCCTCTTTTTCTCCACACATACCCATTCTCATCTTAAGGAAGGGATTCTGCTTAGTTATTCTGGAATTTTCTTAAGCAACCATTGTTTTTGTTCTTGATTCATATATTATCAGGTAAGAGCCTCATCTTTCCAAATGTGCCTCATCTTCACTTAGCAAGTGAAAAAAAAAATAGTTCAAAATTATACATGAGAAAAATTTTCCCATCTGAAAATTTGAAGCACTAGAAGTTGAATTTTGCAAGTTTGTTTTGGGTAATCAGCAAGCATATTTTCCTTGGTTGGTTCAGCAACAACATTTCTGTCCCGTCATCTAGTTAGGGATGAATGGCATATTGTGGTTTCCAAAACTGAGACTACATATGCTGCACCCAAACTCGCTCAGTTTGGGAAGCTCACAAGTAGGCTTGCCTTTGATTTTTTCCATTCCCCTGAGTTTCTCTTTTGGCCAAAGAGAAATCGTTTCTGTGCCATTCAAAATACTTGAACTTATCTGCAACCCAGAGTAGAGAAGTAGCTGGTGAAGCCCTTCTTGGAAATTCTTTGGCATGTGGGATGGGGTAGGGTGTAAAAGGAATGGAACGGAATGGTTGGAAAAAGTTCTGGTGTCTTTTTTTCTTTTTCTGGAAAAAAGATCAATGTTGATCCACAAAGAGAAACTCACAAGAAAAATCCTGATGGATTTTGCTATGTGCCTTGAGCTTCTCCAGTAAGCTTGCTAAGGTGCTCTTTGATTAGTCTTCTGATTGCCAACCAGCAAATCTTGCATAAGACTCAGCTTGTGCCTTCTATATGAGGTATAATGTTACAGATATATAAGGTTCTGTGAAAGACACAGGGGCAGAGAGAGATAGCTTTTGGAGAAGGTACATAAAGAAAAACTAATGTAGTATTAGGAATGTCTTAGAGGCAATCAAGAAGTTTGAGCAGAAATATATTGATCTAGATTACTCTAGAAAGACTAAAACGAATAGGCATAGCTAAAATAAAACAACCCAATAAGAACAGGCAGGACAGCCAGCTGGCTGCCATGGGCGAGGTCCTTGACTCTGGAGAAATCTCAAGAAACAGAAACTACAGGGTCTTTGTCTTCCTGCAGCTTCTAGTCTAGCTGAAGTGTTTATCATATGCAGTTCAAATAATTGATACGTTAAAAGAACACAACTAAACAGAGCCAAAATACAACTTAATTTTGTTCCTTTGTTCTGGTAAACCTTATTCATTGGGACCAACATCCATGACCCCTGAATGAAAACTCTGGCAGGCCCTGTGGCTCTTCTGCCACTCTCAGATAATCCAAAAAGTTTTCTGGTAAACTGGAATCACAGAAGCAGTTTCATTTCAGCACTTACAATGTCTGGTCACATGTAATAATCAGAAACTGACCTTAGTCTAGCTACCCACCCCCGGCGTGTCCTGTCTGTCCGCCTGCAGTGAGGAGGGGAGGCTGAGGAGGCTCTGCTCTCTCCCTGCTCCTGCTCCCATGCCATTTCAGCGCAACTGCCATGGTTGTAGGACGCATGTTGGGTGCATGCAGCGAAGAGTGGTAGGAACTTCAGCCTCTTCTAACCTGGCTGGCTGGTGTCCTATTTTCTGATCTGGCAGGTGGTTTGGGTCAGCTCTCTATGATGGACTCTCTGGAGCGCTGAGGCTTTGGAAGCCCCTGGCAGCTCCCTTATTCTTGCAGCTCCCTCATTCCTGGTGGGTGTATCTCCCTTCTTTCAGGTCGTCACGGGACGATACGATACTTCCTCAGACCTGGCTGTCCAATGGGTGACCTCCAGCCCCTTCTTGCCCGGGTCTCCTCCCACCTCCAAGGATCCCTGGTTGCACATGTTGGACAGGATTTCTCCTGCTGGCCCAGGACACACAAGTTTTCCTGGGAACTCTCATTCTCCTCCTTCCTCCACCCCACCCTCGCTCGGCAGGTGCAGTCTGTGCTGCCTGCATCCGTCCATGGCCTCTGGCTCTACCCCCAAAGCTGTTTGCCAACTCCTCTGCTGTCTTAGGCAGATTCTGGGACAGACCCTGCCGCATGGGCTGCCTGGGTTTGTGTGGCCGGCTCCTGTCTCCCAACTACAGGAACAAGCCTTTAAGCCCCCATTCCATGGGCCTTGGAAAGGTGGGACAGGAGGCCAAGGAGGTCCCTTTAGAAACACCTCTTTCTATTCTAAGCTTTTTCCATATCTATGATCGGGCTGAGGGATCAGGAGTGGTTAAAGAAGTCCTTGGGCTGTTTCCTTCGCGCTCCGTGGCACGCCGGGAGGGTAAGTTTCCTACCAAGATCTGACTGTTACAGCCTCAGCTGGACTGAGAGGGAAAGACTCTGTCCTAAAATCCAGGTACTCCTCAAACCCAGTGAGCCAGGTACAATCACTATTACCATAACACAAAGAGAAACTGAATTCCAGGTGGTTTAAATAACCTACCCACACGCCATAACCCAGTGATGAGGTCGGGCCTCGAACCCAGGCCCACCGAGCAGATTCTGTATTTGTCACTGCAGGGACACCTTGCACGTCCAGGATGAAGGAGCCTTGTGGGGGAGAGGGCTGCCTCCTGTCAGGTATTTGGGACAAACAAGCAAAGAAACTCGGGGTGAGAAAGTGGAAGAGCCCCCGCCCCTCCCCCTTTCTTGACTCCCGTCAGCCTTTGTGGTCCACGCGGCGTGGACAACAGACCCTTGTGGGTCAACGCAGAGGCCGTGCCACTCGGCGCCGGCCCCACGGCCATCACCGGACCGCTGGAGATGTGACTGGGCTCGGGACATGAGCCCGCTTGTTCGCTCACTCTCAGTGAAAAGAGTTTTGAAATGAGTTCTGAATAGACAGCATTTTCTTTGTGCGGTTGGTAAATAACACAGAGCAAAGTTAGCAAGTTGCAGCGCCTCTGCGTTCTGATTCTATGGAACCTTTTTGTAGGGAGAAGGGCAGGATGTTTTTAACTGAATGTGACCTCACGGGAATACTGGAGGTAAGGAGGAAAAAATGATTGAGGTAACTGTGGGTGTTTGACGTCTCAAAAACCATGGCTTTTAATAAAGCCACGTGAAGACAGAGAGATTCCTGGCATCATCTCACACAAAAACCAGTGCCTGGTAGCGTTGTGGAAGGTGATATTCACATTGGTTTGGCATTTGTGTAGCTTTGATTGAAAATCAATGGTTTTCTTATGATAATTTTCATGTCACATTTTTTTTTTCCTTCTTTAGAAAATAATAAAATTTCTGAATGGGGCAGCGTGGAGAAATCCTAAGAGAAATAGCATAAGAGCATTTTGGAACACATCCAGGAAAAGATAACTTTCGACACACCTGTAGACATTCGCCAGGTAAAGGTAAGAAAAAAATATTGTAAAATGTACGTTTAGGCTATTTTATTACATCACACTGGGTTGAGATTTGAGAGAAAACACATACCACTGGGGCGGGACAGGCAGAGGGAGTATAAAGGGCTCACCTTTTGCCCCTCTCTCTCCTGGCCATGAGCATGGCAGCCCTGTGTCCCCCGTGGCCATCAGTGGCCACCTGAGTTGTTTCTAATGCCGGCTGTGGAGCAGCCAAAGACATGTTCACCAGGTCGAGGGCATCTGACTGAGTATGATACTCGGCAGACAGTTCTTCTAAAAAGTCAATGTATTTAATGTTGCAACTGTTACTTGTACAGTATGGAATTTCTTTTAGATTTATATTTGCACTGGGACTGACTCATCTTCTATTTAGGATTTTTTAAAACATCGCTCCTTCTGTGCTCAGATGAGAGGTACATCTGTTGCTTTCACATAATAAGCATCAAATATGGAGACACGTTGGGTACTTGAACCATTTGTTTGTCGCTGTAGGAGACCTGCAGCATATGTATGCTATATGTCTGTTTCCTGGAACGCGGGCACTGAGGAATCAGACTTCATGGTTCTTTCTTTGAGCCATAAGATTTTTAAAAATCTCTAGCTAATTTAGGTTGCTGAAAATGAACCTTATTTTGGACTTTTGAATGAGTGTTTTGAAGGAGGCTCAGAGGGACAAAGATTGCATTGGTCACTACGTAGTACTTGAGATTGTAGATGAGTTTCTTAAGCAAAGCATAATAACCACTTTTATTTGTTGATACAATATATACACATAATGTTAGCACTATGATGAGATTGTTCCTCCAGCTCGCATAGAAATTAGCTGTTGGTTCTCAGGACTGTAGTTTTCTGTCTCATGATTGTGGTTAAGGAAAGCACTTGTAACTGGAGGAGCGCAGGCAGGGAGGCTCACGGCGGTGTTTCAGTCTGGAAGAGCTTCTGACTTTCCCGCAATTGGTGGCTGCATTTGTTGCATACAACTTGGAGCCTTGATCTTTCTATTTCAGATAAATTGCCGTCAAATTAGCAGAAATGGTTCCTTCAGATGAATCTAAATAATTTATGCCAAAGAATGATACTTTTGTAAGCCATGTTCATGCGGCCAAGATAAAAATGACACTCTTAGCAACATAGTCCTACATTAAATATATTCAAAAATAACATCATTTTTCTTACTGACTTTGTAACCAAACTTTTTAGGTGAGACAGAGTCCTTAGTTTGTGATTGTGTGTTATCTGAGAAAACCTGTATTTCCAACGCGAAATGAAAATAAAAAATTCCAAGATAAAAAGAAGCTTTGATTATTCCTTTAAACTATTTGAATTAAAGTTCAGCTCTGTACATCACCACATAGGAAATCCAGACCTTTGAGCAACGCGTTGATGAATTGGGGTGGAAATGCAGGATAGAAACGATGGCCGCACTGGACTTTTTTCCAGAAACCATTTACACAGGCTCACCAGCAGAGGGCAGTGCAGAGCAATGAACTCTCCGAGGAGTTTCTAAACAGACGTCTTGAAACCTGAAGTGAAAATATCTGCATGAAAGTAGCTCTTTCTGGACAGCGTCTTCCACCAAAATCACAGATCTCTGAAATAATAACAAAACTCCCCAAACATGCTGATCTCGAAATGGGCCCCTCAACATGGAAGGATTGAGGTGCAAGGGACAAAATTTTAATTCCCTGAGGTCATCGGAGATATTTTCACTTTGATTTTCCTTTTATTTTATTACAAAAGACTATTGAAGCCTAATATTAGTCATGTGCACAACTTTTTGTTATGCAACTTTTCGGAGTGATTTTTTTCTGATAAAAATACTGCAACAATCACAAATTCAGATTTGTGTAAGAATCCCTACACAACACAGCATTTCACGCAAAATGCAGCTTAGAAAATTTCCCATTAAATACATATGTCCTTGATGCAAAATGATAGCCCATTATTTTACTTGTTAATTTTTTTTCTTCTCAGAATTACCACAGAAAGCATTTTTTGTTTTATAATGAAACACATGTGATACTCTACCTTGGACATACATTTTACACTTGCAGTCTGGAAGAAAAACCTACTACACTGGAACAGAATTCCAAAGAACCTAAGGGGACAATTCTATGGGAACATGTTATATTTTGTTCCAGGGTTATTATAAAACTGTAGTTTCATGGTCTATGCATAAATGTTTAGGGGATCTAAATGTCTTTTCACTAAATTTTATTTTGTAATCTGAAAGTTAGCATTTAAGGCGATCATTCTTGTAGGCTAATTAGGATGATAAAATCCTTTCCTCTTTTCAAAAGTTCATGAGCACATAACAAATTGGGACTACTTTTACAAGCCAAGTGTCCCTCTTATGCCATTAGCTTTCTTGGAGTTACCTTCTAGATGACTTTGGCTCATGTTAATTTCAGATATTTGACATGTCAAGTATGCTTGTCTTCAAAGGTTTCCCAGGCAACTGCCACAATTTATCTGGTTCTAGTCAAAAGTGGCCTTGAACTCTCAGCTCACTTTGCTTCCCTGTATGACTCATGTGTGTAGCAAAAGGAAAAACACAAAAGACCTCATGTAACAGGCTAATGTGAGTGATCTGGCGAAGAGAGGGATGGATTTCACAAAAGGATCTGCTTGAGTGTTAAGACTTCAGCTGGGTGCCTGCGGGTTCCGTTTGTCAAGCTCTTATTTGCATTTTGGGGGAAGGCCACAAACCACATCATGTGTTCTGGGTTCTGTTTAACTCTTCTCACAGTTCCTAGAGCCCCAAACTCTTACCCTGGGTGGCCCCAAGGACTCCTTCAAGGCCTAATCGCCAGCCCACCAGGGAGTGACTGCCCCTAAATCTCTGAGAGATGCCTCAGGACCCCAGCTGACTCACATGCATGCTGACCTGTGAGAATCATTCTCTACATCTTTTTTCTCACATAACCCACTGGGAATCCACGGTTAGAGTCTTTTTGCATTTTGCTTAGAGGAAGAGTTCCTGAACAACAGAAGAGGTAGTAATTGGTATCTCTGGTCCTGTGGTTTGTGAAAGGTTCCTCTGCTTTACATTGATTACATTCTGTGTTGTGTTTAAAAGTAAAGGTTTCACCTCATCTAGGCAGACAGCGCAGTTACACTATCACCTTTTTTTCCCCTTTATTTTGACTCCTGTCTTCACAGCTGATTGACTAGTGACTAGAATGATGGCAAATAAGGCACTATAATATGGACAGCCTGCAAATCCAAGCTCTGTAAGTGGGAGCAGATTGCTGTCTGAGTACAGGGCTTCTGCAGAAGTCTCTCTATCAGCTCCACATTGAACTCAAAGTCTAGAGAGCTGCAACAATTCATCATGTGTCATCTGGATCCAGCCATAAAAGCATGGTGACCACTCCTTCCCCCACCCCTCATCATTCTCTTCTCCCTGGATTTGTTATATTTCATTTTGTTCAATATACTTATTGAGATGTAAACATTCCATTGAAATGTGTCTAAGTAGGCAGATTTTTAAGGATCTACTTTTATGGGTCTATAACAAATTTTAGAAAGGCTATTTCCATTGATATGTGAAAGTATACAATAGCTGCTGTAGCTACTACCCCTTCTAAGAGCTACATTTACCACTGTGATTGTCACTTTGAATAATCCTTGGGTTATTACAATTAATGTAGATAAATATAATTTTATAGTAGGAAATGTAGTTGTCAGGATGTGAAATAGTAGTAATCAATTTGAATAAATATTTCTGTTTGTTTTCATGAAAGTTTTAATCCTCAAAAGAGAACTCTGACCAAAATAGGAATATAGCAGGATCAATGAAACAGGTGGCATGAGTCGTCTCACTGGCTTTTAATTAAAAAGGACGCTGTGGCTGTTGGCGTGGACTGGACTCTGCATAGGCAGTGCTCGAATTTCTTAAGCTGAAATCCAGCTGGAGAGTTCTTAATCAGAGTGGACTTATTTTGATAATTTATAATCTGTGTATTCAGAGCATTGATGTTACAGTTTTGATACCTAAATCGCCGTTTTAAAAATTCAAAGAGATATATGAATCCCGAGTCTCGGACAGTTATTCCCGAGCCAAAGGATTTCTGTGCAATGCTAATATGGATAATAGGGAATCAGTCTTTCACTGTACAGTTTTGTCATCATGTTTCAATAACTGAATGAATATTCTGAATTAATAAGCATAACGTTTGTATAAGCTAAAGACTAGTCTAAGCTCTGCATTCATTGATGGGAACCTTAAGCAAATGCTTCTTTTCATCAGCTTGTTCAAAAGGCATAAACATAATTACAGTTCTGAGGTGATAACATAGCAACTGGTTAAAATAGCAATTGGGTCTGGACAAGGTAACTTAAAGTTAGCGGTTGCATGTTGCTTTGAGTACTTGGAAGAATCTGGGAAAAAATAATTTTTTTAAAAAAGATATTTTTACTGTTTATCTTATAGAAAAAGTCTGAGCATTAAACCCCCACTCGAATTTTGGGGATTTTGTTTTTCTAAAACGTTGGTTAAAATTCAGATAAGTTGATACTTATAGTTTGAGAGAAAACATGGGGAAGTGATAGAAATATCAGATGATGGGTTAGTTTTAAATTTCTCAGAACTCTCAGGGGGCAGTGGGGGAAAGAGGGACTTGTCTGGCCATGTCCCCACAGCTCTGCTTTGCACCTTCTCCTGAGGTTAGTTCTGGAAAACAGTGCTGAGTCTTTGGGTCACATCTGGTTCCACCTTCTTTTCCTCCTTCCTTCTTTATCCATCACATGGCCTGCCTTCATCTCTTAAATCTTGGCTCTGTTATGAGACTGCGGACGGAGTGATGTGAACATGTGCTCCTGGGCCTGGAAACAGCCCTCTGCCCCGACTCCTTCCCTCTCGGCAGTGCCTGTCCTTCATTCTCACAGCAAATAACTGAGCATTCTCTGTGCAGTGTGGGTCTCAGTGCTTTGAATATGCGGTCTCGCTTAATTCTCTCAAAAGCCCCTAGAGGTTGTTCCTGTTACCTTTATTCTACAGATAACGGAACTGAGATTTTCCGAGAAGTAAGGATAAACATTTAAGATCATAAAACTACTAAATGTTGATGTTAGGATGTAAATCCCAAACCACAACTTTCCTCATTGCTGCCTCAGAAACAGACCTGTCTCTAAGGCGTTTACGCCTTAGTACTGATATTTCAAACCTTTTATTTTGAAACAATTTCAAACTTAGAAAAAGCTATAAGTACAAAAATTGTAGCATAAATAATTCCTAGTCACTCAGATTCCCCAGTTGTTCACTTTTGACCACATTTGCTTCCTATCATCTATCTCTATTTCCATGTGTATGTATGTGTGTGTGTATATTTATATGTATGTTTCTATTTTTCATGATGAAGTATCTTTGATAAGTTGTAGATGTGATTCCCCTTTACTGCAACATATCTCAGGGTATGTTCCTGAACACATGTACCTAATCTTACGTACCCACCATACAAGATCAAAGTCATGAAATTAATAGTAACACAACCTATACACTTTATTCAAATTTTACCAGTTGACACAATAATATTCATCACAGGAAAGACAATCAAAGCGAAACAACTGTGGTCCAGGATTGACTGCAGGACCATGCATTGTATTTCATTGTCATGCCTCTTAAGTCTCCTTTAATCAGGGATATTTTCTAAGTCTTCATCTCTCATGATCCTGACATATGTGGACAGAGAGGCCAGCTAGCTTGTACATTTTTCCTGTTTGGGTTTTTATGATGTTTCTTCATGATTTGATTCAAGTTATTTATTTTGGCAGGAATTCCATCGAAGTAATATTGTGTTCTTTGTAGTCCTGGATGTCAGGAAGCACACAGATTGAGTTGCCACATTACTAGTTTGTTCATTTGGGTAAGATGATATGTACTGGACTTCATCATAGCAAAGCTACTATTTTTCCTTTTGTAAGAATTCTACCTTGTAAAAAGATATTTTGGGGTATGTAAATATTTTGGTTTTTAAAAATCTCATTGATTTTAATATCTGCTTATGATCCTTTCCTGAATCAGTTATTATTATGATGGTTGCCATTGTTATTACCTATCTTTGTTGACTTTGTTGAGTGATGTACTGTTAGTCTAGAGAGACACAGTGTCTGGTTTCTAGGCTGTAGTCTTGTGTGGTTTCATTATTAATCTAGGAACACACAGAATGCCTCACAATACTTATTTCATTGGATTTTCACAACATCATTGTATCCACATTTTGTATGTGAGGAAACTGAAGAAACAAGCTGGCAACATTTTCAGAAAGAAAATGTTAAAAATTAATCCTTAAGCCAGGTACGGTGGCTCACACCTGTAATCCCAGCACTTTGGGAGGCCGAGGTGGGCAGATCACAAGGTCAAGAGATGGAGACCATCCTGGCCAACATGGTGAAACCCCGTCTCTACTAAAAAAATACATAAAAATTAGCTGGGCGTGGTGGCGTGCACCTGTCATCCCAGTTACTCTGGGAGGCTGAGGCAGGAGAATTGCTTGAACCCAGGAGGCGGAGATTGCAGTGAGCCGAGATTGCACCACTGCCCTCCAGCCTGGCGCCTGGTGACAGAGCAAGACTCTGTCTCAAAAAAAAGAAAAAAAAAAAAGAAAGAAAAACAACTAATCCTTAAATAGCACTGGTGATGTCCACAGTAAGATAATAGAATGAAGTTTTAAAAGTACAAAACAACACTTTAAAAAATCAGAAAAAATTATCATACAATTGTGCCATGATTTATAAACTTCGAAAGTAGAGACCAGGGAAAGAGACAAAACTTCACCTCACCCTGACATTTGAGCGAGGTGAGGCAAGTAGATGAAACCTGAAAAACTTTCCCACCATTGCCCAGCTTGTAGAGAAGACAGGAAGGATTCACAAATGGCAAAGGAAAGAAGGAGAAGATCCCTGAGTACGGAACTTCAGTGTTTTTCCTAGGCTGAAAAGATGGAGAACAAGAGGAGGTAGGAAGGTTAGAATCATCAAAGCTAATTCTTATCTTAGCAAATAACAGAGATTTAGCAGGATGGAAAGTGAAAGAGCAAGCAAGACACAATTCTTTAGGTCGCAGAGACCCCAGCGATGAAGGCGGGGGAAGACCCCAGGCGAAGTTCTTCTCCCTTGCTGTAGAGCAGCTCAGGACCTCAACCTGTTGGTTTTCCTGCCTTTCCCCACCCATGAGGAAGGGAAGTATATGATTCCTGGGGGAGAAAATCTGAAACAGGGTAAGGGAAGGCCAGGAGCAGATTGTGTGAATATGGCTCCACTGAATTGTGGGAAGGACCCAACTTGTCTCTAGGGATGTAGCCAGAGCATTGATGCAGAATTTTAAAGTGAAGAATCCCAGTCCACCAACCCTAAGTTCCTAAACCCAAGGGGAAGCTCCTTCTGACTCCTCCCCATGTGGTCAAGTCGAACAAGAGTAGGAGAAGGGAAAATAACCAACTCCCCCAACCTGAGTTCCAAGGAACATATGGGCGGGTGTCAGAGATGGTGGGGCATGTGATGAGTAAAGGAGAATTAATCCAAACTATCTCAAAAAGACAAAACATGTTGAAAAGCAGTACAGGTCAAATAAGCACGCAAGAAAGGAAAACTCCTGGAGACCAAAGAAAGCATTACATAAATGAGAACAGAAAAGACAGAATAACAAACAATGTGAAGGAAAGGCAAGAGAAGTGAAATCAAATGAAACATGTAAAAGATATTATATCTCTGAAATCCATCTGGAGAGTCTCTAAGCAAAGATGGTGGATTGAACATATGCATGCACTTTTGCTTTTTTCCAAATCCCCACAGAAATAATAAAGATAATTTTAAAAAATCTGGAAGCCAGGATATAGATGAATGAGATGTAAATATCTTAGCAGGACCCTCAAAATCTAAAGACAACAGATGGAAAGTTGACAGCCAATCTAATAGATAGGGCAGAATCTTCCAATAGCTAAGAAATTGGGAGTATTTGGTAATTTTAGAAGTGGAGAGTGAAGTGAGGCAGCTGACACAGAGGAGCCTGATTGGAGATTGGAGATTCATAGAAATAGAGGGAAATCTTCAATATTCCCTCCCTCACATAGTGCAGGAGACGAGCAGGAGATGAAGCCGATGACACATGTTTATTTTTTGGAATTGGTAATACAAGAAGGTCTCTCTACTGAAGGACTCAGCCTCACCTGAGTGTACACACCCAGAAGTCAAGTGGATTGAGTGAATATTTGCATTCTGGAGGTTGAGATTCCTGTCCTCATTCTCTCCCGCTACCGGCCTCCTGAAATAATAGCAGCCAGGTCTTTATCATCCAGAAATTCCCCCTCCTGGGATTTGCACCCAAGAAGAAAGCTCCTGGAGATGCTGACAGTGGAAGACCACCTGCTAGTGCAGCTCTCCAAGTCAACAAGCCCACTTCCACACCCAGAGCCCTATCAGCCATCCAATATGTCACTCTTAAATGTCCCAGGCTAACCAAGGAGAAATGAAGAGTAAGCAAAACTGGCACACAGAGCAAAGCAGCTTGAAGGAAATGGAGATGGTAAAGAAGAAGAAAAAACCCTCAACTCATATTAATGTCCACAGAGTGATACAATCATCGAACAGGGCACTTGGAGAACAATGACAAGAAAACTCCTGGAAATAAAAATAATTTAAAAAATTATTTTTTAAATTATTATGTTTAAAATCATATTTCATGATGGCAAAATACAAACTCCATGGAAACATTAGGAGGTGAAGTTGAGGAACCTTCTTTCCAAATGGAGAAAATGTATAGAGTTGAAATATAGGAAGAAAAAAGTAGGACAATTGGATGCTAAGGGAAAGAAATCAACAACAAAGCAATTCAAGATAGTTCCAGGAAAGTGAGAGCCTCAAGTTTCTTGTCTTACAGAGTTTGTCTACAAGAAGAATGAAAACACATACAGTTAGGCACACCTGTAGTTTTGTTCTGAGGACAAAAAATAACAATGATTCTTTAAGCTTAGAGAAAGAGAGAGATTAAAGAGAAAAAAATCACAAAATATAATGAGTTAGGACTATCTCACAGAAACAGTGGAACTTAGGTCTAACCTGGATTTTTATACACAGCCAAACTATCAATCAAGTGTGAAGGCTGAATAAAGATGGTTGAAAATATGCAAGAGTCAAAAATGTTTTAACTTCCAGATTTCCTATCTCCAGAGCTACTGAAGGATATGCTGCACCACACTGAGGGATTAAACTAAGAAGGAAGAAAATGTGGGATCCAGGAAACAGGGATCTATTACCAGACAGAGGTGCGGGATCCCAGAATGTGGGCGAGGGAATTTTGAGGATGCTAGTTCTGTAGAGCTAGAAGCCAACTGGTACAGAATGGAACAGAGAGGATGTTCTGAGAAGACTCTCCAGGAAGATGAATTGATAATGCACCCACGGCATCTGAATGTCCAGAGAGGGAATTTCTGTGACTGCAGAACAGTGTGAGGTCAAATTCATAGTAATGACTTGGAAAACACTGCAAACAAATTTTAAGACAATTATCTGGGTGCAGAGCTTTATTTGGGGAGCCTGAAGCTTATAAAATTGTGGGGGCCCTTTTTGAGATAAGAATACAAAATGATAAATGCAAATTTAGGTTCCAGAACAAATGTTTATTTAGAATGAGTAAATATAATTACAAGAAATTACACATTTAAAATTGCAGACATATATTGAAAGCAAAACAATTTACAGATACATTTTCATTTTTAAATTGTTTTTATTGACCAACAGCCTTTATATTCCCATATTATTATTATTATTCATATTTTTTATAGAGACGGGGTTTTGCCATGTTGGTCTCAAACTGGCTGGTCTCAAACTCCTGACTTCAAGTGATCTGCCCACTTTGGCCTCCCAAAGTGTTGGGATTGCAGGTGTGAGCCACTGTGCCTGGCCTATTCCTATATTATTTTTAATACTTTTTTGAGCTCCTCTTTATTGACAATGCTCTTGTAATATTTTCCACAGAAAGAATGGAAAGCTAATGCAATCTTTTTCTAATGTGATTAATCAAATTTATTTATTTTTAATTAATGATGGCTTAGAAAGTTTTCTTTCAGCATTACTCTTCTTTATCAAGATTGTCATAAATTTTTAATATTTCTTCACTTTTTATAGCAAAGTGACAATAGATCTTGTTCAGAACTGATAATCAGTGTGATTTCCCTGATAGCCAAACCAAAAATCAAATTATTATGCTATTTAGATATAATGGTAGGCACTAGAAGATTTACATCAAATGTTAGACCAGAAGCCCTTTCCATCAGTGACCAGGTTTGGGATCTGCTAGGAAAGAAAAGCCTGCTATGTGGTCACCAGTGTTTCTGTTCTTTTTGCTTTATAGTTTGCAATTTACTGAGACATATTTAATTCCTGATTAATTTTGTTGATGTTTAAGTTACTTACAATCATATTAAGAGTTAGAGAGGAGTACATTAGCAAGGTGGCTGACTAAAGGTGCCCAACACCCCACTTCCTAGCCCACCCCCCACAAAAATGAAGAAACAATGAATAAACAACTACACTTTGACCAGAGTGGCTGAAGAAGAGTGTGAGAGTACAGCAGGCATGGCAGAAATCCTGTGGAGCACTCACACTAAGTATGGGCTCTAAAAGAAGGGAAAGAACCATGCCACCCCACCTGTGCCATCCCATTCTTTTTTATTCAGTTCAGGATCAGGAAGGACTCCTCCCTGTGGGGGAAAAGGTAAGCAGGAGGTACCCAGTGGCCCCTACCACCATTGTGGACACCAGCAGTCTTCACTACTGGAGAATCCTGCAGCCTTCAAGGGCCCTGAGCTCAGCTTAGGGAGCTGCCTGGAGTTCACATAGCTGTCCTGCTCCAAAGGAGGAACTTACATTGTGCCTCCCCTCTTGTAGACCAAGCTGCTACTGCACTGTGCCGTCTTGAAACCAGAACCACTGCTGGAGTGTGTCCTGCTTGGGGGTCCAGTTGCCACTGTATCCCTTTATCCCCAAGGCCCAGCCACCATTGCACCATGATCTCAAACAAGGTAGTCAACATTCCCCAGCTGAACCACAGCAAGTCCTTATCCCCTGGGAAAAAGCTACCCAGAAGCCACTGCATGTTGCCCATTCAAGTTGCTACTGTGCTCCAGCCCCAGCTACTTGGAGCCAAGGCCCCATGGAGCAGCCATGCATCTCAGAGCCTGAACTAGCCCAATGTCCCGCCCCCAGGAAATTGGAACTTTGGTCCAGGAGAGCAGCTACATCCCTGGTATCCAAAGTCTTATGGCAGTCTGTACCTCAGGCACCTGGATCCCAGCCCAGCAGGGCAGTCACACCCCACAGTGCTGAGCTGATGTGGCATACTGACCCCCAGAGAAACAGAGCCTTGGCTGAGCCATGCTGCCCCACCCCTGGGCTGAACAGCTGCTGTGCCCCACCTTCCTGGATCTGAGCCAGCCCTCTAGAGTCTCAGCTGATGAGGCACATATCTCCCCAAGAAGTGGCACCTGCTTCCTAGAGCCCAAGCTATAGCTGTGCTCCACTATTCTGGGGTTCTTGCTGCCACTGCACCTGGCCTCACAGAGACTGACCTACTACTGTATCCCACTGCTCTGGGACTACAATCATCACTATGCAGTACCCCCACTTCTGATGCCTGAGTTGCCACTGTGCCCTGTTGATTCTAGGACATGAATTGCAGCTGTCCTCTGCTCTCTGGGAACTGAGCCTCTGGAACACCCCTTCTTCCCTGGAGCCATGCCAATGTTGTGCCCTGATCTCCAGGCTTAGAGTCAGAGCTACATCCCTGAACCCTGGACCCAAGCTACTGGGGAATGCCTCAGAATCACAGTCCTTGGTTTGATGGGAGACCTGCATCCACCTGTGCCTCAGAGAATGAACGTGTGCCCACATTGCAGGTGCCACAGTAGTTCAACAAGACACCAAGCCCAGGACCCCAGTTCTACAGCCCATTCCAATCACTTGTGCCCTTGAACACACAGATGCTATGGCTACCTCTGGCCCATATCACATCTGACACTAACAGGGATCCCTTCAGCTAAGTGTGCCCACTGTGGGGGAAATAACAGGAGAGCCCCTAATGCCCTTGCCACCAAGAACCCTAACAATCTACCATGCCACCACCACTGGCACAAACTTCTATAGTCTAAGACATGAGGTACCCACAGTCATTGCTGATGTTGATCACAGCTGAAGAAGCTGCACAGAGACTACACTACTGCACCCACTCAGAACCAGAGCCAAGTACCCTGCTGACCTGACACCCTAGGACTCATCTGCAGATGAAAGTCTTTCCCTATGAAAGCCCCTCTATAAAATTAGAAGAGACAACTGTTCCACTGGATGCACAGGCATCAATGTAGGGACATAAGAAATATGTAAAAGCAAGGAAACATGGCACCACAAAAGGAAGACCATAATTCCCTAGTAACTGGCCACAAAGAAATTGAAATTGAAATTGCCTAAAAAGGAATTAAAAATAATAATATTTTAAGAGAATGAGAATACAGATAGACAATTCAACAAATTCATGAGCTGAATGAGAAAGTCCACAAAGAGGTAGCTCTCATAAAAGATAACAAAATAGAAATCTTGTAGCTGAATAACTCAATGAATAAAATTTTAAAAATTGACAGCCTCAGTAGCAGATTAGACCAAGCAGAAGAAAGAATCTCTGAACTTGAAAAGAGGTCTTTTGAAATAAACTGCTTGGGGGGGAAAAAGAGTGAAGAAAATCTATGGGATTTATGAGACACTCATTGAATAAACAAATATTTCAATATAGAGTTATCCAAGGCAGAAGAGGAGGAAAGGAATGGAAAACTTATTTAACAAACAAGTTGCTGGAAAATTCTCAAATCTTGAGAGAAATATGGACATGCAGATTTATGAAGCTGAATTATCTCCAAACAGGTTCAACGCAAAGAGGGTCTTACTGAGGCATATTACAATCAAAACGTCAGAAATCAAAGACACAGAGAGAATTTAAAAAGCAGAAAGAGAAAAATGTCAAATGATACATCAGGAAACCTCCATTAGACTATCAGCTGATTTATCAGCAGAAACCTTGCAAGCTAGGAAAGAATGGAACAATATATTAAAAGTGCTGAAAGAAAAAAAACCTGTCAGCCAAGGATGCTACACATAGTAATGCTGACTTTCAGAAATAAAGGAGAAATAAAGTCTTCCCCCAGAGAAGCAAAAGCTAAGAAAATTTGTCACTACTAGACCTGCCTTACAAGAAATATTTAAGGGAGTTCTTCAGCCAGAAGCAAAAGGATGATGATTACTATCATGAAACATATGACAATATAAAACTCACCAGTAGAGGCACATTCACTGTCAAATTCAGAATATGTCATTACTGTAGTGATGTGTAAATCTTTCAACTCTCTAATATAAAGGTTAAATATCAAAATAGTCAAAAATAACTATGACTACATTAAGCTGCTAAGAAATATACAATGTAAAAAGATGTAAATTGTGACAACAAAAACATAAATTGTAGATGATGGGGGAGAGGTTAAAAGTCTAGCATATTCGTATGTGATCAAAGTTAAGTAGTTATCATCTTAATCTATTATAACTATAAGATGTTTTATGTAAGCCCCATGGTAACCACAAAGCAAAAAACTGTAGCAAACACACAAATAAGGAAGAAAAAGGAATAGAAGCTTAGCATTACAGAAAATTATCAAATCACAAAGGCAGACAGCAAAAGAGGAAGAAAGGAAAAATAATCTACAAAACAACCAGAAAACAATTAACAACATGGCAGGAGTTAAGTCAATACCTATCAATAATAACTATTATCAATATAAGCTGAATATAAATGGATTAAAGTTTCCAATTAAAAAGCAGAGAGTGTCTAAACAGATATAAACCCAACATCCAACTTTATGCTGCCTGCAAGAGACCCATTTCAGCTTTAGGGATATGCATAGCCTGAAAGTGAAGGGAATTAAAGAAGATATTCTATGCAAATAGTAACGGAAAGAGCAGAGTTGGCTATGTTTACAGCAGATAAATAGACTTCAAGTTAAAAACTGTTACAAGAGACAAAGAAGGTCATTATTTAGTGGTAAAAGGGCAAACTTATTAAGAAGATACAACAATTATAAATATATATGCACCCAGTGGAATACCTAAGTATATAAAGCAGATATTACTGGACATGAATGAAGAACTAGATAGCAATACAATAACAGCTGGGGACTGTAACACCCCACTTTCAAAAATGGATAGATCAACCAGACATAAAAGTAATAAGGAAACACTGGATTTGAGCTTACTTTAGGCCAAATAGACCTAACAGACATATATGGAACTTTCAATCCAATAGCAGCAGAATAAACATTCTTCTCTAGTGCATATAGAACATTCTTCAGGAAAGTCCTTATGTCAGTCCACAAAAGAAGTGTTAACAAACTCAAGAAGACTAAAATTATATCTCACATTTTTTCCAACCACAACAGTATGAAACTAGAAATCAGTAGCGGGAAGAATTTTGGAAAATTCACAAATATGTGGAGACTAGACATGTTCCTGAGCAACCACTGGGTCAACGAAGAAGTCAAAAGGGAAATTTAAAAATATCTGGAGACAAAAGACAATGGAAACATAATATATTGAAACCTATGAGCTGCAACAACGGTATTTCTAAAAGGCAAGTTTGTAGCAATAAATGCCTACATTATAAAAAGAAAAAAGCTCCAAAATAAATAGCCTAACAATATGCCTCAAGGAGCTAAAAAAAGAGCAACAAATGAAATGTAAAGTTAGCAAAAGGAAGGAAATAATAAAGATCAGAACAGAAATAAATCAAAATAGAGCACAGAAAAACCATAGATAAAATTCGTAAAACCTAGAGCTGGCTCCTTGAAGAAATAAACAGAATCAATAATCCTCTAGCTAACCTAAGAAATAAAAGAGACAAGACTCAAATAAGTAAAATCTATAATGAAACTGGAGACATTACAACAGACACCTCAGAAATAAAAAGAATTATAAGGAACAATTCTGAACAATTGCATGCCAACAAATGGGATGACCTAGAGGAGATAAATAAATTTCTAGAAAAAATATAACCTACCAAGGTTGAATCAGAAAGAAATAGAAAGCTTGAATTTACCTATAACAAATAAAGAGAATAAAGAAGTAGTTAAGAACCTTCCAACCAAAAAAACCCCAGGACCAGATGGCTTCAGAGCTGAATTCTATCAAACATTCAAAGAAGAATTATTACCCATACTTCTTCAATTCTTCCAAAAAATAGAGATACAGACAATACTTTCAAAAATGTTTTATGAGGGCAATATTACCTTGATACCTAAGCCAGGCAGACACCACAGAAAAAGAAAACTACAGGCCAATTGTCTCTGATGAATGGTGATACAAAAATCCTTAAAAAAATGTTAGCAAACCCAATTCTACAATGCATCAAAAAGATTATACATCATGACCAAACTTATTGCTGGCATGCATGTTTGGTTTAACATACACAAATCAATGTGATACATCACATTAGCAGAATGAAGGAAAATAACTCTATGATTATTCTCAATTGACATCTCAATTCTGTGTCTCAATTGATGTAGACAAAACATTTGATGAAGTTCAGGATATTTTCTGATCTTTCAGGAACAAAACTCTTAACAGTTTAAGTACAGAAGAAAAGTTCCTCAACATAATAAAGGCCATTTATAAAAAACCCACAGCTAACATAATGATCAATGGTGAACGACTGAAAGCTCTTCCACTATGATCTGATACAAGGCAGGAATGCCCATTCTTACCACTTCATTCAACCTAGTGCTGACTACTAGCAAAAGCAGTCAGACAAGAAAAGAAATAGAAGGCATCCAAATAACAAAGGAAGAAGGAAAATTATCTTTATTTGCAGATGACATGATTTTATATACAGAAAACTCTGCAGATTCCACAGAAACTCTTAGAACTAATAAATGTTCAGTAAATCTGTAGGCTATAAACTCAACGTAGAAAATCGGTTACATTTCAATACACAAATAACAGTCAAGCTGGAAAAAAATCAAGAAAACAATCCCATTTCAATAGTATAAAAGTGCTTAGGAATAAACTTATCCAATACAGTGAAAGATCTGTGTGCTGAAAACTGTAAAACATTGATAAGAGATATCGGAAAAGGCACAAATTAAACGTGTCCATGGATAGGAAGAACTAATATTGTTAAAATAACCATGCTACTTAAAGCAATATACAGATTTAATGCAATCCTTGTCAAAATTCCAATGTTATTCTTCACAGAAATTGAAAAAAAAAACCTCTAAAATTTGTATGAAACCACAGAAATGCCTGAATAGCCAAAGCAATACTAAGAAAAATAAAATTAGAGACATTATACTTCCTGATTTAAAATTATACTAACAAGCTATAGTAATCAAAACAGCATGGTACTGATGTTAAAACAGAACCATAGACCAGTGGAACAGAATGGAGTACCCAGAAATAGATTCAAGCATATACAGGTAACTAATTTTTGACAAGAGCATAAAGAGGACATAATGGGTAAAAGATAGTCTCTTCAATAAGAGAGACTTATTGGAAACATTGTTCTTGAAAAATTGGATTTCCACATGCAAATGAATAAAACTGGACTCTTATACTATACACAAAAATCTCAAAATGGATAAAAGGCCTAAATGTAAGACCTAAAACCATAAAACTCCTAGGAGAGAGAGAAGGAAAAAGCTGCTTGACATTGGTCTTGGACAGTGATATTTTTGAATATCACTCCAAAAAGCTCAGGCCACAAAAGTAAAAATAAATAAATAGGACTATATCAAGCTAAAAATTCCTGCACAGCAAAGAAAGCAATCAACAGGAAACATATTTGCAGACCACATATCTGATAAGGGATTAATTTCCAAAATGTATGAAGAACTCTTACAGCTTAATAGCAGGAAAACATAACCCAATATAAAAAAAATGAGTGAAGGACCTGAGCAGACATTTCTCCAAAAAAGACATAAAAATGGCCAACATATATATGAAGAGGTGCGCAACATTACTAGTCATCAAGGAAATGCCAACTAAAACCACAATTCTATTAGTTATCACTTCATACCTCTTAGGATGATTATTATCAAAAAGACAGGAGATACGTGTTGGTAAGGGTGCACAGAAAAGGGACATAGTACACTACTGGTGGAAATGCAGATTGTTACAGCCATTATAAAAAACAGTATGGAGGTTTCCAAAGAAATTCAAAATAGAACTACTTTATGATCCAGAAATCCTCTTTCTGGGTGTATACCTAAAGGAGATGAACTTACCATCTCGTAAAGATGTGAATGATGCAAATATTCATTGCAGCCTTATTCACAATAGCCAAGATATGGGAACAACGTAAGTGTTCATTGATGGGCAAATGGATAAAGAAAATGTGTTATATATTTACCAACTGGTATGGTCTGGCTCTGTGTTCCCACCCAAATCTCACCTTGAATTGTGATTTGAATTGTAATCCCCATGTGTTGGGGGAGGGACCTTGTTGGAGGTAATTAGATCATGGGGGTGGTTCCCCCCATGGTGTTCTCATTAGTGAGTAAATTCTCATGAGATCTGATGTTTTTTTATGGGACTTTTCCCCATTTGCTTGGCACTTTTTTCTCCTGCCACCTTGTGAAAAAGGATGTGTTTGCTTCCCCTTCTGCCACGATTGTAAATTTCCTGAGGTCTCCCCCAGCCATGTGGAACTGTGAATCAATTAAACGTCTTTTCTTTATAAATTACCCAGTCTTGGGTATTTCTTCATAGCAGCATGAGAACGGACTAATAAACCAAAGGAATATTATTCAGTCTTACAGAGGATCCTGCCATTTGCCACAACATGGATAAAGATGGAGGACATTATGCTAAGTGAAATAAGCCAGACACAGAAACAAAAATATTATGCAATCTCATTTATATGTTAGATACATACAGAGAGAATAGATTAGTGGTTACTAGGGGTGAGGGTAGGGGAGGAAATGAGGCAATGCAGGTCAAAAATATAAAGCAGTGAATATGTAGAATGAACATGTCTAGAGACAATATAACATGAAGACTACAGCAAATAAAATTGTATTAGGGATTTTTGTAAATAAGTAGTTTCTAACTGCTCCTGTCACAAAAACTAACTACATGAGATGAAGATACATTAATCTGTTTCACTATGGTGACTATTTTACCACCTATATGTTTCATATAGTATCATGTTGGAAACCCGAAATACACACAATAAAATTCATTTTGAAAAAGAGTTAGAAATTTTGTCTACCATTTATTTTTGTGCCTTTTTTTGTATATTTAAATATACGGGCATATGTATTCTGTGCATTTGCATACTTTTCAATTTCCATAAACAACTCGTCATTTTTAGTAATTATGTAAAAGTGTTCGTAAGTTCAGTTTTTAGATTTAGATTAATTATGTTTTGGCCTGTCCCATCGAGTTTGCTTGAATCTGAAAATTAGATATTTAGGTTGGAGAGCACTTTCCATTTTGTGGAGGACACCGCTTTCAGGTATCTCATCCTCAGGGACAGGTTTGGCCAGTGGCCAGACAGGGTATGAAGTCACCATCACCATTAACACAGTTTTCTGTATTTGGATCCCAATAACCATGTCAGTTTCCTCCCTTCCTCAGGTTAAGTTCTTTCTCATGGACCACGAGAAAGTCAGTGTCTGTAATTTGGCTTCTCTCTAACCATGGAAGCTTTACATTCACCAGACATGGTTCTAGCACCTAAGCCACAATCCAGCTCTCCCCATGAGATTCCTGGGCTCTTATCTAGATATCTTCACGGTTTCTTTATGCCCTCACTTCCCGATTGGAATGCTGACTTCTCAGTAATGTCTTTCTGGATCACCCTGTTAAACTGGCAAGTCCCACCCTGCTCTTAACAGCGCTCCCTACTTGCAGTTTTGTTTCTTTGCTTTCCAAAGCACTTATCAATCTCCAGTGTAATATGTTTGATTCCTCTTCCTTATTTATATGCTCAATGAATGAAGCAGAGGATTGTGTCTCTTTTGCTCACAGATCTGCCCCCGCCCTTAGAAATGTACTTGGACATAGTAGATGCTCAGTCAAGTGCTGTGGTACAGGGGGAGATGGTGGTGGTCCCTACGTTGAAAGAAGTCAAAGTCCCGCTGCAGCCCAGCCAGGACACTCTGTAATAGCCACAATTATAAACTTTCTCTGATAGAATTTTTCCAATGAGAGACTTCCCCCATGACTCACGTTATAGACTTTCCGGCCTCCTTGCCATATGGTTCCGGAAATGTTCCCTTCTTGGTTCGTATCCACTCTCGTGTCTTGAATCATTGCGTCTGCTGTGTTTCTGTAGTTTCTTTCCCCTTCACTTGATCAGCATGTTCATTTTCAAAAGCCAACAGTTAATACTAAGCACAGAAGACTGGTTTTGAAAAAGGTAAAAAATTTTATTCATTTAGCAAGTGTTCTAAGGTTCATTGCTTAAGGAATTTATACTCCAGTTGGAGAAACAAACAAAACTGTGTGGGTGAGGGTATAGTAAAGGACTCAGGTAGAATATCAGGGGCTAGGTTGCCCTCAGTGTTCATTTTGTGGCAAGAATTAAAATATGAAGTGTAAATGCTGTTTTCTGACTTCCCTTCCCACACTATTTAAAGAGAGGGAGCTTCGAGGAATGTCTCCTTGTCTTACAGAGAACATAGGAATTACTAGGATTAAAAAAAAAATCTGACACGTGAAGAAGTTTAGTAAAAAGGAGGTGGAAGAGGGAGCTGGGACTCAGGAAAGACCCTGCTCAGGTGGGGATTAGAAAACAGGACAGGAAGTCTGAGCAGCTATCATGGGACGCACATTTGGGGAGAAGGAGCACTAAGGAAGATTTTGAAATTTTTTTTTTGTATATTTTGAGGCTTACAGCCTACCCCAGACCCACTGAGTGTTACTGAAGATCTGTGAGTATGAAGATACAATGAGAATTACACTTAGATGATCTTGGCAGTAGCCTTTAGCTTGTGTTTTGGAGCAGAGAGAGACAGAGATGCATATGCACATGTGTGTGGTATTTGGAGGGGTGCCTTAAATAAAGAACATTATTAACGGTTTCATGCATTTTTTTTTTTTGAGATGAAGTTTCACTCTTGTCACCCTGGCTGGAGTGCAATGGTGCAGTCTCGGTTCACTGCAACCTCCACCTCCTGAGTTCAAGCAATTCTCCTGCCTCAGGCCTCCTGAGTATCTGGGATTATAGGTGCCTGCCACCACGCCCGCCTAATTTTTTGTATTTTTAGTAGAGATGGGTTTTCACCATGTTGGCCAGGCTGGTCTCAAACTCCTGACCTCAGGTGATTCTCCTGCCTCAACCTCCCAAAGTGCTGGGATTACAGGCATGAGCCACGTCGTCTGGCCTCATGCATTTTTTTCATTTCCCATAAATATGCAAAATTCCTGCCTCTTGAGTGTGACTTTATTCTGTAGTAACCGTTTTTTAGAGAGGAGCACATCTGCAGTTTTACATGGTCAGTGAACAGAAAATGATTGACCATGTGAAACCGCTCAATGCAGTTTGAGGACACGTTGCAATGCATTTTGAGGACACCAGTTCAGGACTGAGTATATATGGTGATGCTGGCTGCACACGTGTTATTCTCTGCTCTACATTCTCTCCCCTGTTGTAGACTCTAAGGAGGTCTGTGCCACAGGTCTGGGCATTACTGACTATGTTTTCCAAAAATGGCAGAGAAGGATACATTGTTCATAACACTTTCCTATTTTGAGTTGATTAAATTAATTTTAATAGATGTGTGAATTGCACCACAGAGCCAGCCTTGGAGTGAACAGAAAGTGCCATTTCGGGGTTCTCAGAAGGGTCTAATCCTGCCCAGAACTTTGTCCACCCAAAGTCAATTCCATATTTAAGCAAGAGAATAGGGTCTGGAGGCAGAGAATCTAAGGCCAATTTGTGCTGACTTCCCAGATCCGAATCAAAAGGAAAACCCCACCTCTCCACATCTAAGTAACAAAGGATCAGAGGCTACTCCCTTTACACGGCATTGCAGATGAAAAATAGAAAGCACCTTTGATTGGTCCCTTCCTGCAACCAATCAGACCAGTGAGGCTGGTCATGGGCCAAGTCTTTATGTGTAACTTTGTAACTTCCCTTCAGCCTCTAATTGGTCACCTCCTGCAACCAATCAGACTGGTCATGAGCCAATCCTTCATTTACATAGGGTGTAACCAAGTAATCAATGAGAAACCTCTAGAGGGGTTTAAACCCCAGAAAACTCTGTAACCAGTGCTCTTCAGCTGTTTGCTCTAGCCCACCACCACTCTGTGGAGTATACTTTCAGTAAATCTGTGCTTTCATTGCTTTATTCTTTCCTTGCTTTGTTTGTGCATTTTGTCCAAGTCTGGATTTGTAGTCAAATCAGTAACAATATTGCAATTTTATCTGTTATATTAAGGCCATTAATTCCACATGGGTCTCATTTTTGTTATATTAAGGCAATGTCCTCCCTATTCTTAAGCTCTTGGTAGGTGTCTCTCTTGCTGACCTCATGCTTCATGTTCTACTTTCCCAGTATAGTGAACCACTCATCTCCGTCAGAGTCTCCATCTGCACCATCACCACCAGCTTTATCACCATCCTCACCACCACCACCACCACCACCACCACCCGCACCATCACCATGTTCACTACCAGCATCAACAGCTATTTATCAAAACTACTCCTTGCTAGGAAACTGTGCTACATTCATGTAGATGTTCTCCTTCAATTCCAACATAAATCCTCTCAGGTAGATACTCTTAATTCGGTTTACCCTCAACTCCACGCACAGATCCTGACACATAAATGTGTTGATTGAATGCATTCTCATTTTTTTGGATGAGGAAATCAACACTCAGAGAGGCTAAGTAGCTTTCTGAGGTTAAACAGTCATTGACGGATCTAGAATTCAAAAAGACATGTGGACTACTGCCCCTCAAACACCGCCTGAGCCCACCAAACTCCAGACCTTTGTACACTTCCATCCACTTGGAGTGCCCCTTTTCCCTTTTCCTGCCATTCAGAATTCTTCCCTGTCCTTTTCATTATTCAAGTCGTAGTTCAAATTCCACCTCTTCCCCAGCATTCCTTGGGGCAAATTTTTCTATTTGGAATTACAGTCATATGTGGCCTAATGACAGGGATGTGTTCTGAGAGATGCATCCTTAGGTGATTTCATTGCTCTGCAAACATTAGAGCACCCACTACACATCTAGGCTATAAGGTACAGTCTGTTGCTCCTAGGCTACACACCTATACAGTATGTGTCCTTCCTCAGTACTGTAGGCAGTTGTAACACAATGGCAAGTATTTTTGCATCTAAATATAGAAAAAATACAGTAAAATATGGTATTATAATGTCATGGGACCACTGTTATGTGGCCCACGATTGATGGCATTGTCATTGTGAGATGTGCGACTAACATTTTCCTTCCTCCATGCTTCCACGTCAGTTTGTTTGCACTGTGAGCCCACTCATGATGTCTGCTCTCTGCTGACCCGTGTGAATGTCTGCACCCTCGCTGGCCTGTCAGCTATCTGGGTGGTGGCTGGGTTTACAGCCCTTCAACTTCTCCCTTCTGGAATAGCACAGTTGCTTTGCTTGCTACTAGGTGTTAAAGATACATTTGTGAAATCAAACAGTATTTACCCAGGAGAATGAGAGAAGGGTCTGGGGGCGGGTTTGGACCAGGAGAAGGGGTGAAGAGCAGAGGCGCTGACACCTGGTAGGACAGGGAGGAAGCAGCGTGGGCCAGCTGGCCATGGAGGGCACCAAAGACAAACTTTGCCGAGTGCACAATAGACAGAGGCTGGTCCTGGGTACACACAGCATCTTTTACAAATAAAGCAGCTTTATTCATGGCAAACCAGAGAGAGGAAGAAACAACAGGTGCCGAAGATGAATAGACTGTTGTTATCCATTTATTGATTGGAAACCAATCCTAGATTTCTCTTCTTCCTGTTTTATCAAGTGGCCTCTGCCCGAGTGTAATTTTTACTTTTTAGTGCCGTCTGCACCTGTGGCCTTTGGACCTAATGTTTATGACAGATGGGCCAGGCCGTGTTTGCACCATTTAGTGGGTACTTTCCTTCTGTAGCGCTCCATGCCACCGTCGCTGTGGCACAGGCCCAGTGGGCATGTGTGTGGGGGAGAAACCCACGTCTGCAGCCATTGTTCAGCTGCTGTCCTCAGAGTCTAGCCCTGTGCATTTGCGTCCACTTATTGCCCATCATTTCTCTTTCTTGCCAGGTCACCGTCCCTCAAAATATAGCACTCAATGCAAGCAAATCAAGGGGATGGGGACATTCACCTCAAATGTTTGAATAGGACATATTTCTACAACTTTTTAATCTCTTTCTTTATAGCTATTTTATCTGTTATATTAAGAAAATTATTATTTTAAGAAGATATTTCCTGATTCTGTTCGGTCCTTCTCGTAAAGAAAGTTTAAATGCACCTTGTCCACAGACAAGCCTTGTTTTTTTTGCCTTGAGAGACAGAGTGATGTGCATATAAATAGTGCACTTTGGACTTTTTTAGAGAGACTTACCTGCTGGCTTCATTGTTTTTCGTCCCAACAGATTGCTAAGTCAGACTTTAGATCAGCACGAAGTCAGTGTTTGCCTAGCAGACAGGGAGATAACGGGAGGGGGAGGAAGGGAGGTCTACGCTCTGAAGCTGCGTCAGCCCGAGGACGGTGACTCCACATGAGTTCAAACAATCTGCTCCCCACTTTCCCCGCTTCTCTGCAAAGCAGCATGCTTGCAGGAGAAACAGGCCTGTCTTAGAGCCATTGGTTCGTTCTTTCTAGAATCACATACCGGCCATCCGGTACCCATCTCTAGCCAACCAGAAGACAGCATTCTATTTGGACAAGAGAGGAACATGGTAAAACATGTCTCTCTAGATAGTTAAATGTTTAATTAAACTCTTTGTCTTTGTTGTTGTTGGAGTAAATATACAGAAAAATGCACAATAGGCAGCCGTATCCGTATTTTCCTTGTAAACATTCCCTGTGAATCTGAGCACCACTACCCCGTCTCTGGTTCCTTACATCACTTTCTCTACTGCCCCACGGCGTCGGCTCACCCGGGAGCAGGTAGACCAGGGGGACCCGTCTCCTTTAAGCAAAGTGGCGAACACGTGGCTGGACCTCGTGTGACCCAGGGGACCTCCACGACGCTGGAAGGCCCGTGCAGGAGCAAATGAGCCGTTCTTCTGCAGCTTCCTGACTCCGCCTGCGCGTGGGCAGTGTATGCAGAGCGGGAGAGCTGCGGGCTCCCTGGGGCTCAGCGGGTTTCCACTCCTACTCTGTGCTTTCCAGGTGACGACTCACCTGTGTACCTGGAGCACACAGCCAGTGTAAAGCCTAAAGGGACTGGCGTGCTCGGAAGAATGTGTTTTGTCGCCACCAAAGACGATGGATGGGGTCTTGCATTCCCACGTCCCTGGATTTTCCTGTTCTAGCATCATCACATCCCATCGTCCAGAATAGCTCCTCCTGGCCGTCTCAGGAGCACATCACTCCCTGTCCAGGGAAAGAGCAGCTTTCCCGCAAACCTCCGCTGCTGGACTCCTCACCCTGCTCCCGGCTTCATTCCCTTTTCCTCTCCACACCTTCTCCACGTGCCAGGCGCCATGGGGAGCCTGACTGCTGCTTCCTAGCTCGGAGCCCTCCACGCTCCCCTCCTCCAAAGGCCACGTCCGCTCCCTGTGCTGAGGCCTCGGAGCCGGAGCCAGAGCCCGCACAGCCAAGCCCCCTGGCAGCGTCTTGCCTGGGCACCAGCCTCGCATCGCCTCGCCTCGTCTCGCCTCCTCCAGGCTGCCTGGCTCTCTGGGCTTCCTGCAGCCCGGCCCGCCGCACGCGTCTGCCGCCCTGGTCTTGCCTGTTTCTCTCCCTTCTCGCCGATACCTAGTATTGCTTGTTCTTTATTCTCCAGGTTTTCAGTGGAGAGACACCTTTTGAGGAAGGCCCCCCTGACCTCCCATCTCAATAGACTCTCTCCTTTCCTGCGCTATTCCTTCCACCCTCCTCTGCGACACTCATTCCTGCTGCCAGTTGCACCATCGTGCGCTGAGCGAAATCACACAATGAGCACCCTGGGGCTGATGCGGAGATGGGGACGGATACTCAACACTACCCCTAGCACCTTAAAACGCAGATGGAGGCCGGGCGCGGTGGCTCACGCCTATAATCCCAGCACTCTGGGAGGCCGAGGGGGGGGGGTGGATCACTAGGTCAAGAGATCGAGACCATCCTGGTCACCATGGTGAAACCCCGTCTCTACTAAAAATACAAAAATTAGCTGGGCATGGTGGCGCACGCCTGTAGTCCCAGCTACCTGGGAGGCTGAGGCAGGAGAATTGCTTGAACCCAGGAGGCAGAGGTTGCGGTGAGCCAGGATCGCGCCATTGCACTCCAGCATGGGTAACAAGAGCAAAACTCCGTCTCAAAACCAAAACCAAAACAAAACAAAACAAAACAACAACAACGC